>OZ038401.1:21640428-22240428 GCA_964036045.1 Eutreptiella sp. 'Long Island Sound 2002' | reverse complement strand
GATCATAGGTAATGCCTGGATTTTGTAAAGTAGGGCACTCGGCCATGTTGGCCAGAGCCTAGGGGGGCACAATTTCAATTTTCAGTGGAACCAACGTCTCAAGATCGAAGAAGGGACTACATGTTGGCAGCTGGAGCAAATGTCTCACTCCTACCCACTCCTACCCCCCTGCCCCTCTTTCCTTCTTGCCCTTTCACACCCATGCTTGACATTTTGCTGCACTGATTGCCCCCCTTTCACGCCAGTGTCTACAACCCATGCATTGCAAAGCCTCAAAGGGCAACAAAGTTTCTGCAGTGTTCACTCACCACTTGCAGTCAGGGGACAAAGGCTATTTGCATTGGAGTAAGGTGCTCGCGGTGGAGGGCTTTGAGTGCGCGATCAAGTGGCAGACTGATAAGAAACCCAGTTCTCATTCCATTGCAGATGTGTTTCTTACTAAGGTAGTTGCATGGGCTGCTTTTCATAGTGTTCCAAGTTCTGATAGTGCATTAGAGGCCCCTTTGAATCCAGACTCTGACCACAAAGCTACAGACCCAAAAACGTCCCTGCGCTCAGCTGCACAGATGAATACCCAGCCAGGGACATCGCCAAGCTGTGAAGCCTTGTATATCAACAGGAAACGTTTCCAGGTGCCCGTGGGGTACACTGGTAACCTGTGCAACGACCAACGGAGATGTGATGAGTTGTGGAAAGTCATTGTAGATGACAGGCGCAAGTCTTCTGAGCAAAATAGGTCAAAAATATAATGCGGGAACGGATGTGTTGAATGCAGGGTTCTCATGAGTTGATCACTATGGCTGGCGGACACTGCAGCACAGGCACGTGGGTGGCATAATGCACCGCAGAAGAAATGAGCAGAAAAAACCGTGAAAAAATCTCCCTCGGAGCAAATTCCGAGCAGGGAATCTGGAACTTGGGACTGACTGGGCAGACTGCTGTCTTTCTTGCTCATCCCAAGTGTGAAAAAAAAGTTTGCACGGTACGCCTGTGATCGCCTCACCCCCAATCAGCACACTATTGACTGTGTTGTTGAGAATGTAGCCCTGCAAAGGGTATGGAAACACAGACTGGTAGATGCTGAAGGTATCCTGCAACGATACCAATCATTAGCAAGGCGGTTTGTGGTGTGCTGCCGCTAGCATTGTTTCCTGGTGGTGGCCCTTTGTTTAGACTGCATGGCTGTTGCTGCCCAGCCCACATGAGGGAGAGGCAGAGATCTCAGCCCAGACGCAAAGAACACAGTCCATGGATCCCACGCATCCCTGTGCCCTGGAATCCTGTTCGATATACGAAGGTGTTGACCGAGCCAGGTGTTACATGCCATGTGAAGATGGTAGTGTAGTGCATATCACATCGTTGGTAAATATGCACTTCAACGGGGATATAGAGCATGCATCAAACGACAGGTTGCGGTGCACAGCACGCATGTCAAAAGTCCGACAAAGCACAACACCAGTACTGCTGTTGGAAAGGTTCGTTCGTTGCTCTGGTGACATACCCATGGGGACGGCACAGAACGTGTTCGGCTGCCATCTTCAATTTTCCATTTTGTGCCATCGAGGGCTCACGGGTACAGCAGCACGAGGAAAGCTTGTCCGATGCCAATGCAGTCACTGTGTCAAAACAATTTTTGCCCTTTGAGTTGGTTGAAAGGGGGCACACTGTTCTACATTGGATAGGCCAGTTTGGGCCACAGCATGGATTTAACAGCCATCACATTGTGTTAACCGATGTAGAGCTGGACAGTACAGGGGGGCGATGGTGTGTGCCTGTTGCAATTTTGAACACTGTTGTTGCCATTTTTTGTGGGTGGCCGGTAACATGGTTGCACGTACACTGCAGAGACAACGGTTTGTCACAGAAGAGACAACATTCTGTGGCCTCTGCGAGCCGCACACTAGCATGGTGCACCTCGGAGAGAGGCCGCACCGAAATGACACGACCTGGGTACTGTCACAGTCACAGAGTCGAGGGGTGTTCAACTGTTTCAGGGGTTGTAGAGCGGGGGGTGCCCCCCCCCCCCCCCTTTGTTGCCCCAAACCTTGGGGGTTGGCGGGTTGGGCGGTCAGCCGCCGGGCTCCCCAGGGGGGGTCGGTGGGTACCCAAACATATGAATATTTACAAGTGGGGTAAATTTTTTTCAAAAAAAATTGCCCATCAACTCAGGCTCCCATCAGCCAAGGTCCGACCCGGAGGTCGGGTCTGGGTCAAAATCCTTTTTTTGTGTTTTTCATCCATTTTTGAATTCTCCACAAAATTCTGAGTATTTTGAGTACAGACACATAGGGTCAAACAAAAAAATTTCCCCCTGCCGTATGCCTAAAACAAAATCCCCGGCGCCTCTGGCGCCCACAAAACGCATTGTTCCGTACAACCATTTTGGGGTCTGTAGAGCCCCCCCCCCCCCCCCCTCCCTTGGGGTTGGGTCCTGGCCGGGAGCAGCCCCTGTGCATGAAAGGGGGTCCATACTTGTTGTAACAGTACAATAACAGCAAGTGTCCTGTCCAAAGTGATTGGAGACTAGCACTGAGACTGAGATTTGCTAGAAAGTAACCTGTCAGTAGTTTGTCAAACAGTTGTGCAGCCAGATGAACATCGGGCAGTGCAGTTTGCAACTTGGCACTCAGTGCGGGTCGAGAGCACGAGGGAGGGGTTTAAGGGGTATGGTAGCCTGTCACTGATTGACAAAGTCCCCCCAATGAAGGGGGAACCCTGTCACTCTCACTTTCACTTTGATGTGCAACATACCATGCAACATCTTCTGCAAAGGAAGCAAGGAGCAAAACGGGGCAGAGTGGTGCAGTATGGCGTGCATTCACACTGCATGCAACAGGGACAAAGTTTATTGCACAGGCATTTTTCCTAAAGAAAAACTGTACACAGGCATTTTTTTCCCTGCAACACACTACCCCTCCCACTACATCCAAAAACCCCCTTAAGACCCCCCCATGGAGCATTTAAAAAAAGGGGGGGGGGTAGTAAACCCCTGCATGGTGTCCAGTTTCTGAGAAATGCCCCCCCCCCCTGCTTGCCAAACGCTCCCCAAATCCATGAACTACTAGCACACCAAGCAACTGCCCAAAGGCTGCTCAACGGCCTAGACCACCAATGCTCACATGGTACCCCCCACCCCCCAAGGCCCTGCCGGCAACTAAGAAGCGGTCTAGACGGGGCACCCTTGGGTGGGCAGCGTGGTGCACATTCACCAACACCCACTGGCGTATCACTGGCCGGCTCTACTAACCACAGGTTCACATGCGGACCCGCAGAACCCACACATGGAGTTCTCAACAAACTGCCACTGAAGAGATCCAACCCACAAAAGAGAGACCGCCAGAGTAGAGAAGCCACACAAAAGACCAACCAACTACAATCATGGGAAATCGGATTCCAAGATGCATGGCGATGGCAAAAAATGTGGCAAAGCCATAGGCCTAGCGCCGACCAGGAGGACTGAGAGGACTGACACCAAAGGGTCAGACCAGGTCCATTCCTGAGGGTCACACCAGGTCCATTTGCTGCGAAACCCCAGTTCATTGTGCTGAGATCCCCAAGGGAGGAGTTGGATACACTTTGGCGCCGACGCTCAATGCCGGCTTGAAGCTTTCACCTAGCTCAACTATCCTGGGCCAACAAATCCCAGAGGTGGGAGAAAGCAAAAGACTAAGAACGGCTCCCCGTGGTCGGCAGCCTGTGACTAAGCCTCTTTGAATGTGCTCGGCGATCTAGGATGCCAAAGTTCCCTGGTCCTGAGGCCATGGGGACATTGAGTGGGTGATTGGGTGCAGAATTCACTGCTGATGAGGAAAACAGGGCCCCAAGAAGGTGATTGGCGTGGACGGCTGTACGTGTCCAAAATGTACAACCCGAGGAATGTGCACCGCTGGTAGCACGGAGAAGATATCAACAGACTGTTGTTCAGGTCTCCTGTTGGTCGGCGTCAACAATAAGCACAACCAACAGCAATACTGTCCCAAGACCATGACATGCGCTCCACTGTTCTGGACCAAGATCGTTCGGGCGTGCTGGGGTTCGAAGGATCTGGTGCCCTAACGGACCACCGCAAGTTCTGGTGCTCTCATGAGCACTGCTGTGGCCACCAGGAGACGCTCGTAGAAGTAGAAGAGAAGACCGGTCTGGAGGGTCCCACGGAGGATGAAGCCCCCACCACCCTGGTATGTGAGCCGCAGCGGGGTGCCCGTGACGTATTGCACGCGCATGGCCTCGATGGGGTAGAAGGCAACGCCAGGGATAAGGCCAGCCAGACATCCAGCCATCAGCTGCTGAGCACTGGAGGGGCCAGTGGTGGCCTCATACGTGCCAAAGTACACCACATTGAGGGGAATCTCCCGGAGCACCATACTGAGTGCCCCACGAGCCATGGCTGCACCGGAGGGCATGACGCCGATCTGCTGCCGGTTTTTGATGGCCTCCAGAGGTCCCTTGCATAGGCCCTCAGGCACTGCAGCCAACACCTGTTCAGGGAATGCGAGAAACGTCCAAAAAACTCACTGTAGGTATTCTGGAGCATTGTATCAGGGATTTGCTGGACCACAGTGATTGGAGGGACCTAGCAACCCAGGATTTGGGGAAGACCCAGGGACCAAAAAATGTCCCACCCCCACAGCCCGCGGGGGGGGGGGGGTTGGCACGAGGCCATGGTTTGGTTTGGTGGGACCCATCCACCCACCCACCCACCCACCCGCCCGCCCGCCCGCCCTTGCAAAAGGGACTCAAAGGTGAGTTGCTGTTCCGAATTGTCTTGCGGTGCCTTCGGCCCACCGTCCTCCCACTTAGCCCCACAGGCAGGGGCTGCAACAATACATTCAGGGCCAAAACGTTCTCGAGCTGTAGGTAATCAGTCCCGTTAGGCGCTCCCAAGGCGGGCAAGGGGTGGATGGCAGATCACCTAACCCCCAAAATTTCCACAATCCCCCCATAGACAAGGCCAAACAATAACAACAACCACAAAAATGGTGCAATTTGAGATGAAGCATACAAAATGCATCCTACCGTAGCACCTGAGCCCCGTAGAGGGGACACCCATGGGGCTCAGGTGGTTCATCCACCTGAGGGCTCTCAGATTCACACGTTTCCATGGTGTGTGCACAGGCCGCATTGTGGTGCGCCGTCAGACACGGACAAACATGTCTTGTGGGAGTGCCTGTCGTGGGAGCCAGTCAGGGTGGCATGGCGTCGTCTGGTGGAGGCAGAGGCACGCCAACTGCCCACGCTGGCAGTGCCGTCGGCGTATGCAATCTGGCTTCCAACAAATGCGCATTGCGCGCGCAGGCAGGACATGGTTCATAATCGCGTACAAACAATTCTGCAGGATGTTGTGAATGTTGATGTTAATGAGCACTGTTTTCGGCGCCTGTGCACAAGTTTTCGGATGCACACACAAAGATTGCCTATGGAACCTGTAGTGTGGGAAGCATCTTCATTCCGAATCACGCTGTGTCAATGGGGGCGAAACTTCAGTCCATAAAAGTACACAATCATTAAACACACAACGTTCAAAAACGCTGGACCCCCTATTTTGAAAGTGCTGTGTTTTCCCTTGGTGCGGCCCAATACGTTTTGCACCACCTAAGCCGCATACTGCAAGGACGCTGTGACACGCAAAATTGACTGCAAGCCCTGCAACGCTGCTGCATTCAAATGATTAAGTTGACATGCACAAGGAGTGCGGCAGCCTTCGAGGGACTTCATTTAGTAAGCAGTGCCTGAAAGCCCTCTTTCATACTGTTGGCTTGTGCTTCCCCTACAAGTGGCCATCATTGAAACAAACAAACAAGCAAAGCGGTCTAGAACGGATTGCCCTGCTTGGACGAACCACCAGCCCTCCCGCTCTCAGCCTGTCCCAAAATGGGAAATGGCAGGTACTGCACAGGCAGCGTGAGGCACAGGGCACCAACACACCGCAGCCTCCACACTGCCAAAGCCCCAGAGCTTAAACGAATCGTATGCCCCTAGCATTGTGCCGTAGACTAAAGCTGCGCTTAGGAGTGCTGTGGGTAGGCCCCGCGCCAGCACACGGACTGAGAGGCGTGGGCAGGCATTGCCCCCGAGGGCAGCACGGTGCACAACCCAAGTGTCGATCGGGTGGGTCAAAGCCGTGGCGGCCATTCCTGCGAGCGCCGAGCAGGAAATGGTTTGTGCGCTGCTCGTGCGGGTGCTGGGCACGATGGAAGTTGAGTTCTTGGCTGCCAAGCCCTCGGGTGGCAGGCCAGCGGAATTCTCCATGGTCTCGAGGAATGCTACATTCCCGTTGAAAACATGGCAGACAGGTGCTGGATGAGGAAGACAGAGGAGTGGAGGTGCCTGGTGTGTTGATGCCCCATGTATGGGACTGTATCCAGCTTGAGGGTGGTGCCGTCAACGGAGAGGCGAGCAGCCCCCCCCCCCCCCCGAATAGCAACCGCTGCGCGTGACGGTATCCTGAGACCCCCAGGGGAACATCCAAAGTGACGGTCACCCCCCCCCCCAAAAGAAAACACAAAGGACGTGTGACACGAAGCAAGACATGCAAACATGAGGGCCTCTGAAGCACAAAAGAAGCTGGAAACTGCCTATTGGGATGCATGTTCAGCTCTACTGAGAGACAGGCTCTGTGTGCCACTTCTTTTGGCGCGAGTATTTGATTTAGAAGAGCTACACGTGCTCAACAAGGGCCACTGAAATGGGCTCTCCAGCTGCAGGCTTGGCTGCAGGCTTGGCTGCCACCTGGGCCTCAGGTTTGGCGGCACTCTTGGTTGAGGGTTTGGCACGAGGTTTGGCAGCTTTGGGAGCAGGCCTGGCAGAAGGTTTAACAGGGTGCTCCGCGTGGAATCCTTGCACTGCACTAAATTCCCCCCTGAAGAGCCCCAGACACACCCTTTCCAAACGCCCTCAAAAGAAGGGCCACCCCAGCCACCCTAGCTGGAAACAGTTGCGTGCTACCTTCCCTTCCCATAAGGTGTTATACGAAATGGCACAGGCCATGAACTTCGCCAAAATCTTGCCATCCAGGTAAAAATGGGTGAAATTGGGTGAAAACCCAAATATGCCATATACCCAATGCAGAAGAAGCATCAAAAAACCTGTTGTCAAACAACAGTGATGCCCCTAGTATCACAAAATATGGGTTTCTAGCACGGCCAGACGCCCAAGTAGTAGCGCTGTGCGCACGGTGCTAAAGGCGCTCCCCCAACCCCTGGTGCAAGAAAATTGGCTCAAGAACATCATGCATGAAATTCATTTTCCCGTTGGCAAAAACGTTTGCTAGCCCCCATACTCCACTCGCACTCCTAGCCTGCACAATCTAAGTGTTTGATGCACGGTCACCTTCATCAACACCACCTGGGAGACCACTATCAGCAGATGTCCACAATGGCACATCAGAATCTGTGTCATCTTGTGAGGCATCAAATGCTGACTCTGACCCTGACCCTGACCCTGAACCTGACCCTGACCCTGACCCTGAAATACTTGTCCCATCACTATCACCGATATGATCAGCATCCATGGCTGAAATTGCGAAAAACTGAGTGTTTTGCATGATATAGGGTGCAGTGTAGTGCCTAGGATGCGAGAAATTTGAAGTACGCAGCAATGCACCAATAATACTACCTTGTCCAACCAGTAGCAAACACACAGGAGAAGCTCAATATCCAACCTTCACAGTAATCTGACTGCAAGTGATGGTTTCTTGGCCCCCCTGGTTACTATTCAAGGGCAGTTACTGTTCAAGGGGGGGCTCATCCACACGAGGATGGAAAGCTTGCCTCACCTTAAGCCCCTACCACAGACAGACCAAAAAAACGGATGCTGGACTCAAAGATGCACCCCCAACACTAGGAGACACCACCAGGTCCTGAATTCCATCCATTTTCCCTGCCCTGAATACCAAAAATGTGGACTCCTTGCAATGACGGCAAACTGTTTGCTTTCAACGAGCTGCACTGGTTGCCCTCTCTTGTTGTGGGTGTGATTAGCCACCTATTATGGATGTTTCTCTCAATCCTCACTGCTCAGCCTATCATGGCATTTATCTTGCAAAAATACCACCCAAAGGTGGCTTTCAAGCTTGCATGGCTAATCCATGGAGGCACACACACACACACACTCTCTCTCTCTCTCTCTCTCTCTCTCTCTCTCTCTCTCTCTCTCTCTCTCTCTCTCTCTCTCTCTCTCTCTCTCCCTCCCTCCCTCCTCTTCCTCTCTCTGTCTCTCTCTCTCTCTCCCTCTCTCTTCCTCTCTTTTTCTCTCTTGTGCGCCAGCTCAAGTGCTCAAGATTGCTTCTTGGAAATGGGCATCCCGTGAATATGATACAAAAGCAACAACCCAGAGCTCACGTGTATTTTCTTGAGACGCTCTCTGGTGCTTAAGGTGACTGCTACGCAATAGGCAACCTAGGCCATGTTGTTGCACTGCATGCACACTGCGTGCACCTACCGGGAAAGTCACTCAAGATCGCCCGTCAGCTATCTGCTAGCAAGGCAGAGCAGCAAAGCCCACAAGATAACAATGAAACTGCCTTCAAATTGGTGCTCCAATGTACGTATGGTGATAACAATGGGTGACGGTTCGGATATGCCACATCCCCAATGCATAGGAAGCCAAATAAAACCCGGTATAGAACATAGAACTTGTGTAAAGGGGCCAAAACTAGGGTCCGAGTATTTGCAGACATACAAAACTTTGCACTGTGTGTGCACGGCGTGCACGGCATTCCCTTACTACATGCATGGAAGATCAGTATGTCATGAAACAATGCTACTCTTGGGTGGAACGCTGGCCGTAGAGTTTTAATTCATCAATCAGGCATTACCTCAGAGTCACTGTATGCCGGCGTTTCAACAAGCTGTACTTCTTCTAGATCCGCCGCTACGTTGTCCTTGATTCTCGACTCTGCCAGTGGTACCTTTTCGTTCCCCGACCACCCCAGACAACAGCACAATAGCAAACTCAGTGCACCCGGCTGCTACCCCATCATCGTATGGCTGTTTGCCAGTTCCACGACAGCTCAAAAGCTCGCCCTCAAAACAGATATTGAGACCACCAATGTCATCCTCACTTGCAATCCAAAAGTCGGCCTTCAACAAGCACGGGGTGTTGACATACAACCCCTTCTTCTTCAGCACTTCACTTCTGCAGACAATGAACCGCATGATCCTAAACAGCCACTTCTACATCATCAACAAGGACAATGTCGCCAGCCTCGCAGACTGGCCACCAAGCCTCGCCACGTCTAGCTCTTTGACTAATTGGCCAAGAGTGGGATACCGTAACCTTTTTACTGTTACGACTGTTTACTGTTACGACTATGGCCAAGTTCGCGCACTGCATGCATATTGTGCATGCAAAGGTTGAGATACTCACCAAAGAATACCTGTCACCTATCTAGTAGCACGGCGAAGCAGCAAAGCCCACATGAGAACAACGAAACTGCCTTCAAACTTGGTAATCAACTGTCGTTATGAAAAAGCCACTCAGCCTTGTAAAGTACAACTATGCCCTTGAACTCCGGTAGCCGTGGGACCTCGCCGACTTCTCCAGCCCTCATCCTGACATAGGCTTTCAAGTTAGACACGATAAGTCTCATCCACTGCGGCTGGGGTCGTTCAAGGGCCTTGTTCAACTCCGGCACGGACAGAGGAGGGAGGGTTGGACCTTCATTGACTCATGCCGTGGCCAGCTACTCGCGTAGTTGCTGAATTTCTCTAGCTTGTTCAGCAATCCTCCCCTCTGCTGAGGCGTGAGGTTGATGGGAGTCGGAAGGCGGTTGCATGTCATGCCCGTCCATGGCACTCATTGAACTCAAATTGACAGAAAAACTGCCTAAGTAGGGAGGTGCAGGTGGTGGAAAATGGGCAAAAATGGTTGACAATTCAAATATGCCACATCCTAAATGCTTAGGAAGCTAAAAAAAACCCTGGTACGGAACCAAAAACTTGTGAAAAGGGGCCGAAACTAGGGTTCGAGTATTTGCCGACATCCAAAACTTCGCACTGCGTCCATGGCATTCCCCATGTCCGTTTGTGCGACTCATTCGTGTCAAATTGTGGGATGAATGGCATGGCAGGTAAGTTCCAATACAGGACAATTTGGTGGAGCGATACCTGCATCTGGCTCCAGCCACACAAAGCGGAGGAAGCTGCATGGATCAGCGTGGAAGAAAGCCCCTTTTCACTTGGCAAGTCATTTGTGCCCCTTTCTCAGAACCATCCCTCCCCTTCAGGGTTCGGGTGACGGGTACCAACCACCTGAAGGAACCCTTGGCTACCGGGTCCAGCCGGGGGGCACCCCAATACTCAGGTCGCGCTGATAATTTTGATTGTACATGTGTTCGAAAAAAAATGTGGTATTTTTTTTTCTTCTGTCACCAAATCTTGGAGTTGCAACAACAGTCCGGTCACTTGAACCTTTTTCCCAACGAACCCCCCCCCCCCCCAGGCCCTCCTTGAGGGGGCTCAAACGACCCCCCCCCCTGCACAAACCTTTTGTCCCCCTCCCCTGCGCAGAGACTAGTTTCCCATCTTATCTGGGCCTCGCTACCCGCCTTTACCATTCTCCTGCTAGTGTGTGACGGTTGCCCCATACCTCCAAGGAAACATGGCCAAAATGGCCAAAACAATTGGGTGGGTGTGGGGGGGGGGGGGGTGAGAGCCAATTTTTCAGACCCCTGCACACCCCCACAATCGAAGGGGCTCAATGGTCCAGCCCGTCCAACCCGTCCCGTCCAGCCAGCTCAAAGCATCCCTCAGGCCCAACAATCAACAAAAAGTGCAACAGCAGTCCACGTTGGCTTGATTGCTGAACCCTGTATCGTGTGTCAGGACTTTCAGTGACATATCGTCACCGATCATGAAGAGGATTGGCTATTGCCAGGCACGTGACGCACCGTACCGCACCGTCAGGCGCACTGAACAAATAACCACTGCTCACCTTAGGAAGGAGGTGCAGCTGAATGGCAACTTGGTGGCTTTATCTGCACTTTACTGCTCAATACCACATCCCGACCGCGCATCTGCACTGTCTCTCTGGTGAGGGGATGTGCGCCACCTTCTCAGGTGCACATCCCGAGAATGGGCGAAATACCAGCTTCAGACCCAACAACGACCACAAACCTGTGCATGAACCAATGAAATGTGGTCCCACAACGTTGTCCACACCCTGCGCACCCATTACGTGGCCTACCACAAATAGCCATTCAGCCCCAGTCCTGGCCAGACTACAACCACTATGCGTACTTTGCTGGCAAAATGGTGGAGTCCCGGGGGCATACACGTCATACAAACAGCAGAACAAGCAGCGCATTCAGTGGCAATGAGATAACAAGACACGGCAATTACAACTCCTGATCTTGCGGTGCGACATCATGTTTAGACCCGGTGGTTGGTAATGACAATCCGTTGGAGTTGCCGACTGACTTTGTTAACGTAAGATGTAGGGACAGACCTGCCTGTTCACTTCGAGAACCTAGAGGCAGATGTGACGCCACCCTTCGGCTTTGCCATCAACCAACCTGCCCCCGACAATTGTGCAGTGCTATGTAAAAGTAAATGCTCCCCTGCAGCCGGCGCATCCGCTCAAGAGCTGGTGACAGCACTAACATCCATCACCCGTACCCATGTATCCCATGAAAGATCTGAATACCAACTCTTCCTCAAGAATTTGACCGAACAATACTGGGACCAGTGAAAATGACCACGATAACTGGCCATGACTGCCTAAATTGCAAGACGTTGAACATCTGTGCATGGCACAAATCTATAGATTGGTCCCTTGGAATACGTGCACAGGTTTCATCATGCTAAAGGACAACGGTCCCATCAGGGCTTCCGGGGGGCCGCTGGTGTGCACAACCATATTGTTTGATTTTCTGCAGAACACAAGATTCGGCGTGCGTGCGTGTGCGCATGTGTGGGGATCTCTCTTTCTCTCTCTCGCTCTCTCTCTCTCTCTCTCTCTCTCTCTCTCTCTCTCTCTCTCTCTCTCTCTCTCTCTATCTGTGTGTGTGTGTGCGCGCGCGTGTGTACTCAGCAATGTTAAAAAGGGTTGGCGACTTTTAATGTCCTGGACGCTTTTAATGTCCTGGCTGCTAGCAATGTTAAAGAGGGTAAGCGTCTTTTACAGCCGTGAACGCTCTTGCAAAAGGATGGTCAGGGGGTTAGCAGGTTAGGGCTGGCTAGCACCTTCCCTCCCCTGCCCACCTCATGTATCGCGGCGCGATGGAAGGACTGGGGTCCTCCGGGTCAGGTCACTGTCTCCGAGGACTGCCCATGACCGTGCAAGACCCCCTGCCCCCTGCCGGCAGCCGGGGTTGCCCCTTGGCTATGCGAGCCCCCAGTCATCCACCCGGGACCACCTCTACCCCAAAGAGTGTGGCCTGGAGCCTCCTCCGCCTCTGGGCACCTGCTGGCAGCGCCCCGTCGCCCCTCCCGCTGGGGGCGACTCGCCCCCCCAATGCTGCGTGCCCCTCATGGTGCCGGGAGCAACAGTGGTGGACGCCTCTTGCACCTGCTGGCGCCCAATGCAGGTCGCAGAGCGTCTGCATGGGTTTGCGCTTCGCCCCCCCCCCCCCCCCCAGTCCGGGACTTTGTCCCTCCCCCCAGGCGGGCCGCCACGGGGGAGCTCTACCCCTGCTCTGCGCCTGTGTCACTCTGCCCTGTGCCCCCAGGCCGGGGGAGTGACTAGGGCCAATTGGGTTCGAACTCCCGACCTCTGGCCCCCATGTGAAAGAGGGCACTTGTCTTTTTGCTCAAGGGTAGCTCCATCGTAATTTTGAACAGAGCCGGCGTCTTTTGTCCTGGACGCCTGTGTGAAGGGATGGTCAGGGGCTGAGCGCCTGCTCCTACCCTCCCCACCCCACCCCATGCTTCGCAACGCGACAGAAGGAACGGGCCCCCCTGGCTACGTCGGATCATCCAAGGCACGTCCGTGCCATGACTGAGGGCTGCCTGCCGCAATACATACCCCCCCCCCCCCCTCCGAGGGCGGAGGGTTCTCCGCCTTCCACAGCCACACCGCAAACCCCAAACTCAGCAGGCTCCCTCCCGTGGGCATGCCGCCGCCCCCAAAACCCTTGTGGAGTTCACACCCATTCCTGTTTTTTCGGTGTCCATGGTGCCGGATTTTACTGTGGCTGATCGATGGCCCTGTCAATGAATCCCATGGGGCAGGACCCCTCCCCTCAAATGTGCGGCCTGATCCGCCCAATGATGTTTGGGTAGTTTCCTGGACAAGGGGCGATGCTTAGCCTGAAAGCAGCGATGGCTGCCATCCCTCGGAATCACGAAGTACTTGCAGTAACCCAAGCGACAGAGCCAGGACAGCCATAAGGCCAAGAAAAAAAAAAGCCGGCCTCCAGTACCCTCGGACCTCCACAGGGCACCAGCCGGCGACCAACTGCAGTTGGTCATCGGCCAACCGGCATCCGTTGGCCATCAACTGCTGTCGGTTAGGCGCCAACCGCCGTCGGTTGAGTGCCAACCACCGTCGATCACCCGAACCCTCCCGGCGATGACCTCAGGGCCGTCCTTCGTGGAATGAACAGCGCGTTCCCAAAAGACAGCCCTGGGCCGCGCCGCTACACGAATCGTCACGAATGGTCTAAGCTCGCCACGTGGGCCTGGGAAACGGGCCGCGCCCACACAAATCAGGGCTGTTTCGTTGAGCCCAGCGTTGTCTGGCCGTAAAAAAAGGCGATCGTCACCGGCCTTCCGCTTCAGGGGAGGTGCTTGAACAAGGGGAGGCCGGAGCAGCACGGGAGACGTGGGGCGCACGTGTGGGTGCATCGCAACGTCCGAGCCTCTGGTGACGGACGACCCCACGTGGCTGCATAATGCCCCCCAGCGGCCCCTCTCATTCTGCGACCAGAAGACCAGAAGCAAAGCAATGAAAAAGAGGGGCTACCGCTGCCACTACAGCCCGTGCGGCCCAACGGCAGCAGGGCATCGTGGAGGGGGGACATCGGGCGGAGAACACGGTCCAGGGACCAGGGTACAGGACAGCTTTCAGCCCACCATTTAGCCTTCCGCCTGGAGCTGTTGATGAAGCTGGTGGAGGGGATCATAAAAAATGTGGTGCTGTCGGTCATGCAGAAACGCGGTTCCCTTCCCAACTTGTGTGCGTGCGCGCAGGCACGTGTATCGTGGTGCGCGTGCGTTTCCTAATGTGTTTGCTGATTGGTCACACCAATTATGGACAGCGTTCAAACGACAGGTTTTGATGAAATCAGTGAGGGAGATCAAATGCTTTTGACATCCAAAAACAAACATTCAAAAAACACAGATAAAAAGCATCCCAAGCAGAGATATCACATGCACCACCACGTCCTAGACCGTCGCATGGAAAAATGTAACCGAACCCCGTTCCCGACCCTGTGGGGTCCGGGTCGCACAGCAGTTTGAGCAGGAGGCAAGACCAATGGGCTGTTTGTGGCTTGACGCGCTGGGGTGCTGCTGTGGACCCCCACCGCACGGCGTGAGATAAGGCGGTCTGTGGGGCGAGGCCTGTGCTCGAAGAATAGGGAGACGCCCTGATTTGCGAGCTCATTGCTGCCGAAGAGGATCTTCGGCACCTCCACATTGGCCTGCGTTTGGGATTTGGGAGGGTGGTGGTCCCCGGGAGCACATCTCCACCCCCCATCCTCCCCCCAAGCCGCACGCGTACTACTCGGCTGGACCGCGGTGTTACGGTGTCCACTACGGGGGCCCAGCGAGCCGGAAGGGATTCCCCTGCGGGAGGGAACAATAAGAATGACATCCGGCGAGTGCCCGGGCCCCCTACCCCTGCCTCCGCCTCGACGCAGCATCGACATGATGCCTCGATGGAACAGGCGTCCCACAGCACTGCCCCCCCCCCCCCAAACGACAGGATTAGAGTTGACGTCTGACCCATCGGAAATTCGTCCGAACATTCACAAAGCGATTGCCAAAGAGCGGGCCAGCCCCCCCCACAGGCAGTGCCTCCAGAAAGCGTTGGCCTTGCGGGGGATCGTCGCGACCACCACGTCAGCCACGGCCTGTCCGCCTCCGATCAGTCGCTCGACCTGAACATCAACGGAACGGGCCAATGCGAGAGGGCGTGTTCACAACCCTCAAACGCCCGGCAAGAGATCGCACATTCAAAGCGACGAAGGCGTACCGACCGCCCTGTGCGACGCCGGGCACACGCGACACACCCACTGGCCCCCCTCCCTTCGGCCTCGTGTAGCCTCCCCTTTGAAGGGGCCCCGGAGGTCCGGTTTGGTCGCCCCCGTGAAGCGCACGCCGTCGGCCTCGGTCCGCACGGGGGCTGCGACAACCGTCCAGTCGTGGGACTCCGCCTGATGGCCATCATCGGCGTCCTACGCGGCCTCCACCCGCCGGTCTGGTCGGTGGGTCATCCCGATTTTTAGTGCGTTGGTTGCCCTGACCCCACGTCTGTGACCCGTGGCGTTTTGGGGGGGCAAAACGATGGGCTTTAGTCGGAGACGGCGGTGCGGAGCACACCTCCCCCAATTGCCCCACATTTCCGTCCGTCCTCTGTTACTCTTTGGCGCAGGCGCCCGCACAATCCCAACAGCGCCTCTTGACCCGTTCTGCGTCACAACAAGAGCCCCTTCGCAAACACCTCCGAAGGCAGACTTTGGCCAGCCCCCGGGAAAGTCGCAGTTTGGGGGCCATTGTTTCTCCGACCGCCAGAAACTGTAGCACCCGCGCCGGCCGAGGTCTGGGCCTGCATCATTGTGCTCTTCCACTCGCATGCCCTGGGCGACTTGCCACCACGGAAGTGTTGGAGTGCGCTCTTGTGTGTCTGATGCCGGACCCATTGGGGTCCGATGATGCGTGTCAGAGCCCCCCCCCCAAGCCACCCCACAAACAATGTCCTCAAACGCACACACAAAAAACGGCAGCGGAGTAGTTCCATAGCGAGGCAATGACAGTCCATGTCTCTGCAGCCCCCCCCCCCCCCTCCCCAAGCCCCTCCCCCGAAAATGAAATGCTTGGGTGGCTGGCAGCCAGTGACATGAACTGTGTGCAGGTACACATGAACTGGCTGGACCGGACGCTGGTCCCCGCCCCCCCCCACACACACCTCCCTTCGTGTCTGTCTGCCCCCCCCCCCCCCCTGTGTGACATTTCGTCGGGTTGCGGTTTCTTTACGGGGCCCTGGACAGTCACCCGTTCTTCCCTTCGCATGTTGCGTCGGGTCGCTGCTTTCTGACGGCCGCTGCGGCCGGTGTTTCTTGTGGTGTCGTTTCCGCGTTAGCAGGGCCCAGTGGTTGGCGCACTGGGGGTTGTGCTGGTTGTTGCGGGGGTCGTTTTACAGTCTTTACAGTCCCCCCCCCCCGTCCCCCGGGCACACAAGCGGTTCTGACAGGTCCCCCTTCCTGTGGCAAGACCAAAGCCCTTCGCAGAAGTTCAGTCCCGGACGCAGAGCGCACACAGCGCACACGGGGCAGGTCTGCCCTCAGAGGCCGCCATATTGTGTGGAATGCCCCATCGGCTGCGTGCAATGACACCACCGAACGTTAAAGTCCTCCTGCCGGAACAGCAGTTCCGAGACCCCGGCACGACGGTTTGGCTGGACACCGACCACGCCATACTTTTTGGTGCGTGCCCTTTCAGCGAATACGACGGCGTGAGCGAACCCCAAATTCATGATATTGATGGCACTGATCCCGATGGCCGCCACCCAGAAATGCCACGCCTCGTCGAAGTCGTCACGGTGCGCCAGCACATACACCAGCACGTACGGGTGGGCCGTCAGCCGGAACACCAAAAAGGTCGCCAGCGCAAACCAAAAAACGCCTCTGCTCACCGCCGGCATGTCCGCCTGGAGTGCGTTCGTCACAATGCGGAGGTGTAGGGCGACGCTGTTAATCTCGCACATCAGGGTCACCGCGAGGGTGGGCGTGTACCGTTGGAACCAAAGTGCGCAGCAGAAGCAGAAGGGGACCACGATGTGGTGAAGGAGCATCAAATGACTGCCTGCAATGAAGGAGAAGGCGCGGCGTGCGGACGCTGTGGGTCGAGGTGATTGGCGTCAAGCTGTGTGTTCCCCACACCTTTGTTCCAGCTCCTTTGCAAGAGACGGCAGCTGCTCACCCTGCGACTGCCAAAACTAGACCCACAGCAGCCCCCAAGCAATTGCCAATCACGTCTTGAAACCCAATCGAGGAGACTGCGGAGGAGTGAACACGGTCAACATGAATGGCTTTCTTCCCCGCTTTTGTTGTTCCCACTCTGGATGGGCTGCGTGTCCTTGTTTTGGACATACCAACAAGAGCCGCATCAGTTGCTCCTCCTTGTGACACGGCATCCTGGCCTCTCGACGGTGAACCCCAACACCCCGTCGACTGCTCCACCTCGTGCACACCATGACTGACGCTCGCCTGGCCCAGGAAGTGCTGTGCCAGCGTTGTCACAATGCAGACCTTTGTGGAGGAGGGTCTTTCCAATGTTGCATCGGAATACAAAGCCGCGCTCAAGCACGGGGATGGGGGGGAGGGGGGTTGGCAGTAGTTGCCCTGTACGCCCAATGCCTTGGCAAGTGTGCTCCCATTATAGGCAGGCACGGGCTGTCCGGAGCTCATACCTTCCCCCCCCCATGTCCATCCCCCCCCAAGGGACGACGGTTCCCCCCCACCCCGGGGGGAACCGTCACCAAGTGACGGTTCCCCCCCTGGGGGGGGGGGGACCGTACACCACTCCCGACCAGCCAATTCTAGTATAACCCAACTAAAAATTTTCTTCGGCGCCTTCGGCGCCTGTGATTTCCTATTGATTTCTTATTGTTCATGGGCCAAGTGACGGTTCCCCCCCTGGGGGGGAGGGATGGACACGGGGGGGGGGGATGGACACGGGGGGGGGAAGGTAACTACAAGTCGGCCAAACTCACAATCATATTGCAGGCCTGCAGACATATCACTGTGACAGACAAGCGCTTCAGACGGGAGTAGGTCCCTTGGGAGCCTGGTTCGAATGCGCCCGTGGGGTAAGACGTGGCACGTCTGGACGTCACATGAGGCCCCAAAGTTGCCCTGCGCGCCCTGTGCCGTGATACTCCCCCATATGACGCACTCCCAGCAACTCGCAATTCACACCTGCAAGTAGATTATGCCGCCACATGCTCACGATGTCAAACAGGAAATACCCAGCTGACACGGCAATGGCATGTGACGGTGACAACAGATTTAGTGGGGCCTCATCGGACAGCAAATCGACAGCAGTAGAGAACTGTGTCCTGACGAGGAGGCCAGCGAACAACCAATTGCTCCAAACGCCGGAGATGGTGGAGTGCATCATTGAGGTCAAGGAGTTGGTCGCCTTGGCCCTCTTCTTCTGGCTAGCAATGGGCATGCAGCGCACAAGGAATACAGCGAAGGGCTCCGCCACAAGCAGGAAAAACAGGAAAGACAAGAAGACCCAGCACAGGGAATCCATTGCAGCACTGGAGGCCAGTGCCATGGCTTGATCCGTGGGGCGCGGACACTCTGAAGAGAAGAAACCAAAAGAAATTCGAACAACAACACGGATCAGGCTTCCGGTGGCTTTCAGATCCAATGAGGTACAACACCCACCAATGTGGCCCTCATCATCTTCGACTTCTTTGGATTCATTTGCCGTGGAAACTCAAGTGCTGTCCTCGCTATCCCAATCTACACTTGTTCCTGACCGGATCAGGCCGCACCCTTTTCCAAATAGCAGTAGGCGTTGCTTGACGTCACGTTTCTAGCTGTTGCTTAGACCATGGAGCGGCCCAGGACAATGGACGAACTCCTGCAGACCTTCAGCACCTCATCTGCCTCGCTTCATACCATAGCTCCGGTTCAACAGCGCTCTTGAGGGTGCTGAAATCGCACCGCGCGCGTCAGAGGATGTAATGCTTTAGTGCGATGAAAACCCCTTTTCAAGGTCCAAATGGGGGGGGTTCTATACGGGGGTAGTGCATTGGAAAGACAATTGTGCAAAGGGGTGTTCAGCCCTGCCCCTAATAAAACTGTGACCGTCATTATATTGGACACCATCTGAGTAGGTTCCCTTTTTTGGGTTTGGGGGTTGGGAACCACAACATGGACACGTCCCGGAAACCCCATATTGAGGAGAACAGCCTCTCCTTTTTTGTACTTGAACACTGCAGGCCAATTTGGTTCGGGTGTCGCTGTAGCTGTAGCTGTAGCGTGTATGCCAGATATGCCTTGCACAATGCCAGCCACAAATGGTGCACGTGCCTGTAAGCGAGGTCCCATGCTGATCACTGCCAGTCTACCCTCAGGGTGCCCCCACCAGAGTGAGCCACGGCGCTACCTGCCTGCAGTGTAGGTGTCCCAGGGACAGGGCAGTGCTCAGCACGTCGTCCCCAGCGCCTCCAACTACGCCATGCACCCGCGAATATGGGCAAAGCCTAGGAGCCACTACTTGTGACCCCTGAGGGGCCAGCCAAGGAGTGGGCTCTGCCAGCTTGCAGCACAAACAACATTTGTTCTAATCGCGCTGGTGTCAACAAAAATAATCACCAGAGCCGTTGAAGCGTGCAAACGTCACGAAGGTCTTTCGCAAAGCAGTGAAAGCGGGATGGCTTTATGGCCCCCAGAAATTGGGCAGATCTGGTGGCCGTCTTAGCCTTTTCCTCATCGTTCCCCACCCTACCAAACAGCGTGCTTCAGAACGCATACGGCTCTTTTGACGTTAGTCAGTAGACTCTTCTGTTCGTTCACCGAGGCAAATAGCCGATCAAGACCGGAAAACTCCCTGGTCTTGGCCACCTGCATTTCCACCCGGGGACGGTTCATTACACAGCCCAGGTAGGAGAATGGAGTTGCGACCTTTTCCCCCGAGATCTTTTGTGTCTGCTTTGCGCTGCGTGTACATTTGTTGCTCGAACCCATCCCGTACACCTATGAAAGCCCCCCCCCCCCCCCCATACCCATAGCCCAGGGCCATGATGCTTACTTGGGGGGGATCCAGCGACAGGGGACTGTGAAGCAACGGATACTAGCTACCATATGACCCCCGTGACACAGGCCATATGGTCATCGCTCATCACTGTCCAAACCCGTACTGAATGTTGCCTTGAGTTTGCCATAAGGGCTATCGAATGTTTCATAGGCTGGTTTGGGTTAAGGCACAAGGACATCACACCCTGGTCAGCTCATCCCCCCCCCACAGAAACAGAAACAGAAACAGATGGCTAGAAGATATTCATTGACCATGACACGATCCAGCGACAGGGGGGGGGGGATGATTCTCCCTCCAGATGGGGGATTCATTGACATTTGAGCAGGGGCGGGGGGGGGACAACAAAAAATACCATCAATTTTTTGTAAGAAACTGTTGTGCAGGCGTATTCTGGCCTGTACACCTGCTTGAAGCATCGTTTGGACGTATGCTTTGTATCTCTTGCATTTTTGTGATGGTGGTAGAGCTCACCTTGGCCACTTTTTTTTTGCAGTTTTTGACATTTGTGGTGATTCACCTGTGCGTATTCCTTAGACTGCCCAGAGGGGTGATTTAAGAAATATGCACAGAGGGGTGATTTGTCTTTCCTGATGGGGGGTCCACTGACTGGGGATGGGTGGGGGGTAAGGACAATTTTCTTGCGCCTACACACCCAAAGTGGTTGCCTGATTGTAGATTGCCCCGTCAGGCCACAGACAACAAAAGTTATGCAACAGGGCAGTTTCACCCCTATTGTTGGCAGTTCATGGGTCTGCGGTGGTGAGCAATGCAACATGTCCTGTGTCGTGTGGACATATGGACCGGAGGTGAAAAGCACAATGCCGTGTGGTACGTATAACAGGGGGCTGATACACATCAAACGCGACAAACTGGCACACGCACGCACGCACGCACGCACGCACGCACGCACGCACGCACGCACGCACGCACGCACGCACGCACGCACGCACGCACGCACGCACGCACGCACGCACGCACGCACGCACGCACGCACGCACGCACGCACGCACGCACGCACGCACGCACGCACGCACACACGCACACACACACACACACACACACACACACACACACACACACACACACACACACACACACACACACACACACTGTATGAACATCTTCACATTCAAAAAGGAAGTCAAACGGATGCAGTGGGTTTCTGATCATGTGAGGATGTGAAAACAGTTTTCCAGTTGGCCAGCCAAGTGCTATTTTGGCCCTGTTTGGGTATATTGCAGGGAATATAACTCCCTAGCTGGACCCATAATTTCAAATACACTTTTTCTTCCATTTCTAAGCAAGCCGAATCCACCCAAACTCGCTCGTGACGGAAACTTTTTCAGGTGTCGTGCCACGCGTGCGTGTTGAAAAAAATCAGTTCCGGCCAGTTGGCTAGCCAAGTGCCATTTTGGCACTATTTGGGTATATTGCGTGGAACAACCCAACTTGACCCATAATTTCAAATGTAAGTTTTTCCGCCATTTCCGAGCAAGCCGAATCCACCCAAATTCGCTGCTGGCGAAGATGAAAACTTTTTTGCGCGTTGCGCCACGTGCACATGTTGAAAAAATCAGTTCCGGCCTTTGGCCAGCCAAGTGCCATTTTGGCATCATTTGGATATATCGCGGGAAACAACCCCCAGCTTGACCCATCATTTCAAATATACTTTTTCCTCCATTTCTGTCCTCTATATGCGGGCTTGCCTGGCTTTGATCTAACAACCTCTGCGAGGTAATTTTGGGGCTTTGGGGGCACCCATGGCGCGAGCTACATGGCCCTAGCGGCTACCACGTGGGTCCCTATGGGTGCTCAAGTATCCATATGGTCACGAAATGATCACCCTAACCCATCCCATGGGCAATAGAAGGGTTTCAGAAAGAGGCGAAATTTGAAAAGTTTCCAGGTGACACTAAACACCCTGACAAGCATGAAAATGCCCTCATTGGCAATGGCCCGGGGGGGGGGGGGGGCTAGGGGTACTCAGAGTTCGGACCTGAGACTCCCGCCATGGGTTAGGGGGTCCATGTACAAGACAAAGTTCGCCAGGACCAAGGTCTTAATCAACACACATCGCCCACAATTCGCAACCCCCCACCCCCCGAAAATGGGGGTGGTAGGGGGGGTCAAGATCGGAAAATTGATTGGGGCATTCTGGCCAGGGGGGGGGGGGGCGTTTCTGTGAAATATGACGCCATGAGGTTTTGCCTACAATTGGCCACATCGAAAAAAGGGGGGGGGTTACCCCTTTTGCGCACAACTGAGTTTTCTTAAACCGCGCCATAGGGGGTCATTTTGGACGTGAAGGAGTGTGTATTTGTCCATTTTTTGGTCGTGCCGAAGGAAATTTGAGAGTGCTTTGCTTCAAAAGTGACAGACATTTGGTATTTCACATATGCAATGTGGCAGGGACGCGGTGGCCTAAGGGGTTAGCATTCAACAACGGAAGCCTCCACTCTACCTCCTCACCAATGTAATGGTGGTTGTAGCCGCCCACACCCCCTGCTGGGGGGGGGGGGGGGGGGCATGGACAAGTTCTCTTCGGCGCGGCCCAACACCGAAGAGGGTGCCTCACAGGGTGCCCACTCCTGCAAGGCGTACGTTTTGTCACGTTTCGCGTTTCGGATCACCACTTCATGAGGTGCCCAGGCCCAGAACGCGGTCGGTTCGAGTCGTTTCGCGTTTCAGATCACCGCTTCATGGGGTGCCCAAACCTGGAATGCGGTCGGTTTGAGTCGTTTCGCGTTTCGGATCACTGCGTCATAGGGTGCCCAATCCCACAATGCGGTCGTTTTGAGTGGTTTGATGCGTCATCCGTTGCACTATGGTTACGTGTGATTGTGTGTCTCGCGCCGCTCCACGAGCCCACTGTTATAGCTTGGCACATAGCCCCTGCCTGTCTGTTTGCGTGGCTGACCGGTCCACTTGGGATCCAACCCGGGAGCTTCACTTTGGGACAATTGCCAAAACAGCGCGCAGCCCGGGGCGCCGGGCTGACATGCCTCTTTTGACGCGTACCATACCCACCTCTAGGCCCCTCGTTTGGCCCTTTAATAGGGAATGTTGTCGCACTGCATGCACGGGCAGCCTTTTCGTGCGCACTCCGTGGATAGGAACTTTGGAATTTTAGTCGGTAGGTCCTGAGGTCCCAATTTCTGCACCTACCGGCCCTTGCTGGCATACGAGGAATTTTTGATTTTTAGTTTGATGCTTGCCATGGGTCCTAAGGTCCCAATTTTTGCACCTACCGGCCCCTGCTGGCATACCAAGAATTTTTTGATTTTTAGTTTGATGCTTGCCATACGTCCTGAGGTCCCAATTTTTGCACCTACCGGCCCCTGCCGGAATACCAAGAATTTTTGATTTTTAGTTTGATGCTTGCCATGGGTCGTGAGGTCCGGATTTCTGCACCTACTGGCCCCTACTGGCACACTAGGAATTTTTGATTTTTAGTTTGAGGCTTGCCATATGTCCTGAGGTCCCAATTTTCGCACCTACCGGCCCCTGCTGGCATACCAAGAATTTTTGATTTTTAGTTTGATGCTTGCCATACGTCCTGAGGTCCCAATTTTTGCACCTACCGGCCCTTGCTGGCATACGAGGAATTTTTGATTTTTAGTTTGATGCTTGCCATATGTCCTGAGGTCCCAATTTTTGCACCTACCGGCCCTTGCTGGCATACGAGGAATTTTTGATTTTTAGTTTGATGCTTGCCATGGGTCCCGAGGTCCGAGTTTTTGCACCTACCGGCCCCTGCTGGCATACCAAGAATTTTTGATTTTTAGTTTGATGCTTGCCATACGTCGTGAGGTCCCAATTTTTGCACCTACTGGCCCCTGCCGGAATACCAAGAATTTTTGATTGTTAGTTTGATGCTTGCCATACGTCCTGAGGTCCCAATTTCTGCACCTACCGGCCCCTGCCGGAATAACAAGAATTTTTGATTTTTGGTTTGATGCTTGCCATATGTCCCGAGGTCCCAATTTTTGCACCTACCGGCCCCTGCTGGCATACCAAGAATTGTTGATTTTTAGTTTGATGCTTGCCATACGTCCCGAGGTCCCGATTTCTGCACCTACCGGCCCCTGCTGGCATACCAAGAATTTTTGATTGTTAGTTTGATGCTTGCCATGGGTCCTGAGGTCCGAATTTCTGCACCTACCGGCCCCTGCTGGCATACCAAGAATTTTTGATTTTTGGTTTGATGCTTGCCATACGTCCTGAGGTCCCAATTTCTGCACCTACCGGCCCCTGCCGGAATACCAAGAATTTTTGATTTTTGGTTTGATGCTTGCCATATGTCCCGAGGTCCCAATTTTTGCACCTACCGGCCCCTGCTGGCATACCAAGAATTTTTGATTTTTAGTTTGATGCTTGCCATACGTCCCGAGGTCCCGATTTCTGCACCTACCGGCCCCTGCTGGCATACCAAGAATTTTTGATTTTCAGTTTGATGCTTGCCATGGGTCCTAAGGTCCGAATTTCTGCACCTACCGGCCCCTGCTGGCATACCAAGAATTTTTGATTTTTGCCTTGATGCTTGCCATACGTCGTGAGGTCCCAATTTTTGCACATACCGGCCCCTGCTGGCATACCAAGAATTTTTGATTTTTGGTTTGATGCTTGCCATACGTCCTGAGGTCCCAATTTCTGCACCTACCGGCCCCTGCCGGAATAGCAGGAATTTTTGACTTCCCATAGCTCTTGAGGTCCCAATTTTTGCACCTACCGGCCCCTACTGGCACACTAGGTATTTTTGATTTTTAGTTTGAGGCTTGCCATACGTCCCGAGGTCCCAATTTTTGCACCTACCGGCCCCTGCTGGCATACCAAGAATTTTTGATTTTTAGTTTGATGCTTGCCATACGTCCCGAGGTCCCAATTTTTGCACCTACCGGCCCCTGCTGGCATACCAAGAATTTTTGATTGTTAGTTTGATGCTTGCCATACGTCCCGAGGTCCCGATTTCTGCACCTACCGGCCCCTGCTGGCATACCAAGAACTTTTGATTTTTAGTTTGATGCTTGCCATGGGTCCCGAGGTCCGAATTTCTGCACCTACCGGCCCCTGCTGGCATACCAAGAATTTTTGATTTTTGGTTTGATGCTTGCCATACGTCCTGAGGTCCCAATTTTTGCACCTACCGGCCCCTGCCGGAATACCAGGAATTTTTGACTTCCCATAGCTCTTGAGGTCCCAATTTTTGCACCCACTGGCCCCTACTGGCACACTAGGAATTTTTGATTGTTAGTTTGATGCTTGCCATACGTCGTGAGGTCCCAATTTCTGCACCTACCGGCCCCTGCTGGCATACCAGGAATTTTTGATTTTTTGTTTGATGCTTGCCATATGTCCTGAGGTCCCAATTTCTGCACCTACCGGCCCCTGCCGGCATACCAAGAATTTTTGATTGTTAGTTTGATGCTTGCCATACGTCGTGAGGTCCCAATTTCTGCACCTACCGGCCCCTGCTGGCATACCAGGAATTTTTGATTTTTTGTTTGATGCTTGCCATATGTCCTGAGGTCCCAATTTTTGCACCTACCGGCCCCTGCCGGCATACCACGAAATTTCGCTTCTTAGTCTGATGCTGGAGACAATGCACGCAACGCACAACCTTCGTCCCAGCCCCCCCAACCATAGCGCAACATCCAACGCACCAACATGTCTCTGATCACTCCCAATTTTAGCTACTTCTCCTGACGTTTCGCGCTGCTGCTGGCGCTCGCTCCTTCTCGCTGCCGCTTCTGCGCCTTTGCCTTTGAAGGGGTCGCCTTGCCCGCTGCGTTGTTATCCTTGTCCGCCATCTTCTTCCCCGTATGCCTTTTTGCTTGGGGAGCAAACTTCTTGTAAGCCTTCTTGCGTCCGGACGCAATGACAACTCGTTCATCACCGTCTGAAACGCTGCTCGCGGAACTGGAAGTTAATGTACTTGAAGACGATGCGGTGCCATTGCCCGAGGTAGAGGTTGATGGAGAATTCGACATTGAGTCATCTCCGCTATCAAAATTGGGTGCCTTTGGAATCCAATCCTCCTCCTCATCCGCCTTGCGGTTTTGTGTGCCGTACATGTCACCACCTTCATCGCAAGTCGTGGTGGTTTGTGCGCCATCATCTCCCTTGGTCTCATTCAACTGGACGGTGATCCGCGGAGCCCTTTGGTTCTCCTTCTTCTTCGGCTTCCGAGTGCGACGTGCACCTTGTTTCTCTACCCTCCAAGTGGTCATATCCAATGTGGATGCGTCGAACAAGGGATGTGCTTGCTGCAAATGAAGCCGGATATTCAGGGTGAAAAGCAACGCAGTGCACATGGGTACCGGGCAGTTTCTTGGGACATTGCACTTCTTTTCAAGTGCCTTTTGGTACTTGAAGTTGTACCGGTACTGGCAGTTGGTGCGCACCTGGGCTCCATGAAGGGTAGTTTCGCACGTGCCGTTTGCCCGTCCACAAAAACCACAGGGCTCTGCTTCTCCAACATATTGTGCATCCCTAAGAGGGCTGCCATTCTTGATGTGCTCCGCCACATGGTCCAACATCAGGGCCAGAGGCACCGCCTCATCACAAAACAGACAGGTGCAGACATCCGGTGAGGGCCGCAATGGGCAACGCTTCACCCCACAATATGCCTCCGCAACAATAACAGGGCAATGCTTGATGTCCTCGGCCGTAGTGTCAACGGACGTATACAGCACATTTGCTTGCACTTGCCACTTGCCTTCCGTGTTGATATCCAAGTCTACAAACGCGGTGTTGATCACTTCCACATCAATTGCGACCAAAACTTGCCACTCCATTGGAGCATTGTTCCATTGTTCTTGCCTCTGTTGCCGCCACTGCCCTTGGTAGTACCTATTCCCCTACCCATACCCTTATCCTGTGATATACCCTCTCGCCCCAAACCAGCCCGTCTTACCGCACTAGTGTAGAAACAACCTGTTGTTGCATTGGACCACTTCACGAAATAAGCTGCCGATACACTGACGCTTCCAGGCAATTGTAGAACCGTAGGCACTTGTGGCGGCTTAATGGAACATGTGCCCAGGCGTGGGGCGTTGAATGCATGGCCGGGAATTGCTACACAGCATGTTCGCAGCAGGTTGTACTGCGTCAATGGCAAAGATCCACAAGCAATGCCAAGGCCCAGCAAAACGGCACATGACGCTAGCTGCTTTGGTCTCCAAGGACACCAAGGGTGCCGGCGTCGCACTTGCAGATGATCCCAAAGCAAGCAATATCACCCAAACGGAGAGGCAAAATTTCTGAGGCATAGTTCTGGGCCATAAAACCCGAGAGAGAGCTGTGTGGTGGAAGGAAAGCATGCATGTGCAAACAATTGTACACCCTTTCCTAGCCGTAGGTCACCTTTGTGAAGGTGGAGTAATGAGGCCCTGAACGAAAAAAGGGGGGGGTTCCGTTGTGTGCTAACCCTAGTTTGGCATAAAAACCCGGCCAATGAAAAAAAAGGGGGGGGGTTGCAAAACCCCTCATGGCGTCGATTTCCGCAGATGCGCCCGCCCCCTGATTTTGGCCCAAAATGATGATTTTACAAGGGGTTGGACATCCGATACCACAACATGGGGTCTGGTATGCAAACTACCCCCAAAAGGCGGAGGGGGTACATGACGCCTGCGCCTACGCTTGATGTAAAAACCCTCTTGAGGTTAGTTTTTGGTGCTGCTCCGTTTGACCTTGCATGGTCCTATGTGATGCCGAAGTACAAAGGATACAAGTGGCAGTGCCTCACAACACACGAATCCTCAAGACAACACAATGAGCCGCAACAAATTTTTGGTGTTGACCAAGTGACGGAAGAATAGCACCCAACAGGGGGACAGCGGGTCTAGGAGGGACACAACAGGGCCCAACACAGCAGGGAGCAGACCTAACCCCGGCATGAGCATCCTTCTCACATGCCGTATACGTAGCAAGCGGTGACGGTGAGGGGGTCGGCGAGCATAGCCTGTCAGCCACCCCGCGCCGCCCCAGTGTATGTAGCGTGCAGGACATAAAAAAACTCTTGCTCCCAGCGAAAGCGAAAACTTTTTTGCGCTTTGCACCACGCACATGTTTTGAAAGAATCAATTCCGGCTGATTGGCTAGCCAAGTGCCATTTTGGCAGTACTTTTTTTTTTTGCAAACTGTCCGGTGCCATCGACAACTGTTCGACATTGTGTTTGGATGATCCGGGCCTTCAGACTCATTGTCTGAGACAGTACATTACCGTACCTTGTCGCCTACCTGCCATGCTCATAGAGAGGGGGCATAAGGCTAAGGAGTCCCCGGTGATGTGCATTGTGCCTTCCCCACAGACCACTCCTGCCGAGTCGCAAGACATTGGGGTACGTTGGTGTATTAGCGTGGACTGCTAGGGTTTTCAGGTTTAGGCGAGGCGCCGGAGGCGCCTCCGCGATGCGTGCCCCCTTGCAATGTTTACTAGTGCACTTCATAGCTTGCCAAGGCAGGTGGGTGACCCTACTGGCTGTGTCCCTCGGCAAGGTGCGCCCTGCTCCTCTGGTTGTCTCCGCGACCTCTTGTCCTCTGTGCTGCGCCCGGTATTTGCCTTTGGCATAGAGAGACTGGGCTTTGCTTGTGCACCTTCCGTGGCTTGCTCCCGTATACATTCCCTGCCTTCAAGGCATCGTGTCTCTTCTCTGGTGCTTGCGCGGTAACATGTCCATTGTCTTGCGGACCCGATGAGACTCAAATTCGTGCATGATTCTAACTCGTCTCAGGTGTGTGTCTGCCATGTTTTGGTGGGCAGCCTACTAGCAGGCCCATCGTATGTAGATGGCTAGCACGACACTCTCCTCCTAGAGCCGTGTGGTCGCGCACCTCCACCCATCATAGTCCCTTCCCAGCCATGTCCTAACAGGCCGCAGTCGTTTGTACTCTTGCACGACCGCTATCCCAACTTCAGTCAGTTGTTGGTGCTATCGGATGTGGACTGCCCATATGGCCCTGTGTGCTGTCCAGATGTGTGTCAATGTGGTTGGCATGTAGACACTCTCCCCATTATCCTTGTCCGACGTCAAGCAAACATCCTCGCCACGCGCCATGTGTATCCGCACTTCCTTGGTATCGAGGCTCAAGCCCTCGCGCAGGGACATGGCCGGGCGTGCAAGCATCTCCTCTTGGCGCTTGCACCATCTCGTGCGTCGCATACGCGCCGCAAATTGCGCGGGGTCGTGTGGTGCTATTTGGGTATATTGCAGGGGACACCCCAGCTTGGTCCATAATTTCAAATATACTTTTTCCTCCATTTCTAAGCAAGCTGAATCCACCCAAATTCGCTTGTGACGAAAACGGAAAATTTTTTGCGTCGTGCCACGCGCGCGTGTTGAAAAAAAATCAGTTCCGGCCAGGTGGCTAGCCAAATGCCATTTTGGCACTGATTTTTTTTGGTATATTGCGTGGAACATTTTATTTGGGTATATTGCGTGGAACAACCCAACTTGACCCATAATTTCAAATGTACTTTTTCCGCCATTTCCAAGCAAGCCGCATCCAACCAAATTCGTTGGCCAGTTGGCCAGCCCAGTGCCACTTTGGCGCTATTTAGGTATATGGCTAGGAATTTAGAAACCAGATGTTGGTGACCAGGAGTGTTTGCCCGGCGTGCACCCAGCAGGGTACTTTTGTACCATGTATCCCAACTTCGGCTCCAGATTTACCCTACCCTAGAGAAATCCCCCCACCAGACCATAATCAAAACAAAACCCTTCCCTACAAAGCACACAGCATACAACATAAGACCAAAGCTGTGGATTCCAAATCCCCAATGTAACAAATGTAAGGTCTCACGTTCAATGGTCGCATGTGACTGACGTCGAACCAGCAATAGGGAGAGGAGGTATAGAAACAATTTTGAGAAGCGAAATATGGACACAATTTTGAGAGGTGTCACTACGTGAAACCGGGTCTGATACAATACGTGGGGCCCATTTGCTGCTGAATACCACCAGCGGCAAACAGACTTCACAACAATGAAAGATGCGGACTTGCATGCCTCAAACTGTAATCTACTGAAATGCCTGTACACATACGGTTCGTAGGGTTACAGTCATAGAATCGATCAGGCAGCTACAATGATATTCAAAAATACATTGAGTTTCGCGCAAAGCACATAATACCGACCATGATCGACGCAGTTGTGCAGACAGAGTATCTTGGGTCCGCTCAGTTTGCCCATATGGAAGTTGTAGACGCAGTATTACTGATTTGCATTGCTCCCAGATCTGTTGGGGTATGCAACCCAGCCATGTAGCATCTGGGGCAGGGAGAATAAGAAGAGGGAGAGGGGCGCACATACGTATTGCACAGAACAAAATTGGTTAAATGGCTGCGCGGCAGGGATCAGGACATGTGATGCATCATCAACACGCAGCGATACATCGTCACATGCCACGCCACCACTGACAATGGCTGGAAGCCCGAAGTATGATGCGCCACTCTCGGCCCTGCACTGAATCAGGAAATATAATACACGCATTCTAGAGAGTGCCGTGTTGCGAGTTCTGGGAGACGGCAGTATGACACAGCGGCATAAAAAAATGATTCGCTTCAGGGGCTACTCTCTGAGCACACACAGCCAGTCTTACGATGCTCCCTCGAATAGCGCGCCTGGAGGCGCCCCCGCAATGCGAGCCCCGGATTTCCCCCACTGCAATCGCTTCTGGAGGAAGTAATGGAGGCTGGTGGCCATGGGGAACAGGGAATGTGGGCTCTCAACGCCCACCAGGCAGTGGTGGGGAACGGCCTTTGTACAGGTAATACATACGGTACTGACCAACTCAAGCCCAGCTCGGGCGGAAACCTTTGCTATACAATGCCCCACTCAGAGGGTTGCCTGGAGGAGATGGAAGGCTGATGGAACTCCAGGACCAGAGACCAAGACTGACTGCCTGTCAGCATGGACACCAGAACACCTTTCGTGGTTACCACAACAGAAGCGACATCTGTCATCCTCTGTGTGATGTCGAGCCACAAAAGTAGTGTTGATATCCTGATCTGAGCAGATTTTTATTGTTTTTTTGTGGCAGCAGCAGCAGCAGCAGCAGCAGCAGCAGCAGCAGCAGCCATCGAACCATCGATTGCCCAGTTGCCCAATATCCACTGTCCAGTGTCCACCGACTCTTTGGTCTGACTGCACGAATTTTGGTTGCACCATCTCGGTGACCCTACTGGTCAGGTGGTTGCTTTTTTTCTTGTGCTCCCTTTTCGTTAATCTTCCTCAACGGGTACGCTGAGAGCGGTATGCGTGCAATGCAAACACTTGGTAATCTCGGCCAAAGTGAACACTAGTTGACAAATACTCTCGGAGGAAAGCGTGCATTCTGGAATGTATCACAAATGTCCATTTTTGGGAGGGCAATTTGAAGGCTGTTCTTGGAAAGTATGGTCCGAAGCAGCATGCAATGCACAGGCCCCTCTCAGTCCTAGGAATGGAAGGCGCAGTCTTGCTACGGCAACCTGTTGCTGACTATGCAAGTGCTGTCAAGCGCCGCCTGCGGTGCACTCAAGGATCACTTGCTACTTTACCAGTTGCCTTCTGGCGGTGAAACAACCAACCATGTAAAACTCTGGACTTGTGTGGTCCATATTCTCCGAAACGTCTTCATAACGTTCCTCCAACTCCACCATACCTACCTCTTCACGATCTCCTCCTCTGGCGCCTCTCCCGTAATCACAAGGTCTCACAGGCAAGGCACTGGACAGGAAAGGGTAGAACTTGCGTCCGAGGCTGAAGTTGCCCTCTGTACATTCAGGAACCTCACGTATGACGCAGACACCGGACCTTGTCCCACACTGTCTACTTGAAGATGTGCAACTTTCCGGAGGAATTTGCGCCACACACAACATCCAGATTGGGATGCCAGCAGTTGCGAGAGCACACGGAGGCCAGCAAGTCGCCTCTCAGGACGCCAATGCGCCTCCCACCTCCATCCGTGGAATACACTTCCATGCAGCGGGGCTGCTGCATAGAGCCCACAAGGAAGGCATGGGGTTCCCGGGGATTCCAGACCCCATGCAAGGTGGCGAGCCAACGCCCAGTCTGGTTGTCGTGGTGGAGGACTTTAGAGTGGGAACCTATGATGGTGTGATGAAGGGTGGTGAAGAGGGGGTAGCTAAGAGTTGCCAAGGATTGCCAGAGGGAGGCCAACAGATGCCAACAGCGGCCGAGCGTTATTAACGTTGTCCTACTCCCCATCGCCTTGCCTAAGCGATAGAAATCAACCCATGGCCCACCCACCTTCCCCAGGCTCATTCATCGCAAGTGCTAAACAGGGCGAACACACATCTTCTACCCCATAGATCCTGTTGGTGAACTAAAATCATCTTTGCTATCGTCGGTCATTTGGCAGGTCAAATCACCTCTGGGCCGGGAAAAAAAACATCGGGCCTTAAATACAATGCCGCATTTGTCCCATCTGGATGGTCCATGAAAGTCATGAACGCTTGTCCGACCCCCCCCCCCCTGCCTAAGCTATGGAAATCAACCAATCTACCCAGGTCAATGCAACCCACTGTGGCCGAGACAGGGCTGTGGCTTATGTGCAGCATATGGAAAACGAAGTCCACACAGGAGTGCATGATGGCATGTTGAGCTGGTGCAACAAAGGGCAAAGGCACTGCCCAGGCCCCCCGAAAAAGAACATTTGTTGGTATGAGCAGGCAAAGCAAATGTCCGTGAACCCATTAAACTTTGAGGTTCGTGACCAAATCCTTGTCTCGTGTTGCAGTACTACACTTTGCACCGAATTCAGTTACGCCAATTACGTCCCAGATCAATACAGTTGCTACGCCCACTGCAGCTTAGACAACACTGTAGCTTGAACAAGGGGTGAGGGTTCCAACGGTTGAAGCAATGAAACAGCTGTCAAAAGTTGCCAACAGTTTTCGTCCCCCTCGGCAGAACTGGGGAGGACTTTACCACCATTGGCGGCCCTTAAAAACCCTTAGCGAGCACAAACCTGTGGAAACACTCAGGAAAGCTTGATGAAACTTGGAAACCCTTGACCTTTGACCGTCGGCAGCGCCGTTACTCAGGAAGAAAAAACCGTGCCTCTTGCAGCAAGGATCGGAAACACAAGTTCATTTGTGAGGGCAGGGCTCCTACATCCACGCTTGCATACTTCTCTCTCCTTGTTTTGTTGCTGTCCAGCGGGGGTCGACACATTAGTGTGTCAGCCATGTCACACACCTTTGGCCAGGTGGTGGTGTTGAAGGTGGACAAGTTGAAGAGACAGGGCATGGGTATAATTTTTTTTGCCGGGGGGCAAGACAAAGGCTGGTTCTGCGTCTGAGGCCGCGCCTGGGGGAAGCATTTTCCGGGCTACATGATGCCATAGTTGCAGAGTAAAGCACATCACGGGAACAAAACATAATGCAGTAGCCCCCACACCGATCTTTCGTTGCATAAGAACTCATTCCCCATGTGCAAATCCACCAACAGATAGAGGACAGGCAAAAAAAAAAAAGACAAATTGGGACACCCGATGCTCCTCATCACTGTGGTGCCACACTCCCCATCCCATAAAGTTGTTGAAGCGGCTGGGGTAAAGTTTCTTTTGGGAATTTTCGGGGGTGTTGGGTGAGTCTTGGTCATACCAACCCTTCACAGGGGATGGGGGTCCAGAAAGTGGCTCGAACACCCGGAGATTGAGTATCCAAAGTAAAGTATGGCAGTCACTCACGGAGGGTGCAAGGGCAACACTCACAGGGGGCACTCAGATGCAACACTACTCCAACATTGACAGGGGAGGGGGGGCTGTGGGAACGCTAATCCTGCGGCACCTGCGGCATGCAATTTGGGTAATTCTCATGCAACATGGGAAATTGTGCCTTTGGGAACCATAATTTTGAATGGGAAGTGGTTGTCGCAACATGTTGCTGTGTTTTGATTGCTGTGCCTGTTTGACCTACTTCCTTCCACCCAAAATGGAGGAAAAGGAATGCGGTGCTAATCCCCCCACAGCTAATTACCCTTACCCTGCGGCGCGCCTGCAGCGCGCAGGAAGCATTCCCTGTGGGCAAATTGACCCCTGCCACGAGCTGACACGCCACTGAAGAACCGGCTCAAGGCGCCCTCCCGAGCCCTGGTAAAATACTCATGCTAATTCTTCTTTGGCAGCATTCGGCCCACACTGGCTCATGCTGCACTGTTTATATATTTATTGCCATAACGCATGGGGTCATGTGGACAGGGTGTGTGCATTGGTGCACGTCCCAACAAAGGGTACCTCCAGTCACCACTTTTGGCAGCATGTGCCCGGACTTGGAAAGTAAACGTCTGCCTCCCAGCCCCTCAACTGCACGATCAGCACCTGTATCCTCGCCGCCCTTGGCCCAGCTGGACTCTTCATAGAGGCAAATGGTGTTGTTCATGGTCACTGACAAAAGGTGGGTCCCGGTAGCATTGAAAAAGGCGCTGTTGACACTTCGTCTGTCCGCAAAGGTTTTGATCGGCGTGGCGTCTTTGGGTGTCTGCCGCACGTCCCAGACCTGCGAAGATGCAAGCGGCTGAAGCACGTCAGAAGCTGGAGTAGAAATCCCGTCCATGGCAACAGGGGGGGAGGGGGGCATAGAGCTGGATGTGATGGGACACTGATGGGCCGGAGAGGGCCCCCACCAATGGGACCAGCCAACAAGGGGCGCCCCTCCTGGGAACAGTGCTATCCGGATGAGGCAGAGGTACCACCACCATACCTAGTTCTCCAGCTCAAGCCCCGTCTGTGTCAGGTAGCTTGTCTTCCGGCTGGTGCCCTCTCCGGGCCTCTGAGTGCGTGTGTTTCCGCGAGACGCCTTGCTGTCGGACACTTGATAGCGGGCTGACGGACGGTGGTAGCTGGCAATACCTGACCTGACCTGGATGGGACACGGCCTCACCGGGCTGGGTAGGCACGCCCTTACACGACTGAGACGCAGAGTCGCAGATCCCAGGTCTCACGACCTTCTGGGCTGCAGCTTCGACTGGGGGGCACCACCGTACCTGTACCGGGCCGCGGCTGATCGGAACTGATGTGGGACTTACGGGCTTGACCACGGCGTTGGAGACGCCCGTGGTGCTGCGGGTGCCCCTTCTTGTGGAGATCCCGCTGGCCGCAGCCCTAGGGCAGTTCCTACGGGCCCTCCGCCGAGCATCGGTAGCAGCGACGCGGCAAGGACTGCCGCCACTGCTGCGTCTTGCTGGTGTACGGGGTGTCCAACGGAGACAACTTGCTGCGAGGCGTCCTAGTGCTGAGGCACTGTCTGGCGGCCCACCAGGTGCAGGTGCACAAGCCCTACTGTCGTGCATTTGGCCTGCCCAAGTGGACCCCGGTCGAACTTCTTGACGCTTGCGCTAGAGGAGGGGGGGGCTGGGGCACCCTGCCTCCACGACCGCCGCGAGCTCCTGTCTTGCAGTCGTACCTCCAATCGTCGTGGCCGCGCAATGCGGTGGCCGCGTCGTCGGTTCACTACCTGGTCACCACCCCGCCCATCCGCAACTAGGCTCACGAAGGGGTGGCCCTGCAACGCGCCCTACGGGACCGCGGGGTCACCCTTATAGCCCTTCCGTCTAATGCGGCCCCCACAGGGGCCCTGGAGTTCGGCTCCCTGGAGGCCCTGGGGCGCGTGCGCAGCGTGCACGTCTCTTACGATGGAGCGTATGTGGCGGGGGTGACAGCCTGGGCCACAACCATGTGGCATGAAGCCCTGGGATTCTTCTACGGGTGCTGCCGCGTGCGCGGCGGACTGTTGGCAGTGGGGCCCTGGAGGCGGAGTGGATGGGAAGATTGGAGGCCCTACATGCCCTCGGAAGCCGGACCGGGGTGGTGCACTTCGTGGCGGACTCGACCAACACCGTGGCTTATGACTGCTCCACCCCAATGGGCACGCTCGTACAGCCTTGGTACCGGGCGCTAGCCCCACTACGCATCACGAACCCCTCGGTGGACATATGGGTACCCTCCTTGAGCCGCGCCTCGGCGCCGGCACCGCTGCTCCATAGCATTCATCGCGCAGCCCACGACCTGGCGCAACGGGCCGCCCAGCACCCGAGCAGTGCCACTTTGCCCTAGCCGCACCTTCTGACTGGTAGGATGGTGGCGCACCAGCAGGGCGCACTGGTTATCAACGTTAGCCTTGATATTCACCCACAGTCAATCCTGTTTTGGGGGTGTGGCCTTCAGATAGCGTAGGGCATGTCGGTCATTACTGGGGCTGTTGAGTGACGCTGTGCGATAGCCACCACTAATTTGGACAGATTCTTGCCTTCCCCAGCCCCCCTTCCCCCCGACACCACACACACCCCACACACCTGAGGATGGGTCGTCGGAGTAGGTGCCCTCCCCTCCCCCCTCATCCCACCCCCTACCTCTGTCAGAGGTAGCAAAGGTGCCTTCCTATTTCCTCTGGACGACCCAACAACGGATGCAACAACAGGATTTCTTGTGGCCACACCGTTAGTGAGCTCTGCTTCAAGTTGCCACCGCCCCACACAGGAAGGCCAATGAGGCCTTAGTGTACGACACCCCCAACCCAGGCCAATACTCAAGAACAAGGCCCCACTCCCCAACACTGGGCAAGGGGCAGTGCGCACTGTGTGGCTCGACATGCCCTGCACCCCCGCCCTGCCAACATGCATGGCTTCGAGGCGGATTAGGTGGAAGGCCAGCTTAGAGGGGTGGACCACCCTGCCGGCAGCCGTGGAGACGTCCATGCACCGCGCGACCAGCGCCACCACGCGCTCCATGGAGGCCGACTGGAATCGTCAATCGTCCGAGTATGCCTGGTGCTTCATCGGCAGTGCTTGCCCCGGGCGGAAGACATTGGGGATGGATAGGATCGCCCCGTCAGGCATGCAGGTGTTCAGGACACATTGCGGGGCGTGAACCCTCCGCTGCAAAAGAGTCGCCCCGTTCCCGGCCCTCGTCAGGGCTGTAGCTCGGGGCTAGGCCCTCGTCCGTCACCGGATGAATGCGTTGTCTCGAGTAGAACTCGTCACACTAGCGGCCGAAGTTCCAAACCCCAGGCAGCAAGCGCGGTAACTCCTCATCATCCTCCCGCTGGTTGCGCAAGTAGGCGCCCGCCTCGTCCCACTCGGCGTCTGCGCATGCCCCAGATAACTCCAGCGCTCGCAGTACAGATGCCCGCAACGTCAAGACCATCATGGTGGCAGAAACGGCAGTGCGGTAGGCAAACATGTCTGGGGTGAGTGCCCCGGAAAGTTCTGCGTCCCAGTCCTGAGTAGGAACGCATGAGGTCGACTCCACTGCCACCGGTCGATGTGAGGCGGCCAGGTGCAGCGGGCCCTTGCCCTTGTAGGACCCGTAGCGTATGGTGTCCCGCGCTAGGGAGTCCACTAGCCGTTGGAAGTCGCTGTGCATGCTTCCGACCCCCGCCACCGTGCCCCCGCACCTGATGTGCGTCACTGTACTAGGCACGTTGTCCAAGGCCGTGGTTGGGGACGATTTCCGTTCCAGCTGTTGAGCCACGCTAGGCGTCCCGTACAGGGGGCGTGCACTCAGGACCGCCAGCGGGGCTTCCCTATCGGGGCTGGAGTCCGGGTCACGTCCGTGCCGTAGGGCATGTTGCAGCTAGTCCATCGGAGTTTGGCCGCGTACCATGGTGTGCGCCGTTGCAGCGGCGGCACCGACTGGATGGCGAAACGTTCCTTGTCGACATGTAGGTGCCGGTATCGGGTGGCATAGGAGACCTGGGCTGTGACCTCCGCCAGGCGCTCCTCCATGGTGGCAAGGACAAGACCCGGAGGCGGAAGAATGCCCGAGTAAGGGCGCAACGGCACCGTGGGTAGGCACAGGGCGCGCCAGGTTTCTCGCCGTATGTGTATGGCGCGGAGGGCCAGCTGGACGCGGTTGCGGTGCAGCTCCTGTGCCCGCTGGCGGTGCTAAGCCGCCCAAGCGCGGAGGAAGGCGTCATCATACGGCGGGGGGAAGCGAGCTAGCCGCCGGACATACTTGCTGTCGGGTATGGGTGCCGGAAGGCGCTTGCGGGCGAGGTGGTGCAGGGCTGATATGTACGTGTCTGGGGGTGCGCAAGTGGAGGCCGGGTGGCCCCAAGTGGTGCTAGTGAGCACCTTGATTGCGTCCAACACGGCTGCGGGGGCTAGGCGCCAGCGGAGGTGCTTTCAGTGGAAAGGGGCGTAGTGTGTGCTAGTGAGGGTGATGTCCGCTATCACCGCCAAGTGGGTGCTGGCCGTGGGAACCAGGTGATGTTCACTGCAGCGGAGGGAGCCGCTGATGAAGAGGTTGTCTATGGCGGTGGCACGTAAGCGTCCTTGCACTTGAACGAAGTTGGTCGGGGTGTGTGGGGGCAATACCCGGGTTTAGCGCTGGAGCCGTGAGTCCTATCGGAGGGCGACAGCTAGCGGCGCCGCACCGTCATCACCGGAGTTGAGATCGCCTTGCATAATTGACATGGACGCCCGGACGTAGTGGGTACGCGTGAGGTGGCTATCCATGGTGGCACGCCACTGCGCGTGCGAAGCGTGGGGGTCGAAGTGGGCGTCTAGCAAGAGCACGCGGCCCGCGTGTCGGGTGTGGCACTGTACCGCCAGCTAGTTGCGTGAGCCGTAGACCACTGTAGGGGGGTGCAATGGCAGTATGCCGGTCAGCCGTATCCCCACTGCCAGCCCGCGCCCCTAACCCATCTCTGTGCCCTGGATCAGTGCAAAGGTTGGAGAGACCAGCGCTTGGGCCGCGTGCAAGTCCCACGTCTTCTGCAGCATCAAGAATGAGGGCTCGACGGCCTCTATCAAGGGTCCCACAATGTCCCTCTTGGTGCGCCGCGCCGGCTAGGTTGTTGCCCAGGACCCAAAAACCGACAAGCTCCGCCCTGGCTTGAGGTGCGTCGGGGGCCGGCAGCCGCAGGACCCAAGTGGGCACAGGTAGGACCGACACTGGTGGCTGTAGCCCAACGCACTTCGCCCAGTTGGATTCGAATAGGGCGGCGCCACCTGTGTAGTGCCGGGCGCCGTCCCACCGGTGTGCATGCGCGGCCACGCTCGCGGTGAGCAGGGCATGGCAGGCGGACTGTGCATTGCAGAAGAGGTGGAGCCAGGGGATGGCGTCCGGGGGCGCTAGCACCGCAGCCACGGACGCCTACAGTTTCCCGCACATGGCGCAGGCAGATGAGAGCGCGTGCAGGATGGGTGGGGAGGTCCGTAGGAGCCATGGTTTGTGGGGGCCCGCCGGACGTACACTGCCTTTTGTTGCAAAAAGCCTTTTGCAACGAACTTGCAGCTTGGGGGGCATGGGATGATGCACCAGGCAGCGTGTGCAAAATATTGTTCATGGCATTGTCGGAGTAGGCCGCTCGAAGATAGGACAGGCAACAACGGCCCAAGAGCCACCAGATAGTGTGTAGCAACAGCCGCTAGCACAAGACAAGATTACAACAAACACAAGAGGTCACCCAAGACCCAACCACAGAGCCACCCAAGGCCACACAAGAGGAATGAGCCGCGGGGCAAGGCACATTGGCACACCAAAGAAGAGACATAGTGCTGGGGTGAGGCGTAAAGGGGGCAGGGCGGAGTGAGAGGCAGCAGACAAATACACGAATGGTGAGCCGAGGCGCAAGGGACCAACCACAATCCCACACATGGAGACCATGAGGGGGCTGATACCGCGCAGCCTTCAATTTTCTTGGGCATTTCCCATGCGATAGCATGCCAGACCCCTGGTGTGACCCTGCCCTCTTCGCACAGCGCAGGTACCTCGGTGCGATGGGTCCGTGGGGTGCCGGCTGCCTCTACCACATATGATGTGTGGTCCCTTGACTCAGCACGTCACCCATGCTTTGGATGAACACGGCCAAGGGGGTGGTCCAGTTCAATTCCGGGCCCCAACCCCCGCGGCATGGTCAGGGGGTCCAGAGGGGGGTGAGGTGGGGTGGGGGTCAAAAATTTTCTTTTGCCATTCATCATAAACAGTAGGGTATTTCGGCAAACGTAGATGTGGACCAGCAAAGGCATTGGGTTAGGTTACGCCTTGTACCCCTGCGGAGTCTTCCTAATCTTGTGGGGTTTTTATATGCTTCTCTGGGTCCCCAAAAGGGGGTGAACTAGGAACGCCTACATAACCAATGTCTTCCGAAGGTCCCCATAGCACGGAGAATTTCATTCCCTTGCGGATTTTTCCTATACTTGTGTGTATTTGTCCTCGCCCGTGGATGTTTCGTACCCTTGCGGTTTTTCCTACCCCATGGTCCTTATAGTGGAGTAATATGGCGACATCACGCCTATGTTCTTGGGGAGCCCACAGCAGGCTGACTTGGATACGGCTACATAACCCCTGCCTTCTTGGGGCACCCATAGTGAGGGAGAATGAATAGGGCTACATAACTCCGGTCTTCTTGGGGTCACCATAGTGGGAAGAAATGAATACGGCTACATAGCCCCTGCCTTCTCAAGGTCCCCATAGTGGGGAGAAATGTATACGGCTACATAACCCTGTAGCCCCTGCCTTCTTGGGGTCCCCATAGTGGGGGAAATTGAATATGGCTTCATAACCCCTGCCTTCTCAGGGTCACCATAGTGGGGAAAATGAATACCGCTACATAGCCCCTGCCTTCTTAGGGTCAACATACACAGGCGGGAAATCAATACAGCTACATAACCACTGCCTTCTCGGCTTCCCCATAGGGGGCGCTTATTGCACGCCGCAGGGTAAGGGTAATCAGCTTCAGCGTACATTGTTTGGGAAATACATACACCAGAACACAAAATGTCCATGCATGTTGATCTGTTGACAGCATCGCTCTCTACAAAGGAGAGACTACGGCACCACCACATCGAGCTGGGGCTGAGCTTGAGAGCGGGATCTTCAATGAGCAACAAACGACATTTGAATAGTGCCTCGTCTTGCCCCATTTGGCGCTCAAAGCACTCTTACACGCCACCATAGGTTTCATTTAGCTTAATTCAGCAGGTTACCTCCGAAGCCCACAAAACGCATTGTTCCATAGAATCATTTTGGGGTCCGTAGAGGGGGGTCTCCCCCCCCTTGGGGTCGGGTCTTGGCTGGCAACCACGCCCGTGCTACCTAACCCTTGCCGTCTTGGGAGTGCCCAAAGAAGGGAAGACACAAAATTCATAAACCGCCCATTCCATATTGGGGACGGGCAACAAGTGCACCATTTTTGGGGGGAAGAGGTCCCAAAAGGTAAAAATAGCAACAAAAATGGGGGGGGGGTGTACAGGGGTATGCAGTACATAAAAAGGTATGTGTGTATGTACAACTGTATTGCCTCCGTTCCAAGATAATCACCCAACTTGCGCGCCGTAGGGTGCGCCGCAGGGCGCACCACAGGTGCCACAGGCACCGCAGGATAAGCACCCCCAAAGTGGGGAGAAATCATATGGCTACATAAACTTTGTGTTCTCGGGGTCCCCATAGTGGGGAGAAATGAATATGGCTGCACAACCCTGCCTTCCCAAGGTCCCCATAGTGGGGGGACATGAATATGGCTACATAACTCCCCCCTTCTTGGGGTCCCCATGGTGGGGAGAAATGAATACGGCTACATAGCCCCTGCCTTCTCGGGGTCCCCATAGTGGGGGAACTCAATATGGCTACATAACCCCTACAATCTCAGAGTGCCCACACAGGGGAGAACTCAATATGGCTACATAACCCCAGGCCAAGGTGGTGTGGGGAAATGACAGATTTGAACTCACCACTCAAATTGGAGCATTTTGGGTCTCAAGACCCTTGCACCAAAGGCCAAAAAACCATTCCAACGGCACCTAAATTGGCTGTTCCCTGTTGCCACATATTGGTGTGGGTTAGGGGGTTCAGAAGGGGGGGGGGGGGGGGGCTCGAGCGCAACACGTAAGCACCCCCCCTGAACACAGCCACATCCGTTGGCACATGCACCCTAAGACATGCTGTCCTTTCCGGCAGCACACACACTTCGGCCTCACACAACGGAAATTTCACACTATGGCACAAACAAAACCCGACACTGTGGGCAATATGGCAGCCATGTTCATGGGTGAGCAGGGCGGTGTGAGGCAGGTACCGAGGGATCCCAACAGCACCCCTTCTGACTGGAGGTCACCTAGGTGTGGCCAGAAGTGAGATAAATATCACAGAAATAACAGCTACTTTGGGGATTCCAAAACGGTCCACCGTTCTGCTGCCAAGCTGTGCAAACATTGGAATTTGCGGAACACGAAGTTTTGTACAGAGCAATTAGAATGTTACCCTTGCAAAAAGCCATGAAACAAAAAACTAATTCACTGTTGCGATTTTGTTCGGCAAATATCAATGCTTCCGTTGGTACTTGCATCAAAAATGTCTTACTTTTTGCGCCTTTTGGGGGCAATTGTTGCGAAATGTATTATTTGAGTGGTTCTTTGCCGGGGCAGGCCTGTTTTACAATTTCACGACCCCTAGATGGGTGCTGCTAGCCCTTGGTGGCGCTTGAAGGGATGGTGTCAATTCCTGTTGGTCCCTGGATGGATATTGTTAAAAGGCACCAAATCCTCGACAATCATATTGTCAGATGCTTGGGTCAGGGTTTAGACTTGAAGGCAGGCCACCTTCACCGCACCATCCAATCCACCAGTCGCCAATAGGTGCGGTGCAGATGGACATGGATGAACAGTATTGCACTTCTTCTGATGGGCCTGAAGCATCCACTGTGAAGTCGCAGTCTTCCCGGGGCCACACTGGCGGAGGTCGACGCACATGACCTTGCCTTCAGAGGTGCATGCATACATGGTATTGGGACACCCCTACAAAAGTGTAAATGACAGCATACCAAGGCATGTCGTGGTCGAACAAGAGGCGCACAAGGAGCTCTCAGCAATGCAGTGATTGATGCATGCTTCACACGCAAGCAAGTCTACCTTGTCATGCCACAGAAATTAGCCTCTCTGCAGTGCCTAAAGTGTCGGCCGTGACGTCAGCAAAATGCAACAATGCAAAACAGGAGGGGCACCCTGCAGGTGGGCCACAATGATACATAGATTGGACGTGGAGTTTTTTTCCTTTTTCCTGGAGGCTCTTAAAACAGAAATAGTGAATAAGCTGACCATGCTCCAGGCTTGGGCAGAGTGGCATTAGCAACATGCAGAGGGCGGGTGGGGTATATCTTTTGTATGACCCGTTTGTTGGTCAAGGTCGTGTGGCAGTGTATGCAATTCTGGGGGAGTCTGTGGGAAGGGTGGAAGGTGAGTCCAGGGGAGTTGCATTTTGTTGGTGACAGTGAAATGTCTGCCCCGCTGCTCACAATGGAGGCTACTGCCCCCCACCACCACCCCCGCGGGCATGTACTTCCCCGCCAGCGCTGGCAGGCTTCACATGCCGTCATACCTCAGACCTGAAATTTGGAGGGTGGTCTCCAGACAAAATGCATCAGGGACCAGCCTGCGAAGCCAAAACAGGGGCTTTCAGCCCATTTTGTGTGTGTTTTGATGCATGCAGTCAGGTGTTTGTCAATTGTGCACTTTGCACACATCATCTTGTGAATACCCTCGCCGCACCAGCTGAGTCCCAATATACAGCCTTGATAGGGGGTCACCATGGGTTCCAAAAATGTGTCAAAAAGGACTTTTTTCCAAAGTAATAGGGTGGTTACAATGGTGTACTTGGACCATGAGTGCTCGATTTGGCCCGTTTGCGTCCTTGTCCGAAGTGTTGAAAAGGGCCCACTGTCGGACCGCGCCTGAGTTAAAAATGAGTGGGAAACGACTTTTGCCTGAAACGATCTGAACCTGATTGGGCCACCAGAAATGGGGCTTATAGGCCATGGGAACCTAAATGTGGTCCACACACAAAATGCCTCGTACGTGGAAGGGCACCATGCATGGTGTATACAAGGTGCTATACCACCCACACATCCACACAGGAAGGCCTATCCAATCACACACAGTACACTGCCCATTGATGTCCGCTGAACCAGGCAATTGATACAAACCACCCCACATCAACCAAAATAACTGGGGTCATCTATCCAAAACAGCGCTTCAGGCGCACTTCAGTATTCAAAAGATCTACACTGCGAACATGCGTGAACCACTCTGAATCTCACATAACCCTTGTCATCTCGAGGTAGCTACAGCAGGGTGAAAACAACAGCGACCATGCACAAGCACCAGAATCCTCCAATGTACAAAGGACTCCATGAACCATGCGTACCGGTGCAGTACCCACTCACACATCCATGAATGGAGGTCCAACCAATTGCACTCCTCAATGGAGTCCGGTGGGACTCGCACGTGATCATGCATCCGAGGATGGAGCCCAGCTGGAGACCTACTCAATCAAACATTCAAGAATGGCGCCAGCATTGAACGCTTCAACATGCCCTTCCCCGAAAGCTTGGTGTCAATACCCGCTCCTGGACCTTGGGGTCCACGTACGTCATATTTGAGTGAGCTTTGCGTGAGTGCAACTTAACGGGTCACAAAATCCAAACCCCATGCTACATATTGTGTTCAATTATTGATTTTCGATGGACAATACTGCGTCGGTAGGCACACACCTTCGGCCAAAAACGCTCCGACTATGAAACTGTCCATGAAACAGTGCCTCGTATTTGTAAATAAATAAGCCAATTTTAGCCCAATTTTCAGTTGTGAAAAGGTGATTCAAAAAAACGGACGCCTATGCAGACGTTGTTATTTGCGCCCACAACTTGATGAACGATACCTTACTGTCAGATAATCAAGCAAACCCAACATTTAGCAGAAAGTGTTGGTCAGTGGGGCATTCAACTTTGAATTTGGCTGTAGCAACGTTATTTCAACCTACAAAAATGGGCCAAACATCAGAACCCGTTGCCAAATGTTTCAGTTTGATCACAAGGTCTGTTGCGAGAGCCCCCAATCATAAGGGGATCGGATTCCAACGGTTGAGTGGAAAACTAAACCCTGGCCGATGTGGAACTGAATTTTCAGCCAAAAATGTGGGCAAGAATCAGACACTCTTGCTCAGTGTTTCAATTTGAATCCAATCTTTGGTGAAGAAGGCCTTGTCATGAATCCCCAAGATTTCAGGCAAAAACTAAGTACACTGGTGCCCCAACAACGGCACCTACAAGTTTGCACTTTAGCCCTTCAAAAGTGCGAATCAGAGATCTGGATGGGTTTGAGCCATGTGGCGCACTGCAGAGCGGAATGGTGTGCATATTTTACCCGAATTGCGCACTCTCACACACCTCACTGATAAAGCCATGCTGCATCCATCCATGAGCATCTTCCGAGATCGCGAACATGCGCGTGAACTCCTGCTTGACAACATCCATGCAGCGCACTGTTCCGTCGTAACTCCAGCTGTACATTTTTGTATTATCCCCAGGGGCATACTGCAAAGCTGCAACTACGCTGCTGTGTGGGTTATACAAATGAACATTTTCTTCCTCGTCTCCAGCGTCGACGTTCCAGAACCCCACATTCCCTGTGCACATGAAATGCAGCAGGCTCAACGATGTTTTTGTTTGCATGTCACATTTCACCCCAATGTATTCAGACATGGCGAGTCGCTCAGTGGTATATGCTGTGGATCGAACACCCTGGAAATGTGGGTGCCAGTTTCAATACCCAGTAGTAACATTTTTGTTACGTACCTCAGTGTAGGCAACCACAAAGGGAAAAACTGTCATCATTCAAAAAGCAGCCCAACCCTGTGCCCTATAAACAATTGCAAGCACAAAAGAAAACCGGCCATCACAATTTTTGCCTCCAACCACCACAGCCAATGCCCCAAAGGTTTCGTATATGGCTTGACAAAGGCCGATGCTGGGATACACTGGTTCACATCCCCATTCACAATTGCCAAAAGGTATTCCACTGGTGCTACATCCTACAACGGTCATCTGTCAAGAGCCCCTGCATAGTGCAGAAAGAACCCTCCACAACTATGCTACAGAATTGTCGATGCAGTGATTGTGTGGTCTGCCAAAGCAGGCATACCCATAGAAAGGGAGGCATTGTGCCACCATGACAACAAATTAAAATCCACACCAGGCACCATGGTTAACTTCCAAAAGATAGTCCACTGTCCATACTGTTGCAATTCTTGACAAATATTGTCATCAAACAAGATATTGCAAGAAATTAGGTCCTTTGAGACACCCACATGTTGTCTTGGGTCTAGCACCTGCAACTCATCAAAAATAGATAGTTGCCTTTCCCTCTACTGGGCAGTTACAACACAAACCTTTTGCTCAGAACATTTCAACACTCAGATGTTCACACACTACTTATGCAGTGTCGATTCATGTCAAGCAACACTTTGACAGGCACCAGATCAACATCCTAGGCTCATGTTTGCAGTTTGCTCTCAAGGTCTACGACTCGTTTGAACAAATGATGGTCGTTGTTCGACTAATTTGCCTTTGGGAACAACATCCACTTACAAATGGGTCATAGATTGATGCATTGCTTTCCCAAATTCAAATTGAGAAAAAACATGAATTGTACATGGAAAAATGTGTGCTCTTACCCAACCAAGTTCCAGACTTCATGAGGACTACTTTTTTGGCCCTTGGGACAATCCTTGCCATTGGAGGGTTACTCACACTCTAATGTACAACCAAGCACCTCAAACCTCATATGCTTTGCATGATGTTCAACCGCACAAACGACAGAATGGCAATCTTCTCATGCCCTTCTGTATGTACTGAAACAGACCATGTACTGTGCACTTTGCCACTGCAAAAATGTGGACACCATGGACTTTTTGGCTTTGGCGGAGGCTGATCACTGTCTTTTTGCAGAACTGCATCCTAAGGGTGGGGACGATTCTGTTGTGTGTCAGCTGTGTATTCACCAAGCCCGTCCAATGAAATTTTTTGGTTCAAAAGGGGTTTCTTCGGCTGCCAGTCCCTGTTTCCTTGTGGCTAAACCTGGCTCTAAAGCACTACGTCTGGTGATTGACTCCTGGTAATTGAACAAGAACCACTCAGGGTCCATCCCTAATATAGAAGCGACACTCGTCAGGATTGCCTCCTACAAGACTAAGATGGGCAAGCGCAGTGGCTTCTGGCGGGTCGACCAGACCGCCGCAGCCCAAGAGCTGCTTGCCTTCGCTGCGACCAAGGGGAGGGTGTTCAAGTGGGTGGTTATGCCCTTGGGGGTGGCGAACGCCCATGCCTTCTTCTATGAGCGAATGAACAAGGTTCTGTCCATCCTGCAAAGGCGGCCCATGGTGCCGGAGCTTATTGCACAATGTACCCAGATGAAGGCCCCATTTTCTTTGACGATGTGTGTGTTGGGTGGACAAAGCCATTCACCAAACACCATATTTGATGACTCAAATGTGTCCCTAGCAGCTCCGTTGCAGACGACACTGATGAAGTCGCGGGGTTGTGTCAGCACCAACTGTAGCAGGGCACACCTTGTTTATCTCCTGCAGTCACCAGAAGCTTCGAACCGGAAGGATGGAACACACAGCTGTAGACTCTTTCAGGTACGACTCTTGCAATCGTCTGCAGAAATGAGAAATGGGGATCCAAGCTTCACTCCAGCAACCAACCCGCCCTCAGCGTTGCCAGCAAAGCATGACGGGACAAAAGCCGAAATGTCACACGCCCCAGACAACACGGTGAGCGGCAGTCCTGGTGCTCGATCCAGTTGCTTGCCCCAAAGCCTGCACAAAGCCCTGAATGCGATGTTGCACCTGTGACCCCCGCAGCGAAATGCCATCTGCTGCACCAAAACGGGTAAATGGTTCAAGGGTATGCCCTGCAAAACGCCGCATGCACCAAAGCAGATTCTACTCTGCACACACCGAACAGTAGTGCAATCCACAACCTACGGTTCCTTTCCCCAGGGCGGTCCAGAAGAGTGGGGGGAAAAATGCTGGCTTCCATCAAAACCAGCTCTACCGAACCGACGGCAGCTGAAGAGCAAGCAACGGCGGTTGGAGAGGGACCGACGGCAGTTTGACAGTCACTACAGCCGTCCGTGAGGGCAGGCCTTAATATAGAAAAAAACCTCAACAACCGGCTTGCCTTTTCTGGTGCACGCTCGGAACGTGTCCCTGCACAAAAGATGTATCTGGTTCGCTCCGGTCGATGGAGGGCGCGACAGGCCCTACCATGAGGAATGCTTCCTGCGCGCCGCAGGCCGCAGGATAAGGGTACTTAGCTGTGGGGCAATTAGCACTGCATTACTTTTCCTCAATTTTGGGTGAAGAAAGTAGGTCAAACGCGCTCAATGGCGAGGCACAATACTCAAAACAGACAAACATGTTGCGATAACCAATTCCCATTCAAAATTATGGTTCACAAAAGGGACCAATCTCCCATGTTCCATGATAATTACCCAAATTGCATGCCGCAGGGTGCGCCGCAGGTGCCGCAGGATTAGCGTTCCCAGGGTCTCGGTGACCAACGGAAGATTAGGAGGGATGGGGTTGGGGGGTGGTGGTGGTCGAATTGGAGAACCCACCAACCAACGGTACAGGGAACCCCCCAAGGCCCAAAAGGTCGGACGCTGACAGGGGACTGGCCACCCACTCGCCCGCCCTTACAACCACGGACCTCAGGCAAATACTGAACAAGGTCTCCTTCCAGCACCTTCAGCGCCAACAAAACCCCTGAAATGGCCCAGCCCAGTGCCCGCCATTCGGGAGCGCAGGGCCAGACCACCCACAAACCCAGAAATTCCGACGTACACCCACCCACAAGCCTCGGTAGGCCAAGCACTAACCCCCCCCCCCACCCTTGTCTAAGCTACGGCCTTGTCTAAGCTACAGCGGGCGTAGGGACCGTATTAATTAGGTACCTAATTTAATTCCGTACGAAATGTAGTGCAACCGCATAAGACAGGGTTTTGGTGACAATCTGCCAATTACATGGAGTCATGGACACATCTGTTGTGATTGTTTGCCCACTTGAACCCACAGAGCTCTGATTTTGGGGATATTTGTGCATTATATCCCCCTTTCTTGGTGGTGGCGCGTGTGCCGGTAGTTGTATGTGTCGCGCGCAAGCTACGGCCTTGTCTAAGCTACAGTAGGCGTAGACCATATTAATTCCGTACTTTTGTGTAGCTTAGACAAGGGGGTGGGGGGTAAGTAAATGCTGGAGCCAGCGCTTCAACTACACGTAGCAATTACCTCATGTGCGTCAATAGACAGGCGGCTGATCTTCGTGGCAAAAGCCATTACAGACTCAGACACAGGTGCGCTGTCCCCGGCTTCGGTGCTCAGTTTCCGCAAGCTTTCCAGGAAAGCCGCACCGTGTTTGTCCGTGGTGTTGGTGGACTCCAGTGTAAGAACTTCAGGGATCTCGCGAGTACTCCGCGGCTGCGAGACAACGGGAAGTTGTGCGGCACAATGTCGAAGGTCCGCAGGGGTGGGGTGTACAGGTCAAGGAGAGGGCCACATTTGATCGCCAAGACGCTGCCCTAACTGCTACTGCAACATTGCATCCAACCACAACCAGCATGGAACACCCCCCGAAGAGGCAGCCCCACTTCATCAGACAATTTACGGATTTCCCCGACACATGGTGACAGTGGCGATCCACAATGTGTGCTCCAGAACACAATGCGCAACCCACATAACACGCTTGTTTGTGCATACATCACGGCATGAAGGGCAGGAAAATGTGGGCAAAACGACACACTGAACATTTGGCTGATTTTTTTCACTGTTGCAGTGGAATCCCCCACCGTTTTGCCCTGAGTTATGGGGGAATAGCCATGCCTCAGACTGAGGGCTCAGACTCAGGCTCAGGGCTCAGGATACCTCAGACTGTGTGTTCTGCATTGCGTGTTTGGGTTCACGTCAGTCTACACACCAAGCCACCAAGCATATGTGTCTTCATCACTATTGAAATACTTCCTATCTACCTAATCTGACCATGATGTACAGGGGGCTTCAGGGGGGCGTCCTTGCACAGCAGGACGCCCCCCTGAAGCCTCCTGTACATCGATCCAAGCAGGACTGCACGATCCGGTGGTTTTGTGGTGTAGTGCAGCCCAGAAAACTACCTACGTTGGCAGACAACCAGTTGGGCAGTGCTTTGGAAGCGCAGTATGTGTGTGTGTGTGTGTGTGTGCCAATTGCCAATTGCCTCGCCATGGGGGTGTTTTTTCATGCAATCAATTCTCGCCTGTAGCATTTCTTTGCTTGCTTGTCCAGGCATCTCTCCATGCAGGTCTGGTATATGTACAATCGTCATCACTCTGTGAGGCTGTCAGGGTCAAGCGGCCCATGTACATTTTCTCCCCTGGGCAGCGGCGCGTGGAACTCTGCCACCATTTCGGGCAGCCCCATGCACCAAAGGTGCATAGTGCCCCTTGGCACCCCACGGGGGACTGTGTGTGTGTGTGTGTGTGTGTGTGTGACACCCATTTTTGTTCAAGAACCTCATGGCGTTCGCTAAGATACATCACCACTCTACAGCTCTGTCCACACTGCAGCGATGTTTGGATAACCCGCCCCCTGCAACCTTTCCTCCCTCCCTGCACAACAGCAAGACTACCCCCCCCCCCGCCGCAGGATACGAATGTTGAATGCTAACCTGCTACCGCAAGCAGACAGTTGCAAGACAACAAAGTCAGAACAAAAAGCTCTGCAATGACATTGCCATAGGCGCCTTTTGCTGTGAAACAAGAAGTACCCCGTGGATCAGTTCATTGGGGGCTCGTTCAGGTAACACGCACAAAGTTACTACCTACTGAAATGCCGGACACAAGAGTCGAATGACACCAGACCTTCAGTACACCCCCCTCCGCGTGTCCAACGAATAATTATGTCCCAAAAAAATACGGTCCGAACGGGTAGTGTTCGTTGGACACAGTGTTCGGTGTGCGCGACAATGTTGTGAACCGGCATTAGCGCATCCCTAGGCACGAGATACCCAGCCCATTCAGAGCACACTGAGACGGGCGATGGTTTTCATAGTCGTGCCAATTTTTGCGGTACTTCAGCCGTACAAAGTCATCTCCATCATCGGAAGGCCCAAGAATTGTGGCTGGTACAAGCTCGCTAGTGTGATCCTGCTTGTACAGCACCTCAGGGTCAGGTGCCAGTAGAGAATCAGTCATGGTGGGCAGGTCCTATAGTTGAGGGATACCACTCCCTCACACCCCGCTTTGCAGTTTTGCACACCATTTCTGCGACATACAGCACAACAGCCCCTCATTTCCGCGCACCTTTAGCCTGAAACCTCGGTTCTGAAGTCCGGTACCTAATTAAGTACCGAATTAATTAGGTCCCAAAAAAAATACGGTCCGAACAAGAAGTGTTCGTTGGACGCAGTGTTCGTTGGACACGGGGGGGGGGGGGTGCAGGCCATGCATACCTACCACGAGTGTGTGCTGTGCGCGAGCGCGTGTGGTAAACAGGCAACAGCCCTGCAAAACACTGGTGTAATGCACACATGGGTCCATGCGTAGAGAAAGCCTTGCATGGGGCGCAGGGACCTCTCTTTCTTGGGTGATCATGCCAGAGGATTTCACGTTGTCGACAATCCCATCGGGGCCCATAAATTGTATGCTGGATGCAGTCTCTGAGTCGATGTAGAAGCCAGAAGGCTTTGCCCCACTTAAGCGCCCGCTCCTGCGTGGGGGCTCATCACTGGCGTATGGAGTACTGTTGAAAGATTAGTCAGGTGCATCTTATGGAATGCGATCGGGCAGAGGTTATGCTTATGTCCCAAAAGGGGGGGGGGGGTAAAAAGGCAAGCTAATTAACCTACAACATGAAGAATTTCCCTGTTGAGCTTGAATCTTTCGATTGGGGGCAGACTTTTTGGTTGGACCAAGCGATAGTCTGCCTGTTGCGGTAGTAATGCCCAACTGCCAAGCGTGCCATCGACGGATTGTTCCTTCCTCTCCAGGCTGAATCCTTTCCCATAATCGATATGGCCGTATCGGATATGCAGTCCAATCCATCGTTAAAAGTGATGGGAAAAATTGCGCCACACTTTTCCATGGTGAAGGGCAAGGCCTAAGGTCGGCTCTCCTTACTGAGGGGGACACCACTTGAGGAAAAGGTGTGATGAGGGTCTAGTTTGCTGAGGTCCACACAGTTCCCCGCACTACAAAGGGCATCCAAATTACTGATTGCGCCCAGCCGCTGACCCTGGTCGTAACTCCCCAATTAGGAGTCCTCGGGCCTTGCTCTTTATCTTTTTGCCATTCCTTTTGGGTATTTTTTGCTGTGGCCCCCCAACATTTTCCTTGAAACATTGTTGTTGGGCAGTGTCAGTTGACACCGCGCTCACTATGTATGGGAAACATTGCGCCACAATCGTTAAAAGTGATGGGGAAAATTGCGCCAGAATTGGGCGTACTAAATTTTTCCAGACAGGTTCCTTCAGCTACTAAATCCCCCCCCCCCCCCCCGTAAGGCTGAGTAAGTGTGCCGGTTGGCATTTCCATGTGTAGGTACTGGTTTGGGTTTCAGCAGGAAATGGTCCACTTGCTTGTATACAGCAGATGGGGCACTGTACTTTTGGTTTTGGGAGTGGCGGGAGGGGGGGGGGTAAAGCCTTCCAACGAACGACTGAACTCTCTCACTGTGAGCCAGAAGTCCCCCCAGAATAAACGACGGTCTCCCCAACCCCCGGGGGGGAAGTGGCACATGGGATAGCACACGAGGTGTGGGTTGTGGAGGATTGTGGCGGGATGTGGTTGAGGAAAATGGGAGAAGACGGGTGAAAAATGGGTGAAAACAGGAGGAAATGGGTGAAAAATGGGTGAAAACGGGTGAAAAATGGGAGGAGGATGGGAGGGAAATGGGGGGGGAAATGGGAGGAAATGGGTGAAAATGGGAGCAAGTGGGAGAAAATTGCAGTAAAATGGGACGAAATACCGGTTTTTCACGGTCCCATTTCCCCCATTTTTCCGGATGTCGAAGATCTTGCCCCCAGTCCCCTCGTCAAGAATCAGCTCACCGCACTCACCGACGGAATAATGGGAAGTTTTGCCACTCACTGACACTGCCACGGCGGCTAGTGCGGATACTTGGTCGCCGGAGGAAAGGGTTTCTGCGGCGCCTTCAGCACCATGGACTTTAGGGGCGAGTAACGGTCCCCGCCACCTCAGCGCCATGGACTTTGAGGCAAGTAACGTCCCCGCTCCTCTGGGGGCGAGGGGGGGTCAATGGGGGCGGCGAGGTACAGCACACGATGCATTCAGAAGCGCAACGCGTGCCCATCAACTAGGAGCACGTCCTGACGGAGACAGCGCCTCGTGCTGGTTTGACGAGAGCGCTGTTCTCGCAGGGGCACGGGGGGGGGGGGGGTTGGATGGCCATTCAAAGACCGTCACAAGTGCAGCACGAATGGAGGGGGGATCAACTCCAGGCTGGCGTTGTCCCGAACAGCTCGACCTTGCCGCACACCTTCGTTTTCTAGGAGGCAGGCCCTTGACTGCAGTCATCTTCTTCGCAATCGGACCAGAGACAATTTGAAGTTTCGCCTTCACGTCTTGGAGCCCCAATTGTTCCAGATAGGCCGAGTTTTGCGCCATGATGGCCTGCCTCTCTGCCTCGAGTTCACTGACATCCTCGTCAACAACGCTCCCAAACGTTTGATGGCTGAATCCAGAAGGCAAAGGGAACGTGCAGGCTTCGAAACCGTACCCACAACTCTTAGCCCTCCATTCGGCATGATGGCACGACAGAGCTTATCCTGGATCCCACGATTTCAACGCAATCCTTCATTCTCCCCCATCTCAAATACCGCAATGAAAATAGATACCCCCCGCCCCCCTTGCAAACTCCCGGGTTAGCGCGCGACGGTCTCCCGGGTGGGGGGGGAGACGGTCGCCAAGTGACGGTCTCCCGGGGGGGGGGGGGGGTTGCAAGGGGTATTTCAACGCAAACTGTGGTACCCTCCACTAATGCAAGCAAAGAGAACACGTGTGAAGCGACTTTCGCGTTGATGCCAATGTGCTTTATCCAACACAAATGTTATTGGGGATCCAAAGGAACGGTAAAGAACTTCTGGGTACGAGAATAACACACTTTGAACTGTTGCACATGCTCAGTTTGCATGACAGGCACGTGGTGTGTTGCCAAGCAGGTGTAAAGCAGATGGGCAACACAAACCAGCACAACACATGTTAACTAGAAAAACATGGAAGTGACGGTCTCCCGGGTGGGGGGGGAGATTGCAAGGGGGGGGGAGTTTGCAAGGGGGGGGGGGGTATCACTCTCGAATAGGAGCAATGTGCCATGTTGCGCCAAGGCGGAGCCCTTGGGTGCGCGCACGCACGCCCGCGCGTACGCACGCACGCACACACGCACGCACGTACGCACGCACGCACGCGTACGCACGCACACACACACACACACACACACACACACACACACACAGACACACGCACACACACACACACACACGCACGCACGCACGCATGCACACACGCACGCATGCACACACAGACGCGGTAGACGCGACAAACAGGGCACTGCAAAAGCCGGCCTGAGTGTACTAGATCTCGTCAGGTGCAAAGCACACACACACACACACTCACTCACTCACACACGCACGCACACACACACACGCTCTGACACATCCCGGTTTGACCACAGGCACACGAGCAAGCAGACTGCGGGTGCTCTGAAGTGTTGCCTGTTGTATTCTCGCAGGTCGATCAAATCTTCCGGACAGGCCACGGCTTACAGCCACCTGGAGCGGGGGGGGGGGGGGGGGCTGAATGGCAACCTGGGCTCCTCCGCTCCCTCCTCTCCCTGACCCATCCACCCAACCACATCAGAAAACTTTTCCTCAGGAAAATCAAAGGGGCCCGAAATTGGAGGTCGAGGTTCGGTTCACAGACTTTTTTTCGGCCTCTGACCCACCCCCCCCACCCCAAATATACTGGTCAGCCAGCACTAAGCCGTCGCCTGCTTCAGAGAATACGAGACCACAAGACGATACGCGCCTGTTCTGTCGAAGAAAGCCACCAGCGGATGTCAACCTCTTCCCCATGTGGGTTGTACTGCAGAAATGTGCCTAGCATAGGCGGACAATGCAACTGCTGTTGTTCTGACTGCACCTGACGAGATCAGTGCCAGCCGGTCGTCTTGACTGCTGCTCGCTGTCCTGGCTATTGCCCGTTTGTTACGTAAATTGTGTGTGTGTGTTCTCAAGGCACCAACTCGCTGAGCCAGAGGCCTGCAGCATAAAGCAGACGCATGCAAGTAGCCACCCAATACCTGAGGTAGTACGGAGAGTCAGGACATCCACCCACCTTGCACCCTGCACTGCTCAGGAGGGGTACATGCAGGAACCGGTCTTCATAAAACACACGTTGAGAACCGCGAGACAAGAACAGACCAAAGAAAAGCGGTTGAAGAAAACTCCTCAGGAACTGCAGAACAGTCCTCGACGTCTTTCGGTCGGAAAAAAAAATAGACATTCAGAACTTCATAACACACAGACACACAAATGCAAAGAGCACGGCACGGCAGCAGAGCACGTGAAGGGCAGATGAGCTGCTGGTTTCTCATCACATGCAGAGCAAGACAAAAGGAATGTCCGACGCCACATGAGGCGCCGTTCTGGAAGCAGGCGAGTCCCTCCAAGCCCCCCCCCCCTTGCCCCGTCCCCCAGCCACACACCCACCCCACTGCCCACCTGCCCAGGCCTGCCCGGGCAGCCGCCGCGGCCACCGCACCCGCCCTCGCACCGGTGCTGGCTCCCCAGCCCCCCCGCAGCGACGCACCCGCGAACCCGCGCACACCCGTGCACGGCCAGGCTCACTCACGCTAACCCACGCTAACCCACGCTAACCCACGCTAACCCACGCTAACCCACGCTAACCCACGCTAACCCACGCTAACCAATGCTAACCCGTGCCAACCCACGCTAACCCACGCTAACCCACGCTAACCCACGCTAACCAATGCTAGCCCGTGCTAACCCACGCTAACCCACGCCAACCCACGCTAACGCATGCACGCACGCACCAACGCCCACACGTGCAATCAAACACGCAGACCCACACACACACACACACACACACACACACATAACCGCGCATACATGCATGCATGCTGGGTTTGCTTTCAGTCAGACATCCATGCACCAAGATAGGACTCAGAGGGACTTCAAGCCAAAAAGAACGACACGTGTCACGACACAGTGGTGGCTCGGCATCAAAGAAATGAACCTCAACTCCCCCACTGGCCTGAGTCCCGGTACCTTTTGCTTGGAGTGACGGTATCAGATGCAAGCGATGGACAGGGACTTGTCGGGGCGTTGTCCACTTTGAGCCTCTTGGAGGGCGACTCGTCGTCATCAGTTTTCATGGCTTGCCGCTTGGCGGCACGCAATGCACGGGTGGACATGTTTACACTGCAAATGTCAGGTCACCCAAGATAACCGCAGTCTGTATGCGGCAATCATACCATTACTACATAACCACCATGCGCTATGTACCTTGTAGGTGCATTCCGTATCAGAAGACGGCGGAGCACTGTGCCAGCTTGGGCACTGCAGGTGATCACGTGTCCCCTGATGAAGGGCATGTTGGCGTGGGCGTTGTGAGCGGGGCTTGTAGCACAGGCTCCCAAGCCAGCTGTGAGGTATGCGTCAGAGTGTATGTGTTGTGGGTGCGTTCTGGAAATCAGGGAGTTCAACGTGAATTTTAGAGCAACGGGTTGCAATTTTATGGTGCCACCACCTCAACCAGCCCAGGGGGAGGGCAAGTGAACCCTGCTTGTTGAAAATTATTGACAAAACGCTCACATCATGCCAGGGATTGTTCTGAGTATCCCACCCCTGTATGTGCCTTTGGGTGGGCTTTGGGAGGGAAGTAGGGACCCCACACCCCCTATTTTGGGGTCGGGAAACACAAAAAAACATGTTTTAGAAGTGAGTTGGATGGTTATTAGTATTAGTGGGTATTTGCCCCTATAAAGGGCCCGCGATCGCTAAAATTAGGGCATGACATCACTACTACTTTTTTTTTTGTCAAGCCATGATAAGCTGCCGGAGCTTGCTCATGAGAAGGAACTCCAGAAATCTCTCAGAATCAAGGATCAGAGCGGTCCAGTGCTGTGATTGTCCCACAAGATGGTGTGGTAGCGGACATCACACGTAGTAAGGATGAATATATCTGATGCCAGGAAATGCAGGGGCAACTGCCGCGCCCGAAGGCATCCCAGTGTGCTACCGGAGCACAAGACAAACTGGAAGGTTGAGTAAATTGGTAAAGTAAAGTTGGGGTCTAAAGTTGGCACAGGGGGGTCTAAAGTTAGGGTCTAAAGTTGGCACCCCGGGGTCTAAAGTTGGCAGCGGGGGGTCTAAAATTGGCACCGCAGGGTCTAAAAGTGGCACCGTATGGGTCTAAAAGTGGCACCGGGGGGTCTAAAGTTGGCGTCTAAAGTTGGCACAGGGGGGGTCTAAAGTTAGGGTCTAAAGTTGGCACCCCGGGGTCTAAAGTTGGCAGCGGGGGGACTAAAATTGGCACCGCAGGGTCTAAAAGTGGCACCGGAGGGTCTAAAGTTGGCACCGGGGGTCTAAAGTTGGGGTCTAAAGTTGGCAGCGGGGGGTCTAAAATTGGCACCGCGGGGTCTAAAAGTGGCACCGTATGGGTCTAAGGTTGGCAGCGGGGGGTCTAAAGTTAGGGTCTAAAGTTGGCACCCCGGGGTCTAAAGTTGGCAGCGGGGGGTCTAAAATTGGCACCGCAGGGTCTAAAAGTGGCACCGTATGGGTCTAAGGTTGGCACCGGGGGGTCTAAAGTTGGCGTCTAAAGTTGGCACAGGGGGGTCTAAAGTTGGGGTCTAAAGTGGGCACCCCGGGTCCAGAGTTGGCACCGGGCGGTCTCAAGTCGGGGTCTAAAGTTGGCACCGGGGAGTCTAAAGTTGGAGTCTAAAGTAGGCACTGGGGGGTGTAAAGTTGGGGTCTAGCGTTGGCACCTAAGGGTCTAATGTTGGCACCGGAGGGTCTAAAGTTGGCACCGGGGGGTCTAAAGTTGGGGTCTAAAGTTGGCACCGGGGGGGTCTAAAGTCGGGGTATAAAGTTGGCACAGGGGGGTCTAAAGTTGGCACCGGGGGTTCTAAAGTTGCACTCTAAAGTTGGCACAAGGGGGTCCAAAGCTGGGGTCCAAAGTTGGCACCGGAGGGTCTAGGGTTGGCACTGGGGGGGTCTGAAGTTGGGGTTGGAAGTTGGCACTTGAGAGTCTGAAGTTGGCAACGGAGGGTCTACAGTTGGCACCCGGGGGTCTAAAGTTGCCACCGGGGGGTCTAAAGTTGGGATCTAAAGTTGGCACCGGGGGGGCCTAAAGTTGGGATCTCAAGTTGGCACCGGAGGGTCTAAAGTTGGCACCGGGGGGTCTAAAATTGGGGTCTAAAGTTGGCACCGGGGGGTCTAAAGGTGGGGTGCAAAGTTGGCAACTGAGGGTCCAAAAGTAGCCCCTAAAGTTGGCAGCGGTGGGTCCAAAGATGGGGTCTAAAGTCAGCACCGGGGGGTCTAAGGTTGGAGTCGGAAGTTGGCACTGAGGGGTCTAAAGTTGGGGTCTAAAGTGGGCAACAGGTCTACAGTTGGGGTCTAAAGTTGGCACCGAGGGGTCTAAAGTTGGGGTCTAAAGTGGGCACTAGGGGGTTTACAGTTGGGGTCTAAAGTTGGCACCGAGGGGTCTAAAGTTGGCACTGAATGGTCCAAAGTTGGGTCCTAAAGTTGGCACCATGGGATTCTAAAGTTGGGGTCTAAAGTTGGCACCATGGGTTCTACAGTTGGCACTAGGGGGTCTAAAATTGGGGTCTAAAATTGGCAGTGGGGGGTCTACAGTTGGGGTCTAAAGTTTGCACCATGGGGTTTAAAGTTGGCACTGGGGGGTCTAAAGTTGGGGTCTAAAGTTGGCACTAAGGGGTCTAAAGTTTGGGTCTCAAGTTGGCACCGAGGGGTCTAAAGCTGGCACTAGGGGTCTAAAGATGGGGTCTAAAGTGGGCACCAGGGGGTCTAAAAGTGAAATTTTGGCCAAAATGGCCGTGGCGTAAAATGTTGTACTCGAAGCCATTGACAAGTTGGGCTTCGAAACAAGGCATTATGTAAAGTAGAGACTTTGGACCACTTCGTGCATAGCTTGTTTGATTTTTCCACGCGTATCTATTATTTTATATAATATTATCTTGTAAGCACACGATGCATATTTCAATTGTGCACACACGTTCATATGCATATGCGTTTGCTATGGGATTCAAAGGACGACTTGACCCATAGTAAATATATTTGAGAACACTTACTATGGGCCCTTCAATTTAGCTATATGCCATTTTATTCGGGCCTTAGCACCTCTTTGGTATATATGTCCCAATGTTGGCATTTTTGCACTTTTTCCCGTTTTTCATGTGCAACAAAGGTTGAAGTGTTAAAAATCCTTTTTCAATGCTTTCAACCCAAACCTTTGTTGCTATTGGGACTTGAGGGCTCGGGCAACTTCCATGCAAAAGCCCGGAGTCTATCGCCAGGAAGAAAGTCTTAAGGGTCTTAAGGACTAAAGGCATAGTACCCCTCTCAACTGAGCATGGGACAAAAAATGGCCCCCGCACCGCTACCTTTCAAAACTCCGGGTGGGGGGGGGTTGCATACAAGGACCGCCCCCCCCCCCCCCCGGGCCTAAACCTCGTTCAAATTGTTGATCGTCGCATTCATGCATATGATGCGCTGCATATTCCTACCCAACTGTACAACAGCTGACTTCTATGAGGGGTTTGAAGAAGGAAAAGGGAGAAGGTTGGAGTATGATGAGACCAAAAACACTTGAATCCAGTGAGCCTCAGATTCAGATTCAGATTCAGATTCAGAAAACCAATTGTTGACATCCGGGATGGGAGAACACGACACCAAAGACACATGGCTGTTGCAGTCTGGACGACTTCCCGTCCCACACCACTCCAAATCCATAACCCTGCGTCAAACGGAAAGATGCGAGTCAGAACTTAACGCTTGGGAGGATTCTAACAGTCTCCCAGAAAAGGTGCGAAAGGCCTAATCTTTGTGCTGAACAGGCTGAGCGAAGAATGATGCTCGTTGAAATCCTTGCGTGTGATCAGGCACCTTGACACCAGGTCTGTACTGGCACGACAACCAATTCGTCAACAGCAGGTCCCTGACATACCACTAACACGCACGATGGACATCAAATGCACATAGCACGACAAGACACACACACCGAACCCCACAAGACACAACAGTGGCTGGACTGCGTTGCATTTCATGAATTTCTGGGATCTAGTCAGCCGTGAATGGGCCAGGATTTGAGGTTACGTCTGCATGTGCGCACACAGCGGCTTGGGCCGACCTGCAGCACAATGCACTGCATGTGCACCCGAAGCTGCTGCTGTTGTCGCCTTGACCTCACGATGCGGGCGAGGCTAGGATCAGGGTGAGGCTTGAGGCGAGGGTCAACATTGTGGTCAAACGTGCCTACAATTGCTGCAACAGCGCTCCCCAGCGCTTGCAATCATCTACAGCCCCGGAGTAAAAGCTGTCTCAGGTGAGAAAGAGCCTGAAAGGCGCGAATTGCCCCCCAAAAAAAATTATTTGGGAACCCCGTCGCCCCAGTGACGAGGGGACGTGGGGTTTAAAAGCATACAAAAAACGGTCAGAAACGGTTAGTGTTGTGCCTGGCGACAACTCCGTGTGGGTCACTGAAATTCGGTCGCATCGTCATCGGGCTTGTCGGTGAGGCCTGAGAGAGTCGGTCATGACCACTCAGACAAAACCAACTCGTGTGCGGTGCAACCTGTGAGCGATGGACAAACAATGGACACTGCACGGGTCAGCGCACAAAATCATGACCCGGCGAAGATTGCTTTGGCGGCCGGTGCCCGCCACGCCATTGTCTTGCACACTGTCCGCACCGCCATCCACATGGCATGCCTGTCGGTCGGCTGTCGGTCTACACGCAAGTGCTGGACCACCAGACTACCCCCGTGCGCCGCACTGGTGCGACTCCCCCTGCCCGCCCGGGACGCACGCGCATCCCCATCCTGTGTACTGCGGGTGTTTCTTGGTGTTGCGTTGCACTTCGGTTCCTGTTGCAGATACTCGCCATGAAACGAAGGGCCGGACAGAGAAGGGCGGGGGGGGGGGGCATGTTTTTGCCGAACTGGGGCTTATTTTATATCACCCAACAGCACGACAATTCGAAGAACGCCTTTTCGGGGGGCGTTAGCGGAGGCTAGGGCATGTGCGGCCCAACAGAGTCATGGCGGGGGAGGCGGGGGGTGCATGAATGGGCCGGGGGGTCGCAGTGGCGTGGGGGGTGGGGGGTGCATGTGCGCCCAGAGTGAGCGTGGGGGGTCTCAGTGGCATGGGAGGCCTCCAGAGTCCAAAAGCACAATCGAATGGGCGGACCAATACGGCGCAAGTGTTTCGTTTTGCGAGGCGTTGCAGGTGGTATACACTGGAGGGGGCACGTACTGGGGATGGCGATGATGGGATAGTGTCAGAATGAACGCCTTCGAAGCCCAAAAGTGACGACGGAAATGCAGCCAAAGCGCACACATCGCTTCTCGGTGATGAATCTGGCCCATACATCCCCCGCCCCCCCCTCCCACACTATCTTCGAGCCCAGAGGTGCTGGAGGGGTGTGGGCAAACTGAGCCCAGCGGTCTGGGGGGGGGGATGAAGATGTGGGGGGGGGGGGGGGGCGCCATAAAGGCTGAGTGTACGTGTTCGCCTTTTGAGGATGAGGGTTGTTGAGGGCGTCCTCATTGCATGCTGGGGTCCCTGAGCGTCATCACTGTAGAAGGCACACAGAAACGCATCAAGATGCACTGTGGATGGACGCCCCTTACTCACCCCCCCCCCCAATCTCAACGCGTCCCCTATCTCAACGCGTGGTCCATCCACCTGCATCGGCCCTCCTAATCCCTCAAACTTGCATGATTTGACAAAAATAAAGTCCTCCATAACCCTCAGAGCACTGCGATGCTGTGATGCAAACGAACCGCCTCCTCCTGTCTGCAAATGTGCCGTCGCAACCCCCTTTCTGTCTCTGGCTCTGTCTCATACCATGACGACCCCCGGCCCCAAGGGAACCCCCTCCATAAACCATTGGTCATGCATGTCAAACGCCATGCGTTTGTCTCATTTTCCAACAGCATCGCTCACCCGTCATTCAACACCCTCAGTCCACCGAATCGCTCACAGTAATACACTCAAACGGGTGGCATGTGATGTTGTGGGACAATGCACAGCCCTACACCAAACTGTCCGCGGAGGCGCAGGAACCCCCCCCAAGAAAAGGTTCGATCAAGTGCTCTACCGCTCGGGAACTGACGGTCAGACCTTCGCCCCGCACTGGCGTTTGTGGGGCTCTCCAGTCGACTGACTTCCATTGTGCATTGTGCCCCCCCCCCCCCGGGGGGGGGGGGGGGAATTGTCACTTTGGCTATGTTCCCCCGGGGGTGTAGTGACCGCCGGCGGTTGTAACCGAATGCAGTTGGAGGGCAACCAACGGCGTTACGCGGTTGTTTTGTGCGCCCCCTCACGGCGGGGTGATACCGGAGCGCCAGACCGACGAGGCATTCGGCATTGGGAACACTACCTCCGCACGTGCGTTGTGGTATGGCCCTTCCTTTTCCCCCATTTGTCTGTTGCTCCCGAATGTCACAGTGCTATCGCCAATGCTCACCATTGCAACATACTGCTCCCGTGGCGGTCACTCCCGGGTGCCGGTGGACACATAAGTCACTCCGGCAAGGGGCGGGGGGGGGGGGGGGGCTGGAGGGGTGAGGGCGGGGAGGGGGGGTGAAAGCTGTTCGTTGCGACCCACCCACCTCATCCAAGACCCACCAATCCGGACCTCCCATCCACCCCCCCCGGCTCACCCCAGATCTTTCCCTTCGGCTGCGGCATCAACCGCCAGATTTCTGTATGACTCCGGATGAGCACAACTGCTGCGCAACAGAGTACTCCGTGGGGCCCCGTTTTTCAGGAAGGAGGAGTAGTGACCATGGAGGGCCCCATTGGGGGGTGGGCCACGTATGGAGTTGTCTCCCTTAGCTCTGTAATTTGCCTCATTCTGAGACCGGTGCCATGGGAGGGCCCGTCGGGAGGGGCCTGTCAGGAAGCGGGTAGAGGTATATATCGACGGGGCATCGCAAGATGGCCCTGCATGCAACCCCCACGGCCATGAAACTAGCTTCGTCACGTACGCCCCCCCCCCCCCTCCCCCACCCCCATTCCTTGGCGGTATTCCTGCCAACCGACGGCCGTTGTGTGGGCTACCCGACGGTGGTTGGGCTCGACTTGTTTTTGACGGGAGCTTCTTGGAAAAATTGGCCCGTGCGCCGCGGAATCGCACTAGGCGTTGTGGCTCAAAACGACAGATCAGCGGTCAGCTGCTCAGGCTCGTCCTGCTCCAGGCAAGACTTCCAGTGCACGATGTTGTCGTGCAACAAGAACAACGCAAGGTTGCTGTCCTGGTCGAGCGTGCGCAACGTGCTCTCCGCCTGCACATCTTCGATCGCCTGCCGTCCGACCTGCAACGCCCTCTCCGTGTTTCCTACAGACGCGACACGGTGACACGGTGGTGGCATGCCACAGCGGCTGAAGCCAGTGCAAATGTTCCGCATCACACAAACAATCTGTACTTCACTTTTCCGCCTGCACTCGCCGCTCATGGCTTTGTGGACCAGCCAATTTTGGAGCTGGACAAGCAGGTGCTCTTCATCACCCAAACCCTCCACCCGGAAATAAAAACATGACCGTGTGCGTTGAATTGCGTTGTGTCGCAATGGCATACTTGTAGTCAATGCAGATGGTTGGAGCCCGGAGGGCCTGAACCGGGGGAGGGCGGGGCGAAAGTATCCAAATCCATCACCACTGCCAATATCAATTGGAAGATACTGTGGACCGTGGACCAACCCCCAGGGAGGCGAACTTACAATGGGACATTCTATTGTGTATCGTCGATTGTCTACTGAGGAAAGCCTATGTACAGTCAGGTACGACAAAGGGCGCGAAAAATGGTAACATGACGCGATGTGACGTGACGTGATATGACCTAACGTGACGTGCCGTGCCGTGACGTGATGTGATGAAATGTGATGAAATGTGATGAAATGTCATGGGATGTGATGGGATGTGATGCAAAAACTGGATCACCCCCAGTCCCATGTAAAATCACATGCGGCGTCGTATTTTTGCGGGTCATGATTTCATGTCATCTGTCTGGCGTCATGTCTGCGTGGATTTCGGTTTACCTATGCATCAATTTGTTGTGGAGTGGCTGAAGTGGCGATTGATCGGTGGCACCTGCCACAAAAGTCGCAAGTGAATCTTCCCCGCGGCCAATGAACCGCGTGCATGGGTCTGCTCGACTCTGGCCGACAGCGGTTGGCCATGGCAGCAGTTTGTTGGCTTGAAGACCATTTTTGGCCTGAATTGACCCGCGCCCAACGCTCCGAAGCAACTTGCGGCCAATCAGTTTTGAGGGGGGGGCGGGTGGTTTGGCACAAGGCCTCGGTGTTAGGTTGTTTGCCTTTGGCGGTGCCCATTGGCCTCTCGCCACTGCTCATTCTGACCCTCTGTGGGTCCGAACGTGTTTTGGTTGTGTCAACAGAGCCCCTGGATCACTTGTCCTGTTTGACTACTCCCGGGTCGGCTGTCCCGGAGACGGGCTGTTGCCCGTGCCGTTGACCAGGTGCATCCAGATGCACACTCCGAGTCCATGCTGGGTTTGCCGACTCCGCACTGACCTGTGCGCGCTGGTGTGTGCATCTGCAGGATCATTTTCCTGACAGGGGCTTCTAACAACCACAATGATTCTTTCCCTTTTGTTCTTTCTTTCTCCTCCTCCTGCCTTTTCGGCGAGCGCGGTCTTCCCTGTCCTGTTATCTCCCCTTGCTCGTCCCTTTCCCCATGCCCAGTTTCCTCTGGGCCCTCCTTTTTCTTTCTGTCCTGGGGGGCATTGGGTGGCGGGGGAGCGTGTTGCTGTGGGGAGGGGGGAGCGGAGGGGGCGGGGTATGGGGAGTGGGAGTGGGTTCGTGAGGGGGGGGGGGTTACGATAAAGGCTCAGCAAGTGCGCCGGTTGGGACTTCCACCCACACGCTGGTTTGGGTTTTCAGGAAGAAATTGTCCGCATTGCTTGTCCACAGCGGGTTGGGGGAAGCTACTTGGTATGCGAGAGTGGGACAGTGATCCCTCTGCTGACAGGTGTTGCTTGTGCCCCTTGGCGTGGCATGCTTGACACGAACTCTTTCCCCTGCTCACCACTCGTGATGTGGGAAATGCAACTCAGGGCCAGGCTGTTCCGGATCATCAAAAGTGTTACACGTCGGTGGTGCACAGCATTTTGGGGCATTTTGCCTTTTTTGAGGTGGAAGAGGGAGGGGGAGGGGGGGGGCAAGGTTAACGAGAATAGGCCTGTTCCTACATCCTTGTTCGAGTTGTGAGATGTCGGTGGCTGGCGCCGGACCGACAACCCCCTCCTACTGAGTACCTCGCGACACAGGCCGGCAGAGATGTCCCAAGAGCCTTCACCCGAAACGTCTGCCGCAACAAGCGATTGTCGTTTTCAAACACGCGGATACGGGGGCCAGAGGGGCGCGGGGGGGGGGCGGGTGTCTTCCCCTGCGCCCAGAAGAAAGCACGCACACACGCCAGCCCACGGATGATTGCGTCCGCCGGGGATTCCTGCAAATGGTCCCTCATTCGCAGGTCTGGGGACTGTAGGGGACGGAGATCCGCAAGTTCACGTCAAGAATGCGCCGTTCGGGGCCGCCAACAGCCGTGACGCGCGCTCACCACGTGTCACCGCATGCATCCGCCGTGGCACCATATTCGTAGCCCTCTCTACCCAGCCCCAACACAAAGGCAGTGGGGAGGAAAAGCACACCGACAACTTCGTGCAAGAATACCGAGTAATTCAGCGCCAAGGAAAGGCGCGTCAGGTGGATGGCCGGCAGGTGCATGGCTGCCAGCTCGGAGGCCTCGCGGTATGCGTCCTGGGCATGCTCCGCACATGCGTCTTTGGAGGGCTCATCCAACAGCATCAAGAACACCTGCGGCATGGTACCGTGCCGGAGACTGCCCGCACAACCACAAAACGCAGGCAACAACGAGGCGCCTGACTGTAGACGTGGCGGTTCTGAAGTGTTGATCCGATCTGCAGGTCGTTGCCAGCGAAGCAGACTGCACCGGATGCCGGATGATCCTCCGTCCGTTCGTGCATGTTGCTCCGTTGCCGTGTTTTCCCTCCCTCTTGTGCCGTCGTGCCGTCTCTCTGTGCTACGCACCGTTCTGGGTCCGCGCGCCCTCTTCTGGGTGTGCCTCTTGCCATTTCTTGATATCTAATTCATATGCAGCCCTTCGGCAGCGTGGTACCCAAGCCCAGCCTCAGACTAAACTGGTCAAAAATGTTGCTGATGTTGCTCCTGCTCCTGCTGCTGCGGTCGTTGTTGTTTCTGTTGTTGTCTCTGTGATTGTCGAGGATAAACGACCCCATAGATCACACACACACACACACACACACACACACACACACACACACACACACACACTTCGTGCGGGAAAACCAGTGGGGACCAAACACGGGGCACGACGTCAGTGAAGACGAAAGCAAGCGAAGGCAGAGCACTGGTCACCGAGACAAATTCATCAGGCCATTAACAAAAAGGTAGGCAAGGTCCTTTCTGAGACAGGAGTGACGGTGAAGAGGAGTTTGATCTCACAGTGCATTGTGCGCTGATCACTACAGACCCTGCCCACTGTCCGGCCCTGTCTAGCCAATGATTGTATGATCTGTTGAAAACCGCAGCGCTACTTACATGTCTACTCTGGAGGTACTTAGCTGGAGACGGGTGTAACCACCCGCTCACACACACACAGACTCCAAGGGGCCCGTCATGGTCAGTGAATCCGACGTATTTCGCTATCGCTTTTTGGCGCACATCGTGGGGTGTCGCTGTGTTGGTATGCGTGCATGGTGCTTTTTGTGGCTGTGGTGTGTGCTACCCCAGCGGTTGAATCGCCGGGCTCGTGCCGTGAAGGCGCCGGTTCGATTCCCGCTGTGCGCGTGGCTGCACTGCCGAAGAGAAGACTCGCTGCAGGTGCCCGGCTGCAGCGAATGCGCCCCCCTCGCCACGCTGCCGGGCTTCAAGATGCGCAAGCGGCGCGCGCTGCCGGAGGGGGCGGTGGTGCGTTTTTTGCGGTGCGTGTAGGGGGCCAGGGGTTCGGGGGGGGGGGGGGTTGCCTGAAAAAGCGAGGCGCACCGCCCGCTGCCGGTGCCCGTGGACCCGCTGGCCGCGTGTGCTGTTGTAGGGGGTGGTGGTGCGTTTACGACGATAGGAGGATACGAACCTCCGCTATAGGCAGACGAGTCTATGTCGCTGACCACTGGTCCACTCCAGGCCTCTTACATGTCTGTGGCACAAACATGCACATTCATGGGTTACACACACATGGTCTCCCAAGGGGGGCAGTCATGGTTGCTGGGTTTAACTTTGGCGGCGTGGAGGTGGAGGATTTCCCAGTCTCCGCACCAGAAGCCCGTGGTTCCGTCTGGTGACAGGGATGGGTCCAGGTGCCAACTGCCACACACACACACACACACACACACACACACACACACACACACAGGGAGAGAGAGAGAGAGAGAGAGAGAGAGAGAGAGAAGTAAAAATTCCTAAAGTCCTTGGTCCTGCACTCGGCTATTTCCGTTTGTGGCGCGTCTGGGGTTTGGGCAAGGCGTTGGCATCCACTGCCTTGTCTGACATATCCTGGACAACTTTTGGGCCACAAGAATCTGCGATGCACCACGCATTCCATAAAAAGCTCATGGGTTCCCTCGTGGGATCCCATGTCCGTGCTTTACCGAGCCCTCACCCCCGGGACCTTGTCGATAATCCTTATGCACATGGCACTGCTATAACGAGTGCCAGCTTATCAGTGCAAGCAGTAGGTGATCGCCGATGCCACGCTTCCCAGGGCCTCAATTACGACTTCAGTTCCTGAAACGCCCCACTACAAGAAATCTTCTTGCCTTACTGAGATCCCTGGAAATGCAGGAGCCCCGCACGTTGGGCATGCCTCATGTTGTTGTCTCCTGTTACTATGCCAACCATCTTGGGATGCACGCTTTAGCACGCTGACTGCTGCAACAGTGTTTCACACAATGCAACCCCCTATCCTATGTCAGGCAATGGGGAGAGAGGTAAGGAAGCCTCGATATTAGGGCACGTGCCCTGGAGTTGCATCGCAAATGGCTGTATCGCTATAAAAGCAATGTTGCGCGCCTCACGCCTGTTAATGGGGCGATATGACCGTCACAATTGTGCACTATACCGCGTAAATGTGTACATGATGCATGTTGTGGATCAGTTGTGTGCACCTGCAGGCAGAGCGGGATGGAGCAAGATCCATTTTGCGGGTGAGTCCGTCAAACACCGACTGTGGTGTGCTGCGGCCCACCAGGTATCTTGAATGAACTGAACGACACACCGCCTCGTCTTAAATTGCCACCACTTTGTGGAGTGCTGCTCCCTCTGTACCCCTTCCCACACACACACAATGGAGATAAAGCAACCGATCGACCATCAGAAAGGCAGGCACTGGCCGCTCAGTGAATCTTGTCAGGCCGCACAAACAGTTAGAACACCTTTGGCCACTAAGCGCCTTTCTGCAGTACAGAAGTACGGAAAGATGGGCAAGATGTCGGCAGATGCCGTAAAGCGGGGAACACGCGCAGCGAAACCTCTGTGCAATGCCGATAATAGTCCCCCTTCATTTTCAGATAGAAGACCCTCGAATCCACAGTCGCCGAATACCGAATCAAGTGTGCATCGATGGTGAACAACAACTTCTTGTACCACTGCAGTAGCTCAGAAGCCGCTTGCATCATGTAGCCTTGTACCAACACCAGTTTTCTATGCACAAAACGTGGTGTCATTCAGGGCACAGGGCCAGGGCACAAAGGGGCAGCACCGGGGCCATGGGCAAGGCACGGGGTGACTGAAGGCAAGCGCGGGCTGCATTCAGGACTGACCTGAGGCCAGCGACTCAATCGAGCGAGCACACCTCCAGATCTTTGGGTCCCCAAAGGGCGTGGTGCGCCCCCGGAATATCAGTTTTCCATCGCAACCCACTTCCACGTCCTCGTTACTCCTTCCACAATACGCACAGCAAAGGGCCGTGTCCGTCTGCAGCATGGCACATTTACCACCGGTGATGGCGCTGATGGTTTCGCACAGGTCCGCCTTGAGGACCTTCAGGGACTTGCGCTTGTGGTTGCCGAAATCCTGACAGGCCATAGAAAGGAGGAGCCGCTCCTCGGCATTGAGCTCCACGTCGAGAGTGGCGACCTGGAGCATCGTCTGAAAAACGTCCTGAGGCCGTCCAGTTTGCTGCCAAACCTTGGCTTCTGCAACAAGTATGGCCTTCTCCTCATCTACATTCATTCTGGCAGTCAGAAACTACCGGTGAAACGGAACAACAGGCAGGCAGCAAACCAATATAGGGACGCACCAATGGGGCAACATAACAGGGGGATTGGACACCACTCCCGACCATGCGGGTTTGGGTGCAGGTTTAGGACCTGCTGGGGCCACCAGTTTTCTGGGGATCCACTTTTGTCCCGGGTGAAATACAAAAGGGCCTACAAGGGAACATTTTCAGTGGTCTGAGGCTGGGGAGTGCAATCGGTCAGAACAAAGGAGGTGCACATGAACTCTGACAACGAGGTCTCACAGTTGCGCAGTTCTATGCAATATGACACTGACACGTTTATTCCAGGAACTAGCCAGTGACGGGACAAGGGTGGGGGGCTGGACATGGGGCACAAGCATCAGCGGAGCAAAGGGACTGCAGGCGTTGTGGGTGTCAGAACGTCGAAGGGCGAGCAGGAGGAGACGGAAACAGAGGAGGATAAAAAGAAGGGCAAGGAGAGGGTAGAGGGGTGGGGAAGGCCACAGGGAGTGATGAGGGAGATCTCAGGAGCGCGCCCAGCCCTGAGATCTCCATTGCTGACGTTGTGCGCGCCACGACCGCCCTCACTGCCCCCACAGCACCACTGTGGCTAGCAGGTCATCAATGACACTGCGGTGACCATTTAGACAACGGGGGGGCTGGCTTGTGCACCATGTGGAAAATTGACCGCTTGCACCCCATTGTGTCATTTGACCTTGCACCAACTGAATCTTGCCACCCAATGCATGCAAAAGGGTTCAAATTGTTTCGAGATTTGGCGTGCCTATGAGCAAAACGCTGATGCCTATCCTGCTTTATGTGTATCAAATGCACACACTCCCCTGCATTTTGCCCGGTCACCACCCCCAGGGATCCCGGTCACGACCCCTTTGGACCCGAAGCAGAACCAAGGAACCGCCAATCCCATGGCTCCCCAAAGGTTACGGAATCGCACACACACCCCGTGTTTGGACAGGCCGTTGTTTGGCCATAAATGCGATGATGGCCGTTGCCTTGTGGCTGGGGCCAAGGAAATGGTCGACAAAGGTTGCCACCTCCGGGTACCCCCACTCTCAGCGCCCCCTTTCTCAGTGCCCCCTCTCTCAGCGCCCTCTCTCTCGCCTCCCCCTGTCTCGGTGCCCCCACTCGCCACCCCCTCTTGCCCCTCCCTCTCGCCACCTCCTCTTGGGCCCCCCTGTTGGCACCCCCTCTCAGCACCTCGTCTCGGCAGCGTCTCTCAGCGCCATCTCTCTGTGCCCTCTCTGGGTGCCCCCTTTCGCTGCCCCCTCTCACCGCCCTCTCTCGCCACCCACTCTCACCGGCTGCTCTCGGCATCCACTCTCGGCGCACCTCTCAGCGCCCACTCTCGGAGCCCCCTCTCGGCACCCCCTCTCGGTGCCCTCTCTTGGCGCCCCTTCTCGGCGCCCCCTCTTGGTACCCTGTATCAGCGCCCACTCTCGGCGCCCTCTCTCAGCGCCCTCTCTTTGCGCCCTCTCTCGGCACCCCCTCTCGGCACCCCCTCTCGGTACCCTGTATCGGTGCCTTCTCTCAGCGCCCTGTCTCAGTGCCCTCTCTCGCCGCCCCCTCTTGGCGCAGCGTCACTTGGCGCCTCTCTTGCTGCCGTCTCTCACTGCCCCATCTTGCCGCCCTGTCTCGGTGCCCCCTCCTTGGCTGGCCAATAGGCCAGAACTGTTTTCTGCTACGGGTGGGGGCGGCACAACGCACAAAAATGTTTCCGTTTTTGATGGGAACAATGTTGGGTGGATTAAGCCTTTTAGAAACAGGGGGAGGGGTAGGTTTGAAATTGTGGACCAATCCCTGCAATATACCTAAGTGGTGCAAAAATGGCCCTTGGCTGGTCAACTGGCTGGAAGTGACTTCAGCTACACATATGCACATCACGATGCGCAAAAATGTTTCCGTTTTTGCCGGGAACAAATTTGGGTTCCTACAGGTACTCAAAAAGATATGTATATGGGAATTGGCTTCGCCTCCTTGCCATATCGCGGCGCACCACTATGGGATCCATGGGGGTAGAGAAGCTGAAGCAAAATGGAGAACCTGAAGCAAAATGGCCCCAAAACGCCACATCAACACATCCACATTGAAAAAAGGAGAGAGTTTGATGCACAAAAATGCACCTATTGTGGCGTAGGCTTCCATCACTGTATGTTTACTTGGGCTTTGGCCTTTGGGTTGTCCTTCCCGGTCTGAAGAGGGCCTTAGGGGCCCATGGATTGCCTCTATGTGGAAGCCAGGCTCAGGGGGAATCCTTGCACTGTGCGCGCATTGCGCGCTACTTTTAGACTATGTTCCCCCCGAAGAGCCCCTAGGCAGGCCCCTTGGAAGCACCCTTAGAATTAGGCGACCCAAACTGGACCAAAGGGGACCTTGAGGGGGACCTTCCCGGTTCTTGTGGCATGGTGAAGGACCAGGGGCCTTTGGGGGGGGGCTTGACTGTTTGTTGGGCAGCGGAGATGGAGGGCAATCAGGTGGCGGGTCTGAACTTGGGATGGCAAAGGAGATGGACTCCATCTTGCATTGCCGATTCACCACTCTCAACCCATCTTGGTAGTATTCCAAGTGGAGGAGTCCGTCTTCAGCCGTCCCAACCACCGTGGCAGGAGGTCGCAGGCCAGTGGAGCGGGTGTAGAACACCCTATCCCCAATACTGAGATCCATGGAGAAAATGGGCCTGAGAAATGAGGAGGGAAATATGATGTCCTGTAGCAGGCACCCTCAAAGTGTATCACCATATCAATCAACCGAGAAAAAGAGTAGATGTGGTGGAAATGGGCAAAAAATGTGTGCAAAAAAGTAGAAATGGGTGAAACAGGGTGAACATCCAAAAATGCTAGATCCCCAATGCATCAAAACCTACTACCAAACAACAATGATGCCCAAAGTACCGGAAAGTATGGGTTTCTACTATGGCCACACGCCCAAATAGTTGCACTGCACGCGCACTGCGCTTAAGGCGCCCCCTCAGGCGCACCTCACACACCCGGTAGCCACGCGGCTGGCGGGCAGGTTGGTCTCGAGGGCTACCGCCAGGGCTGCACCAGAAGCCGGCAGCACCACAAAGGTGCCGTCTGGCAAGTAGGCACCCGCTTGCTTGGGCGTGGTCGTCAGAAGACAGACAAACACCCAATGCGAGCAGAGCTGGAAGACAGGGCAAGAATGGGCCGCATGGGCCCAGGGGGAGTCGACATGCGCGTCGCAAAAATCGCAGGTGTAGTAATGGACCGTGATGGGGGGGGGGGAGGGTTGGCACAAGGCCTCGGTATTAGGTTGTTTGCCTTTGGCGGCGCCTATTGGCCTCTCACCACTGCTCATTCATGATGGGGGGGGGGGTGTTGGAACAGCAGTGCGTGCAGACGCAGAGCAGTGAGAGGGGGAGAGTAGAGTCCAGGAGCAGGGAGGCTAACCCTTCGGCGGACCAATGTGTCGTGTCCCAGGAGGCATCCCGGGCCACAGCTCTGTGTCTACTTGGCAGGGGGGGGGGGGGTCCAACCCAGTTGATGTGCGTCCAGTGCACAGTGTGCCCCAATGTGACATTGCATACAACAAACATGGGACACACAAAGCAGAAACATGTATCAGTTGAAAGCAATGTGTCAATGATACATCCCCGGGTCCAGTCTGCCCATCCGGTTTTGCATTGTCCTGGCCGATGCCAATGTGACATGCTGTAATTTCTACCTTTTTTCAAAACACACTCAACAGCGCCTTAGGCACACAACCAAGAATGCACCTTGTGCAAAACTCAGGATATACACAAACCCAGTGCAGCCAATCCCAAGTACCAAGCCCCATGGCATTGTATGGTATTGCACGAAACCATGTCTGAAATTCACAACACTCCTGATTTGCCCTGGACTGGCTTGACACTAGGGCACTCCCCACGGGCTTTCACATCATGGTGCAGCCAGATGCTTGGCCCAATCCCCGGCTGCAGACCCCTGCTGCGCCCGCATTACAAGCACGCCTCTCTGTGCACCATATGCTGCCTGATGCTGCTGCCATCCCTGCTGCCCATGACTGCCACCATTTGCAGACGGAAAAGCCGAGAAGACTCACCTTCATGCCAAAAAAATTTGCCGGACTTCGGTATGCCCACATTTCAACGGGGCGCCGACCGACCAATAACTGCTGTCAGCTGCCTGGCAACCCCATCAATTATGCACCAACCACCGTCGGCCAACCACAGTCCTGCCAAATGGCTCGTTGCCTCAAGGAAAGCCCTGGTCGCCACACGTGGGCAACATGCAAGGCTGCCCTAACCCTTGCCCATGGCACATGGGTGCCCTCCCCGATTTACCCCTCCAACATATCCTACTGCGCCCCCTCCGTCAGGCATCCGTGCACCTTCAACACCAATGCCCCTGGATGCCCCTCTTTCTCCTCCATGCCAACACGGGGGGGAGGGGGGGCATTGCAGAGCACTTCAAAGGGGAAGATGCCTCGTCATTTAGCAGTCCCGAGTCCAGGGTATTCGCAAACAAAAAAAATGGTATTCTGGGTGACCGACATTCACTGTTCAAAATGACCACAGGACTTGACGCAAAGCACAGCAGCCAACGAGGCGGCAGACAACTGACAGCGCCGGACCCTTCGCCAACGGCGGACTGCCGGGCACTGCAAACAATTGGCGCCCAGCCAACTGCAGTTGGCTGTCAATTGCCGGCGCTCAGTGGCCAACGCAGGAATTTGGGTAGCAACTGCCGGCATCTGGCGGCGGCCCAACAGCATTTGACCGGTAACTGCGGTCGGTTGGCCGTAGACCGCCAGATGCTCCTTAGCGGGAGGAAAAGAAAAGGGCACTAGGCCCCCCCTGACACCTACTCCAAGCCCCTTTGACCTGGGCAACCACGAGCCCAGATGTGAACAAGCAAGCGCCCTTTGATGCTTGCTTGTTCACATCTGGGCTTGTGCCTTGGGCAGACCACGAGCATCCCAGGAGCTCCGGGATGCACCGCTTTTCGCATCGAAGCAGCCCAAACACGCCTGCCCTGATGCGGCGGGGGGCCCGGCAATCCCACTGCGAAAGAGGCCCCTGCCCGGATGCGGCGGGGGGGCCCAAAGGCTCCAAAGCGACGGAGGCCCCTGCCCTGATGCGGCGGGAGCCCCGGCAATCCCACTGCGCCTCCAAAGTGCTTTCTGTGCTCCATGTGACGGTGTGCGTCGAGTGATGATTCTCACGAGTGTTGGTGGTACTCTCTGAGCCTTGAACAAGGCCAGGGCCACGAGGGGGACGACGCTTAGTCTGAGACGCGACTCCTCTGGCTGTAGAAGTGGGCCGAACACCCCTTGGGGAGAGGAGGAGGGAGGGGGTGACTTCTGGTGGGGTGGCGGTGGGGTGGGGGGGCATAAAAACGTCAAAATGATCGCCGCGTCACGGAGGCAGTTGTGGTTGGGGTAACGAAAAATGGGAAAGGGGGGGGTCGTAGAAGTTTCCTTCCGGCGCCTTTGGCGCCACTGGTCATGTCAAGCCCAGAATTAAGTGTGGTCGAAGGCCAGGGAAAGGGGGTGTGGGGGAGGGGGGGGACCCGCGTCTGGGAAGCAAAGGGCCGTCCCTCTCCGCGGCCACGGCAGTATCATTTGTCCCACGATCGAAATACGGAGGCTGGTTCGGCAACAAATTGGTTCCGAAAGGCCAAAGGTGGTGCACTCTATCCCGCCGCTGCCATCTGCACTCAACCAATGGTCTGTTCGTGATGCACGTGTGTGGCATGGGCATTCAAGGCTGGTCTCCATAGAGACACCTCCGAAGGAAGAGTGGCTCTGTGCTGTGGCCCCAGCATCAGATCACTGCCTGCGGCTCCCCCTGTTCGCTGTTCTCTGCACCTTTTACATTTCCTCACGGCCATTAGTGGTTCCTCTGAATCATCTCTATTTCCTCGCGACCGCGTGGACGACACTGGGCGCGCTCTTCGTGGGCCGGGCCCTGTCGGGGCTAGCCATCGGCATCACGTGCTGCGTGGTCAACGTCTACGTCTCCGAGATCGCCACCGTGGCCTGGCGTGGCGCGCTGGGCACCCTGTTCCAGGCCAGCAACGTCGCGGGCTTGGCACTGGCGTACCTGCTCGGCATCTTCCTGCACTGGCGCGCCATGGCCTTTTTCTGCATCACATGTGTTGCCAAACACTGTCCCTTGAATCGCGAATGGTATGAGATGACCGCCAACTGCCGTCAGCGGGGAAACACCTTTTGCCGTGGTCTGTGAGGAGGGCACTCGCGGGCGGCGAGGACACGGTGGATGCAGGAGGACCGGGGAGGATACGAGGGGGATGTGAAGGAGCAAGAGGGGATGCGGGGAGGCACGGGAGGCCGCAGGGGAATGCATCCCCTTTCCATCGCGCGCTGCTGCCTGCGGGGGTGGGGTGAGTGTCTCGGGGATCTGCAAGCGCTTCAGTCTCTGAGATGGATCCCGTACCTGACCCATCGAGGGGCAGCCCCCTGACCAGTGACAGGCTAGTCCACTGTGAGGGAGGTAATGTTCGCCACACGCGCGCCTCACGCAGCAGGCCCGCCCCGGTTCCGCCAAATGAACGTCAACCGGCCGGCTGCCACTGCAGGGGACCGATTGATAGCCCCAGGCACTGAAGGCAGGCAACAAAGATACAGAAACCCCTGCAGCTCCCTTTGTGCAAGGCCTGAAGTGCCAGTGCATGGCGAGGGGCCGTCTTGTTGTTGCGTGGCGGGACATGCCTTGGGCATGGCGCGACTGCTCACAAGCGGTGGCCAGCCTGCACCAGGAGTAAGGAAGGGCACCGGAAAGCCGCACAGGTGGGGACCAGCACAGCCCAGTCCGCCCTAACATGGGGGTCTGTGCGCCTCCATGGAGCCTCCAAAGCTGGTCACCGTGTTCGAGGGAAGGGAAGTTCCCAGAACCGCTGAATGACAGTGTGGTGCGCGCGCTGCCTGCCCAGAAGCTTCTTGTGGCTGTTTATACATACACCGCTGCCGCAATCCGGACCTACCAACAAAGGTTGGCGCAGAGCAATTTGGCTCTCCACTGAATGGTGACTAACAACCAGAGGCTAACAAGGTAAAGCAACCACAAGAAGTTCGCCGGCAACTGAGTCTTGTCAGCTCGAAGAGAGCGAAGGCGGCACCTGTGGTAAGACGCATACAAGGCTCAAAAGTACCCGGCTCCGGTGGCGGGTACTGTACCCACAAACGTACCCACAATATACCCATGGCAAGGAAAAATGGGGGGAAATAGGGGAAAATTAGGGGGGAAATGGGGTAAAATGGGGGAAAATGGGGAAAAGTGGGGGAAAATAAGGAAACTTGGGTGGTGCAACCGGTCCCCGGCGTCCGGGCATAGCGTGGGTAGGGACCCGGGGTGCCTATTACTCCACTCAACCATCGGTGGGGGTATCATCCCCTACCAGGGACTCATTGTCGCCGGCGTTCCAAACATCAACAACAAAGCATAGTCAATTCAATCCATTTTCTTAGTCCCATTGCCAGTGACACTCTAATTCACAATACCATTGAAATGGAGCAGCACGGCGGCATGATGCGTGTCCTCTTTCATGTCTTGCTGCCTCTCATCGCGGACCCACTTAAGAGAGGAGAAGCAGCCACATCACACGATGTGGCTGGAACAGCCAAGACACGCCGGGCAATGCCTGACAACAGGGGCAAAATGGACAAAACTCCCTCCCACCAATCCAAAATGCTAAACCTGTCTGTTGCAACCACCGGTGGTAACTTCCAATAAGCATCCCACTCCACTTGAAGTGCAGGAGTGACCTCACCTGTGTGAAAGAGACATTTGTGCGCAACAATATTAGCACCCATACCATCCTCAGACTCAAGGACGGGTCTTTGTCGCGGGTCTAATACCCTGGCATGCTTGGCAAAGGGCAATAGTGCAAGATATTTTTGCACTTTGGCTGCCGCAGCATGGGTAGCAATGATGAAACCCTTCTTCACCTTCGGCCTCCTTCACCCGAACCGGTGGTGAGCCCCATCTGTGCTGCAGGTCCAGTTTCTTCACCTGCTTGGAAAGCCATCCGGCGGACAACCACTTCCTATTGGGGTCACGGAGCACCTTCATTGGAACGAACTTCACGTTGTTCCATTCACGAAGGTGCTCCATATCATGCAAAACAATCAAAACTGTGATTAGCAGGGGCACAAAGGGGAAAAGCATGGCCTCCACACAGCTTTGCTACTGAGCAATCTAAACTTCCCCCATTTGTCCCCCATTTTCCCCCATTTCCTCCCCATTTTACCCCATTTTCCCCCATTTTTCCCCATTTTTCCTCGGGAGCTTTCACCAATGCGCCCCCCCCCCCAGCCTTGTTGCCAACCTAAACCTTGATTTTTGGCCTTTTCAGCCCCAAAATTTCCCATTTTTCCACCAAGCAATCTGAATTTCCCTCATTTACCCCCATTTTCCCCCATTTTTCCTACCTTGGCCCATTTCCTGGATAGTGTTCCGCTAAACGTACCCAAAGTGGGTACTTCTGAGCCCTGCGCATACATTGTGCGCTGCTGTGACGGCTGCTGGTTGTACAACGGTGAACATGCTTGCACACGATTTGGGAAGGTGAGCCCTGGCGACAAGGGCTCAAAAGCGTCGTGCAGCTGTGGAGATAGCTTTTGTCCAAACTTGTAAGAGAGTTGGGTGTTCTAGAGTTGCGGAGGGCTGTTGAGAACAGTTGAGGCGCGTTGAGGGCTGCGTCCTCTTGTAGAAGGGTGCAAAATGACACCTGGTACATTAGGGAATGGCGGCAATTCCCACCGACTTCGCCGAGAATCTTGGGCACAGCACACCTGAAAAAAAAAGTTGCCATTGACCTCCACATCCCGGCACACATTGTCTCCTCTGCTCGTGACACTCAATGCTGCTTCTTGTGATCTTGGGCATGCAACGCAAGATACGTTTGGATGTGCTTGCGATACTTCATCCAGACAGACGCCGTCAGCAACAACGAGGCCATCAACAGCCCCACGAGCAGCACCAACAAGTGCACCTGCAAGAGGCACGCATTGCCATGCAAAGGTGAGAAGAAATGGTTTGGAGCTCTTCGCATCTTTTTTTTTGGTAAAAAAGGGGCGGTGTCGCGAATCTTTCAGGTTTCTGGTGATTGTTTTGCATAGCTTTTGTGTTTGCTGTGGATTTTCCAACTTTGGCAGGTCTTAGGCTGTGCTTTCGAGGTCAGCTGGCTAGAACGCCTAGTCAACCGTTTCTCTTCCTGTCTTCCTCTTTGGCGGTGATTATTCTGCTGTGCCCAGTTCAGGACCGTCCCAAGCAGGGAAAATTATGTTCCGGTACACGCCATCTAAAACTGATGCCCGTGACGACTGTGGACCAACAGGCGAGTCACCAACGCGGTGGACCAGTGTCCGACACTAAGTTGGCGGTCATCCAATAGCAGTGGGTATTGAACTGACAAAATTGCTCGTTGCCAGACGGCACTCGGTAGAAACCGACAATGTTTCGCCAGGCAATGGGCAAGACCTCAGGACCATGAACATAACTCAATATGCTCTGAAATAGAGTGCACTGTGATTTGCGTTCAGCAGCAATGCCGAACAGAACCAAACTGCTCAGCACAAACAGAACTCACAATCAAGTCAAATGTACGCAGCCAGCCATCCGACGGCACTGTCCTTCCAAGCCGGCTTGCACCATATAGAGGGCTGGAGAGGGTTATAGGAAGTCAGTGTCGAGGGCCGTTAGGGGCCGTTCAGGGTTGTTGAGGGGTGGCACTTTTTCCAAAAGGAGAGATGCATTGCATGCCACACCTGACCATCATGAGACCATTCTGTTGCTTTGGTTTCCTCAACAATGGGGATGACTTCAGGAAAATAATCATCAGCATATTGACTCATTGCATTGCAAGTGAGAAAAGCTCCTGCATGTCAAGAAGGCAGGCAGGTGTACAGGGGTGAAAGGTCTTCCTGGCACTTGAGGCTTTTTCATTGCACATTCATAATGAAATTGTACACTCGGGCACACTACAGTCTGCTGTGCATAGGCATTAGGGTGCCTTTAATATCGAATGTTCACTGGCATCTGCACCATTTTTCTTGGAAACGACCATAGATGTTGGCCGTCCCAGCGTTGTTGCCGGTCGGACATGTTCTGCAATGCATTGCAAATGTCAGGCTGCAGAAAGCTTTTTTTTCTCTGGCACACCTGGTCCCAACTGAGCTCTGGAGCGACATGGGTGTGTAGCACTTGCTGATCTGGAACCCTGGCCCCATGTTACATTTCCCACAGCAACGGTGGTGACGACCTTTGGGGAGTCCCATGGACCTCGAAACCCAGTCAGGGGCTGGGAGAGGGAGAATTCCCTCCCTCTCTTTCACGTTCTCTCATCCCTCTATCTCTCTCTCGACAGGACGTCCTCCTCCATAAGCTAAGCTCCTCCGAAACTGCCAAATAAGTGAGCCAGCAGATGTACCGATGGCTGGCCACCTCTGGTGCAGGCTTCCAGAACAGTGGGTCAGCGAGGAAAGGAGCGGTCCAGTCTCGAGAGAAGAGTGCATTGCACAACCAATATTTTGTCGTGTGAACGCCGCATCAGGACGAGGCGTGCATCAGTACGAGTCGGAGTCTGCACACACAACCAACATGTCTGCGGGGCCGTGCCCCCCACCCCCCCTTGTCCTGCCCACCCCAGGGAAGACGGTCCCCTGCCACCCCCTGGGGGACTGTTGCCAAGTGACGGTCCCCCGGCCCCCCTGGGGAACCGCACTACCACCATACACGCACGTTTTCAGGCACAGAAATTGCACTGCAAAACGAAAGAATACAGTGGCAGGACTGTCTTGCCTTCATGCTCAAAAGAGATGCGGCGACATGCATCGCCGTGCTCTGAATATCCAACGACCTGCCCCAAAATAGGTTCCCGTGTGGAGCGGATGAATATTACATTTGTCCCAGGGGTAAACATGGTTGTGCTGTCAAGTTCCATTTCAGCAAAAGTGAGCAAAATGTCCTTCCAAGAGTACAAGGGATGCAAGTGGCAGTGCCTCACAACAAAGTCACCCACACAACAACACAGTGAGCCGTAACAAAAATTTTTGTGTTGACCAAGTGACAGTCCCCCACCCCCTGCTGGGGAAGGACAAGGGGTGGGGCAGGACAAGGTGGGGGGGGGGGACATGCTTGCCCACCTACACCGCCCCACCCTGCCCTGCCTTACCCTGCATTCCTTTGTGCTGCAGTCTACCAGTGTGACCAGGTGACCTGGTGCCCTGTCACTGCACCTCACTTCAGAGGGCAGTGCATAGTGGGCAATGCATTGCTTGACTGCAGTAGCGAGGGCATGGGATCCAACACGAAATCAAACATAAGCGCAAGCGTTGATGGGGACAGTCACACGTCTGTGGGATCGCTGTGTCCTCGGAGGTCATCCAAGCACACTTTGATTTGGTGCCCCTGGCGGACCACCTGGCCAAAAGGGGCACTTCGTGCCATTTTGTAGCATTCTCTTTGTCTGTGGCCTTGCTCACACGCCAATGTGCGCAGGGCACTGCGGAGGCGGTGGCAGAGCGATTCGGTCAAGGGGAAGATAAACACGAATGCGAATTGTTGTCAGTGGGCATGTGTGCCCGAATGCGCATCAGCTGAGCAGTGTGAAGGGCAGGCAGGATCTTGCCCTGCCATGCCATGCCCTGCCCTGCCCTGCCCTGCCATGCCCTGCCCTGCCCTGCCCTGCCCTGCCCTGCCCTGCCCTGCCCTGCCCTGCCCTGCCCTGCTCTTCCCTGCTCTGCCATGCCATGCCCTGCTCTGCCCTGCCCTGCTCTGCCCTGCTCTGCCATGCCATGCCATGCCATGCTCTGCCTCGCCTTGCCTTCGACAGCTCATCACCCCAGGTGACCCACGTTCACCTTCACGGGTGCCCTGTCACTGCACCTCACTTCAGAGGGCAGTGTGCAATGGGCAATGTGTTGCATTGCCCGTGGCCGTACTGCGACACTCGGCTGCGAGTGTTCTATGAGGGAGTTGTTGCACCACGCGTGCACCGTGGCAAGAGTGCCCTCCATGAGGGTGACGCGCCCATATGTCTGCGCATATGTGGCCATGAATGCGAACATGCAATGATGCTGCGAAGATGGTTTGGGCTCTCCGAACGTTTTTTTTTTTGAGGCATGGCGGTCCCCCGCCCAAAGCATTGCATCAAAGCGGCCTAACCATGGGCAAAATGAGCGTTCATGGTGAGCCGAAGTTCTCCGAAGGACAGCCGCGGGTATTTACAAACCTAGGAAGGGTGAAAACACTGCATGAGTTGCACCATGGGCCTGAAAAGGTTAAAATACTAGTGGAGGCCATTTCGGTGAAAGATGCAAAGGGATATATAGCCTATACCAAGGCAAAAGGAAGAATAACAAAAAATGATACATTGAAAAATGGACCAGTGGATTGAGCGAAGAGAAGTGAGCAAGTGCAGGGGCAAAAAGAAAAACAGACTGGAACAATCTGGCTTGCCTGAAGTCAGTCTGGAGCCCTGTAGCTGATCTGAGAATTACTAAAGTACAAAGCCCTTTCATTCTGCTCAAGTCTTGCGCTCTTGCCTTAATGGTCCTGAAAAAATAGAAAAGAAAAGTTCCAATTGATGGCTCAAACAAAAAAGACTCAATGGATCGGTAAGGTTTCCTGGTGCGCAGTGCTGTGCATGCAGTGGTGCAGTGTGGTGCAGTGTGGTGACGGTGTTGTGTCCTACAGTGTAGGTGGGTGGTGGGTGAAGGCTGATGTGTTAGATGGCTGTTGGTTGCTGGCTGCTTGCTGGTGGATGTTGGCGGCTGGCTGCTGGCTGCTCGCTGCTGGCTGCTTGCTGCTGGTTGCTTGCTGGCTAGTATATGCTACTGGTTGCTTGCTGTTGGTCGCTGGCTGCTGGGCTCTCCGAACGTTGTGCAGCCTCCAGACGCTTGATGCCCTGCGCAGCTTAGCTGATGCGCACTCAGCCACTTGTTGTCCAATGCCCACAGCTCACAAAGGGGAAAGAGTCCGCGTCAGTGCTTCGCATCGTTTGTGGGTTTTGTAACGTCATGCAGCGACATCAGACCGGACACACAATGTTTGGGGGCGTTTCTGCACAGCACGTACTCAGCGCGGGCACCATGTGCAACAGAAAATTAGCTTTCCCGTGACCACCCTGAAAACCACCCACCAGATCGAGATCGAAAGCTGGGTGAGTAGTGAGGTGGTGAATCGGAACTTGGGATGACAAAGAAGATAGATTCAATCTTGGAGTGACCATTCACCGACGTCACCGCATGATAATATTCCAAGTGAACGAATCCTTCTGGCGCAGTCTCAACCACTCTGGCACGAACTTGCACACCATTGGAGCGGGTGTAGAACACCGTATCCCCAATACTGAGATCCATAGAGAATGAGAAAGTGGGTCTAAGGATATGAGGTCGACAGTATGATGTCTTGCAGCAGTAGGGAAGGCACTGTGAAAGTGTATCACCATATTTGGCCAAACAACAGCAATTCCTCAGGAGCGCTGCAGTATCGAGGAACACGGGTCTAAAATAGCCTACTTTTCGCACAGCGTGTGCACAGCGCACGGTGCGCCCCCTTTGTCCCGATCCGACAGATACAAGCTGTTCAGCTGCATCGACAAGCGGCCCAGACTCATCCCGCGCGAAAGCTCGCACAATGCAAGGGGATGGACGGACGTTTGATGCGGGGGCAGTATTCAATGCAGGCTGGTCGGGCACCGTGTTGTACGAATGGTGTCCAGTGCGATGTCATGTGCATGACCTGTTGTTTGATCGAGGTCAGGGGGGCTGGAGAGGGGAGGGCAGACAATATAATGTTTGTCCCACTGCTCAAGATTACAGCCTGCTGCTCCTGGCAACAGGAAACCCACTTCACAAAGCTCAATTCACTGGACAACCCTCCCAAGACGGCCCCGGCACGTCAGACCCCAAAACTCAGAAACAGCGTAAGAGGGAGTTTTTCGGAATCCGTGTACCGAGGGCGTCCATTGGACTTTTGCTCGACGAAAAAAAATTGTGTTCCGTGACACTTGTGACGCCGAAAAAAATCGTTGGTGCCCCAAAACCTGAAGGGAGTACGGTACCGATGGTATTACACGGTACCCTCCCTGCCTTTACGGGGGCAACCACCCCACTTCAGGGGCTGGCAATGACTGCTGGTGAAGCCTCCCAGCGGAGGCTGCCGTGCGGCTTCTCGAGTCCGGCGTTCGGCTGTGGGGCTGTGTGCTGGTTTGCGCTTGTCACGCAGACCTCGAGGAACCATCGGAGGCAGCGGCCTGCTACTGCAAGCGACCATGGGATTGTGCAAAAATTCGGGGCGATTGCGATTGGATGGTGCAGTTTCACTCGGACATTCGTTCATTCCACTTGAGACGGAGGCACGCGTTGTGGCCAAGAGATTGGGGGTAGGCCAAACCTTCCATTCGCACCCCCGAACCCACCCCCTTGCCCCCTTGCATTCATGTGGAGATTGGGAGCGATGGCTCTAACGGGACTGAGCGTCTACAGTCCGAGAACCCGTTGCCCTGCTGTAGCCCCGCTCTATGCGTGGAATGTGTTTCGCAGCCCTGCACTCCCCACCACAGACGACCTCGATCAATAAAAGCAGGCCGCACAGGAGATTTGGCACAGGACCCTGGTTGTACGTACCCAACCAGCCTGTATGTCCCGTGCCATGTCTTTTGTGTGACCCGCTTATGTGGGGCGAGGTCAGTCATAGAGGGAAGTGCTGGGAGGAAGGAGGGGGGGGCGGGTTGCACGAAGTAAAGCGGTCCCTCCTCCGCATCGCTACGCCGCCTCGTCCCCAAACAAACAAATGCCCAGCATCAAGTTTCCATGGACGTAGCTGCCATCCAGCACCCCCTGCTCCCCGAAGCTGAAGAAGCAAGCGAAGGGGACGTCGAGCACGCTCGAAATCGCGTCCGCCAGCGGCTTGAAATTCCGGAGCGCGGCGACGGCGCAGAAGTCAATGATCGCGCCCCGCACGGTGAACTCCGCATGCTGCAAAGCCGCCCGGCACACGGCCTCGGCGGCGCCCACCAGGTCGGACGGCTTCGAGGTCATCAGACTGATGCGCGCGCCCGGCGCCGGATTCGCGAAGCAGACCACCTCCCCGTGCTCCCCGACGCTTTTCAGGTGCATGCAGCGGTAGGTCCCGCCGCACAGCAGCGCATACGACGCCGTCTCGGTCATGCACATGCCCGCCGTCAGCGCGGTGCCGCCGCCCTGCAGGATCCACTCGTTGAGCACCTCCGCAGCGGGGCGGTCGTCGATGCGGGAGAGGGTCCGCCCTTCGCCGTGGGTCGCAACGCCGGCCCGCCCCGTCGGGGCGTAGCAGTGGGACAGGCTCGAGAGGACCCGGGCGCGGTCGGATAAGTGCAGGGCCGCCAGCAGCACCGCGGACGGGCTGGTGGTCACTTGGCCGCGCCCGGCAGCGTCCACGAACAGCTGGAACCCCCGCTCCGAAGGGTCCCAGATGCCGCCCGCGACGCTGCCCCCGAACAGCGGGACGACGCCGGCGACTTCGCGAATCCCGTCCAGCACGGCCTCCTCGTTGCCGGGGCTCAGGAAGGACAGCAGCATGTCCGGGTCCGGGCCATCGCGGAGTGCCGCGGCCGCCGCCTGCACCCCGAAGCCCCGGTGCGCGTCGTGCGCGTGCGTGTCGCCGCCCTCGCAGAAGCCGATGTGCGTCGACTTGGTGAGGCCGGCGAATCCGACGAGGGCGATGCTCGCGGAGGCGCCCGCGTGAATGACCACCCCGTGGGCCGAGGTACCCCCCACGACCACGGTGCCGGACGGCGTCGCCCGATCGGCCAGGGCCTTGAACACCGTAGCGCTGTCGAGGCTTGGGGAGCAGTAGGTCACCACCAGCCCTGGGGCCTGGCCGCCCAGCTTCGCGAGCATCTCCTCCCACGCCGCGCCGACCGCGCGCGCCTGGCCGCCGGGCTCACAACTGGTGGTCCCAACGGCCACCCGGACGTCGGGCTCGCCGGGCGCGGAGGCCGTGCTCGCCGGCGTCGAGGGCGGCGAGTATCGCGGGATGACGTCGACGTTGGGGCACGCGGTGCACGTGTGTAGTGAACGCGCAGCGATCCTTGGCGGGGTCGCGTTGCCGGGGTCCCACTCGATCAGGAGCACGCGCACCTCCGCGTTGCCGAACACCGTCGAGAGGCCCTCGCCGTCCAGCAGCGGGGCTACGCCCTCGGACTTGAAGAACTCGCGCAAGAAGCCTTTGTGCGTGACGACCGCGATGCTCTCGCTGGGATGCTCGAGTAGGAATGGCAGCAGGAACGCCGTCCGCGCCTGCAGGGCCTAAGGCAGGGATGGGCCACGGAGAAAATGCAAATGAAGAGGGAGAGCACACGCCGTCTGCAGAGGCACAGAGCTCAAAATCGCGTTGGGCCTCGTGACCCCACTGTACAACATTACGTCCATTCTGTAGATGACGAGGCCCGAGTTTAATTTTTCTCGTCACCGAATTGACTCTCGTCCAGGGCTGGGCGGGGGGGGTCTCGGAAATCAGATATCCTGCTTAACCCCCCCCCCAGAGCCAAATGTTCAATACCATATGTTCAAGGAACATAAGAGGCAAAACATGTGCCACTATCAGAGCAAATTCCACATCCAGCTTATCCTGCTTGTCCCTGGTTCATCTTGCGATGAGCCATCCATGCCTTGGGTGGTTGGGTCGCTAGGCTGTGTGGGCTGACACTGTTGTGGATAGGCTAAGGGTCACTGTGAATTGTCTGGTGCTTCCTGGTCGTCTTCACTGTAACGCCTTCTGATGGTGACAACAAAGATGGTCAGATGGGAGCACGAATTGCCCACTGCAGCCTTCAACACACAAAACCACCACATCTTCTTATCATTCTGGCCACGAAATTTTGGCCAGAAAAACTACAGAAGCCCAGGGCACATGGCGGGCTTGGGCGAGGGCGGGCTTGGAAAAGGGTGGGCCTGACAATGGCTGGCTTGGACAGGGGCGGTCCTCAGTTCTGAGACATGTGTCCCGCGATATGTGTTATGCACAAGCCCACCCTCAACAAAGCCCAGCAACCTGGACTTCTATAGTTTTCCTTGATTTTGCCGGGGCTTAAACAAGAGGGAGGGGGGAGTACCCCTTTGTCCACCTGTCAGATCTCGCCTCTGCGGCAGCTTGGATGCACCAGTACACAGGCGGGGGATAAAGTCGCCTGGGGACAGCTTTGCCAGCAGAAATTTTGGCCACCCTGGAATTCCCACAGCACAGCATGCCACATGCACTTGATAACTTTCATCCAACTCCACAATACCAACCTCTTGCACAATCTCCGCCTCTAGCTCCTCTCCCACAGGCACAGGGTCACACGGGCAAGGCACTGGACAGGAAAGGGGAGAACTTGCGTCCACGGCTGAGTTTGCGCACAGCGCACGGTGCACCCTCTGACGGCTCTAATATTCCACCCTGGCAAATTTTCCGGCCACCTATCAGCATAGGATCGCGCCTGGCCTCAGACAACGCTGCCACGGAACAGGTCCAACCCCACACAAGCGCCATCGACTTTCCATCAATGCCTCGCTGCGCCTGTTCTCCGCGTACCAAAGATGTCACAGGGGCGCTGCCTGGAACACAGCCAAGGGGGTCGTGAAGAGCCGAAAAACAAAACCACCTCTGGTGTTCGTGGTCTCTAGGGGGCGTTTCTGCACAGCGCGCACAGCGTGGGCACAGCGCCCAGTAGTAAATTAGGTTTCCCGTGACCACCCTGCAAACCACCCACCACTAGGGAAAGGGCAAAAACAGCAGATTTAGACAGTCATCCGGCATTTTCAGTGTGAAACATAACTTTATCTGAGTATTTGGACTGGGTGAGAATCTGAGCAGTCCTGCGTATGGGAACACAGTAGTTACTGCGGTCCCCTTGGCCGTTGGGGGAAACGGGTCCAAAATTGCCTACTTTTCGCACAGCGCACGGTGCGCCCCCTTAGACTGGCTGGCGACCGACGGCGGCTGGCGGTAAACCAACGGCGGTTGGCTGTCAACCGAAGGCGGCTGGGGGTTGCCCGACCGCTGTCGGGGATGAACCCAACGGTGCACCGAGTGCGGGGGCGTCCTATAGGAGGCGCCTGACCGCCGCGGGGGTAGCAGCCCCACACCTCATTGCCCTCTTTGCTGTCGGGGCGGAAGCTGTAGCCCCGGTCGCTCTCCCGGTCCTGCTCCAGCACGTCCGCGAAGTCGACGCTGGGGAAGCGGCCGCGGAGCAGCTCCGCGGGCTTGCGCTCGTCGCAGGGCAGGCCCGTCCGCTTCTCCCGGAGCGCCTCGAGGCAGATCATGCGGGCGTGGCCGGGGAACAGCAGCTGCGCGGTCTGAAGGGTCCGCTCCAGCGGCGACACAAAGACCACTTCGGCGGGCGGGCAGTGGGTCTCCCGCAGCAGCCGGCGGAAGTCCGCGGCGGACAGCGCGACCTGGTCCTTCCCCGAGCCGCTGAGGGAGGCGTCCCGGAACAGGGGGTCGTGCAGCGTGGCCTTCCGCGCCGCCTCCTGCTCCTCCACGCCGCCCCCCGCCGCCCGGACGCGCGCCTGCGCCTCCAGCTCCACGACGTTGTGCTTCGCCTGCGCGTGCCGCACGAGGTACACGACCTTGCGCCGCCTGGGGCTGCCGGTGAGGGCGGACGGCCGCCGCCCGGCGGGGGCGGCGGAGGGGTAGGCACTGAACGAGGCGGTCTTGGCGCGGGACATGGGTCACAGCACTGGGGGACGGGAGGAGGGAAGGGGATGCTCCGGGAGGTCGGCGTGGCCAATGTGCCCCCCCTCGGCTTCGGCTTGTCCACCGACGCGCAAAGTGCTTGGCAGAACCCCGAGGCCGCAGCTCGGGGGGCCGGCCGCCCTCGGACAATCACGTGAGACCGGGACTTTGGGGGCGAGGGGGCGGGGGTCTCTGACTGGATCGAGCACGCGCTTTGCCGGGGGCCCGTTCAGTACCCAAAGGCTTTGGTGCACTTTTCTCGCCATAGTTTCCGCCTCTTGGCACATCCCTGTGTTCTGGTGCTGTCATTCCTCTGCAGATGTGCGCTTCTGTTGAACCGGCACCGCGAACAGTCATGTCCGAGCAACCAGGCGTTAGTTGCGTTGATTTCGACGCCTTTGCCTTTGCGTGGACAGCCACCCCGGATGATACCCCACCCTCCACCCCTTCCCCGTGTCCGGCCAATGAGGACCTCGTGTGACTCGCCTTTTCGCACCATCGCGTTTCAACCGAATTTGGACCTTGGAAAGAGTGCGCTACAGTGAAAATTGGCGGGCGGGATACTTGACCTTGAAAAGCTGAACATACTCAAATGGGGGGCACTGCATCGGCTCACCTGCCACAAGTTTGCCTGTTGGTTTGACTGCGCCCTTGGGTGAGGGGGTATGAGCCCGGGCTTGACAACAGGTTTGACAGGGGGGTGCAGCCCTTATGCCTTAAGAACATCTCATATGAAGCACAACCTGCCCAGAAAAATATTTGGCAAACCCCATTCTCCATGAGCACTCTTTGCCCAAAAACCTCGATGTATGATGCACTGTCACTTGCTTCTTCCACCCCACTTGGAAGGCCACTAATAACAGACATTAAAGATTCCATCTCAGCATCAGTGTTGACATCAAAGATGCCACCAGACTTTGTGAACATTCCAAATTGTGGGAAAATCAAAGGCAACTGCTTATCAAGAGGGGGGCCGGGGGTTTTGACCTTTGTTGGCTGCTGATCTCTCCTGATTGATCTGGGCCTACCCCTCCCGTCCAACCATTATTGTTGCGTACCGGTTGCTACTGGCTGTTCATGCCGCCTTCCCTTGAGCCTGCTCAATCTCTGTTGCCACAATCACACATTAGACCCAGCGCAACAATCCCTTCCAAAAGCCTGCAGCTCCTGTACTGCCACAATCGCAGTCGCACTTTCCCCGACTGCTGCTCAAATCTGCTTGCCCATCTTTCTTGGGGGCGTGTAGGCACAGCGCGTGCACGGCGCGCAAATGACAGGGAGAAATTGGGGGTTTTTGCTATAATTGGCAATGTTCTTGCCAATACAGACCATACTACACCCCCACAATGTTGGACAGCCGCGGCGTTTGATGTGCACTCTTTTGTTTAAATATGTACTGGTCAGGCTTCGTTTATAAGAGGGGGGGGGGTATTTTGGACAAGACCCACCCACCCAACTTTGGACCCACCCACCCCACTTTTGACCCACCCAGACCCCCCCCCCTCTTATAATTCTGTGGGGAGCATTTTTTGTAAACCAAATTGGCTACATGAGCCTGCCTTTGCAAATTAGTTTCATGATGAGCCATGGGAAAAAAAGGGGGAAACAGCTCCACCGCTTCTACGCAATGACAGGTATATGCCAACCTGAGGAATTGAACCCAGGATCTTGCAGTTGTGCATCAGTGGTCCACCAACTAGGATACTGGACATCTTTGACAAGCACACGGTCAGGAATGAGATAATCATTTTGGGATGACTGGAAAAATGCCCATTTTTGTGCATTTTTAATTTCTCGTGAAAATTCCGAGTATATGGAGTATAAACACATGGAGTGAAAACACTTTTTTTTACCCTTTTGGCATGGTGCCTGCACAACAACAAAGCGGAAAGGGGCACCAGCAACCAGCCAAACAAGGCTCCTGTGACCAAAGAAAGAAGGGGTGGCTGGAGCCCAACCCAGGAAACCCTCGGAATTATAAGAGGGGGGGGGGTCCAAAGGTTTAGACCCACCCACCCGGCTGAAGACCCACCCACCCGGACCCCCCCCATTGCAACTTAATTCTTACAAACGAAGCCTGGTACTGGTAGGACTATAGAACACCAGGCCACAATTTTCGGCCATAACCTCTTTGAGCATAGGTTGATCTAGGTCACACAAAGGTTCAAGGTTAAGAGCCCCATCAACGATGGACAAATTGCTAGCCCACTTAGGCCGCATAGTCTCATCTGAATCCTCAGGCACATAGATAGGACCACTGGGGAGTTGCACTCGGCGCACGGTCATTCTGTACAGCATGCGATGCCAATAAGTGTGCTCGCCTGACGTGCCGGTCCATATCTCCAACCGGAGAGGGGCCAATCCAAATCCAAATTCTTGATAGACACCACGAACCTATTGGAAAGGATGCAAAACAACACACACCAATACACGAGAAATGAGGGCAAAGCATGCAAGCAACTCATATAGATGCATAATAAGGCTCATTGTTACTGGTACTAGGCACTACTATGCAGCTTGGGTACGGCCCTGTACAAACTTTGTGCACGGCGCGCAGTACGCCACCCCGTGCCACGATCCCGAAGTGCACCACTCGCCGGAAGAATGTCAAGCAAAGCCTATTCTTCGTGATCAAGGCGGCCAGGAAAAGACCTCTCATCACAAGGCAGGGGTAAGCAACCTTTCAGAAACAAGCACATTGTAAGATCAGCAGTTTTAGTGATGGGAGAGAAGAGTTGAGTCGTCAACTCCAGGTGCATTGACGGCTGCAATTTCAATGGTGCCATTTCAATGTGTGGCTGCCCAGCTGAGGGGTTGAGTGCAATTGCCCTGTTGTGTCTAACACTGGGGATTTTCGTCATGCAATGTCCATTTGGTGTATTGTGCTTGTTGTTCAAGCTTGCCATTTTGCGTGCCTATCAATGGAAGAGAGTGGAAACACAGTCTGAAGCTAGCATTGCGGATTGCAAGTGCGCACTGCTTAGAGGCCAATCATCTCTATGACCGGTGATGTGTCATGGGAGTTGTGTGAGAGGTTCGGGCGCATACGAAGCAAAAAGCCCATGGAGCATTTCGCTATGCAAAACGAAATCTGAACCAAGGCAAATGCATTACAGAAGCTTGCCCGTGCATTGCCGGGGGGGGGGGGGGGGCAAACTGCTTTGCCTACAGAAAGCGCTTCGTAAAGCGCCTTTGGCAGACAAAGGCTTTGCAAAGCCTTTGTCACTTGAGAACTCCCAGTACATGCGACCTCAAGAGCTACAACTTTACGCATGCCTTCCTCCCCTAAAAACATGTGCGAAATGGCAGGTGTGGACCCCCAATGTCATGAGCTGGGTCAGGCCATGACTGCTTCGAGGTTGATAGACTGTTGTCCAGGGCACGGCAGGAAAATGTACATAGAGTCCTTGGCCAAAAAAAAACGATGAGCAAATGCATCAAGTTGAAAGCCTCGCTACACAAGACTCCAAACCGCTGATGTGCGCAGTCTTAATGGCGCAATTATGAAAATAGGCCAAATGCCACAATGCCTCCACAAGACTGGGTCCTAACAATGACTGCAAGATTGTGCCGACAGAGGACGAATGTACTGGTGCAAGAAGCAGAGGCAACCGTTATCGTTTTCTTTGAACCTGAAGCGATCATTCCCCAAGTGTTCACGTGGCAGTTCGAAAACATTGCGTTGTGTTGTGTTGTGTTGTGTTGTGATGTGTTGTGTTGTGTTGTGTTGTGTTGTGTTGTGATGTGTTGTGTTGTGTTGTGTTGTGTTGTGTTGTGTTGTGTTGTGTTGTGTTGTGTTGTGTTGTGTTGTGTTGTGTTGTGTTGTGTTGTGTTGTGTTGTGTTGTGTTGTGTTGTGTTGTGTTGTGTTGTGTTGTGTTGTGTTGTGTTGTGTTGTGTTGTGTTGTGTTGTGTTGTGTTGTGTTGTGTTGTGTTGTGTTGTGTTGTGTTGCGGTGTGTTGTGGTGTGTTGTGTTGCGTCGGGCTGTCTTGTGCTGTGCTGTCTTGTGCTGTCTTGTGCTGTGCTGTGCTGTGCTGTGGTGTGTTGTGTTGTGTTGCGTTGATTGTGTTGTCCACCGAATTTTGTTTCGCAGCATGACGAGGGTATGACTAAAAGCTTCGCCCCCCAATGTGGAGGACTGGCCGCAAATCGCGACTTTTGCACCTCAAGTTCGCGAATCTGAGGCAATAGATGCGCTCAGTGGAACGCGCTGAACAGCTAAAACGCTAAAAGCGCGGGGGATCCATGACTGTGGTCCACGCGCAGGGCACCGTTTTCTAGGCATGCGGAAACCGTGCAAAGGAATCGTGGACTCACCTGACGTCCCCGTCGTCTCTTCACAAAGATTCCATGCGGCCCGGAGTTCTCTTTCACTCAGTCGGGATCAACTGGGTCCCCGGCCGGTCACATGGCCCTCAGGCAAGGGCTTGCGAGCCCAATGTCCAGTCAGGCCATTGGACGAGCCTGAGAAGGCTACTGGACCTTGAGCGTGGCCCAACGACCCAGTTGTTCAGGCCCAGCGGTGGGGGTGCTTCGGCAAAATGGGGGATTCGTCCACAAATGAAGCCTATCGTGTGCAGAGGGTGGATCTTCGCAGTGTTGCGCAACAGCCCCCTCTCCAATGCGCCAGTGCGGCCGAAGTCAGGGAAACCAACCTTTAGGCGGGGATCCCGTGCTTAGCCATAATCCGATGATGGTCGTCACCCTCCAGCATCACACCGGCACACCGGGGGTCCCGTGCTTAGACAAGGCCATGCTTAAGCACGACATGCAGTTATTTCGCGGTAAGTTCGAGGCTGCATGCGCAGTATATGCAGGTCCAAACAGGGCGTAAAGGTGAAACACCTCATATATCTATCACCTGATACATACTGAATTGAGGCTCATGTAGTGTTACCTGAGATAAGCCGAATGCCTTGCAGAGAGGCAGACAGGATCAGTCTGCTTCGAGCAGCACCATAGAGGAGCGCTATCTGCCAGGTGGCCACAGAAAACCAACAAACTGTAACCGAACATTGATACAGTTGTGAAAACATGAGGAGAAAGAAAGAGGCAGAGGGGTGGAAGCAGTTGCAGGATGAGGGCAAACTCCCAGGTTCATGAAGTCCAGGGGGACCGGGGGTCTTCCAGGCTGAATGCGGACTCATACGCATTCCCAGTCGGCTCCAGCTTGTGGATGCAATAAGATGGGACAGAACACTGCGTTTGCAGAAGGAACTAGTGGGGCTCAATGGAGCAGACACAGTGTACGCTTAGTGCCTTGGCATGTCACTGGCACCCGAGACTTGCACGGGGTCCCAGGCACAGGGTCTGCTGCGGAGCCACAGACATGGCTTGGACCGGACCGGCATGGCCCCTCCCTCTGACCGCGATGGGCACTGACATCTTCCACTGAAGTCTCCGCGTTGAAGCTTCGATTCAGGGTTGCAGTTCAGCGCGGGGGAGGATCCCCCAGCACCTGGACTCTCCTGCCTCCACAGAGCTAAAGTCACCTCAACCGTCAGAATTTCAAAAGCGGCGGCGTCCTGCAGTGCAACTAGTGCCTCAGTACCGCTGTCCCGTACTGGATTGTGGCGGAGGTCAAGGACCAGGCGCTCAAGCATAATGGAATCTTTCAGCGCAGCAAGTGCCTGGGCACCACGGTCTCCGACGGCATTGTATTGAAGGTTCAGGCTGAGAGTTCCCAGCAGACGTGCATCCTTCAGTGCAGCAAGTGCCTGAGCACCACTGTCACCCACAGAATTGCGGCTGAGATCAAGCGTCAGGGCCTGCAGCGACGGGGCATCCTTCAGCGCAGCAAGTGCCTGGGCACCACTGTTTCCGACTGAAGTATCACTCAGGCGAAGTGTAAGGCTTCGGAGTGAAGACGCATCCTTCAACGCCGCGAGAGCCTGCGCACCGCGGTCTCCCACTGAGTTATAAGAGAGATCCAGGGTCAGGGTCGAGAGAGAAGCGGCATCCTTCAGCGAAGCCAGCGCCAGAGCACCGCTGGCTTGCACTGAATTGTCACTGAGATCAATAACCAGCGTCTGAAGTAGACGCGCACGATTCAGTGCCGCAAGCGCCTGGGCACCGTCGTCTCTTACGGAATTGTTGCCGAGGTTCAGGATTACGGTTTCCAGTGTTGGTGAATCCTTCAACAGTGCAAGCAACTTGGCACCGCTCGCTTGTATCTTGACACCTACGGATAGAGAGCCGGAGAGATCGATTTCCAGCTGCCGAAATCCCACAATATTCTGCAGCCGGTTGATGAAAGCAATCGCCGTCTTCGCCTCTTCTGTGGATCTGCATCTTGTCACAACAGACTCCCTTCGCAGACACCTCCAGAGGCTTTGGCAGACTTTGCCGAGGGCATTCCCCAATGAGTCCGACATCAAAAAAACAAAAATGCACTCCAACACCTCCGCTGGCAGGTTGCCCAGTGCATCCAAATTGAAGAACACAATTATGCATGCCCAGACCTCAGCTGGCGCCTGTAACCACATGGCTCACCTGCACAAAGCGAAGCAACGCTACACTTTGTCACATGCGGACGCTGTCCTCTTTATTTCGATATCCTCCAATCTTTTGCATGCTGAGACAATGCCAGCCTCACAGGTGCGGAGAGTTGCCAGAATATCCGGAACTTGCTGACAAATGCTGTCCAAACGGGCTACTTCTCTGTTTGACCTTGAGGTGCTATGATCGGTGGTCCCAAGAATTCGACATACCATCAACTCATTATACTCACCTATGGATTCCTTGATAAATGTTCTCATCCAAGAGTTTGTGAGGCTCCTGTATGCGAAACCACAAGGGTTCTGGAAATCTTATGATATAAAACCACCAGTGTGTGGCTGCTGAAATGCACATTCTTCAAAGAATAATGGAAAATGAAAAGATTGAGGAAACGAAGCACGTATTGGGAACACATGCAATCCGGTAATAATGCCCATATCCACGTGGTAGCGCATGTATTTGAAGCAATGCTGCAGGTGTTTCGGTGGTAATACATGTATTGCCGCAATTGTTGTACCGCGGACCGTGCACGCACCGCGCTATTACTATTAGGGGCCAAACACTAGTGAACCATCCCAAGAAGCACCTTCCCAAAAAGCCCCAACAACACCACAAACCTCAGTTGCTAGCACAAAACTGTAGTTGCTGGACGCTTTTGATGGTTGCTGGTAATTCCTGGAGGCGTCTGGGCGTTGTTGCTATTTCCTAGAGGCTTCAAGGTGGTTGCTGTTAATTCCTGGAGGATTCTGGATGGTTGCTGTTACCGGGGATCCAAGACAAAGACATGTTGTTTCAGAGCTGTGAGACACCAATAATTTAGTATCTACACCACCACACGTGTAAACAGAATAGCTGCAGCAAATGGGCACAGCAAGCAGTTGTTTAACGCCTCCTAAGCGGGTGCCACTGAACCCTTAGGTCCCTAGAGGTACCCAAAATTTGCACCGCACGCGCACCGCACTAAGAGCACCCCTATTGATGCCCTGCTTGGAGTTTGCTGCCTCTAGTGGCGTTAAGTGAAAAGATGCTGCACCCTCCAAAGCAACGCCAATGTCCGAGCAACGCCAGTGTTGGTTCCATCACTTTTGCCATCGTGGCGGTGTGCTGTTGTTTTGAATGCAACTCGCTGTCTGTGCGGTGTGGCATCCTGAAATTGCATTGCAGCCAAAACTTGGGGGAAGCGGATTTGGGTATGATGCTAGTGTTTGTAACATGTTTTACCACCCTGGCATTTTGCACCTTTGAGGCTGGCATTGTCAAAGAATGCAAAAGATAGGCTCTGCATGTAACCAAATGCAACATGATTGCGACAAAGTGCCACCGTGTCCCAAACTGCTGCCACACTGTAATAACCGCACTTTTTTCTTTTGTTCTGGCGCAAAATGAGTGTCAGGCATGTCACAAGGCCATGAGTTTGGGCGTAGGGTGGCCGGCAGGGGCATGCATATGCGGGATTGGCTTGTTACTTTGATACGCACACAATACACAATTGTTTGAGTCTGTCTATTCTGTGCTGTTTGCTTCTGATCCCCACCTTGTGGCAGACTAAAATAACACAAAGGTGCGCAACTTATTGCATGCCCCCCTCTTTCTGGCTCTCGACCATCCGTAGCCCATGTGTACGTCTTGACCGGACTGGCCCGACAGGTGTGCTAGCACCAACAAATTGAACATCAGCATATTTACATGTGGAGTGAAAAAACAACAACTCCATGGCCAACAAATAAAGCAGCAAGGTGAAGGCACGGAGATGAGGGGTGTGCTTCAGAATTGCAATGCTGCATTTTGTTGCATTGTTGCTGGTGTAAGTGCCTGCCCGGGCGGGAACCGTGGTTGCAGCAACACATAAGCGACAGCGGGCCTCTTGGAACTGCGATGAGGCAGCCACGAGACCAACAAATTGAACATCAATAATATTTATCTGCGAATTGACGAATTCTCGTCCAGTCGTTCTAGTCCATACATAATGCAGAATTCGATGCACACCCAGTGGCCACTACCTTTGGGCCTGCTGGGGGGTGAGACCTCCTTAAAAAACAGACAAATGCAAACCAGAGGTAATCCACTCCACAGTAAGGCAGTAAGGGGGAGCTGTTCATGTGGTTAGAGCGGACTTCAGTAGGAATTGAGGGGACTCTTTTTTTGAGGGGGCATGTTGGTTGTTTGGGGGTTGGGTGCACCCTCATCAGGGGGATGGCACGTCGTTTTGCGGTGGCCTTTAGGATTGACCGAAGAGCAAACCCACAACTGGCCAGGAGCTGAAGGCTGTGCAAAAGCGCTGGTTCACCGTTTCCCCCCTCTTGGTACCAGGATGGGTGATTAAGGAAGCGTAAGGGAGCTGCAACAAAATAACGAGTGTACCTTGCGATGTTCCCCACTAGAAATGGTGACTGCCTCATATTGTTGCCTTGATGGTTCGAGACTAGCACGCGCTGGCGGAGCACAGCACAGGTGGTGGAGGCACATGTCTTTGATCTCTCCAAAATACCACAACGGCAGGAAAGAAGTTGGCAGGGTGTTGGGGTCACGCCACACGTGTGCATTATGGCGATTTGAGAAGTGTGGGTGAGTCCGACAACTAGAGGCCGAAAGAGAGGGGAGTGGTGTGGGCTGAGATCAGGGGGCTTGAACCCTCGACCCATGGTGCCATGAGTGCTTGCTATAGTTGACGACAGCACGTGTGGTGCGTCCCGAGACTGTCTTGTTCCAATGACGAACGTTTCTAAGACAAGAGTATTTCTTATCACTCACGAACGTGTCTGAGACAAAAGTCAATCTTGTCCGTAAGGACACCGTGCTCCCGTCTCACAACCCCTGCTACGCGATTACACTAGGCCTCCAATTCCCCGCATCGGTTCACCTTCGAAGACTCAGGGCACAACAAAAGCAACAAGAGCTGCTCATCGATGCATGAGAGACCGTGAGAAAACAGTGTCGTCACCCCGAAGCTTTGTATGCCCTTAAGGGTCCACAGCGCTGCACAAAGCAAGGGGTAAAATAGGAAAGAGAAGGGAAGGGTCAAAGGTTGCTCACAATACAAAGAGGACGTACACACAATACACAAAATGAATGGCGCTTGAGCAATGTAACTAATCGTGCTTGCCTGTCACATAGCTACACGACAACACAACAACCACATAACGACAGTTGATTATGTGAACCGAGTCACTTGGTTAATGCTTCATGCAAAACTGTGTTGGAACGCCTTGTGTTCCAAGTTTCAAGTATTTCAAGTGACCCTCCCTTCCCTCGCCGCCCACACCTACCGCCCACACCCGCAATCCACCCACCCACCGCCCACACCCTCCCTTGGCCTTCATGTTCCTTCACGGAACTGTTGACAACATGAAATGCCTTCTGAATACCTTTCTATGTGCATATATATAAACAGCACGGATGGGTAGCATTGCATTCCATGCATGTAGTAGTGCAGGCACCACAACGAGTGCACCATAATTTCTGGTTCGAGATTAGGGCCATGTGAAGGGGGGGGGGGGGTTCTTTGAGGCGATCACAGCGCGCCTCTCAAACTCAAACAAACTAGCAATTGTAGGCAAATACTGACCACTTGCATTCAGCCCTTGGCGGTAATCACCACCCGTTGTCGCTCGAAATTGCGCGCCCCAATGTTTGATGTGTGCTCTAGCTAGGCCCGGATCCCACCATGGCGAAAAACTCTTTGATTGGATTACCGCTTTGTTTCACACGCAAAGGAGAGATTACGCGGGGTATTCGGAACATTACCAACCACAGATTTCAACCCTCGGTCGTTCAACCCATCCGTTGGGCTCTTCAAAACATTTCCATCTCCCCTCTGGGTTTGGTTTTCAGTTCCAAAGAACCTCGAAACGCCCACCGCCGTTGCTTGCAGGATGTTTCTCCGGGGTACCCTCGGTGTAACCATACCCACCGAATGTGTGCTAAGAGTATGTGTGAACGGCAATGGAGCACAAATGGTATCCTGATTATACTTGAGTGTGCCGGTTGCAAACGACCGTTCGGTCAGGGCTTTCTTGCCCCCGGCAGCTTACTCATATTGCAGCTAGGTGTCCCTTTCCTGTTCGACGGGCCCAATTCCTGTTGCTGGCCCCTACAATACATGAATGCCAGCCGAAGCCAACATTCAAGCCTACTAACTCCTAGAAAAGGGGGTGATGGCCCGTGTGCCGGGGGCTTTCAAAATGCCCATTTCGCTATAGGCCAGTGCTAAAAGCCTAACCACGTCCCTTGCCCACATGAAAAAGCATGCGGGGCGAAAGGCACACACACTAAAGCCTCCTACACACGCTAATGAGGGCACCGGCGATTGAAGGACACTTACCCCCCCTATACACCTACACACTAATCCTCGTAGTTGAAGAAGCCTACTATCCACAAAACACTGCTCCAGGGGTGGGGCCAACCTGTGTGAGCAAGTAGGAACCCTCACTATGCGCCGTGCGTGCCAGTGAGAGGCCTCCCAAGGGTCACCATTACATCTTACCCTTCGGAGAGCTTGGGGCAAGCGGGAGCGTGCGTATCGCGTGCACAGGACCGAATTTTAAGCCAATCCCTATTGAGAGTTTGGGCCTTATCAATTAGTCAGTTATCGAAGTCAATGAAGGTTGTCATCACGGCCCCTTTTTGGGTGGGGGCATGTCAAACCGACGCACAGCGTCCACATTGCGCAAAAAAGTTTTGACCCCCCCCCCCGGCCCAACCCCCACCCCCCTCCCCGGGTACAAGGGGTTGGAGGGGTCAAAATCAAAAAAAATCATTGGGTGATTCATTTTGACTACCAAAAATGATGATTTTACAAGGGGTTGGACATCCAATATCACCCACTCGGGTATGCTACACAAATGATCCCAAACACGGCGGAATATGGCACCCTCACTTGCGCTTACCTCTATTCGAGGAGAGTTCGACCGAGACTGGTTATCCTCGTGGAGCGGGGATCATTTACTCGCTCACAGCTTCCAACGGACATGAGCTTTGGTGGGAGGTACGTCGACCGTTCTCTTTTGCCATTGATGTGGTTGGGTAGGCTCGATTACGGAGTTTGGCTTAATCACGGTTGTCAAGGGCATGCCTTAGGCGCCGTGCCCCGACGATGCGGGTGCCTCATGCACAACTTTACGGCCACGAGACAATAGGGGTCCTTGGAGCAACGATTGTTCGCTGGCATTTACCTGTGAGGCTTAGGCTGACACAACCCGTACGTATTGCGATCTTCATGTTCAATAGTGTGGCATGGCGTGCCTCCGGTGGTCAAGAACACATCTCAAATTTCTTCACCTTCGCCCGAAACAATGACCCATCACAGGAATCGAGAATGGGAGGGTGTGTTAGTCAAATGCAATACAAGCTTGGGTGTAGCATGTATTCACAAATGATGTGCATGAAGGCAACTCATTTTGCACAAAGCACACTTCAACTTGTGGGGCGACCCTTTCAAGACCCTCGACGCCCCACGATACCATCCACCAAGCGGCACTGATCAAGGTGCTCGTGCTCATACATGCGCATCAACCTCCACTCACCGGTGGTATGACGGCAACCTCATCCCCTGCTTGTAGAACGATGGAGTCCTCGACGTATTCCTGCGCGAAGTGATAACACATGTCGTCGATGCATAAAACATGCGTCTTCCCATGAATCCGACGATCCCCGGCGGCATTGCCCATGCCGCGACGCGAGTGGTTTTCATGCGAACTACACACCTCATTAACGGCTATCATGGCCGTTTGCAGCACTTCCGCCAACTTGGGGTATGATTGCACCAACAAAGCCTTGAACGTCGCGACGGTACACCCTATGGAAATCGGATGCAAGTTTTGGACGCACCATTGGATAGCCAAAGAGGAGGAACTCGCCACGTGGTCCTTCCTTTGCTCAAGTTCCTACGTTCACAAAACACCGAGAAGGGCGTGTTCATACCATCGTCGACATTCATCTTGGTGTCACTACAACCAACAACTTCCCGGGACCGCGCAAAGAAGAGGCATTTGACCAACATTTCTCTAGTAGAAGGGAGGGTTGTTGTTAAATTACAAGTGCGGTACACCCAAGTCGGATGAACGGTCACGGCAACGGCGACTCACACTTGTAATGGGCGTTTCTTTCAAAATGTTCAGTTCACCGTGGATTACCCATTAATAGAATTGTTGAATTTTTGTGTTGCCATTAGCTGACCGCTCTATTGGATATTTTGCGTGATGGCATAACCGACCCCAAGTTTTGGAACCACCAGTTCTTGTTTCGGGACCTCGGGCTGTAGTTGTGAAGCTTATGGGTGCGCAACTGCCTCGCAACCCCCGCCTACGACATCATTGCCAAAAGGCGAAGATGCTCAAGCAAATACTATGCAACACAAAAGCCCTCCGGAAATTTTTTGCACTATAATCGGAGCACAAAGTACGGATCCGGCGAATGGATCCCCATGGCACCTTTGCAACTGTATCAACCAGTTCGACGACTTTGTATGCAAGCAACATTCAAATCGAACAAAGGAGGCAGCTGTCATCGTCAACTTCATTGATTTTTGATTGGTCATGGTATCCTGTGAGGATCTCATGGAAAAAATTGTCCGCTAGTCTGGGGGTTCAGCGTTAATATGGATGTTTTGAATTGATGTGAAAGATAGATAGATGTCACAAATCATTGTAACCTTTCCTACTCCTCCTACTAGCATTTGCACCCAGCCACTCCAAAAAAGTACCAAAACTTTGCACTTTGCACATTGTGTTAATACTAAAAAAGTTGAGCAGTGGGGCATGACAAAGTGATTAAGGGCAATGGACACGTTGGCTTTAGGACACGTTGGACGTTAGGGTCCCCACCACCCAACAGGATGCACACAAATGCTTCTCAACCAAAGAAGGGGTTTTTTGTAAAATCCATAACAAATTTGCGTCATCAAAGGCACAACACAGAACTCTGGGCTAGGGGACGGCACTGTAGTAGGTTCCGCTGGTTGCAATCCTTGGCGTTGCTCTGGATGCGGAATCACAATGTGCAATAACCACAGTGCATCGATGCGCCGCAACGACACGCCGAACGCACAGAAAAAGCCAATCCTGAAAATCTCATTGTGCACTTTTGACTGCTTTCCGTTCGCGACTCCCCCCACGAGGATTCTCGCGATTCCCCGTGTCTCGTCGTCTCGTGTACGCGCGCGCGGCCGACTCGCCCAACTGGTCATCCTTTTTGTGAAAATAAAAGCTATGCTTGTGTCAATTACAGATGCAGATTCATGCCACACAAATTGAATGTTAGGATGACCAATATCACCGGCACCGGTGTGGATCGAGCCCACACTTGCTGCACGCCGCCCTGCAGGCGCCTCAGCTGTTGACCACTTAGCCACGACACTCTTACGGCATGTTTTAGCTGTGTGGCTTTTCCATTTCAATTTTTATGGGGACCGCAGGGGTAGAATTTCAGTGCTCACCATCGAATGTTGTATGTTGATTTGACACAATTTCCTCTTCGGCAATCTGCATTACTTCCACGCCTTCCACACCCGCTGTCACTGTAACTACATGACATGAACTTCAACCACCACTGCAAGTATCTAAACCCTTTTGAGGAACCCTTGTAGCATCATGGGGGCACGGCGAAGACTTGAAGGCCAACAATAGTCGGCACAGAATTGGGGCAACCCACAGCCTTGGTTTGTCCTTACGTACCCATATGGATTGTCCTTCGTAGTTACTTTGTACGGTAACCCACCCCACAACGTACCACCTCTCTTGATATGTGTCGTAGTAGCCGCACACGTTGTTAGGAACGCGATTAATTTTCCCTTTTGGGGCGCCTTGTCATTTGCAGGTCAATATGCCACGTGTGCAAAGTAAATCAAAGGCTCCAGCAAAGAAACTCTTTAAGCCCGCACCGAAGCTGACCATAGCTCATTCTCCAAAGAAGGGACACCGCACAGCGCCTGCCGAGAAATTATTTTCGTCGCAGGAAGAATTCGAGTTTGAGGTTTCGCAGAACCCCAAAGATGCCGATATATATGTCGATAAGCACGAAGGCGATGATGATACGCTGTTCAACAGGATGGACAAAGGGAAGGCAGCACTCAGCCTCACAACAGACAAGTTGATTCAACAGTTCCAGAAGAATGCAAACAAGGGCATCATGGAACTCATTCGGCTGATTTTTGCAGCGTGCAACTGTGAATGCACGATTGAACCTTGGCAGCTGGATGAAGAATTAAGTGCAGTTTTCACGGAAGCTGTGCAAGCTATCCCCCCGGAGGCTGGAGAGTATGCGGTGGGTACTAACAGCCAACGGTGGAAAAACTTCAACTCCCGTTTTCGAGAGCTGTGGTCACGATTGATGCAAACCTCCAACCGGGGTCCTCTTTGGTGGGGTGACAACAAGGGTATTGTCCAACACCTCAAGCCTCCCCTTGCCTGCATGTCAAGTTCAATTGTTCGGTCTTTCCGACACACAGCAACGGTTGCTGTGTATGCATGTGTGGATGGGTTGATAGACGTTGCAAAGAAGTTGCGCCGCGACCTCGAAGTAGCCGGAGGCATGGAGAAAAAAAGCCCGAAGAAGAGCCCGTCCAAGGACAAAGACCCCAATTCAAAGACCGGGAAGTTGGAGGCGAAAGTGTCAGCCGTTGAGGGTTTTATCACCGAGTTGTTTGAGAGTGTGTTTGTGGTGCGGTACCGGGACACAATCACCGACATCCGAGTGTTGTCGATATCTTGTTTGGGCCAGTGGATCAAGGCGTACCCAAGTTTTTTCCTGCAAGATAGCTTCACAAAATACGTCGGGTGGTCACTTTATGACAAGGAGGACAAGGTGCGGGAAGCCGCTGTAAAGGCTTTGCAAGTTGCATTCGCCACTCCCAATGCACCAAATAAGTTGGGCCAATTCACAAAACGATTTTTGGGTCGCATCACGCAGATGACGGGCGACGTGAAGTGCAGTGTGGCTGCTCAAAGTGTTAGGTTAATAAGCGACATTTTCTCCGTTGACAAGGAAAGCAAACTACTTGACAACGACAAGGTTGAGGAAAGTCTGGCGAAGATCTTCGACCCCCTCCCCGCAATACGCCAGGAGGCTGCCCGGTTTTTCCGAACTTTCTTGAGGAGCGAGTTTCAAGGGAATCAACAAGACACGAGCAAAATCAACCGGGAGAAGTTAAATATGGTTGTGGAGTTCATGGATTGTTTCAACATTGCCGGGGGCGAAGCTGCAGCCTATGTCGTGGACGCCATGTGGGACATCGGCTCAAGCTTTTTGTATGATTGGCAGCAAGTGGTGGACGCCGTGATGGCATACTTATCAATCGATAGCACCAAAGATGATGAAGAGTCGCAAAAGGATCAGCTCACCCTCGGCATCGTGCATGGTATTATGATGAAACTGAACGACAAACCCGTGTTGCCAGCAGCTTTGGTTGAGGCCAAGCAAGGCCCCAAGGCTCCGAGCAAGCTCAACGATATTCAAAAGCGGGCGGGCTTGAAGGCAATGTCCGAGCAGTTGGCAAGTTGCCTACCTGACTTGATGACCAAGTTTCACAATTCTCCTACTCAAATCGTATGGTTGACTGAAATTATTCAAGACATGGAGTTGCCCATCTACAGTGAGAAGCAGCTTGACCAATGGTTCCATAAGTTGTTGGACGGGCTGAGCAAGCTGTTCTTCGATTGCACAAGGTGTGGTTGATGTGTGTTGTAGCGATGTGCGTGCACTACGAGCCACACGGTCCAACCACATACTACGTAGTCTACAAGGAGCAAGGATCCGCGGGCTCGACGCCTACGGAGTTTTCCTACGACCCCCCCACGGGTTGTTTGGGGTTGCATGCATACAGAGCGCCCATGCATCGGTTCGGAATATTGATGCTTTTCCGATAGCCTCAGTGGTCTACCCACCGTGCACGTTGAGCTGTCCATCTTGCCAGCTAAAGGAGGTGCTTTACAATGATGTACGGGGGTACAATTTACATTTACGCTAAGATGCATAGTTGCTTTGGCCTGACATATGAGATGGTAGCATGCATCTGTTGATCACCTTGCTGCCCCTCTGGATCAGGGACGACGTGCTGCAAGCATTGGCCAAGACCTGGCACACGCTCACCACCGCAACTTTCCCCATGAAATCGGATGCTGAGAAGAAGCTTGCCACCGTTGTGAAAAGTCTGGAGGGCACCAAATCGCGCCGCCAGTCTCAGGAGTCGGTGTCGTGGCAACGCATTGCGGCACTGTATCAGTTCATGGACCTCAACGGCCATTTCTGGGAAAGGCTGCTGACAGCAGTGGTCAGTTCTGCGGGTGGGCAAGCTGCAGATGTCAGTGTTGTCCCCTATGTTGCCAAGTGTGGATTTTATGGTATGCAAGCGGTGCTCGCAAGCATACATGCGAGTTGCGCACGGACTCACGAGGCAACGCAAACCCACCGTCCCATACGAGCACCACATGCACCTTCGCTTAGCTCACCTTAATTAGGTGTTACCCCCCATCTCAACAAGGGTTGCTTCTCCTGGGTCGATCGTGTCAGGCCTCTTGGGGTAGCTTCCATTCGGGGGCATTAGAACAGTCGTCATCTTTGCAGGAAAGGGAACACGCGTCACTGCAGCTAAGAAAAACCAATATGACCCAGGTGAAGCAGTTCCGGATGCGGCCACATGGCAGTGGGTTGCTGAAGAGTCAGGAAGAGACCCTAGCAGACGAGCACCTTTTCTTCCCCAAGAAGAACTGAACTCAGTCTGTGTGATTGATTTGGATTCGTTGTGTTCGGCGCACTTTAATTTGGGTGTTGAGTTGGCCTCTTACCAGCGGTTGCTTTGATTTGGGGTTTGTTTTTTCTGGGCCCTTTTTATTTTTTTTGTGGTGGGGGGGGTGCCTGTAACCCGACCTCGCGTGCACGATCTGCACGGGCCTCTGCGATGCGCAAGCGCACCGAGTGTGCGCCCCACGCCGGAGGGTACGTTGCACAGAGCATGCGACAGGCGTCGCAGAATGAAGCAGATGCAATGAATTGTACCTGGGACAATGGTTGCTGCTAGAGTGTGAGCTTCTTGTGCCATAGGCCAGGCGGTCCCAACGTGTCTCTACTTGGGCTGAGGGTATATGGACCCTGGAGTCCAAGTGCGGAGCTGTTGGAACGGAGGTGGGGGTGTATGGGATCCTCCTCGCTGCAGCTTTCGGCCACCCTTTCCACAAACGAGTTGCCTCCCTTGAGATATGGGTGGGTCCCTGAGAAGCTCCCAAAAGGGTACTTGGGGCGGGAGGTGGGCATCCTAAAATTGGTGGAAGGAAAACCCCTCATATGGGTATATCTTGGAAGCCCACAAAGCTCTCATGGGAAATACGGGGGGGGGGGCTTTTTCTCACTTGTCTCAGACCGCAACGAAGGCAAACCGTACTCTATACAGTCAAAATCTACCCGTGAAGATATGGCACATGAAATTCAAAGATGAAATTCAAATCCCAAGGGCCGAGATAGATTGGATGGGAACAATTGTGCAACAGAATCTTATCTGTTCTTGCACACTACGAAGCGCGGTTTCACTAAGCGGTTCACTGACTTCATCATTGCCACGTGTGTTGTTGGGACACTGGAGGAAGAAATCAGAGTGGCAAACCACTTTCAACATGACACACACCAAAGCGGAGCGTTGCGCAATTTTCTTGGCTTATGCTTGGCGTGCTCAAATATCCAACAAATAGGGACAGCCAAAGTTGCTCAAACCATGCATCCGGGTCCCTTAAGTGCCCGCAATGCTTCAAAATTGAGCAACCAGTTGGACAGCCATCTTGTGTACACTTTTTGTCCCCACCGGTTTTCCAATAGTGTCAACCTCTTTCTCAAAAACACCATCAAATAGATCACCCTCGGGAGCTTTGCCACCTAAGACCTCTTTCATGCATTCCAATTGTGTGGTTTGGTGATAAGTATGATAATTGTTACAATCCAACAATGACAAGCTGATTTCAGGTCAACAATTGTTGGATGGACCAAAAGATTCATCGAACAATTAATATCCTGAAATTTCGCCCCCATCTAAGATTTTAAGTCCTTGATCTCGAACAATTAACGTCATTCGCTCAATTTTGCAATTTGCTTCTTGATATTTCATGAACCGCCGTTGAAGATACACGGGCCCACCCACATCAAAAGCCAAACAGTCTCGCCATTGATTAGGGACTCCCGTGGTGGCTGCCCACACATTTTACCTCAACACCATATTGGCCGGGTGGATCCCACACGTACACCATTGGACGTTGGAGCCACCCACAAGTGGAAATTTGTATGGAGAATTCAGGCTTCACCAATTTTTGCTTCTCACCAAACTTGTCCCGAGTCATCTTGTCTAATCGCTTTTGAAATTGTAGTGTTTGGTAAGGTGGGCGGCGCATAGCCTCCATTCCTACTCGTTGTTGCTTTATGAGCTCATCATCATAGGAGGACTCATACTCCATTTCTTCTTCAATGACTCCTTGAACCTCCGGAGCCGAGCCTCCTTACTCTAAACATCAAACACACACCACATAAAAGGCACAAACTGCAAAAAAATCGAATGTGAATATCTCTTTGTGTATGCATAGTTCAGATAGGAAACTTGGTGTGTGACATTACCCAATGGTTGTTGGTGATGAAAGAATGATCAACAGTTGAAACCTTGTGGTCCAATCGTGAAATCAAAGGATTCAGTGATCACATTAATTTTTTTTCATAACCAAGTATCATAGTTTCAAACATCTCACATCAGATGTTGTGTTAATTTCAGCTTTTGTCTCGTTTTTCACCTATGGCACTTTCAGCTGCTGAACAGGCGTGGCACTGTGGATTAATTCTGGTTTCAGCCACGGCGCGGTGGCTTACAACCAGGTGCGCAGCTGGCATAAGCGGCTGCCAGACTGGCCAAATACCCACCTAGCGCCACCTCTACTCCCAAAAGCAGGTGTTGGAGGCTGGGGGGTTGCCACTTTTGGGGGGCAAGGGGGTGGGGGTTACAGCATCTACCATGCTCAAAGGGGAGTGGCACACCAGCAGCGCACTTGAGGGCTTTGGTGCACGCTTTTCTGGGCCTCGCTTGGGTGGGATTTTGTGAGGCTTGGGTCTCACTGGATCAAGTGTACGTATGCTTCTGGTCTCTCCTCCTTTTTCCCTCTTTATGCCTTTTTGCTCAGCTCCCATCCTACGAAATCGTGCCTGTCAGCACCCTGTGCCCCTGGGCCTATGCCCTGACTTGCCTGGTGCTCTGTGCCCCGATACATCTCACGCCCCTGTTTAGGGGTTCTTTGGAAGATAGCCAGCGTGCAGAAGTCATCAAGCATTGGGGATGCAGCGGAGGCGAAGGAGGACATTCAGCAGCTGTTGAGGCACATGTTATCCATGCTAGCAGTGGTATGGCCCCTGCCAACAATGACAGCTGATGAAGCTGAGATGTTTTTGCTTCTGGCGCCCAGTGTCGCTGCTGCGTGCGTGTGTGGGTTGGGGCCGGGCAGAAGGCACGTACAGTCTCAGCGTTCCGTGTCGTGTGCTCCCTGTGCAGCTCCGAAAGGCACTTGATCAAGATAGTTTTAGACGCGGCAGGTCTATAACTTGATCTTTTGGGGACTTATCTCTCTTGAGGGCAGCCCGCCACAAACGGCGCCCACACCGCTGGTTCCCGGCAACGGTTCGCCGCTGGCAAATATTTAATGCACCATATGCAACTCTGTGGTAAACCATGGCATCCTATCATCTGAAAAGCCAAGAGGGTCGGTGGGTATTTGCAGGCGTAGTTGCCAATTTCCGTCATTTTTCCGTGAGTGTGTGTTCAGGGGGTGCTTTTCTTGCGCATCTGGCAGATGCAGCGTGCCCGTACGACTCCCCACGATAGATTCTGGAAACCCACCTCAGCAGAGGACTGCTTGCTATTTGCACCGATCATTTCACCCTGTGTTGCGGGTGGGCCTACATTCTCCACTTATGCTCCAGAGAGATGCCAATGTGGAGTGCACCATGCCGCTCTTTCTTGGGACCTGTGATGTCGCCTGTGCTTTGGGTGGCGCGCCGGTGGAGGCCTTGCAGATCGCGCTCAAGGAGGACGACTTGAATGTGCTGGTCTGTGCCTGGGAGGATCTGATGAACGTGTGTTCCAAAACCCTCTGTCGCGTCCGAGACACTCTATGCAACCTCTAAGCGCCCACTATGCGCCCGCAGTGCGCAACGCAGAGGCGCAGGGGCATGGGGGCACAGCGGCATGCTTCGAAGGAATGTGTCTTTCAGTACGAAATGGGCCCACGGGCAAAGGCTGCAAGAGGACAGGAGCGCAGGGCCGCACAGGGCATGGGGGCAGGGATGCAGCCAGATGCTACGATAACCAAGGCTTGCCCTGGTTTACACCGCCTGCTCCCCGGAACAAAGTATTCCGGCTCTTTGGACCCTTCCCCAGACAAGTGCATTGCCTTTCGGCCAGAAGGGGGTTTAAGCATGGTATCCGACTTTGATTGAGAAACTGGGACTCCCCTGTCAGCCCCTTCTGAGAGCCATTCTTGGATCAAAAATGGGTTCAAAACTGTTTTGCAAATGATCGTCTACCATCTAGGGTACCCAGTCACAGGCAGCCTTTGTTGAGGCCACATTATCCCTATTTTCTCATGCCTTGAAGATGGGCCATCTTGCACCCAAAATGGGTCAAAACTGCTTCAGGAAGGCGTTTTTTGCGGGAATGATCGCGAGCGCCCCAATGAATGCTACTTTCAGCTCATTTTGACGCACAACAGCCTCTTGAAGCTATCGTGCTTAGTTCAAATAGGGACAGTTTTGGTGTGCGGGGAGGGCAAGCATGGTGCCATGGAAGGGAGCCGCATGGTGTTGGGGAGAAGAGGTGCAGATTGGAGGATTTATGTACCGTGCTCATCCCCCCCCCCCAATTTTTCCCATCTCCGTTCCCCCATTGTCCCCTCATTGCTCTTGATGTTTGGAGGTCTGGTGAGATGGGTTCATTGGTGTCGAGCTTACAGGCCTGAGCATGAGCGGCTGTGAGTTTGCCTGGCTGTTGGTGAACCTGAACATTGATGGGTGACCCATCCCCCCGTAGTGTTTCTGTGCCTCCATCCGGCCCTTTGCAGGCGGACCCATTTCCATTCGCTGAGAAGGCGGTGAAAGATGGATGGATCTACGACCTGAAGAGGGCCACTATCGCTTTGTGCAGGCTGCTGCCTTACTCCAGTGGGGCGTGTGCCCAGCTGCTGACCCACTACATGAAGCACCCGACCATACTGGAAGTGCTACGGCACCAGCGGAGGTGCTTGTGGCAGCTTTTCCGAACTAGTTCTGGTGCAAAGGGGCATGGTCAATTTTGAGATTGTAGGCACATGCTTTGACACGATCATGGGCGCACATGGCATGGGATCCTGGTGCCCCATCTTCTTAAGTGACGCTTGAGATATGACCCTCCCCTTGTTTTGATTTCGGGCTGGTGCCATGAATAGCCCCTCTCCCTTGTTACTTTGAATGCCATGCGTTCCGAAATCCACAACCCTAAATTCTCACAGATCATACCATGGACCCTGGAGCCTTCTGGGGAAAGGCCCTGAGAGCCCTGCTGCAATTTGCATGCAGACACATTTTTACTGGCTCACGTGTTGGCCAATGTTGAACGAACAGGTCTCTCCGGGTTTGGCAAATCTGGAGTTGCCGTTCATGCCCACATCTCACCCAGGCGATGCACCATGCGTGCTGGGACATTCAGTGCACCATCTGCGCTGCCCCCCCCTCAGGCAGCCCACACACCTTGAGGCAGCCCCCCCACCCTCTTGCCGGCGCCGGCATGGAAGGGACGCCAAGGGGCAGAAGCAGCAGTTGTGAGTAGCTGGACAACTGTCCCACTCTGACGCAGTAAAAATGATATTTCCTAGGGCCTGAGGTATCCCAAAATGCGGCCCACCTCTCGCAGTTTTTCTGGACCCCCCTTCTTCACCCCCAATCCAATGGGTGGGCAACCCCTATCCACAAGCGGAGGGTTCCCTCCTAAAAAGGCCAGTGGGCCCCAATATGGAGGTACCGGAGCAGAGGTAGGCACATGGGTGGAGGTATGCAGGTATACAACAGACGCGTACGCGCGCGCTAATGCATAAAATGTCAGCAATTGGCGTTGGGTGGGGGGGCGCAAAATCTCTTCTTTCTATTCTCGGATTCCATGCATCACATGTGTATCTTAAGCTTCGAAAGTTTCCATCATGTGTGGCCCCTCCCCTGAAAATCCCGTGCTGGGGGTGACACGCTTTATCTACACGCTTGCCTGCACAGCAAAGTGTGGCGGTACGAAGAGCCCTCCGAGTCATGGTCGATGGAGTTCAAGGCGCTTGTTGCGGTGTACACCAAGTACAACGAGAGCCATGGGCAGCAGGAAGAGGAGACCTATAAGGCGTTCGTCAACCTTGCGTCACAGTTCGCTCGGGAGCACATCCCCCATTTTCCGGTCTACGCCAAAGCCTTCAAGGGGTCGGTGCCGAAGCTTTTGCAGGCGGCCGTGCGATACGTCGAGGAGGACATCATGCAACACACCACCTTTTTGTCGGGCATGCGGTCTGACCTCTCTCCAATGTTGAGTTCGTGACAGAGTTTGCATTGTTGTTTGTGCCCACAGCCAGCACCCCCCCCCCCCCCCCGCGCGCGCCTCACTTATTTCTTTTGCCGCTTGGCCAGTCGCAATGCTCTCTTCATGCTGCGCTGTGTGCATGCAGACAACAGGCCGAAACGCTGATATGCAGCAGGTCCTCGCTCTGACAGTGCATTTTCGCAGTCCTTTTTCCACAAACCAATTTGCATCATCCCTCCTTCCCACTCCTCATCGAAGTTTTGTGCTTTTGAGTGGTTGCGATCCAGTATCTCTTGGGAAGTGGCGGTGTCAAACAAGGCAACAGGGCCAAAATCTTTCATGAACGGCTTAGCGGTGGGTCGTGTGTGAGTACAGTCTACGCACGAGATCCCTGTCGGATGATGGCTTGTGCACGGTGCAGGCGGGGTACACACCGACACCCTGTCTCAGTGGCCGGAGCGTTCGGTGGACCCCCGGCGCAGTAGGGACTGCCATCGCCAACATGGACTCTGCCGGGAGCACCGGTCTTCTGTTGCCCACTTCCAGACCAGGGGGTTGCACTTGCCGCTAGCATCCCTGTTGACACGGGTGCCTGTGTGCGCCCCTTTCTGTTTGTTGGGGTGTCTATGCTCAGTGCCGGCGTCAAGTCTCCGGGACGCGGACGGGCATGCGACCGCCGCCGCCCGGGCAGAAGGTGTGAGGGCATGTCCGTTTTCGGCCAGAGTGCGGCCGTTGGGGTTTGGGGGGGTCTGTTTGAGTCTGCTTTGAAATCACCCCGAAGAGAGGTTGTTAGATCAAGCGCAGGCACGAGCGCCATCTCTTCCCCTTTTGTGGGAGTATTCTCGTTGGATACCCCAGTGTATGATATCCGATGTCTGACGTTGTAAAATCATCATTTTGGGAGACACACTGATCCCCCTATGCATTTTTCGATTTGAACCCCTCCAGGGGGGTTCAACTTGGTTGGCCTAGAGCCACCACTGTGCATTCATCTAGACCCAGGTCCTAGGGACTTTTTTTCTTGTATATGGACCCCTAACCAATGACAGGAGTCCCGGGTGCTATCTCCAGGTTGCCAAGATCGGCCCCCGTATGGGGCCCCGCTGGTGAGGACTCTTTTCAGGCCGGCATGGGTTGGCTCAACAATCGCACTTTCTGGGTGACCTCGAACAATCGCCAGGGACCCTTGGGCTGTTGTTGGATGATCATTTGGTGACAATCGGAGAAGGTATAAACCCGTGGGGGGCCATGTAGCACCAATTAGGCCTCCTAGTGGTGCTTATTGGCCCCTGAAAGCGCCGTTTTGGGCCTGTTTGCGCCATGGTGGGCAAAATTTCGCCGGCCTACAGTGTATGACTTCTGCACAGCGGTTTCAGCCTCGACGTCACTCGTCTCTCTTCAAGGTGCTTTGCCGAGGCAATGGCATTTTTTTGGGCGGCTGTGACCGTCTGTGGTAAGGGACTCAAGCTTCAGGTATGGCCGCAGCACGTATTGGTCAAATGGACGGCCAGGAGGTTGGAGGCGGCGGTGTGCCCATTGTTGTGTGACGTTGTGTACGCTGTTGTCGTCTGCTTGTATTGCCTATTCTTTTCTGATCCGCCAGCAGGTGATTTTGTCTGTGGCATGCATCCAGGCCATTGCTTTGTGAGGCTCCGAGGGGGGGGAGGGGGTTGCATGTTCCCTGAGGTTTGAATTTGAAGCTTGATACCCGAGGTCCAGCAGTGATGGCGGGGCGGAAGCACACTTTGCCACCTGCCGCAACGCCGCTGTTCTCCTTGTTGGTGCCCCAGCCGCAGGTCCCAATCGTCTTTCTTTTGTGACATAAAGGGAACTGAGGTCTTTGAGCCATTTGCTGGTCACTGTGTGCTTGCCACTGGGTCTTAACAACGATTTCCCCCGGGCACGGGTGGGTCCGAGGCCTGAGTGGGTGGATGTGGGTTTTGCCAGAGGCCCAGTTTGTTCAGAAAATTCGCCCCTCGGAACCACCCACCCAAAGACCCGTTGAGGGGGGGGGGGGCTTGCCATAAAAGATTCTGTACTTTGCATTGAAAAAAAGCAGCCATTAAGCGAAGCCCGAACTGTTGCTCGACGTAGACTGGGTGTACTGGACCTGAAGCCTCCCGATATATTGGATTGGGTGGGGAGCCAATTCCACCCCCTGCCCCCCCTGCCCCCCGGGAGGGGTGCCAACCGGCAGAAGCGGCTTTTGTGAGCAGAGTGACCACTGTCCTACTCTCACCTATCAAAACTACCCTTCAAGTGGAACACGCAGTGTGAACAATTCATTTCTAAGGACTCAAACCGGGCGTACACCCGGAGGTATCAACCTGCAAACTTGCTTAGCTCTTTGCTGGAGGAGGGGGTCGTTAAGCAATGGTTTTCTCCCTCGCTCTTCCGAACCCTGGGCCATCTTTTTGCCAGATATTACTGTCCCAAGCTGTTGCTGGATGAAGCCAAAGGGGTCCTGGAGACTTTCCGGACCACGCGCGCAGGCATGGACCAGGATTTGTTGGGCAACAAGGATATGGAGATTCTGCAGGCATTTGAGGAGGTACATGTAAGATTCATCTGGGGAGAAACGGGCGGGAGAGCTGTGCGGGGGAGAGGAGGCATCGCAGGGGTTGCAGTGAGGGTTGTGAATGGCCGAGGAGTGTTTGTAGGCGTTTTCGGGGGATTGCTGGGGGGCTTTCAGCGCTTCCTGGAACTCTCCACAACGTTCTCCAACCATCCCCAGCCCTCTCCTGGAACCTTCCTCAACCCTCCCCAACCTCCAAGTTCGAACCCTCCCAACCCCCAATATAGTACAATAAGCGTTTTCCACCCCCGTGACCCGCAACAACCCCCTCTGAACCCACACAACCCTCCACATCCCTCTCCAGCCCTCGACAACCAACAACCCGAACCCAACGACGCCTCGAGAGGTGCTTCGTGGGACTAAAAGACCGGTGGGAAGTCTGGGTAGTAGGTTTCCAGCCCAGGTGACCCCGCGCCCTCCGGCTCTTGTCAGTGATGGCTGCTGGAGGTAATTTTGTGTTCCGGTGTATGTGTTCCCACGTGGCACATCGTTTTAAATTATGGAAGGAAGGGAGGCCCAATAAGGGGAAACAGAATGACTGGTACTGCCTCCGCAAGAAAACCGCTTTTTTCGAGGTCTGTGGAGAGAAATATCCGTCGCCGTATTGTGGTCGTCCGATGTTGTGCAATATGGTATGTGGGCTGCTCCCTGTGCTTCGGGCCTGAGGTCGGGGGCTCCACAGAATTTGCGAGCAGAAATGCTGGGGTTCCACCGTCGTGTTGTGTCGGCTGACACCGTGCCAACCACATTACCACCGTTAGAAGGGGGGGGGGAGGGGGGGGGTTGGCATGCTGTCTCATTTGGGGCCGGTCCAGGTGGTCGAAGAAACTCATTTGGGTCCAGGCCGGGCGGCCGACATTTCATGCACGCGCACCACGTTTGTAGGCCTTGGAGCGAGCTGCTGGTATCAAGAAGGACGACGGCGGTGAGAAGAAGACGGGCAAAGGGAAGCGGAAGCGCGTAGGTGGAGAGGTCGGCGCAGAGGATGGAGAAGGCGTCGAGGAGATCGACGACAGCGACGAGAAGGTTTATTGAGCTGAGGAGGGTGGGTTGCTCCACTAGGAAACGTGCATCTCTGTGTGGGCCTGCGGAGGCGTTTGCAGCACGACCGTTTGCGTCCTTTGCGGGGGGGGGGGGGCGAGCATCACCAGGTGGGCAAGGGGAGGGGAGGAGGCACAGCACAGGCCGGCGTGCTGAAGCCAACAGACTGCAGCAGCGCAGGGCGGCCTGCTGCAGCATTGTGTGTTCCTCCACACTGGTAAGCTGGTCCCTTTTGGGCGGCCCTGTGGGTGCGTGGGTGCCACTGCCCTGGCGCAACCCCCCCCCCCCCTCTCCTCAGGTATGTTGCACATCCGCATGACTGGTGGAAGGTACACCCCCCCCTGATCCCTTACCAAAAAGCCCCTGGTTTTTGCATCGGGTTTCGGGGGGGACATGGGGAAAGCTGGCGAGCCACACCTCACCGGATGGCTTCCGACTTTCTTCTACGCCGAGGCCCCGTTCCTCGATGAAATGGGCTGGCGCGCCCACCCTCTTAGTGTTGTTCGGGTGTGATGGTGTCGGTGTGGACGCGGGCAATGTCCTGACGGAAATCGCGGTGGTACTGGCGTGGGGGGGCCACAAAGACGGTTCAGGATAGCCCACACCAACCCTGTCAAGAGTCGCAGGCTCTCCACCACCTGCTCGCCTGGCGCCCAACAGGAAGCAGCGGCACCTGCCGAGGATCCACCCTCTCAATGGCGGGGTCGCTCCCAACAGCCCCCAAGCCCTGCAGCCCCGACCGAAACCAAGTCCAAGCCGAAACGCGCCAAACTCGGGGAAGCCAAGGCGCTGAAGCCCGCCTCCCTGTCCCCGAGCACACCGAGCCCCGGAGACGCTGAGGAGGCAGATGATGAGGACCTTTTGGCCTCGCAGCCGTCGCCGCGTCGCAGCCAGCGAAGGTCCCAGCCAGTGCTCCCCGCGGCCTCGCCGTCTCCAAAGCGCAAGGCAGGGCGCGCGTCCCAGAGCAGCTCCCAGGCCGAGGACATGGACGTGGATCTGATTTCGTCGCAGATGAGTCAAGAGCTAAGCCAAGTGCGCCGGTCGACGAGACGCAAGTGAACGTTCCGGGTGGAGTGGATCAGGGCTGGGCAGACGGGCGGGAAGTTGATGCCAGGCAACGTGGAGGTGTCGGATGTCGTGGGGTTTCCTCTTGTTACAACAGCCACTTAAAGGGCTTTTCCCCAGTGTCTCTGGACAAGACCTTTTTCTCCTGAAAACTCAAACCAGCGCGGACACCCAGGCCTACCAACCGGTCCATTCGCTGACCTTTTGTGGCACCCCCCCCACGCCCCCCACAAACCAAACCAAAGGTGCGTGACACGGGAAGTACCAACTGGCAAACCCTCACTCCGCCTTTGGGCCCACCCCCCACGTCCCGTGTCCCATGTCCCGGCCAGGCCCATGGCAGGCAATTCTTCACGCCGGCAGGGCTTTTGAGCAGCCGTTTTTGCCTCATTATTTTTTTTTTGCCGTGCCGTCCTCCGCCTTGGCAGCTGCGGCGGGCGGCAACCCCCATGCCCCACTGCGGCATCCCTCAGGAAGCGAACGATGCTGGCGCCCCCAAAGAGGCATGCAAGTAGCCTCTCTGGTTTTGCCGAGGCACTGTACACACACCCCAGCATTCGCATTCGTGCTGCTACGGGGGCTGCGCACGGCTGCGGCATGACGTTCGGTGCCCGGGGGGGGGGGCAGGGGGCGATAGATGGAGAAAGGGTCCGTCCAGAGGCACGGGGGGGGGGGCATGCGGCGATCGGCGGTCCACCGACGGTGTGTGATGGTTGGCGGCGGTCGAGCGATATTTTGCAGAGCTTGTGGTCATGGAGCCGAGTGGCGTTCCCCCTCCCTTCAACACCAAGCCCGCTTTGCTACGCGCACGCACCCGGGGGTCTGGTGTGTTTGCTTTTTTTTGGTCTTTGATGCAACGGGAGGGCGTATTTGGCCCTGGCAGTTGTGTCGGCAGTTGGCGTTCCTGCGCCTTTTTCCGACAGTGCCGTGCACGCCCTCGTCGGAATACCCGATACGTCCCCAAATATGCCGACATGCCGACATGCCCAACCACACGCCACCCGACACGTCTCCTCTGTATTTTTGTTCAATGGGTTGCAAATGTGGTCCACATTCATTTCTGGGCCATCGCACAGCGGCGCACAGGGTCAGATTTCGGGCTGTCTCTTCAAATTTGTTCCGCGTTTGTGCGCCGTGTCCTCGCGCCAGTTGAGCGGGGACCCCCCGAGCGGTGCAAAGCATCTGCAGTCGACATTCCGTGGGCCCGACTCTTTTGTTTACTTGACCATATTTCATGCGGTTTCCCCTCGTCCCCTGTGTGTGTGTGTGTGTGTGTGTGTGTGTGTGTGCGATTCTCCCGGCGTTGTGCCTCTGTCTTCTCTTGCACCGTACCTCAAAAATGGTTGCGACGTTCGCCGGTCACAAGTCGCGAGTCAGAGCTCTGCTGTTGTGCAAATGGGTATTGGAAGCGCCATGTACGCAGGGTGTGGCTGGGACGCTACCCTGAAGGAACCCTAACCCCGAGAGCCACGGCTCCACTTTGTCACAGGGAGAGCAGCGGATGCGGCGGCACCTGCACTGCACAGTCGGGTCGGGATTGCGGCAGCGTAAGAGGCGGTTCGTCAGTCCGAAGACTTTGAGTTTTCTTGTTCTTAAACAAGCTTTGGGTTGGGGACTGACGTTCAGCTACTCATGATTGGGATCACCACTCTATGTAGACACCTACATTCGTCGAACTACATGTACATAGACGTCATGGGTTAGCCATGAGTTTCTAGACTATGATTCTGAACCCAAAACTTCTTTGAATCTAACCCCAGTATCCAGGTGCTACAGAGGTGGGACAGAATCCTGACAAGCAGAGGACACTATGCCCCCGGAACACTATGCACCTGGAACACGGACACAAAGCCCCCCGAACACGGCCCCCTGAACACTATGTCCCTGGAACACCATGCCCCTGCAACACTATGCACCTGGCTTCTCAACCATTTGGCCCTGATGCGACTCACTCCCCGTTTTCTCACCCACATCATTTATGCAGCGGCGGGGGTTTGAAACCCGGTGCAAAGCAATATGTTGGGCCGGTGATGCCTGAACTGATGGCAGACCGCAAGTCCCAGGGCTGGGTTTAGACACAAATATGCAACCCTGTGGCCGCCTATCCAGTTCACTGAGTGGGGTTGGACGTGGCCGTGGGTCCTCTGTTCTAGAAATGACGGTTTGTATTGAAAACTGCCCGCCCCCACACAGTGTGAGTGTCAGCCAGAGCAATCCCTTATCCCCAGGTGTTTTAAACAAGCTCTGGTTGCTGCTGCTCCCCATGGGTAATTTTTTGCCACTGAACAGACAAATCTGCCACTCAGAGTATCACAGTCCTCAGACTCGTCCACAGGATTCTCGACCAACGTTTTCCCTGTGTTTTTGCTGCATGCATGCCTTTGGAACAAGTTCCATTTTTCTTGAGATGGGATATGTTTGCAGTTGTTCCATTCTTTTAACACCTCATTCTACCCATACATGCGCCAGTGTCTCCGCATTCCTTTTTTGACCTCTGCTTTTTTGAAGAGCAGTCTCCGCTAAAGCGACATTGTACAGACATGTCATCGTTGCGGCGTCAAGGCGGTATGGGCCTGTGGTGTGTTCTGTCCTCAGCAGAAGAATGATTAAAGCACAGAGTGTACTCATTGAGACAAAGAGATTTTTTACTAGGGCTCAGGTGAACAGGTACTGCACTGTTTCGCTTTCCAGCTATGGAGTTTAACCATGATCCTAATGCCTGATTGTGGACTTGCAATATTTCCAGTGTTGCCTCTGCTGAGCCTCTGTCGAGTCAGCTATACGTCTTTGAACCAGTGGTCAGAGACTTTGATTTCTTGATGTGCTAGACAACCATGGTCATCCAGAGCGAAAATTTTTTTTTTTGTGTGTGGTAGCGATCCCCTACCGGACGAGTGAAAATTGCATGTCATTTTTCGATTTTGAGCCAAAAAATGGGTTTCCAGTCCCAATTCATGGGGTTCATATGGGGCGGAGTGGGACGAGCGGTTATGCAGTTTATGCACTTTTCAGCCATTTGTGCCATGTGGGCGGTTTTGGCGACCTCGGTGACGCCGTGTTACCCACTGGGAGGGGTGTGAGTGGGGATCTAGTGGGGATGTTGTGACGGTATATGCCTACTAGGATACGAAAGGACGTTCTTTGTAGGCCATAGCTTTGCCGAGGGCCTGTCAAAACCCGTTCCGAAAACACAAAAAGATTGTTTCTACCAATAATGGCTTACATGAGTGAATGGGGCCGGTGCACAACCTGTTGAAGCAGTTTTTTTACCTTAGATAGCTCAAAACTCGAAGTTTTCGAATGTTATTTTTTTGACCCCATGATCACCTAAAATGACCATCCAAGGTATGTAAAGCATGTTTTAGCCCGTATTTATGTGTTTTTCACCCTATTTGGGTATTGGGTGCGGGGGGGGGGGGGGGTTCTTCCAAGGGATTGGTACACAACCTGCTTGTACGGTTTTTCACTTTGGGCCGCTCAAACATCGAAGTTTCCGAAACTTTGTTGTTTTGATATTGTGATCACCAATGCAGCTTTTCACTTTGGGCAGCTCAAGCATCGATGTTTCCGAAACTTTATTGTTTTGATATTGTGATCACGTAAAATGACCATCCAAGATATGTAAGGCATGTTTTAGCCCGTATTTATGTAGTTTTTACCGTATTTTGGGTGTGTGTTGCTTTGGGTAGATTCTCTGCGAGGTGGGTTTGCCGAAGGCAACAGAATTATTTTAAAATTGTCCCAACATTCCCCTAAATAATTTTTCCATTCCGTCCAAATACGTCGCTGAAAAAAGAAAAAAGTGTTTGGGAGATTTCGGATTGCACAATGATGACATTAAACATTGTCAAGATGTGAAACCTTCACCCCTTGGAGGCTAAATTCTAAAATTTGATGGAAACAATACCGAGTCACACCCAATTAGCAGCTTGACAATGGCATTCCACAGAAGTAGCTAGCGGGCTCTTCATGCACTTTGGATGAATCACCGTGAATGTAAATTGCAATGGATTACTTGAAGCTCTAGCGTTATCTGTTCTCCGGAATGTGCGGAAAATTCCAGTTAAAAATGCTACCATCATCCGCACAAAGGTCATAGTTAAGTTTTTGTTGATGTGACAAACATCTCTGCCGGAAATTTTGGGTTTTTTGCGCTAAATGGACCATTTTTCCGCTACATTTTAACGTCGAAATCATGACTAATCTAACTATACGGTCTGATAGCCTATGAAGAGTCAAAAAGTCACGTAGACCATGTGCTTGACTCAATGTTCACCAGCATTGAAATCATTGCACTTCTTTGATTTCGCTGTGATGCTTTCATGTGCGAGCTGGTCTTGCCTTTATACAGCCTCATGTACAGTTTCAGAAGCAAACTACATCTAAGTGTAGGTAGGGGCGGAAAACCTCCTGAAGTTACCTTAGCTTTGAATAAAAGCAACCAACCTTTCACGAGACGCTGGCGGGGTCCAGCAAACTTTGCGGTCCAGATGGTGCACAATGTGATGACCGCCACAGCTTTGGAGCGGGCAGGGCTGAACATCCCTTCGCACAATGGTATTTTCAATGCACTATCCTTGTACAGAACATCCCCCCGGTTTGTATCTTGAAAAAGGCTGTTCGTCGCACTAAGCAAAATATCCTCTGACGCGTGCACCCTCGACCCAAGAATTCCAAGAATTTTAATTTAGGCGACTGCCATGTATTTTCGTTGTCAGTCACCATCAGATGGAGACCGATGGTTTGAAGATATTTCCCCAAAGTTTTGACCTTATTCTTTTTTCAAAATTGATTGTTTCCGAGATTTTATCATGTCATCACGGATACGAAAAGAATCATGTGAAAAATCTTGCCTTGTGGCTATTTGGTTGTAGGGATAGCAAAAACAAAGGTCTCAGCCCACCTGCAAACTGAGGCAGTGGTTCCTGAGCGTGTTCTCGCGGTTGGCCGATCGGGCGTACAACCGTACAAGCAACAACCAAATAGGCACAAGAACTCGGTCCAACGTGAACGAGAGTGAGGGAGTGAGATAAGGTCAAACGAGATAGTGAAAGTGAAGTTGCAGACATAAATTATTTGCAGCGAGAGTGAGTGCGAGCGGAAGCGTAATGTGACCATCTCACTATCGCTTATCATCACTCTAGGTCTCCCTTTGCACCGGTGTGTTCGTGTTGTTGCTCTCCTTCTCCCTTCCCATCTTCTTTTGAGCATCTCGCTCTCGCTTGTGAGCACTCTGGTCAACGCTCTCCCCTTGGTGTTGTCGCTCTCGCCGTCGCTCTGCCTAGCTCTCACTGTCAGTTACGGCTTCCTTCGCTCGAGTGAGGACACGAAAATCGTCAGCACAGGCTGTCCCTACTCTGTCAAGAACACCCTCTCCTGACTTGTGCAGTGAGAAAAACGCAGCGCATCCCCTCTTCTCGCGCTCCAAGATATCGAAGTGTGTATTCAGGGGGGGGATCACTGCGCCAAACATTTGCCACAGGCTTCACCGCCATGCCCACCATGTTCCATTTGAGGATAGAAAAAATCGATGGTGAACTAAACAGGGCTTTTTTCCGTACGCGCTCCGGTCCAGGATCAGGATCGTCCAATGAAGGGGCCGGCTCTAGATCTGGAAACAATAAGCTGATGTGGTCACTCGCCCATTCCAGATCTGCAAACCCCTTCCGCCATACATAGTGTCCAATCGCTGCTTGTACGATGCCATGGGCATACGATGCCACGGGCATGTGCTGTTGCTGTCGAATCCGACACTGCTGCTGCCTGTGCCGCTGCTTTGGAATCTGCGACACCCCACAGTACAAAACGATCAACGCCCAGAAAAGAATCTACCACCCGGTCCTCTTCAAGAACTCTGCAGGCATCGAACATCTGGTGAAGCTGTTTGGCACGGTTACGGTTTCAGTGATTGGACAACTTTTCTTGGGCGCTTTCGACTGTGTCAAAGATTTCTGCGGCAGTGGCGGAGGTCATTTGAGGCAAAAAATATTTCCTTCTCTGCCCTCGGTGCCAATCAAATTGCAGAGATGGGGGTTTGCCTCCGGGTGGGTTGAATTTTTGAGGCTCCATTCATACTGCCCCATTTGCCCCTGCACCCTCTGTGCTCCCTCAACTCGCCCAGGGCAAGGGCCAGGGTTTCTGAGTCCTGACGGCTGAAATCTTTTTGGGTTCCCAACATGATGCAGTGTTTTTGTGCAATCGGTGGTCGAACTTCTATTGTCCTAAATAATGCTCCCAACCGCTATGCTGCTGCTTATTCAGGCTGCCAAAATTTGAGGGGCGGATGGAAAAGGGCCCACAAGCCAATTTGAGTCTGAGGGTACAGGGCCATGCCTGGCCCCCGGGTGATCCCACTTTATGGACTTCGTGAGGATCTGGACGCAGTTGGGCGAAAGCACGTAATTTGTGGTGTCCGTCGACTGCACGGCTTGTGATTTGAAGAGACTCCACTGGCCGCCCCTCATGACAAAGCGTGTCTCCTTTCTGCCCCCCCCCCCCCCCATAGGATGACGATACGGGGGTGGCACAAGTGACGCACATACATGAGTTCTGGATACCACCCGGTTGTCTGCGTGAATGGGAGTGCACTACTGGAGGCATCCTGATGTTTGCACAGAACATGAAGGCAATGGGTGAAGTGAGTGAAGGTCGGGGGCTGGGGTGGTAATTCGAATCGATGAATGCCTTCTCGACAGGGGAAAACAGTGCTGCTTGCCTTGTCGGGACGTTTGTGGATGACGGCTGCAACCACTCGATCCAATGCATGAAATCGCCAATATACTGTGGGTTTAGGTTTTGTTTTTGCTTCTTAACCAGTTCGCTCAAAGCCTCAGAGCCTCAATAGCGCACCTTCTGCTGCTATGTATGCGTAATTGGGCAGACAGATGTGTTTGGACAGAAATGCGTCACCATACTACATGGAAGACAGGCGTTGAATTTTTTGTGCAAACGTGCTTTGGGTTGCTCCAATATCTACAGGTCTCACAGGGATAAATGTGACGAAAAGTGCCAGTGCTTTGAATTTGATTGGAGCTCAAGGTTCCAGTTGGAGCTGTTGAACCATCACTCCGGAACCATTCCCGGATGCCCTCCTGCGACTCCTACCCCCCCCCCCCCCCGGCGCGTTGCGATAACTACACCCTTATCAAAACAGCAGAGGTGTTGTTCCTGCGACTTTTGGATTTCATTGGAGCTGAGGTTCCAGTGGAATGTACAGCTGTTGAAGCCGAAGCAATACTGTGGAACCATTACCGGATGCACGCCTCATGCACCCCGTATGTGCACCCTTCTGTGACGCCTTTTTTGACCCCGTCTTCCCCTATCATCACATTAGCCTTCACTGTGTCCACTGTGTTCGAAGCATGTGTGAGGAGATATGCTCCAGCATTGAAGCATGGGAATGTACCCTTACGCAGGTGCAGCCGAGAAAAAGGTTTCTGCACATCTGCAGAGGTGTTGCGTATCTCTCAGCTTGACTGCAACCCAACCGTTGACAAGGGGAATGCATGCAATGCAGTAGATTTATTTTCAGTTCACGACGACGTGTAGGAGGATCTGTCTCAGCGTGCCCTGGCCACAGTGAGTGTGATGCCTCTCTAACAATTAGATGTATTGCCCAACCATGGCATATTCTCAACTCTGAGATCCGCAGTTTATTGCTCTGTCCCTGCCCACCTCAACTTGTTTTTCTGCTGCTGTGTATGTATCCGCTTTTTGTATCCAGGCTCTATGACAGCCTATGAATAGGCTGGGGTTGGGATATGTCTGAGCAGCCATGTGCAGAGTCTAGCTATGGATGGTGGCATCAATGTCGACTCCATTTTTTGTTTGGCTGCCATCACTTCAGATTCTAGTACTTTTTTTCCCTTGATGTCTCTCTTCTTCGTCAATCGGCATCATATCTGGGGCACACACTGATGGTGTCCGAGTAGCTTGCACAAGTCGACATTTTCCTGACCAGGCGGAATGTTGCTCTGGCCACGCAAAGCTACCGATGTTGTACACTACCTGTCACTGAGGCCCGGCTGTATTGGCCGAGCACGCACAAGGCAGACGCGATTTTTCACGCACAAATTTATTGATGTTTTCATCCTCAAGTAAAGATTTTGTGCTGAACATATATTTTTCGCGTCCAAACAAAATGGGGGCCATGACTGAGCGGGCCCTTTTCAGGGCACCCTTGGTGAAGCGCCCGTTACTGTGATAGTATTGTAGCATGCAGTAGAATCAATCTACGACCAAACAAGCCAAAGCACGGTGTACATTGTGACATTTGTACTGCCCATTTAGATGCATAGTGGCTGTGGGGACTCCGGCTTGAGGGGCTGAGGGGAGCCTTGAAAACCTCGTGATTTGGCCAATTTGGACTGTCCATTTTGCTGCAGCACAACTGACCTCCAGTCAGCAGTGCAATCATGCAGGCGTTGTTACAAGTCTATGGGAATTGAAATGGATTCCGGCTCCTGTTTTCTCTCATATCTTCAGATCATTGTGCATTCCACAAGGTCTTGCGTTCCACTTGCAGCAGTCACGATTTCCAGCTCCTGTTCTTTCTCAAGTCTTCGGATCATTGTGCAATGTGCAGGATCTTGCCTTCCACTCACAATAGGCCCGAAACATCTATCAAAGGTTACAAAGTGACAATGTTCAGTTAGTGCAATGGTCTGTGACATGTCGATTTGCCTTCTTGCCCGCAAATGTGGTTCAGTTGGGGTTGGGGTTCATGTGCACCTGCATGGGGGGAGCACCTGACGCGGCGCGGAGATTTAGCCATATGGCCCGACCAAGCAGCTGTAGATTAACTGATGGCTAGGCCGGAAGAGCTGTAATTTCCCTCCACTATTAGGACAAGGGGAAGAAAAAGCAGCAATCCAGGGAGACCCCAAATTAGGGTGATGGTTGCTCCCAAGGGCCCATCTTATGTATGTTTCACCTTGGAGGGAGCCGGATAGGGCAACACCCAAGCGGACACACAATGACCTTGAGTCACTCTTCGATGATGAGGACTCCGTGACTCGAACAACATCTTGTATCCACTAGGCCCTTAGGCCCAAGGACCAATGACTATGATGGCAGGCCGTGTGGGGCCAGCGTCAGTGTGTGCAGTCCCTGTGTTGAACCCTGACCTGTATTGACCCCCTTGGCCAGTAGAGTTATGGCCCAATAAAGCCGGTTGGTGTGGTACAGAGGGCGGTTTGCCATGCTGAATGTCTGCACCCATTGGCCCAACAGGCGACGGCTGACCTGATACACTGTAGATGGAGAGGCAGGTCCTTTGCCCCAACCCCAGCTAGTGAACTTTTGGACGTTATATTGTAGTACACTGGATCTGGTACCCCCCCCCCCCTGTCGTTCCCCACCCCTTGTCGTTCCCCAGGGGGGGGTGGGGGACCGTCACTTGGTCAACCCAAAATTTTTCGTTGCGGCTCATTGTGTTGTTGTGTGGGTGACTGTGTTGTGGGGCACTGCCACTTGTATCCCTTGCACTCATGGCGGACATTTTGCTTACTTTCGCTGAAATGGAACTTGACAGCACAATCATGTTTCCCCCCGGGACAAATGTGACAGATGATGATAGTGACCTGAATTCTGACACGGAGGTTGTGTGGGTGAAGAGTGCCCGTGGTGTATGGGGTATGGGACACAGTTTGGGGAACAAGTTGTATTTTACAAGGGACATTCCCAAAGGGAAATGGGTTCCCAAAAATCTGCTTGCGCTTGCCAAGCCTCCTACCAAGAAGGCAAAACCACCACCCAAGAGTGCTGCCCAAAGCATTCCAGTGGAAAGTGGAGAGCACGTGCAAGAGTTCAAGGTGAAGTGGAGCAGGACCAAGAAATTTTACACCGAGCCGGTCAAGGAGTAGGTCTCTGTACATTGGCAGCCCTTTGAATGTATCTCATGCTGAATTCTGTCGTTTTATGCTGCAATATCTGTGCCTGCAAAAGCGCGTGTACGGTGGTAGTGCGGTCCCCCAGGGAGGGGTGGGGGACCGTCACTTGGTGACCGTCCCCCAGGGGGTGGTGGGGGACCGTTTTCCCTGGGGTGGGGAACGACAAGGGGGGGGGGGGGGTACACTGAAATAGAAGCAATGAAGACGTTGGTGGCAGGCGCAGTCGGTGCTAATTGCAGTGAAGCAAACCTCACACTTTGTGGCCCCCCCTTGTCACTGGACCCCCCACTCGAAGATAAGTATTATGGCCCAGGCCATTGTCACGGGGAGATGTCAATCTCCTGCAGGTCACAAACACTGGAAGGGAAAAAAAAAAGCAAAAAAATACGCTCTTGGCTGTATGCCTGTTAGTACCTCAGTCGTTGTTTGACACCATCCCCACCAACCGAACGTGCTTTACCAGACAGTGGGCAACTACCAATTTTAGCCGCTTGCCAGTTTTGACATGCAAATTATCCCCTTTAGCCGAACCGCAAACCACAGTTCCACAGTAAAGCAAACCACAGTAAAATTACAACAGCAATACACCGAATACCTCCTCTCGACCAGGATGGGGCACACATTAGCAATCCGTCTTGGATCGTCTTGATCCACAGAGGATAGGCATGTTTCTGGGCTGGAGTTTGTCTGGATGGCACTAGACAAACACACCCACATGAGCAAAAAATGCATCCCTTGACTGCCTGCCCCGGTGGTGTTGTGCGCCACAATCTATTCGTTGTGCACAGATGCAACAAAAGGCTACCCACTCACACAGGAAAGACTGTTGCAGTTTGACTGCGAACAGCAGAGGCTACAACGACATTTCCCCTCTGAACTCCTACCTAGGGGCCACCATTGAAAGCGACATTTTTTCCACTTTCTCGCCCTGTTGCTGTGTTTCTTTCAAAGACAAGTATGGCTGACATATGCACCTTCGGAAATTCAATTGACATCCCTACATCATCTGAGGGCGCAATGCAAGCTGAACCAGGAGCTGAAGACGCTGACCCATCCTTTGCACTTGCAGGCAGTGGTGGCTGTAGCAGATTGAATGCACAGGCACAAGGCACTGGGAGTTGCTGTCGGACGAAGTCACCAGCACAGGGCAGTGGAGACAGCTGCGGATCCAAAGCACCAGCACAGGGCAGTGGAGACAGCTGCGGATCCAAAGCACCAGCACAGGGCAGTGGAGGCTGCTGCGGATCCAAAGCACCAGCACAGGGCAGTGGAGGCTGCTGCGGATCCAAAGCACCAGCACAGGGCAGTGGAGGCTGCGGATCCAAAGCACCAGCACAGGGCAGTGGAGACAGCTGCGGATCCAAAGCACCAGCACAGGGCAGTGGAGACAGCTGCGGATCCAAAGCACCAGCACAGGGCAGTGGAGGCTGCTGCGGATCCAAAGCACCAGCACAGGGCAGTGGAGACAGCTGCGGATCCAAAGCACCAGCACAGGGCAGTGGAGGCTGCTGCGGATCCAAAGCACCAGCACAGGGCAGTGGAGACAGCTGCGGATCCAAAGCACCAGCACAGGGCAGTGGAGGCTGCTGCGGATCCAAAGCACCAGCACAGGGCAGTGGAGACAGCTGCGGATCCAAAGCACCAGCACAGGGCAGTGGAGACAGCTGCGGATCCAAAGCACCAGCAGAGGGTAGTGGAGACAGCTGCGGATCCAAAGCACCAGCACAGGGCAGTGGAGGCTGCTGCGGATCCAAAGCACCAGCACAGGGCAGTGGAGGCTGCGGATCCAAAGCACCAGCACAGGGCAGTGGAGACAGCTGCGGATCCAAAGCACCAGCACAGGGCAGTGGAGACAGCTGCGGATCCAAAGCACCAGCACAGGGCAGTGGAGGCTGCTGCGGATCCAAAGCACCAGCACAGGGCAGTGGAGACAGCTGCGGATCCAAAGCACCAGCACAGGGCAGTGGAGGCTGCTGTGGATCCAAAGCACCAGCACAGGGTAGTGGAGACAGCTGCGGATCCAAAGCACCAGCACAGGGCAGTGGAGACAGCTGCGGATCCAAAGCACCAGCACAGGGCAGTGGAGACAGCTGCGGATCCAAAGCACCAGCAGAGGGTAGTGGAGACAGCTGCGGATCCAAAGCACCAGCACAGGGCAGTGGAGGCTGCTGCGGATCCAAAGCACCAGCACAGGGCAGTGGAGGCTGCTGCGGATCCAAAGCACCAGCACAGGGCAGTGGAGACAGCTGCGGATCCAAAGCACCAGCACAGGGCAGTGGAGACAGCTGCGGATCCAAAGCACCAGCACAGGGCAGTGGAGGCTGCTGCGGATCCAAAGCACCAGCACAGGGCAGTGGGGACAGCTGCGGATCCAAAGCACCAGCACAGGGCAGTGGAGGCTGCTGCGGATCCAAAGCACCAGCACAGGGCAGTGGAGACAGCTGCGGATCCAAAGCACCAGCACAGGGCAGTGGAGGCTGCTGCGGATCCAAAGCACCAGCACAGGGCAGTGGAGACAGCTGCGGATCCAAAGCACCAGCACAGGGCAGTGGAGACAGCTGCGGATCCAAAGCACCAGCACAGGGCAGTGGAGGCTGCTGTGGACCTAATGCCCCAAGGCAGGGCAGTGGAGTTCGTGCAAGGAAGAAGTCTGAGCCCCAGAATCGAGCTGTTTCTGCACAGGCGTGTGATGAGCAATCAGGGCTGTTGACTAAAGCCCATGGTGCCCAAGACTACTGCACAATGTCACCAAGCAACGACCAAGTGTGTGAGACTGAGGGACAGGCTTTCGGCCAGTGCTACCATGACTTTGCTCCACAGGGCACTTTTCCACAGAACATCCTGGCAAAGAGTGCGGGGGCGAAGGAGGCAGGAGGGTTGGGGAATAGGCTTCTTTGCTGGGCCTTCGTCAATCGGGGTATTGACCTGACCATTTTGAGAACGCTGCATTGCTCCTGTGCATTTCCATCGATGATGCCTGGGTGGAGAAGGCTCCCATGCACGGGTGCCGAAGACGGTGAGGTGGGAGGTTGATTGCCAAGGACCCTATACGTCTACCAAAGGGGCAAGTGGGGTGACCATGCACGCAATTGTTTGCTGCAGCATTGCCAAAGCCCCCAGCTATGGCCAGTGACAGGTACTGGCCCTTTGAAGCACACATCTACAAAGCATAAGCATAAGCCGTGCACTGGTGCCAAGTGCTACACTTTGCAACATGTAATGTTGCTAGTGACACTAGTTGTCCATATGCCTCTGCAGTCCTGCCCTCAGCTGCAGATCAAGATGGAATTGTTCTGGTATGGGCCCCATTTAGAAGATTTGCAAGGGGGGTACAGGGTAACATCTTGGTAGGAACAAAATTGCTCCACTTGAGGCCTAGACTGGCAGTTACTTCTGCCCCCTCCCTTTCTGTGTACTCAGAATTGTGCTCACCAGTGCACCATCACTTGCTACCCTTCATGTCTAATGTCTTTCACGCTCCTCAGTGTCTCCTGGTCTGGAATGCAGGTGGCAGAAGTCTTGCCAGACCCCAGAAGCGTACGGCTGCGGGTCATGGGTTTGTGCTGTGACAAAGAGATCAAGCTTGTGCGTGACAGCCTCGAACCTCTGAACGGAGTCACGCGCGTGTCCGTGAATGTATTGGGAAGAGTGGTGTTGGTGCACTATGATGCTGCACTTGTGGAGGTCACCGATTTGGTGGCGGCTCTTAATTATTGGCAATTGGGCTGCAGTGTGCAGGGCCATCATGGTGTGCAAGCTGCATGAAGTCCAGGGATAGGGAAGTCAAACCCTTGGGTTGGTGCGCGCTTGCAGTACGATGCGTGATGCCAAGTCAGGCAAGTCTGTGCAAAACCGATGTAAGTGTTTCCCAAGATCAGTCATGGGAACATAACAAATTGTGCACAGGATGGGGATTTTACTTTGCTACCTCATGATTAGAGCTTCAGAGTTCTCACCTGCTGTTGCATTCTGATGCTACCCCCCTCCCCTTCCCCCCCTGGGTCACCGCAACACTTTCTTGATGCCGTGCTGTATGTATGCAAACAATGCTCAAAAAAGCATGGATGTAATAGGTTCTCGCTTTGACAGAGCGTTCCGATTCTCACACCAATTTGCATCATCATTCATGCCCACCCTTTTTTGAACTTATGTGCCCTTGAGTGGTTGCAATCCAGTAGCTCATGGTAAGTGGCTGTATTAAACAAGGTTTGCCAAAGGTTCTCGCTTAGCTCATCTTGATTAGGATCCCCCCCCCCTGCCTCCACAGCTCCAGCAGTTCCTTGGTCTTTAGACATGGCAGATATTATCACTCCGTCACACGACACGCCAGCTTTCCATAGGAACTCACCAGGCACTTCGAACAGGCATGACTCTTCTGACGTCCTACCGAGGGTTTCTGCTTTTCCGTCTTCACTCATGCCAGAAGCCCTTCATGCCTACTCTGCACCGCGGTGTTATCAAGAAAGTGAGAACCCCTCATCTTCAGATGACACTACCACTACTGTCAGTTATTCTTGTTCAGTCAGTTTTTAAGACCTGGATGAGCTCTGGGCCTCCATTGGCCTAAGGGCATTGGTCACTCCAACACAGCCGCTTAGTCGGCGCAGAATGAACACACCAAGCACTGAGGCAAGCTCGCCACACCGGCTGGATAGCGACAGGCTCTCCTTTTCCTCAGGATGCCACACCCCGTTGCTGGATTCTGATGTCTAGATAAAGGCTCAGTCATAGCGTCATCACCAGCTTTGCAGTATCTTCCTTCTATACCCATCAACCATACTCTTCCTCAGAAAGACACCAACCACCCAACGGTCCACGCAGTAGTGCCGGCACCAGCAAGGTGTTTGTTCAGGTGAGAAGTGCCGTTTGGGCGCCCAACCTGTAGTGTATCGTGGAGACACATTGTGTCAACAAAACACTCCAAGGTAGAGAATAAGTGCACAGGTGAACCTTTGTATATAGAGTTGAGTTTGGATGCAAAGAACTGCCGAACATTGCTGCATATGCATACCAGGACGTGCATGTATGGGTCATTTTATGACCTGCTTGCACCCCTGCCCCCACAACACAGCTGGAAATACTACGGCAACCCGCACAATGTGGCAGTGCAATGGACGAAATGCTGTGCACCGCTAATATGCAGTATTTAACATGCAGCACCCAACCAGGGCCAGACCCATGGCGGACAGTGCATAGCGCCTAACCCCCGGCGGAGCCTACCCCATCAGAGACTAGGATACTGGAGACCAGGGTCAGGGCCCATCCCCGAATTGGCCGTTCGGTTTGTCTATGCCACTTGAGTGGCGTTGGCACACCAAGTCCTAGACACCCTATGCCCCTCGCACCTCCCTGGGGATGCGACACTACAAGCCCCCTACCACTTCTGTGTGGGACGGTTTTTGAGTGTGAGGTACAGTATGTGCCCAATGTGCCTAAATCCAAGATAGGACAGGGGTACCCTTTCTTCCCTGTCCTGTTTTCGTTTTGTACATCATATGTCTTGTACATTTTTTGGATGTCCCAAGATTATGCTCATACATGTATGCAAATGGCCCGTGTGCAATTATTGCACCAGTACGGTATGGGTCAACTTGCCAGAGGGCCTAGTGATGAACACCACGGAGGCGTGCACGCTTTCCCACCTGCCACGAAGGGCGACTTTGCAGGTTCTAGGACGCAGATACCCCCCCCCCCCCAAAGGGGCCCCTGCATGCCATTTGAGTGTCTGTCCTATTTCCCACTACCAGTGTAACATGCAGGCAGTACCACACTGCCGAATTAAGATATCATCTTCAGACTACCGGAAATCATGTGACATGTTGTAGATATGAAAGCGACTTGTGATGATAGATGAATGCATTGTGGCTCATCTTGATCAATCTTCATAGCATATCCCATTGGACATGAATACTGTTGCAGTTTGAATGATGATTGCTCCCCAAAGGGGCCTCCCGCCAACAGTCAGTGGAGTGCATGGGAGCCAAAGGCGCTCGAAGGAAATCACCTACCCAATGATGTAGCAAACCAAAAATTTGAAGGTCTTGTTCAGGTTAACCAACATGGCTGGTATGGCTGAACCAGCTACCTCCAAAGGTTGGGTTAGATTTAAAGTGATGGTATGGTGAGAAAGAGAGGAGCCTGTAATTAAGCAGCACTTGGGCTTGGGGCCCCCCTCCCCCAAATCGCCCCTTCCAGAACCTCCCCTTCCCAGCCCCCCCCCCCCCCCCCCACCCCTAGGTGGCCTGCGGCAAACAGCCAGTGGGGGCGGGGGGGGGGGGGGGTTAGTCCGCGTCCAAACCCGAGGGGTCGGCTCCGCCGTGCCACCTGCCCATGGTTTTGGTTTGCTGGCCTTCGAGAGGGGAACAGACCCTCCAGAATTGGGGTGACTGTACGGGGGCAGCGATGAGACCATAGGGAGGAGAGGTTGGACAGGGGGAAGGAACAAGGGATGAGGGCAATGACAGCAGAGATAGATGTGATGGTGTGATGGCATGATGGAGGGGAATGCCACATGGTTCTGTTGCCGTCTACAAGTCAAAGCAGGGTGCTTGCAAGTGGGGGACACATTCTCTTGAACATTCTATTCTTGTACCGCTTTGCGACATCCTGGCATGTCTGCAGGTGAGGCAGATTCAGACGATGACATGAAAGATGAGCTGTCCCCGGGTCTGCTCATGTACCACATGCTACAAGTTTTGCTCTTCACTGTCGTCAGTATCCTTGAGCTGAGTCCCGGGGTTACAGTATACCCTAGGCTCACCCATGGTGCTGCAGTCCTATGTTTTATGGTCGGCGCGCCCCCCATCGTGGCTGCAGCCGTAACGGCGCTACGCCGGCGGACGATGGACATCAATTGCCTCATGTTGTTGGCGGGAGGCAGTGCGCTGGCACTGGGACAGTATTTTGATGGGGCGTTGGTGGTCATCCTGTTTGGCCTGGCCACTCTTGCGGAGAAGTTCTGCCTTGTGCAGGTCCGCAAGTCACTCAGGTGGTGCGTGCACGCAATCGTGCATGGACAGCAATGGAGCACATTGCACACACTGGGCATTGAGGCTGGGCAACCTGCTGCAGGGATGCGTGGCGTGTTTTCTACCCCATTCTCCGTTCGTTTTGCTACGGCCACTGCATGACCACATACTCTAGTGACAGCTTCATCCAATTGAACTGGTGAAAAATGTGGGGGGGGGGGCTATGTTTGAGCTCCAGGACCCCGCATACCATCAAAGAAAAAAACTGTATCAGGACAAAATTGATGTGGACAAATTTGGAAACCCTCCCTTGTACCAAATATTTCCTTCAATTTCAAGGTTGCCATGTTCCAAAATGTGTGCACCAGACACGGGCTGCAGGGAGGGTTTTCTGCGTGCTACATGCAGTGTAAATGCGCAACATAGAGATGAGACGTGGTGTCAACTGACACTGTGTTCTCTGTAGGACCTCAAGACTGACGACGTTCACAGCGGATGGAAAGTGGTACACGCCCAGCGGGGGCTGGGGGATTGGCAAGTGGTGCAAGTCCTGCAGGGGCTGGGATGGCCAAAGGTGCAAGTCCAGCCTTGTACCAAAAAATGCCTTCATTTCTAAGGAGTAGTAACCCCCCCCCAAAAAAACTTGCCCCCCCCCCCCCCAAAAACCATCACATTATTCTTATGATGGTCGCGTCACCATGCATGCTGGTGCAGGGGTTGGGGGCAACACAGCGCAATTTGGCAGGAAACCAATAACATTGCATCTGGAATGTGATGTACCCACCAACCATCTTGTTCCCAAATGCAACAGAGTGCAATCCAGTCACTGGCGAGCCCCTGAAGCGGTGGTCAGAAGAAGCCTACTCCCACACCGACAGTTTTTTGGCTGCAGCAATGCAAGCAACCAGCACACGAAAACACCAGCCTGCCGGGCTGCAAGACCACAGTAGCCAGAGCACGATAGACGTGTAAAATCATTATTTTGTCCAATAAACGCATCCCCCAATGAGTTTTTGGTCCGGACCCCCATAGACCAGGCTACAGCCTACATAAAATGTCCTTTCATATCCTAGTAGGCATATACTGTCACAACATCCCCACTCACACCCCTCAGATTGGGTAGCACGGGGTCACTGAGGTCGCCAAAACAGCCAACATAGCAAAAACGGCTCAAAAAAGCATAAACTGTAGAACCCGCTCGTCCCACTCCACCTCATACAAACCCCTAGGAGTCCGGACCCGGAAACACTTTTTTGTGGCTCAAAATAAAAAAAAAAACCAAAAGATTCATGATTTTCAACCCCAAAAAGGGGGGTCATTTTTTTTGATATTTTTGACCCCCCCACCCCCCACCTCCCTCAAAAGCCCAAAAAAGTGGGTTTCAAGTGGGGGGTGCCGAGGGTCTGTCAACACCCGTGCCAAAGACGCGAAATGACTGTTTCCACCAATAATGGCTTACATGAGTGAATGGGCCGGTGCACAACCTGCTAGAGCAGTTTTTCACCTTGGACAACTCAAAAATTGAAGTTTTGGAAACTTATTTTTTTGATACCGTGACCACCTAAAATGACCATCCAAGGTATGTAAAGCATGTTTTAGGCCGTATTTATGTGTTTTTCACCCTATTTGGGTATTGGGCGCCGGGGGGGGGGGGGTTCTCCCAAGGGATTGGTACATCCTACTTGTGCAATTTTTCACCTTGGGCAACTGAAAAATCGAAGTTTTCAAACGTTATTTTTGATATTGTGACCACACAATATGACCATCCAAGGTATGTAAAGCATGTTTTAGCCCGTATTTACGTGTTTTTCACCCTATTTGGGCATTGGGTGCGGGGGGGGGGGATTCCCAAGGGATTGGTACACAACCTGCTTATACAGTTTTTCACTTTGGGCGGCTCAAACATCGAAGTTTCCGAAACTTTGTTGTTTTGATATTGTCATCACCTAAAATGATTATGCAAGGTATGTAAAGTATGTTTTGGGTATTATGTGGGTTTTTACCCTATTTTGGGTGTGTGTTGCTCGGGGTAGATTCTCTGCGGGGTGGGCTTGCTGAAGGCAATAGAATTTGATTCGTTTGGCAGAGGGTGAAAAAATGGGTTTTCACCCCATGTGTCTATACTCAAAATACTCAGATTTTTTAGGAGGACTCAACAATGGATGAAAACCATATTGGGCCAAATATAAATGCCATCGTTGTGCCGACATCTGTTAGAGATGGCCTGTACCCTAGTGGGCAAACAGTGCCTCTGTGATGGAAAGGTCTCTGGTTCAATTTCCGGGGTAGGCAATCTAGGTGCCAGCTAGTAAGATGTGAGACACAATGGAATTTTTTTTTGGTTTTGATTGCTTTTTTGTGCTTTGATTTTGTCCCCTTTGTTGGGGGCCCCCGAGAATGCAGGGGTTATGTGTCATTTCTGCCCACTTTTGGGCCCCCGAGAAGGCCACTTTTGGGCCTACCGATAAGAGGCCAGGGTGGGCGCTGCACTGTAGCCGGAACAGACCGTGGGTCTTTGTGCTCTTAAACACAAATACCACCCATATCGGCTGAAACATCAATGGTTACCTTGAAAAATATCCTCCTTGCACCTTCCAAACCCAAAGAGATGGGGTAGAGCCGAGGAAATCGTTGAAGAAATTTCAGGTGTTGGGGTCTGGAAAAAAAATTTGCGCGAATTTTGTTTCTACCCCCCCCCCCCCCTGGACATTGTGACACTTTCTCCCTCCATCAAAGCCACCTGATAGAATGTTCAGTTCAGACCACTTCCACCGACACAAGAGTGCAGGCCATGGGCTTCACCATGCGTCCTGCTCTCTTTGTGTCCACAAGCCACCCTTGTTCATGCAATCTACAAGCCGCACCGACCAGGCCCCCCACACACTCCAACGCAAACTAGAGATTTGCACCATATTACTTGAATATCTTGTTGTACATTGAGGTGGAACAATACTCTTGCTGGCGAAAGGCACTGCGGTATGAAACCGGGCAATGCCACTTTACATGTGTTGGATTGAAGTCTGAAGGTTCCTAATCATTTATTGCACCAAAGAAGTGGGGCACAGTTGTGGCTTCTTCTCGGAATTTGAACAAACACCCTTCCATCACACACTGCATTTGCTGACAGCGGGAGGAGTGCAAAGTATGTCCCCAATAATGCTAATTTGTGTAACGTCAGCATGCCTCTCTCACAACCGCAGGGGGTATCCTAGCGGAAAGGGAGTGTTGGGATGGAGGTCCCCTCATCCTGCTGACAACCTCTTTCAACCCTCCTTTTTTTCCTTTTTTCTTTCTTTTCCAGAGGTGTTACAGCACAGAGTGCAACTGTTGCGATCCTTGCGGAACCAGGCCGCCAAGGGGCAGTCGTCAAGATTGAGGTGTGTCAGAGGTGCATTGATGCAGTTGCTGTATTTCAGAACCATTTGCTGACTTGTATTTTGTTCTGGTCACCACGACCCGAAACAGTCATGCCATATTTCCCACAAATGAGCCAAAGTTCTATACATTTGTTGACAAAGTTCGTCTGCCGCACATTTTTTCACACTGCGTGTTTCATCACCGTGTCAACAACCCTTCACAATTTTTCACTGCATAGGCAGTCAAATAGAATTTTCTGAGGGGGAGTCAGACGTAGAAATGACTGCAGGGGCATCAGCTGTGTCGTCAATTGCAGGCACAATGCCTCATGGGTGCTCTGCAACACTCGGCAATCCTGGGCAACCCTTGACAGTCCTCAAAAGCAGCCTCTGTTGACCCTCATTAATTCTCAATTCTCTTCAATTCAACCACTGACAGTCATATTTATCCTCCACAAAGCTCCCAGGCTAACCCCGTTTAAGGCTCTCTTAATGTCTGCACACAGTCATTGATCTTCTGCAACTGTTGCAAACCTCTGCAGACCTTGCAGACCCTCTAGTATTCTGCCCAGACCCCTGCACAACACTGGGGGGGGGGAATTGAGGTCCGCAATTTACCGCAATTTTTCAGTGATGTCTCTATTCAAAAATTTCAATTTTCCCCTGAGGAAAAATCTTTCTCTCTCTTCGCTGTCACTAGGCACACTGTACGTTTATGTGTTCTCATATGTCCTGCATGTCATTTGTGTGGCAGGAGGCTTTTCTGTTTTTGTGTTCCCAAAATGTCGTCTACTTCTGGGGACAGTGATTCTGGCAAGGGCAAAAGGCCAGTGAAGCGTGGCAAAGAACAGGGTGGCCAAAAGGCACGTTATGCCACACAGATGATGCCTGCTGCTCGAGCTGCACAGTACCCCAACGAAATATACTGACACGGACCAGAGGTATTCAATGAGCGACAATGCCCGTCGTGTGGCTTTCATGGCCCATTATAATGGTGGAAGGACGGTTGGATTAGATGCTTGTGCTGAAGGCTTTGGTGCACTGTGCATGCTATGTGCTGAAATTGCCAATTGGGTGCGTAATTGGTCAAAAAAACCTTTTTGCCAAAAATCTTGTGCTCCACTGCTGCTAGTGGCTGGCATAGAGTCTGGGGACCAAAAAGAAATGTACCGCAATTTTTACCGCAATTTTACCGCAATTTTCCGCAGTTTTCCGCAATTTTACCGCAATTTTTTCAGGTTTGGGGGACCGCAATCCCCCCCCCCCCCCCCGAGCACAACAGTCCCAAAATATCTCATTCCCGTGTCAACAATGCTGCAACCCAAATCGCCATTGACTCCGCTTATACTGCCCCACAGCCTGCTACACCATTTGTGGTTGATGGAAAGGGTTTGGGGTCTGTTGACGAGCCACACTAGTGGGTCCAGAATTGTTATTGCTTCGTTGGAACAAAGAGGAAACAACCTCAGAAAGGCTAGCAGAGAATATAGTTGTACTGCACGATGTGCTGATGGTTTTTGCTCCCGATTTTTCTTCTTCCAGTAGGTTTGGCTGCCAGGTAGCATGCCACAATGAGGTTGGAACCACGGAGTACAAGTAGGGGCATCGAAGGGACTCAAGTGGTGTGTGCACCCGCAGTTTGACGAGGGAACCATAGAGTACAAGTAGGGACATCAAGAGGACCTAGGTGTGAGCAACTGCAGTTTTTTGGCAAGGAAACCACGGTGTACAAGTAGGGGCACCAAGGGGACTCAGGTGGTTTGAGCATCCGCCGTTTTTGGACAAGGGAACTGCCCAGTACAATTAGGGGCATCAAGAGCACATAGGTGGTGTGAGCATCCACAGTCCTTTCCCCAAGGAAACCACCCATTACAATTTGGAGCATCAAGAGGACGCAGGAGTTGTGAGCATCCGCAGTTTTTTGACAAGGGACCACCCAGTGCCAGTAGGAGCATCAAAAGGACTCAGGTGGTGTGAGCAACCGTAGTTTTTTTGCCAAGGGAACCACCCATACATGCACATGTCGCCGTAGTGCCTGTCCTACGCGAAAATCGTGTGTGTCACAATTTTCCTTGGGGGGCCGGGGGGTCTGGAACACATGTGAAGTACACTGTAAAACAAAAGGAAAAGTCGCAGCAATTTTTGGAGGCAAAAGCAGAATTTTTGTAGCATTTTTCTTGGGAAAATTCAAGGTAGATGGACATAGGATGAGTGCCACGGTGACAGTCGTAGGGGCATCAAGAAGTGTTAGGTGGTGTGAGCATCCGCAGTTTTTTGATAAGGGAATCACCCAGTATGGGCATCAAGAGGACTTAGGTGGTGTGAGCATCCGCAAGTTTTTGACAAGGGAACCACCCATTACAAGTAGGGGCATCCTGAGGACTCAGGTGGTGTGAGCAACTGCAGTTTTTTGACAAGGGAACCATGTAGTACAAATGGGGCATCAAGAGGACTTTAGTGGTGTAAGCATCCGCGGTTTTTTGCCAACAGAACCACACCTTACAAATAGGGGCATCAAGAGGACCCTAGTGGTGTGAACATCTGCAGCTTTTTGACACGGGAACCACCCAGTACAAGTAGGGGCATCAAGAGGATTTAGGTGGTGGGAGCATCCGCAATTTTTTGACAAGGGAACCACCCATTACAAGTAAAGGCATCAAGGGGGCCAAGGTGGTGTGAGGATCCGCAGATTTTTGACACTCGCACAAAGCAACCGGTGATGGTTTTCTATCCCGCCAGTTACAAAGGTGGTGAGAGTGGTAAGTCCCACCCTTGGGCTTCCTCCCCCGCTTGTGAAAGCCACATGTGCTAGAGTCCACCTGCGCGGACATCTGGTGGCAGCTGAGGGAGGCAATGGCTGACTTTGCGGATCTTAACTGCCGCCTAGGGCGGCTGGAGTACGACCACGCTCACACCTTGCAGCGAATGGCCGAGTTGGATTCTCGGGTCGGAGAACGGAGGCGGCGATCAAGGACTCAAACACCCATCAAACAAGTGCGGTACCATTCCTGGTGGGTTCCGCCGGGAAGAGAAGCAGAGGCACGGCAGCGCATCTTGGGGGGAGTACGCCCGGGTGACGGCGGGTTCTTGAGGTGGACCCACTACTACCGGGAGAAGATGGCGAGGATGCAGGATGCAGACCCATTGATGAGGTAGAGGGTTGGTGCACTGATCGCCTTTCCTCCGCTGCCAACCTCTAATAGCGGGAATGAGAGTGGGGCCCGTGCACAAGAGGGCTAGTGATGGGTCAAGGAAGCGAGGTGGGACCGGATGTGGAAGGGGAGAAAGGTATGAGGTATAGGGGTGTTTATCCTGCGGTGCGCCTGACCCTAAGGGGGGGTAGAGGGGGACTTTTTGGGTGTCTATTTTTTTCCGACCTTTTGTGAAAGGTGCCTAGGGCCGTTTTTCGGCTCTTGACAAGCTTTTTCCTCTTCTTGTGACGTGCATGCGCTGCATGTTGTGCCAACGCCGCTTCAACCAACACACACGTGACAGTTCACACGTCACCATGCAAGGGGGGACCCCCCTCTACGGACCCCAAAATGGCTCTACGGAACAATGGGTTTTGTGGGCTTCGGAGGTAATCTGCTGAACTCAGCTAAAAGAAACCTATGGTGGCGTGTAAGAGTGCTTTGAGCGCCAGATCGGCCAAGACGAGGCGCTATACAAATGTCGTTTGTTGCTCATTGAAGATCGCGCCCTCCAGCTCAGCCCCGGCTTGATGTGGTGGTGCCATAGGGAGGGAGGGTAGGGGGTCGACCTTGCGCCAGGGTTGGGAGGAAGAGCAAAGAGAAGGAGGGCACAAAACACAGGATGGAGTGAAGAGGGGAATGAGGAAGAAGAAAAGAATATGCAAGAAAGGGCTGCTAACCAGGACAGGGTTGGGAGGAAGAGCAAAGAGAAGGAGGGCACAAAATACAGGATGGAGTGAAGAGGGGAATGGGGAAGAAGAAAAGAAGATGCAAGAAAGGGCTGCTAACCAAGACAGGGTACCGGCAAGGGAGGCAAACAGGCCAAGTGGTCATGACTTGGGACAACAGGAACGGGCAACGAGGGCAACAATGGGTGGAACAAATGGTGGACTAGTAGTGGATCACACGGAAGACGGTAGGGCAGGAGGGTCGGCGGCGGGCTGGGGGAGGCTTGCGCTCTGTGAGTTGGTCCCAGGATCAGGGACTTGTGATTGGCCATGCTTGGCCATGGTAGCCGGGGCAGCTTCTCTTTGAGGAGTGGCGGAGCACTATGCATATTTCAATGGTTTGTTGCACTTTTGTAGGTGTGGCACCAAAACATGGAGAAATAGTGTTGGCACTGAAATTACGTGTCAGCATTAGGTTGCCCGGAAAGAAGTACTTGGTGGGCAGACGGGTGCCTGGAAAAATCAGCCTGATTTTTGGCGCCCAAAGGAGCCTCCGATGTCGGGTCCGATGGGTGAGTGGCAGCGCGTCTTGGTCCCACAATCCGTGGAAGAAACGCTACCCTTAGAATATTTTTGGGGTGAACACCGTAGGACTTATGCTGAGGATAAGACCATTCTGTGCTAGGCGTCAAGGCTACTTGTGAGGCAACATTCAGAGTTAAGCACCCTGTTCGAACCATATACCATCTTCCCTGGACACCAACACAACTCTGCACTTTGTAACCTCAAACATGCCTGTGTTTCCCCAAGCCAATACCATCCTGTGCACCACTCAACGCCTTGCTCAATTCAGGAATGCCCAAGAGGACCGCCAAGAGACCATTACACCTCCGTCCCCAATTCAGGACGTTTGTACACTAGCAAAAACACGATTAGGTAGCCTGTGCTTAAGGTAATGCAGGACTTTTGTTTGCCATGGTCTGCAACCAATTTCAAAGCCATACACCCCCCTAGGCCCTCCACCATCCTCTGCAACCCTGTACAAAAGGTTGCGAACCCTGCAAAGGTTGCATTCCATTTGACCTTTGGAGGGCCAATGTGGAATCGTAGAGGGTGGTTGTCGCTGGTAGAGTTTTGTTGAGGGTTGCGAGGACTGTTAACTGTTGAGGGTAGCAGAGATTTGTCGTGGCTTGTAGAACGCTGTTGATGGTTTTGGAGGGTTGTGAGGAATCAACCACTTCTTGGGGCTATTGGGACCCTATCTTCCTAATCTTATGCTGTTTTGCTGGTTGCTGATGCTCAATGCCTTGAATTGTTCGCTGTAGGATGTGCCGCTTGGGACGCGGTTGAGTGTTCGTGCTGGGGACCAAGTGCCGCTGGACGGGATTGTGGTGCACGGTGCTGCTGCTCTTGATGAGAGTGCTCTGACTGGCGAGTGCCACCCCGTGCAGAAGCGTGAAGGTGACCGCGTCTGCGCCGGCGCCATTGCACAGAACGGCTACATTGAGTTCCAAACCACAAGCACCGCTCAGGACTGCACCGTCACCCGCATTAAGGTGACTTGCTGCACCTGGTCTTGCATTGTTGGAATCGCCTGGGCAGTCGTATTCTTCAAGTTTCATTTTGCCACCGGCAGATCACACGGAAATCGGAGATCAATGTGATACAGTTGTCGGTTCCGCATTTAGAGACCCGTGTATTCAGCAGGCTGCAGCAGAATTTGTGTACTGCGTCGTATCCGTAGATCGTAGAGGCCATTGAATGCTGCTCCCAACCTGATGGCTGTCGCAAAGAGTTCATCATAGATCTAGATGAACACCGAGTCGAATCGAGGGAATGGATTTAAGATACGTGAAGATCAATAGCTGAGGGTGATACATGCTCAGTCACTTGATGCAGTTTCTACGGATGTGTGAACATTGTTTCCCAGGAACGCTTTCTTTTGTTGCAGCCTCTGGCAGCATTGGCCAACAACGATACAAAACAATCACCAACAACAGAAGAAGAAAAGGCAAAGGAGCCACCATTCCAACCTCTGGATTTAACAACGATGCAGACCTTTAGAACCTTGATATTGCCCGTGTAATTTTTATTTGCTTGGTTTTCCGCGTGATGATTTTGTGTGAGTAGTAGGGTCTGGGTCGGAGCTACTTCACCAAGTGGATGGAGGACGCTGAAACTCTGCATGAAGCATCTATTCCACTACACACCCAACCCTCAATCTAATCAACCAGAGCATTCAGACTCAGCCATGAGCTCTCCATTCCTTCAAAATTTTCAGTTCACAGCATTTCTTGGTATTCCCCGTCATTTCCAAACAGTGTGGTTGCGCAGATTTGTGCATCTCCTGCCACTCCCGCACATCTGCCCATGCGTTACCTCCTACACCTCCTGAAGCTTTTGTGCACGTTTTGCACATCATTTACCTATGCATACCTAGGCATGCTTCTGCCTCTGGTGCATTGTAATCCCTTCCTGCATCACTCTTGCCTTGTATGCCTCCGCCCAGAGTGCATCATATTCCTCTGTAGGAGCTGGTTGAGGATGCCCAGACGCAGGCCTCCAGCTTGACGCAGTTGGTGGATCGTTTTGCCAGGATATACACGCCGGTACTACTGGGAATAGCAGCTTTTCGCCTTATCCTGCCTCCCCTTGCCATGCACCAGCTGTGGACCCAAGCACTGCACAATGCGCTTCTGGTCCTGGTGCTGGCTTGTCCGTGTGCCTTGGTCATGGCCGGCCCCATTGCCACTGTCTGTGCCATTGCAGCTGCAGCCAAGGCTCAGGTACGTCTCAACTGCCCTGCCCTGTTCTCTGCCACTGCCTGAGCGTGCGACGTAGTTTCCTGAGTACACCCCGAACGTCCTGTATTTTACCCCCTCCTTACATGGCCCATAAAGAGAGCAAACACTTTGGCCGAATAAAATTGTGTAAGCACCCCACCTTCCTACCCTCCCCCCCCCCCCGTGTCGTTCCCCACCCCTTGTCGTTCCCTGGGGGGTTGTGGGGGACCGTCACTTGGTCAATGCAAAATTTTTCGTTGCGCCTCATTGTGTTGTTGTGTGGGTGACTGTGTTGTGGGGCACTAACCACTTGCATCCCTTGCACTCATGGTAGGACAGGAGGTTGTGTGGGTGAAGAGTGCCCGTGGTGTGTGGGGCATGGGACACAGTTTGGGGAACAAGTTGTATTTTACAAGGGACATTCCTGAAGGGAAATGGGTTCCCAAAAATCAGCTTGCGCCTGCCAAGCCTCTTACCAAGAAGGCAAAACCACCACCCAAGAGTGCTGCCCAAAGCATTCTAGTGGATAGTGGAGAGCATGTGCAAGAGTTCAAGGTGAAGTGGAGCAGGACCAAGAAATTTTACACCGAGCCGGTCAAGGAGTAGGTCTCCGTACATTGGCAGCCCTTTGAACGCATCCTATGCTGAGTGCTTTCGTTTTATGCTGCAATTTCTGTGCCTGCAAATGTGCGTGTACGGTTGGGGTGTGGTCCCCCAGGGAGGGGTGGGGGACCGTCACTTGGTGACCATCCCCCAGGGGGTGGTGGGGGACCGTTTTCCCTGGGGTGGGGAACGACACGGGGGGGAGAGGGTACGAAAAAAACCATAGCACAATCAAGAGCACAACACAATTGGCACCCCTTCACCGTCCAAATCAAGTTTATCCGCAGAGGTGTCCGGCAAAAGAAAAATCCAAACAACAGCACAACACTTTTCCTGTGGACTTCGCCAAATAGCCGCGCTGCATCAAGTGACGTGTTCATTTGTGCCTCCCGCTGCTTTGGCCTCATCAAATAGGTAGAATTCTGAAGTGTTTTGTGGAGCTCAGTCACAGGCTACAAGCACAGAGAGCACACTGAGGGTGGCCCAGAAGCCAGACATCACACAAATTGTATTGCCATCATGGGACATGTGTTACGCTGATTTCAAATGTGACGTTATGTTCAATTCTTGTGATGCCCATGGGGCAGGGTCTCGGCGGGGATTTGCAGTCCAGCCCTGTTGGCCCCCTGTAACGGCGCCCAAAGGAACACGTACTGGGTGTGTATCCTCCCCCCCCCCCCCCCCGCAATTGAACGTTTGCTCAAGCCACCACCATTTTGAGTTGAAAGGCAATCAAATGCCAGGGGTGCTTTGGGCTTCAACAGCCTCCCCTCTTTTGATCAGTGTTGGACCCGAATCCCATTATTAGCTCTTGTCTGCGCAGGTGCTGATCAAGACTGGTGGCGCAGCGCTGGACCGCCTTGCAGCCTTGCAAGTGCTGGGGCTGGACAAAACGGGCACATTGACGGAGGGGCACTTCCGTGTGACGAACGTATGGGTAGTGCAGCAGGAGCAGATTCTGCGGCGATTGGCTGGTCAACAGGTGTGGATGTGCACGTCTCCTGGCGTGTGTCACACGAATTTGCCCCCCCCCCCCTCCATTCCCAAGTTTATAACAAGATTTTGTTCCCCCACAAAAGGTAAATAGTTCTGCTCGCCTGGAGGTGATAGCCAGAGCACTAGTTCAGTTATTATGGTGCACCCCTCCACACACATATCTCATGTGTGTATCGAAGGGTGTGCGGGGGTTGTGGGTGGGTGGGTGGGGGGATATGACCAGGGTGAGGTTGGGGTGATCGAGCTGATAGGGCAGTGAGATTTTGTCACCATTTTTAGGTCGTCGGGCGGAGCTGCCCCTTTTAGCAAGCAGCAACCTTGGGCAAACTTGGGCATGATTGCACAATCGTACCTTGGTAGATGAAGTTGAATCCCACAGAGTCTGAGCAAAAACCGAAACAGTAGCGGATGGCTATGGGTGCCACGGGAGGCAGATTTCAGAAACGGTCAACATTGGTTTGCCGTCTTGGACTGTATTGGGTTTGTACAGCCTCTGTGAACGTCTCATGCGCGACTATACCATGGTAAAAGACGGACAATGTTGTTCCCCACTCCTCTGCACTTTGACCCGGTAGGCAACCTCAGTGACCGTATTTTGGGTAAAGTGGCTGTTTTTGGTGCTTTAGATCACTTAAAGTGCACAGTTTTGTATCATTTGACCGCTTTGTAACACTTTGAATGCAATGAATGGCTTGAAGGATTTTTGTGGTGGTGAATGATAGGGTTTGTAGCAGAGTTCTTATGGACCTTGTATGTACTTCCATGGGCCACTGTGGTTTGCACGTGCTGGGTAGGGTTCCAGGGGTCAAGGAGGTCTCCAAATTTGTCAAAAATCAAATCTTCCAACAATGATTGGGGTTCACCGAGGATGGTAAAAGTGGTTAGTTTTTTGTTCAACACCAAGGCCCTAGGGCCTGCAAGGGTGTTTGGTCTGCATTGCTGAAACTGCGTCTGCGCTGCTTTCCCAATTTGGTGTTATGTGCTGATAGTCTAGTCTTTGCTTTTCCGAAAGGGGCTGCAAGTGTGTGTTGTCCTCATTGCCAAAGACTGTGGTCTGCATTGCCAAGAGGCGGTCGGGATTGCAAGTATGCGTGGTATACATTGCCGATAGGGCATCAAGGCTTGCAAGTATACATGCAACTCTGGGACCCGAATACCAGGAAGATAGAGTACTTAAGACCGGGCATATTTCCTCGGTGCCACAGTTGAAATTCAGAAATATGTCCATTCACCCCCTCAATGCAAGTCCGTGTGATGAGAGGATCGAAGCACTCTAAGTGCACCATCACAACCTTGTGCAAGTTGATGACGTGTCCATCATACAAGGTGGCTGGGAAGACCTGGACCACCAGAAGCACTTTTGCAAAAAGGCATTTTTCACCTGATTTTGACCACACAACGGGTCATTCAAAGCATTTCAGAAGTTCACGGGATGCAGACAGGCCAAAATTGGGCTTTCATGGCCCAAAACCACCATTTTTACCATCCTAGGTGGTGCTTGATCATTTTCAGAAAATTTCATTCCCGACCAACCCCGCAGACCATCCCACACCTGCAAACATGCCACTGTGCGGTGCTAACGGCTATTGCAGCATGTTTGAGGTGTGGTACAGGCCTGGTTGCTTCTCGTTCATTACCATGATGGTCCTTGAGACAATTTTTGGTGTTCAATGTACTCTAAAGTGATTGAACATGAAAAATTGTGCATTTTGGGTCATTTTTAGGCCCCTAAAATGGTCAGTTAGCACGCAAAATGTAAGCACCGAATCTGCCTGTCAAGAGTGTACCCAGGTGTGAAGAAAAATGTTGTTCCCATGTTTTGGGTTTGTTTCATTGTGTGTGAGACTCACCATGCTGGGCATATATCCCCAAATAGTCTAAAGATGATGCTTTTTTTTTTGGCCCTTTTTGAAGCCACCCTCCCTAATTTGCTGGCTGCCACCATTCCGCTTTTTGCTCAAATTTTGTGGTATTCAACTGTCATCCACCAAAATTTGGGACGGCCGAGGAACACTTTTTACGCACTGCAAGAGCTCTGCAGGAGCTGCAGAAAAGGGAAACCTGGTTTATTGCAAACTGTTTGGGCAGAAAAGCTACCTGTAAAAGACAGCACATGTTGGTCTTTTGACACAATCGCCCCATCAACGTGAAGACTACTGCCCCATGCTCAACATGCAAAGAGTGGATGGCAATCTAACCCTTTGACTGTGGAGCAGGGGCATTATCTCCTCCGTCGCAAGTAGCAGAGCCCCAGTACTGCTTCTTTGTGTGTGCCTTCATCCAATGTGTGCCAACATTGAGGTGGCCACAACATATGTGAACATATGTCATGTATGACTATGACTCATGATACATCTGGTTGGTGAGGCGTGACCATTTGACAAGCAGCAGGAAATGGGCCTATACTCATTGGCTCACATGACACCATAGGCACTCATAGCGTGTTACAGTATGTATAGACTATGTGTCCATGCATACTTTGTGGGTACCTTTGGGCCTCCATTGTGCACAGCTGAGTGTGGGCATCAACATGCTCCATTGGAACCAAAGTGACTGGTATTCTGAAATCTCCATTCGATGTAGTGAACTGTGCGACTGAGGGGGAGGCTCCGTGAGGTATTGGTATTAATACTGATCTAGCCCCTATTTTGGACTGATTGCACATTCTTCCTTCTTTTCTGATGTTGCTGGATCTGGCTGTCGACTGCCAAGTGGCAGATGAGTCCCACAGCTGCACTGGGCACCAGCACCTGTCCAGTCTCTGATTGGGAAAGCAGCTGGCGAGTGCTCTGTTGTGTTGAAACATTTCTTTGGAGCCCTTTGCACCAGCCTAGAGGCGTTCATGTGATTTTGGTGTACCAGTGCAACGGAACAAGAATTTTTTGCTTGCGTAAAGGAAGGTTGACGTCTCCACAACTCTGTTGCTATGCACACCTTCACACTTCCACAACATTCTTCACCTGCAAACCCCAGTCCTCTGCCCTAAGCCACCACCACTCCACAATTCCACGCTATCAGGATGCTCAATGCAGCACCCTCAAACAACGCAAACCCATGACCAGTTCCCCTCTGAGCCCCATCGGTGCTCTGCATTGCGGCGAAGGCCAGTGCGACTGCCCAGCGGTCAAGACGCACCATGACTACGTGATGTGGCACGCTGCTGCGCTCGAAGCAACCTCCAGCCACCCTCTTGCCATGGCACTGGTGGCATACGCCGCAGGGCATCGTACTGACGGTTGCTTAACTGAAGCCGCGCTGGCCTTTGATGGCGAGCACCAGTGGCCGCCCGCTGCATGCGTGGAAGTGCACCCTGGGCAGGGCCTGAGCGGGAGGGTGGACGGACGGCATGTGGTTCTGGGCAATGAAGCGCTGATGCATGCCCAGGGTATGTGTCAGACCCCATTTCCCCAGTGGTTGCCTGTTCGAAGTCTGCTCTTTTGGTGCAGGGGGGAGCACCTGACGAGGTGCGCATGTGGCGCGGAGATTTGGCCGTTTGGCCCGACCAAGCAGCTGTAGATTAGCTGGTGGCTAGGCCGGAAGAGCTAAAATTTCCCCCCGCTATTAGGACAAGGGGAAGAAAAAGCAGCAATCCAGCAGGGAGACCCTAAACTAGGGTGATGGTTACTCCCAAAGGGCCATCTTATGTATGTTTCACCTTGGTGTGACCCGGATAGGGCAAGACAGAGGGATGTTTACACAGGTCTTGTACCCAAGGGTTTGCTCTCCTTAGGGGACTTTTTTTTTCGGAGGGGGTGGAAAGCCAATCCACTCCAGGTAAACCTGCCGTAAAAGTAGCACTCGGTGTTCGTGTGGCGCAGATCCGCCCCCAGGGATTCTGTATTCCCCCATTACTCTTGCGCTTGCGAAGCCTTCTGCCAGTGCAGGATCAGGGCCAGGATTTCGGGTTTCGTTACGGAAATCCTAAAGCTTCAGACACACTCGCAGCTCATGATGTCCCTTTGGCAATGCAGACCACACACACTTGCATCCCCTGCTGTGTCTTTGGGAAACAGCCAAGGCACACCTGCAAAGTTCAATCTCTGACGTCCTCTCACCAGTGCATACCACGCACACGTGTAGCCCATGGCGCCACTCTGGCAATGTACAGCACACACAGTCAGAGTCCCTGATTTTTTTGCGTTAACACAGACCACCCACGTGTGCAGCCCTGATCCCCTTCTGGCAGTGCAGACCAAACACAACGTGCAGTCCCTAACCTCTATTTCGGTAACACACACCACACAATTTTGCACCCCCTGAATGTGAGGAGCCATGCCACAAGGATATCAGGGTCTGCATGTGATGGGCTGCATGTGATCGGCATCGATTGAAAGGGTGTCAGGGGCTGCAAGTGTGTTTGTCATCTGCCTGTGGGCTCCATGGCCGGATCCTCATCAGGATATGTGGTCTGCGTTGTCAAAAGGACGTCAGGAGCTGAAAGTGTGTGTCTGCGCGCGCGGGTGTTCTCCAAAGCACGTCACGGGCTGCAAGTGTGTACAGCCCCTGCACACCCTTGGGCAATGCACACTGCACACACTTGTAGCCGCGACGCTGGACAACACAGCGCACTTGCAGCCATGATGTCGTTTGGACAACACACACGCGCTTGCAGCAAGAACTTGCAGCAAGTGTGTGTGGTCTCCCCTTTCTGAATTGCTGACCACATGCACTGTGTGTGTGGTCTGCATTGCCCACAAGCTGTGAAGGGGTTCAGGTCTTTGTGTCGAACGGGCGTTTAGGGCTGTAACTGTGTGTGGGCTGCATGGCCACAGGGCGTCAGGGGCTGCACGTTTGTGTGGTCTGCATTGCCAAAAGTACGTCAGGGGCCGCAAAACGTGTGCTGTCTGTATTGCCAAAATGGCGTCAGGGGCCTGAAGTCTGTGTGCTTTTCATTTCCCAAAGCGTCAAAAGACGTGATGGTGGTGAGCCAACAGTGGGGTTGGTAAGTATTTTTCTGTTGATGTTGGACCGATCGCAGGGGGTGAAACATCTCGGTGTGTGCATCATTGGCCCCTAACATGGCCACTGTGAAATACTGCAGGCGAGGTCATAAACAGGAGGCCTGCGTTATTCACAGGTGCCGGGTTCATTTTCTGGGGGCCTGGGTTGTATCCCCTAGATTTTGCCCCAGAGGGGCCGGGGATCCGTGAATTCTTGGTTTTTCTCTGTGGGAAGAAGATTGGTAGGGGTGGGATATACGTTCGTCCTCTACACTTTTGTGCTGAGTTTCAGGCCTGTGCATATATGTCCCACATAGTGCTCACAATCTTGGGCTGCCCATTCCTGTAGTGTACGCAGCAGACTAGATCACTCCGAAAAGAATAACACACTAATACCAGAAGTGTTTTCTAGCTGTACTACTTACTTGCCTAAGCAGCACACCTTTACCCTCCACAAGGAAGACCACAACACAATGCCGCGCCACGAACCAGCCCCCCCCCTCTTCCAGTTTTTGGAGGACAGGAGTGAGCAGTAGCACCAGGGCGGCTACAGCATAGCGTGAGGCTTTGCGGCCCTCCCCCGGAACCACAGCACAGCTACACAACCTAAAACACCAAAAAACAGTTCCTTAATCGCTGGAGGAACCCCCCCTCCCAGTGAAAAACCAAGATATATGCCGCCAGGTGCCAGCCCCCAAAGTCATGATGTCAGTGCCTGTCCCAGGAGAGTCACCCCAATACCAGGTGCTGTGCGCCCCCCCCCCCCCCCACCCGGAAGAGCTGTGAGGGTGAGAGTGGCTTCCACAACTTGCCGCTTGTGCCTCCTTCCCCTCCACTTTTGCCAGACCAAGTGAGCCAAAACACGCACACCATCCCCAACCAGTGTCAGGCGCCCCCCCCCCCCCCGCGCGCGCTCTTATTCATTTCGAAAGATAGTGCTGCTGCCCTGTCGACACCTGTTGATTCTGTTCCAAAGCATCCAGAAAAATGGTTTCCCATGAAAAGGGCTCCCAAATAGCTCAAAATGCCCAGCAAATCAAGGGCTCAGTCTGAATTATGTGATAATTGTTTTGATGCATATGTTTTGGGGTCTGGACCCCCATGCCGGGTATGCGGCGGACATGGGAGCCTATGCTGGTTAGGGGATTGCGAGAATAGGCTGTGGTCCCACCCCCCCTCCCCGCCTCAAAAAGGAAATTCTCCATGCCATACAAGCACGGTATTTCCGTGGTTTTCTCTGTTGAGGACTGCTCACCAGCAGTCAATTGGTCGCACCTGAATACGCGTCTCTGTAGGGATCCAGTTTCCTGCGGATTTCAGTGCAGCCCGCAAGATATTTAAGCGGTGGATGAAGGAGGCGAGAACAGTTGTTTTTGTAGGGTTAAACGGACGCTTGGAGCTGGTCCTGTCACTTTCGGATACCCTTAAAAGAGATGCTTCAGAAGCAGGTATTCCGCCTCTGCAAGCTGGGGCATGTGGTGTTGCTGGCGGGCTTCGCTTCCTGAGGATTGGCGTTATCCTTTACCCTGTCCCACCCAAACACACGGCGTGCCGGTTTAGTGCCAGCCACCCCAATAGTGAAGCAATTCGGGAACCATTAGCCGGCGGTCAGTAAGCTACTCCCCATTCTGAGTGGTCGCTGGTTGTCATTGTCTCCCAGTGTAATTGCCCGTGACTGCTTTTCATTCTAAGCGTGAGCTGGATTACGATTACACTTTTACAGATTTACAGGCATTTACAGATCATGCAGGGGAATGAGCGCAGGGCTCAGTTCAGACTGGCCAGAAAGGACAAGGGGAAGGCACATGGTCCTCTGAAGCGCACGCGGCATGAGATTACCAATGCTTCTGATTTCTCTGACCATGACAATGATATGGGTTCGTTTGGCTGTTGAGTGGCGTTTTACAATTTTCGAATTTTGACCTTTTCCGAAACCCTTCTGTCGCCTCTGGGATGGGTTTGGGTGATCATTTGGTGAGAACACGGGTACTCATGGGGACCCACGTGGTGGTCGGTAGGCCCATGTAGCCCAGGCCATCCCCCCCCCCCCCCGAAAGCCCCAGAATTGGTGTTGGTTACGAGCCCTGGACAGCATGTCCTAGCGCGGCACGAACGATGGGAGGGGGCGCGAGCCCTTTTGGCGTGGCTGGGCTGCGTGCATCCGTCATCGGAGCCCCCCCCCCCCCCCGGCACTGCCACAAACGCGACCGCGCACCTCGGTGCCCCGGGTGCTGGGGAAGCGGCCCCTGGGGCCGCCCGCGCGCGACGTCCAGCCGCCCCAAGGGCGAGTTCGCACAAATACAAGCAATGTGCGCGAGTGGCCCGCCCAGCCTGCGGGGGTAGGGGGGGGTTCACAGGATGACCCACACCCACACCCAATCGGCCCCGCTGCCGGTTGCACCTCCCCCTCCCCCCCCCCTGCTTGCACTAGCAGCGGGCATCACCGCCAAGCTCGCTTCCCGGCTGGCACGCAGCCCCCCCCCCCCCCCTCAGGACGGGCAATGCGGCGGCCCCGCTGCCGGGAGCAACCCCCTCCTCGCTAGGGGGCTCAGGGACAGCCCCCCCCCCCCCCCAGGATGTCAGAGCAGCAGAGTCGTCCTTGCCGGGGGTTTTCTCGAGCATCTCACGGGCACTGTCCACAAGTCGCTCACGGGGGCACCCCCTCCCTCTATTGCATGCAGCTCCCCCCCCCCCCCCTCTAGGGGGGCGACTTTCTCATCATCCTCTTCCTCCTCTTCATCATTGGCAGCGCACCAGCGCCATTGCGGCGGCTCAGCCAGCCTGTGTTCGTCAATGCGGGGTGGCAGGCCAGTTTGTTGGCCCCTGGACTGACCCGGTCCTCTTCGTTGGGGAGGGCTACGCATAGTGGAGGGCAGCCAGGCCAGCTCCATGGGAGGGCGAGCACGGAAGAAACCTAGCCTCAACCAGCTCGTCCCTCTTGGCCGCCATGCTCCATAGGTGGGGACAATAAAAAGGAGTTGTATCCAGAATGCTGTTGGTTGGGCTGTTTACTGGCACCGGATAACTTTTGAAAATTTGATTTTTTCCTGAAACCCCTCTGTTGCCTCTGGGATGGTTTTGGGTGATCATATGGTGACATATACAGATACTCTAGCACCCATGGGCACCCATGTGGTGGCCACTAGGCTCATGTAGTCCGGTCCATGTGCCCCTTGAAAGCCCGAAAATTGCTGTTCGGATATTTAGTCTCTCTTGGAGGTTCCTTCCCAAAGGCAATAAAATTTGTGCTTATGTTGCAGGTCACAACTGAGTGGGTCGACCCCCAACCCCCATGGGGCATAAGTGGGTGCATGGGTCAGTGGGTCAGTGGGTGGGTCTGCTAGGGAACCCACGGCACCCCATCCCCCCCCCCCCCTGTCCACAGCCGTGCCATCTTCAGAAAGACATGGGTCCAGAGACGCAATGTGCTGCAAATGTGCTGCAAGTCGTACCAAGCGGTACCACATTCATGGGAAGTGCTTTTGCCACAACACCCTGGTCCAGTGCAACACATGTGACCATACACAACATGGTAAAGCACGTGTGCTCCCTCATGCTACCGCTACGCCTCCAAACCTTCGTTTTTCCCCCTGGTATTTCAGTGCTCGTAAAGTTGTCGTGCCTGGTATTGGGAGCTGGAAATAGTGCAATTTCCACTACGTTCACAAAATTCATTCTACCCCATGGCTTTGTCTAAGCCATTTTGTAGCTTAGACGGGGAGCAACAGAAGTTCGGACCATTTTGTAGCTTGGACGGGGGGGGGGGACAAGGTGCCCCACAATTGTGCTCAGCAATGCTTATTTGATGTTCGGTGTCTGTATGGTACGCTTTATGAATGCCACAGCTATATTCCGGGCCTTCATGACCCGTTGCCCAAGCACACAACTGGTCGTCGCCTTCCATTCTGTCGGTTTTGCTTCTCTGCAGTACGCACTCTGCAGCAGCATGGTGTTGAGGTTGCCCTCTTGACGGGAGATCAGCCGGCAGCTGCTGAGTCTCTGGCCTCTGCAGCTGGAGTCAGCGAGTTCAAGGCTGCGATGTCTCCTTTTGATAAGTTGATCTGGATACAAGAAAGGCAAGCCGCAGCGCACACGGTAGTGGGCATGGTGGGCGACGGCATCAATGATGGGCCTGCGCTGGCACAGGCAGACGTGGGACTTGCCATGGGCTCCGGTGGGACGGCACTGGCATGCCAGGCAGCAGATGTGATTCTGATGTCAGACAGGCTCGCCTTGTTGCCCGTGCTGGTGGACCTGGCCCGGTGTGCTCTTCTGCCCTCCTGAGCTGCACGCACTGACAAAGCCCAGCGCATGCCAACAAGCGACTGTGAATGTATCGAATTGTGAATGGGATTGTGGCTGCGACTGTGGATGTAAATGTGAGGTTGAACAGGTTGAAAGAAGGTTGAGCAGATTGCACAGATGTTGAACAGGGTGGATACATGTTGAAGCGCTTGAACACAGGTTGAACAGGTTGAAGGCAGGTTGTACAAGTGCACATATTGCACAATAGAACAATTTTTTTTAGAAAAATTTACACCAACTGATGGTAAAAAAAGATTACACACATTGACAGTGAAAAAGACATTTTTCTTACATTACATGCCTGGACAGCAAAAACGAAATTACATGTGCTGACAGCAAAAAAAGATGCCCGAGGTGGCGCTTTTTGGAACGCGATTTACATTTTTCATCGCCATGGGTCTCTTGATCGTTGCAGCTTATCACAGCAGGTTTTGCTGCTGAGGGGCGTTGTACTGGGACCTTCGCCTCATCTGCTGCGCTATGTGTGTGTGTGTGTGTGTGTGTGTGTGCCTCCCATTCATTGCAGCCGCTGTCGACGTGTGATCATGATCAACATTGTACTGGCAATGGTCCTTAAGTTTCTGGTGCTGGCCTTCTCTGTGTGGGTCCGCGTGCCGCTGTGGGTCGCCATCCTGGCGGACGTAGGATCACTACTGCTGGTGCTGGCGCACGGCGTGACGCTGCTCCAGCCTCTGCACACCCACGAGGGCTCAAGCACTTGGGAGCAGCGGCGGTATGACTACGAGGGGCTTTTTGTGACGCCACCGAGCGCCGGGGACTCTCCGGCATTCCCATAATACCCAATGTGCTCATCAAGCTCTGGGTGTGGTGCAGAAGGTGTTCAGGTGGGCAGTGGGTGTACTTGATGTGCTGCATGGATAGTCGAGATGAACACTCAGTTCGCACACCACGCACCATCTGCAGGGACCATCGGGTGGCGCACTTTCAACCGGGCCTGGTGGAGCCTCTGGCTCGACAGATAACGTCCTACTCCCAGCGATCTTGTCCTCCCCTTTTGAAACTAACCTCTGCGCTCTCTTTGAGCTCCAGGTTGGGTATCTGGAGCTCAGGGGAACGAAGCCCATCCACGTTTTGCAGTAAGAGGAAGGGGTGGTAAATGATTGCAGCTAAATGACATCTTGACGGAAACCCTTGTGGCATTTAGGCTCTTTATTAGACTGTATTTGATAGTGGTGTGGTTTCCATGCCTGCTGGGCGATTTGCTGTGTCCGCATTGTCGTTTCCGGCTTGCCTCCTGGCCAACTGGATGGGATTTTGTCGCGACAGGTTTCATCAGGTCCCAGGTGACTGAGATTGTATCTTGGCTGATTGATCTTGTTGTTGTTTCAGCCTCTTATAAACTGTGTGAACATTGCCTGGAGTTGCCTTTTCCCTGGCAGCGGTGTGGAAGGGAAGTCAACAACGAATGCTGGAGCTCGAGGTGCCTCATTGTCTTCTCTGCAGCACCAGCAAATAGCTTCAGGACCTCGTCCCCCCCCCCCCCCCAACTGCTGCTGCTGCTGCTGCTTTCTGGGTTCAAGGCTTTTTGGGAACTTGCATGGGCTATTACAAGGGCGGGGGGGATTTTGTGGGGGGGGACAAATTCGTGAGAAAATTTCGTCTTTGTCTTAGGGGCGGCGGCAGGCGCTGGGGCGCATGCCCAGGGGCCAGCCGGCCTGCCCGCCCAGGGGAGCCAAGGGAGAGTGGGGGACGTTCATACGCCCTGGTGGGCCCTGCTGGAGTGCTGCTTGGGTGGGAGGACGGTGCGCCCCCCGAGCCCCAGTGCCGCTTTACACCACCGACAGCCTGTGGCACGGCCTGCGCTGGGGCCTGCCTGTGTATGTGCCCCATTCTGCCCCCCCAGTGACCAGCAATTCACAATAGAAGAAGTGAGGAGTGTCCGTGGGCCTCAGTTTCGATGTCCACCAATGCTTTCCCTGTGTTTCTGCATTGTACTGTGTTTCTGCATTGTACTGTTGTGCTCATGTTTGGTTTTGGACAAAAAAAAGCAATTTCATAGGACTGATGGGCAAATTAAATTCACTGCGATTTGAACTTGTATTGTTCAGTCTGAGACCCTGTGCACATACCACAAGGGTACTGTGCCAATCTGCTCAACTATTGCTCATGGGTGGTGTAGAGTCCAAGGAGCAATTTTTTCAAAAAATCTGACATATTTTGGGTTCCAAAGGATGGACTATTGTGTAATTTCAACTGTTTATAGCTCTGTGTACAGCATTGACTTGCATGTTAGGGTGTGCATGAGGCAGTTGGAGCTTGTGGATTCCCACAACCTTCCCTTCACTCCACGGCACCTACCTAGTCTCTCCCTCTCCCACCAGCATTCCTTTTGGGTCTCTCTTCTCGTCCCTCTCCTTCTCCTTCCCCTTCTCCTTTTCCTTCTCCGTGGGCGCATGTACCACATGCACCGCTCCACGGTGTTGCGGTATTTCAACCTTTGCGTTGTCACCAGCTTGGATAGGTGGCGGAAACCACTACGAGGGGCTCTCATGTCCAGCACAAAGCCAACAGCGGCAGTCGCGGTGAGGAAGTGGTGCGCAAAGTCAGCCACGGTTGCCTTGCAAGCACCGGCGTCCTTGCAAGCACCGAGGTGGACCTGGGCACCCAACTCAGCAAGAACCACCTTGAGTTGGTGTCATGCCCAAGATGATGAGCGGAACCATTCGATAAGGAACCAACCACATGGGGGTCCAGCAAGTTGGCCGCACGATGAGGGGCAAGCAGATGTTTGGAAAGCCCTTGGATGGTGCCCATGAAACAAATACCTATGTACAAAAGGCGTCCTAAAAGTGTTCTACTAGTTCTACTAGTCGTGTTCTAGATTTTATCTTCTACAGTCAGCAAAAAATTTAGAATTCTAATTAGAACGACCCTTTGTTCCTGGCAGGTGGGGGGAAGAAGAGCAACACACCATGTGCATTGTGGATAGCATGGGAAAGACGAACTACGCACCGTGCAGAGCGTAGACATCATGGGAAAGAAGAGCAATGCATTGTGGGGGGTTTTGATAACATGGGAAAGATGAGCAACACAGTGTGTGGAATGCCAACAGGATTTTCAAGAAGAGCAATACTCTGCGTGGAATATTGACAATGTGGGAAAGAGGAGCCACACAATGCGTGGAGTGTTGGCAACTTATTGTGTAGAGTGTTGACAAGTTTACTCTGTCATTGCGCCCTCAGTCCAAATTGCCATCACCAGTGTGTTGTCCTTTCAGTTGCATGGCATGCAGTGAGTTTGATTTTCAACGCTGATGCGATTTTGCCTGAGCAATATCTTGGTGTAGAATAAGCAAATGTGCTTCCTGCCTTTTTTTCCCCCTGCTTGTAGTTTTAAGTGCTTTTGTTCATGCTTCACACACAATGTCTACATGGCAAGCCTGTTGGAGTGGTTGTCCAACATTCTAGGGGGGCATGGTCTGTGTGTGCAATGCTCGCAGTGCTAAGGGTGGGGCATTTTCAAGAAGCAAATGGCTAGAGTTCGTGTTGATTATTAGAAGATACGATGTTTTGCCACTTGTCTCTTGTCTGCAATTGCCCATTCGTTTTTTTTTGTCTATTGTTCTAGCACAATCCTGTGCACATGTGGATGCCAAGGGGCGCCGCACAGCACAAGTAAGTGTGGAGTATGCCCTCAGACTGAAGGAAAAGAGAAGTTTGGGCAAGCCCTTATGTGCTCAAAGCTGGGCAGCACTACTATTGCTTGATCCTTATGTTTGTCATTCTCAAAAAATTCAACTCACCTGAGTGGGAACCAATCCCGCTCACACCACTTCATAAAGAAAAATAACTTCATTTTGCTTTGTTGTAGTGCTACCATTTTTCAGGGAGGTTGTGTAAATGATGTGTTGTACCTGGTAACATTTTGGGCCGATGAAAGGCATTGCTCAATGGGGGCTATTTTTGGTATGCCGGTCGTCTTTTTCAAAAAATTTTGCGCAGTCGCAACCCTCCCCCCATGAATTTTCAGGATCTCAGGGGTACAGGCTAACGGGGTAAGGGGGGGGGGTGAATCTGAATAAACTCACCTCAGACAAAGAATAGATGTGCAGCATCAAATGGTAACAAAAGGAGTCAATGTATCCCATCATCGGTGAATCTTTGAACTCAGCACCAGACACCGTTCAAGGTGGCAGGGGGGGGTTTCAATTGTCCAAACGTTTGAGCAACCAAAACGTGAGTTTGGCTGTCTCCCAATGAGCAAACGTGCACACAGCAACACTGCCAAGTGTTGCCCAATTTGGTGCTGTGCATTGTTGAATGTTTCCTCAGGACTGAGAATCACGACCAGGTCAGTCCCCGCCAGGCCCTGCGATTACAGTTTCAGCACTATTTCGCCTCTCTCTAGCCCGCCTGGAGACAAATTAGACAGGGATATGTTGCCACCCACATCATTTTTCCAATCATTTGACATGATGGCAGATGTGGTGGGAATCATGGTTGTCATTACAGCCGGTGTCTACCATGCATCATTCGCAGGACAAAGGTCCAAAATACTGTGACAGGGTGGCACTGAATGCAACAGCAGTCATGCTCTCTGGCCTGCTTATAGACGTTCAGGGTTCATCACCTGTGTTAAACCGCTGGGAAAAGGGGTGTCTGTCACCATCTTGGAACGAACTGTACAATTTGGGTGCTCGATCTTGGAAACTCAAATTCGGTAGACCACAATATGGATGAAGTGTGATCCAATGACCGAGTTGTGGCTTCTGATCATGGCATATGTCCATGCTGCAGAACAGCCAGTTTTATGGTAAATTGAGGTTCAGCATAGTTCCCTGCAAGTGGTGTTGTTCACACTGTGCTCGGCTGTCAACATAACGCTGAAGAAATGCATGAGCTGAACTAATGACGATATCTGTTGCTCTGTTCCTACTGATCGGCCCTTCATTGTTTCACCAGATTGCACTTTTGCAGGTGTGTAGTATGTTGCTGCACTTACCTTGTGATGTATTGGAGCGCATAGCTGAGTTCTTGCAATGCGACACATTGAGTCAATGCTGTTCACGGCTTGTGAGATGTTTGGGAAGGCGACATATGAAGGTAAGATGCCACTCCCAGCAGGATTTGGGGAGGGCAACAGCGTGTTGCTGTTGTGCAAGGGCACTGCACGTCAAACTCCAAGTCATCAATACTTCCGGTTTCATGGATTATTTGAAGATTTTGGGCCTTCCTTTCAGCTTCAGGTCAGTTGGGGATCATTGTGCCGCGAAACTTGCTGCCCTGAAGGATGCACCCTTATTGCACACCCTGACGCTTGATCTTCGTAAGAATGCTATTGGAGCCAAGGGTGCGCAGGCCCTTGCTGCCCTGAAGGATGCACCCTCCTTACATACCCTGAGCCTGGATCTCCGTGAGAATTCGATTGGAGATGATGGGGTGCATGCACTTACTACACTAAAGGATGCACCCTCACTGCATACCTTGACGCTTGATTTATGTGGGAATTCAATTTCAAGCAGTGGTGTGCAGGCACTTACCTTGCTAAAGGATGCCCCTGCATTGCATACCCTGACGCTTGATCTCAGTGAGAATTCGAGAGGAGCAAGTGGCTTGAAGGCCCTGGCTGCACTGAAGGATAAAAGTTCATTATGCATATTGAGGTTGCATCTTTGTTGCAACGGGATGAGAAACACTGACGTACAGGCCTTGGCTGCGCTGAAGGACGCACCATCATTGCACACCCTGAGCTGTGATCTCTGTCAGAATTCAATTGGAGACGAGGGTGCACAGGCCCTAGCAGCACTGAAGGATGCGCCGTCATTGCATACACTGAGCCTTGATCTCTGTCAGAATTCAATCGGAGATGAGGGTGCACAGGCCCTGGCTGCACTGAAGGACGCGCCCTTATTGCATATTTTGAGCCTTGCTCTACGTGGGAATTTGATTGGCGATGGAGGTGCGCAGGCCCTTGCTGCACTGAACGATGCATCCTCATTATGTGCCCTGACACTTAACCTCAGTGACAATTGGATAGGGAATGGTGGTGTACAGGCCCTTGCTGAACTAAGACATACGCCTTTGTTACGTATCCTGAATCTTGATATTTGCATGAATTCCGTTGACGATGTTGGTGTGCAGGCCTTGGCTGCACTACAGGATGCATCCTCATTGCATACCCTGAGGCTTGATCTCACTGAGAGCTCGATTGAACATGGTGGTGCACAGGCCCTGGCTGCACTCCAGGCTGCACCCTCGTTGCATACCTTGAGCCTTGCCCTCTGTCGGAACTTCCTGAACACCAATGGTATGCAGGCCCTGGTGGCACTGAAGGGTGCACCCTTATTGCATACCCTGAGCCTTGATCTTTGCTGGAATTCAATTGGTGATGATGGTGCACAGGCCCTAGCTGCATTGAAGGATGCACCCTCCTTGCGTACCTTGAGCCTAGATCTCTGTTATAATTCTATTAGAAACACCGGCGCGCAGGCCTTGGCTGCACTGAAGGGCAAACCCTCATTGCACGCCTTGAGCCTTGCTCTGCGTGGGAATTCAATTGGAGATGGTGGTGCACAGGGTCTGGCTGCACTGAAGGATGCACCCTTATTGCGTACCCTGAGCCTTGATCTCCGTGGGAATGGGATTGGAGATTGTGGTGTGCAGGCTCTTGCTGCAGTAAACGACGCACCCTTACTGCATACCCTCAGTCTTGATCTGTGTCAGAATTCAATTGGAGATGGTGGAGCGCAGGCCCTGACCGCACTTAAGGACACCCCCTCATTACATACCTTGAGCCTTGCCCTTCGTGAGAATTCAATTGGAGATGGTGGTGCGCAGGCCCTGGCCACACTGAAGGATGTGCCGTCATTGCATACCCTCAGCCTTGACCTCCGTGGGAATTCAAATTGGAGACAATGGTGTGCAGGTCCTGACTGCACCAGAGGATGCGCCTTCTTTGCAAAACATGGCACGTGATCTCAGCCGGCCGAAGCCACCCTCCGAAAAACAGGAAAGAAGAACGACGTCATGACGGCCTTCAAGTCCGAGGCAATCGATTTGACCCATGTCGGCTAAGCGGAGGTGGGCACATGGTACCGGTTCGGGGTCGCCACACTGAAGGATGCACCGTCATTGCATACCCTCAGCCTTGATCTCCATAGGAATTCAATTTGGAAACAATGGTGGGTAGGTCCTGGCTGCACCAGAGGATGCGCCTTCTTTGCAAAACCTGGCACAGGATCTCAGTGAGAAATCAGCTGAAGACAGCGTTGCACAGGGGGCTTCAAGCACCGGAAGATGTACACTTGCTGGTCAAGCCCACGGTGTATGCTTTCTCTATCTGCACGAGAAATGACAACAATGGGAGTTATGGGGAGTGGACGCCGTTTGGGTCTAAGGAGGATAGGGCTGGAGAGTCCATTTCAGTGCTGCTGTGCATGGGGCAGCAATCGCTGTGTGTGTGCGGGTGATTGAGGCGGCGACCCTGGTGGCAGAGTTGTTGGAGCGGTATATGGGCTGCTTTCGCAAGGGAAGGAGCATGCCAGTGGAATTGCACGATACGGAGTCCATGTGACCGGCAGTGTCTCTAGAGCTTTGGAGCAGGATTGAATGACTTTATGGCCCCCCGGCTCCACCGTCAGGCAGCAGGGACATGCCTCGGCCTGAGAATGAGGCGAAACCACCAGACAGGGGTAGGCTGTTCAGCCCCCAGTCGGGTGTCATCAGGGGACCACCTCTGCAGAAGGCCAAAAGGACACGGAGAATTGGGGTGGCGGGTGCCACACAGGCCGAACGAGTATGCTGGTTGATACTTCCGGGTGTACGTTCTTGTTTCTCTTTTGAGGAGGGACTCCTCCACGCGTGGATGTGGATGTGGATGTGGATTAGTGGGTTGGTTGTCCACCCATTGAGTGGGATTGAGTGGGGGTTGAACAGGGTGGGTTCAAAACACGGCGAGAGGTGGGCAGCCTGCTCGGCTAGCCACCACTGGTGGTGAGCACCCTCCAAACCCCGCTGTCTTGGGAAAGACTTTGTGTAAAGCATGTGGGAGGGACGTCAGGGGCCAGAAGCAGCACCTAAGAGTAGCGGGAAAATTGTCCTGCTACTCACCTGGAAAATGTAACACAGGGCCAGGGGTTCCAGATCACCAAGTGTCACGCAGCAGTGGTGGGTGTTTCTGCTACCCTAATTGGGTGGGGAAGGTGGCCCGACTATTGTAAGAAGACACGCCTCATCCAGTCCCCCAGAGCGCATGTATGCAGTTTCACCAATGCAAATGCCCAGAAATTCTGAGCACCACTGATGTGCGGCATCTGTTGGAGAAGCAACCTTTGACAGGAAAGTGCGTGCTCTGTCTGCACTTGTGGGATATTCTAAAGTGCCAGACAGCAAAATAAGTTGAGATTCATATGATAATGGGGTATTACAAGTCCACTTGAACAGTGTGTTACCAGAGACTGGTGCTTTCCGCACTGGGGTTCCCAGACAAGTACCACGGCTCCAAGACATAGCAGGACAATGGAAATGGCTTTCTGACCTTTTTGTCAGACTCACACCCTCCCTCGCACACATTGGCGGGACAGGCACAATCAACGCACACATCCAGCCTACGCACACTGCTGCATGTGCTACAGGTCTTGTCTCAGACAAAGAGGGGCAGTGTTAATTGTCAAAGATATCATTGCAGCGAATCTGGTCCAAAGTGTGTGAATGCCGGTCCAAAGTGTGTGAATGCGGCTCCAAAGTGTGTGAATGCTGCTCCAAAGTGTGTGAATGCCACTCCAAAGTGTGTGAATGCCGCTCCAAAGTGTGTGAATGCTGCTCCAAAGTGTGTGAATGCCACTGCAACCTCATCCTTGGAGTGATGACAGGCCGGTGTCCATACTCACTGGCCTCAAAATGCGAATTCTTCTGTGCCAACCAACCCACCTGAGCAGAACGAGCAAACTCTGAGGAATTGTGGCATCGGAAAACCACAATGTAGCATGAGATACCGATGTGAAGGAAATTCAGAACCAACACAGGAAAAGAAGCGTGTCGTGTTGCGTTGTGACCATTGTTGCATGCTAACCCCTAGGCCACCGCATCCCTGCCTGAAAAGATTGTGCAGTGCACTGGTAAGTGATACTACCTCAGCAAGCGGGGGGACTCTCATTGTCATGTGCTCTTTGTGACAATCTCCAAAGCCCAATCATCGCCATTTCATCTTGCTCTGTCGTGTTTTGGCCACTTTGTTATCAGTATGCTGTTGGCATGGCTGGACTGGGTTGGTTTGTCATCTTCTTTTCGCAGACATCGTTGTGGATGTGGTTGCAAAGGAGGGGCCAGGGAGGTCCAAGCTGGACGCACCTCTGCAATAATGTCTTTCCCTGAATCAGACACCAAGGCTTCTGGATTTTCTTTTCTCCACCCTCCCCCCCCGCCCCTGTGTACTTTAACAGGACTTAGGTATTGATCTCTTTCGGATCGATGTTTCACTGGTTTTATTCTTATCTATGCCTGCGTTGTGGCTTCACTAAGAGCGCCGCCTTCACACTGTGCATCCTACTGTACATAGGAGTAGTGGAGCACCCCAACCAAGAAGGGGACACATGCATTTGATAGGATGAACCTATGGACTAATGGCTGGAATTGTCTATGGCGGGGACATTCAGTCGATCAATACCGACCATTGATCCCCCCGCCCCATCCCCCCCGTCCCACCACCACACTCCCGCAACATGGAAAGCGTGGTCCAAACTGTCACTGTTCTTTGTTTGGTTAGGCCTCTGAAAAAATTGACAGTGGGGGGCCGTCTGAGCTCGCTCGCGACCGACATCGGTGTGTTTTACTGGCTCTGTCCCCACTGTTGAAGGCCCAGCTGCGACCGGTATCAGGCCCACATGGCCCAGGAGCATCCCCAGGCCCCAAGCAGCGACCCCCCGCCCCCTGCGCTGCAAGCGGCGGGCGTCCTCCGTGGGGTCAATGGTGAGCCAAAACCTCTGCACTATCGACGCATTCCCGTATGGGGTGCCGGCGTATACGAGTTCCTGGGAACCAAGGGGCTCCAAGGCCAACCGACAGTGGCTCCCTATGCTCCCTTAACGGCAGGTCCCAACTCCACTCTGAGCCAGAGATATGGCCCCGCCATTATCCCTCAGGAGTTGGTAGCTGAAAATGGGCTGTTTCAGCCCAAACTGATATTAGCTTGAAAAACTCCAAAATTGACCTCTCGTCCGGACCCGCCACAGGTAGGGACGAGGCAACTGACCCTATGCCCTTCGAGTATGAACTCCCTGGAACCCTCACCCAACCTGGTTCCCTCTGAGGTCCCGGCATCAGGGCACCACGGATGAGTCAAGTGGGGTCATGATGCCAAAATCACCAAAATTGGCGTCATTCCCACGCGTGGCTCGCCCGGCCAAGGTAAGGCCAATGGCTCACAGGGTAGGAGGCAGGACCTAGGACTTATATCTGAGTGTACAACTTGGATTTAGGTCCGGGCTCCCTATGGGCTAAGAGAAATGGGGCCGCCAATTGACCACACGGAAGGGGGAAATTGGGGTCCCAAAATGGGGTCATTTTGGCTGCCTGAAATGAGCCAAAATTCGGTGTGCTCCCAATAGTATATCTCCACGCCGGCTTGGAGATCGGATCCGCCATTCCATACGCGATCCACCGGGAGTCCAACGGACACTCCCATGCCCTTGGCTCTCAAAGATCTCCATGCTACTTGGCGTGGTGACGATCCCAATTGGGTCCACAAATGCCAAAATGGCAAAATTGCCCACACTCACTTTGGGCTAGCGCCTTAACGAAGGTGGCTCCGCTTCGCCCACGTGGTGTGTGGACCATGGGGACCATTACCCATAACACCCATGTCATATATGGTCCATTGGTCCATGCGTCCGGCGTGCACGAGGGTTAGAACATAGTGCACGGCGGGCAGCAAAAGTGGAAAATTGCTCAAAATGGCCAAAAATGCGCACACTCATGGTTGGGGCAAATGAGGCACATGCTCGACTCGGACCGGAGTGTGCCATAGGATTGGTATCAAGTCCTATGTGTCCAACATATCTTTTGGGCGTCGTCCAACTCCTCCGGTTTTGGGAATGGCAGGGTCGCCAAGTGAGCCCATGATTTGGGATAGTCCCAAATCGCCAACATGGCGGCCACGGTATGCCAAGCTCAAGAGGAGTTATTCGCCGGGTCCAAGATATGTTGGGGACCGAAGTATGTACCCTCATAACATACTTGGGTCATGATGTCAATTGAGCGCAACGTTGAGATACACGGTCGCCACTTGACATCATGACGGGCCAAAAATGGCAAAATTGGCACAAGCACACACAAAAGTGCCTTGAAAGGTGCATAATTATATTATAATATCTCCGGCTTGGATCGTGCAATCACTTAATCCTTCTAAACACAATGACTTGACACCAATGACCTTCGATCCCACATATGTGCTCCACTTGGGGCGCCTAGAAAGGTTACGAGCGCTACTTCCCAAGTGGGCACATGAAAATATGGAAAATTGTGAAACACACACCTTGCTCCCAACGCATCGCTTCGGGATCACCACACAAGCTTCCCTTCACGAAGGTTAGGCTTGCAATTGATCGTGGGGAGTATGGAGAAGGGGCTTGCATAATATGAGGTCCATTGGCGGGTTTGTCTTGGAGCGATGGACCCGCCAAATGGGCACGCAACACAACACATGGTACATACCACATATTGCCCAAAAAGGTAGCTCCCCCCACGATATGTCATGCCCCTCCAAGGGCATAACTTTGTGTAAATCGCTCATAGGAACTCAAGGAGAGTTCCTATGCAACACCAACACTTGCGCGCTACACTCGAAAGTTATCTTAACGCACGCAATGTCATGGCCAAAGAGTTATAACGCAAACTCTACCCTATTGACCATGATCCATTACACTAGCGCGCACGTGTGGAAACGCAAGGCATATAATGCTTCCTAAATTACGTCGGGAGTATTGTGAATACATCCCACGTTTCCTTATTGTCCATACTCGCAAGCGGCACGAGATATGACCCTTACAAGTGGCCTCACGAATCAACTTTGTTTTGCCCATATCTCTGAGTCAAATGGAGGGCAAGATAAAAGGAAAGTTGATTCGTGCATAGGGAAGCACGTAGGTCCACTCGAAAGAGGTCGAATCAAGTGCGGGGATGTCGAAGTCGAAAATCCGATTTCGACATCCTGAAAAATTCGGATTAAGGTTGCGAGTATTAATTATGAAAATTGCGGAAGCGTCCATGCAGTTCCTGAAGGCTTTGGAGCCTTCGTGACGGATTGCGTTAAAATTTCCATTATAAACAGTTAAACTGGCGGTTACGGTAAAGTCGCGATCCAACCGCCAGCAGTCAAAACAGTGAATATCAGAACGGAAGCATAAAAATTGACGGAAACAATATGACAATAAAACCCTGTTGATTCCTGATATTCTGATACACAAATCTCCGCTGGCGGTGCATCGGTTGCCGATGCGGGGCTTCACGGCACGGAACACGCCGTACATGGGGTTAGTGGACCGGAGACCGGTTGTATGCCGTAACCTGGCCATGGGGTTCTGGGTACCGCTTCACCCCCCTCCTTAGAGCAAACCCTGGGGGGGGCTCGATAACACCCACGCATGGCAGCGGGTACCCAGGACCACTTCCTGAAAGGGGGGGGGGTGTCACATCCTCACTCCAGTGAGTCACAGTAAGATAGGTATGATGCTGTATAAGCTCGTAGCACATGTATAGTATCAAGTATCAAGTCCCGGGTCCTGGCGGCGATTGTTCGGCATCCAAAGGACCCGTTAACCCATACCAGGCGCACCGGGTGCCGGCTGCTACGGTCACCACCACAGTGGCAGTGGCATACACGGCCAACATAGGCGACACACGACGACCGAGGTGGTCCCACAGGTCGAGAGCGACCACAAAGATCCATCAGGCTACCCCAAGCTTCCCAAGGCCCGCCGACTGGGGAGAGTCCCCACGGGTCCTTCCTCGGGCGCACCATGTCCATATCCATACGACGCGAGTCCAGAGTGCCATAGTCGAACTCCTTAAGAACCCCAGATCTTAAGGGAACTCCTCCTGAAGGGATCGGGCATCAAGGCCGTCTTTTCCCTCGCCCTACTGCCACGAAGGCCATACATGAGGGAGTCCTCATGCAGTGTGGGCGGAGGCGTCGACTCCTCAAACCACCAGTTTCCCAGGCAGACTGACCGAGGTCAGGAGCACCGGAGGCCGCCATCCGAATGCAAGTGCGTCTGCGAATCGGTAGGCTCACACTGGGACTGACAGTGGCGGACCGCTGGGAGTGTAGTCAGGCAACTGGGCTTCCCGCCTGGCGCCATCAGGATCTCCACACATCACAGCGAATAGGGCAACACGGTATCACGGGCACTCAAACAGTAGAATCTGTAATCAAGTACTGGTCCAGGCTGGACCAGGCTGTAAGAATATGTACACGGCGACTCAAGGTGCCTCTGTATCCCGATTCGTGGTGAAAAGCAGTCCATCCTTCAGCGATGGGCTGATGACACTTAACATACAGATGCACATATCCTGGAGGGCAGAAAAACAAGCAATAATCTGGGTAAATAGGTGTGTAAACACGCTCTGGACAGAGCGCCAAACCACGCCACGGTCAGGATAAGGCATTGCAGGAGGGTGGACAGGATAACGCCTGAGTTCAGGCATATATAGTCTCGAGACACACGTCGACTGGTCTGGATTCCGCAAGTGCCATGGAACCAGGCCACAACCAAAATTCGCAATGCCGATGACAGCGGCATCCGTTGCGCAACGTCGTATGGGCTTCAAGGCCCCAAGAGCTCAGAAAAATGAAGGTCAGTCGCCCTACCTGGTTTCCCAAGGATTCAGCAGGTGGGGAGTGACGAATAGAATTGAAGAGAGGGGCCATCCTCCTCTGGATTCAGCAGGGGGGGGTATATGGCCACTCCATCACCGAAAGATGGAAGAGAGCAAGCAAGCAAGGGACGATTCGTCGGCCTCACAAGCGCTCAAAACGCATCAGGGGAGAGCTCAGGGCGCTGATCAGGCACCCCTGGCTGCAATCGCCCGGGTGAGTGCTGCCAAGTCCGAAACGTGGATCTTGGTCTTGTGCCTGCGGATGTACTCCATGAAGGGAGTATTGACCCGCGGCACGAACGAGGAGACGGGTTCCCAAGTGTCGTGGGACGGACCATAGCCTCGCCAACGAACCTTGAACTCCAGACCTCCGGGTGCCGAGGCTTTCGGACGCTGAGCCAGGATCTTCTCGACTGTATAGTCGTCCTGCTCAGCATAGTCGTCGTCCGAGTCGGCCTCATGTGCGGCGTAGCTCAGGGACACATGTCGGCCACGGAGGTCGGGTTCCCGCACACGGAGTTGACTCTCATGGCGCTCCCGGAACTGTCCGTGACCCACCTTGATGCGGTAGGTGTCCTCACCAATCCTGCGGACCACCTCGCCGGGTGTGAACCAGGTCTTGGTGCGGTGGGTGCCCATGGGGCGGCATCTGATCACCCACACCGGGTCTCCCACCCTGAACTTCTGCGCTGTCGAGCTCGGGCGGACTTCTGACGCTCAGCGTGCTCCTTCTCAAGCTGCTGGCGGATGTCCCGCGCCGTTTGCTCTTGCCGCGCGAAGAACTCCTTGGCATCCATAGCCATGCCATCACCAGATAAGGGAAGTCCCCTACCCAGGGGGTCCCTGCCAAACAGAATCTGGTGAGGGGACAAACCGCCCGGAGTGGGGGTGTCATGATGGGCCTTCAGAGCAGGCCACATCTCCTCAAACCAGTTCCGACGTGGATTGGTGATGTGGATCTTGCGCAGCTTCTCGAACAGCTGCCGTCCAGCCACTTCAGCACGGCCGTTAGACCGGCTGAGATAGGCGACGCTCTTGGCATGACGTATCCCCATGAGGGAACACATAGCCTTGAACCAGCCACCAGTAAACTGGGGCCCTCGGTCACTGCAAATGGTGCGGGGGATGTCAAAGACGGTCAGCCAATGACGAATCATCATGACTGCCACTTCCTTGGCAAGCAACCCCTTTTTGCGTGCCGGAACGGCTACAACGTAGCCGCTGTGGCGGTCCACACAGAGAACCACACAGTCAAAGGTCTCCTTGCCAATGTGCACCTCGGGCATGGAGAAGACGTCCATGGCCACGCTCTCCATGGGCTGGTCAGGAACCGGGGTCCATTGGGGTTCCCCCTTGACGTTCCGGTTGTCGGGATTGCAGGCCTGACAGACCGAGCAACCCTTCATGACCTTCTTGATGGCGGTGTAGAGAACGATATGGTCGATCTCGAACCGACGCTGCATGTCAAGAGCTTGCTTCCTGACCCCTGGGTGCAGCATGTGGTGGTGCCAAGCTTCACACAGCTCGAGCACCCGGGACTCTGGTACTAGCAGCTTACCATTCCGGTAGAGCTTGCCATCTTCCTCAGTCAGCCCCTTTGGCCACTTCTGCCCGTCGTCAGGGTCGGTCACAGCCCTATACTCGGCCGCAAAGGCCTCAGACTTGGCGTAGTCGTCGGTCCAGTCGTCTTGGAGGCAAGACTCCGGGAAGAGGTGCTTGTCGGACTCAGCTCCCTCAGGGGCGAGTACTCTGACCGCCCTGCGCACCCTCGTGCTGAGGGGGGCATCCGCGGCCATGACGACGAAGCATTTTGCACCCTCCTCCTCCATCAGGCGCTCCATTTCAATGATCCTCTTGGCTTCAGCGGTCTCAGCCTCATCGCCATGGGCAGAGATGTCCGTCATGCCCTTGCTGGCGGGATAGGCCCACCTACTGAGACAGTCCGCCACGGTGTTATCCTTTCCAGGAATGTAAACAACCGTAAGGTCGAACTTGGCCAAGGTCTCGTGCCATCTTGCCCGCCGGGAGGCGGGACCTGAGGGGGTGTCCACGTGCTCCTTGTGCCACGACTGCAGACTCTGATGGTCGGTGCAGACGGTGACGGGATGGAGGGCTATGTACCCAGCCCATTTCGTGAGAGCCATGACGATGGCATACGCCTCCTTTTCACGGGGCGTCCACGTCCGTCTCTGGCCTTCCGCCAGGACTCGGCTCCAGAAGGCCACGGGCACGTGCCTCCCGTCGTCAAGCACTTGCTCCAACACAGCGCCAATGGCGTAGTCGGAAGCGTCGGTGCGCAGGACGAACCCTCGGTCGGGATCCACGAGGTGCAGACCCACTGCGGATAGCAGCGCCTGCTTCATCCCCTCAAAGGCACGGTCGGACTCAGCTGTCCAGACCAGAGCCTTCTTGGACCCCTTCTTGGTCTCCTCTCGGTTGCCCTTGAGCATGGTCGTCATGGGGGCTGCATACTCGGCATACATTTTGATATACCCCGAGTAGTAGTTGCAGAACCCCAGATACGCCCGTAGCTCAGAGACCGTTTTGGGCTTTTCCCAGTGCTCAATCGCGGCCACTTTGCCAGGTATGGGCTTTCGCTGCCCGTTCCCAACTACGTGGCCAGCGAAGACCACCTCGCTTACCGCAATGGTGGCCTTGTCACTGCTGCCCGTGAGTTTGTGCCGAACCAGAAGGTCCAGCACTCGAGTGACGTCTCTCTCGTGTGCCTCCAGGAGCTCCTCGTAGCTCATGCTGGGGTCCCCGGACGCGATGATCATGTCGTCCACGAAGGGGTCCGCACAGTCGCGCACCGGCTCAAGCAGGTTCTCCAGCATCCGCTGAAAAGCCGCATTGCCGTTGGTAACGCCCATGGGCATCACCTTCCACTGGAGAGGTCCAAGTGGGGTGCTCATGGCTGTGCAGGCACGGGACTCTTCGGCGAGAGGCATCTGATGATAACCATGTTTCAGGTCAATCACCGTGAAGATCCTCCGCCGGTGTTGCTTTTGCAGCATGTCCTCAATGAGGGGCAGCGTATAGCTGTCGTGCTGCGTTTGGGCGTTCAGGCCGCGGTAGTCGACCACGAGCCGCCACTCACCGGCAACCATCTTGGGGACGACGAAGCAGGGAGAGGCCCATTCGGAGTTGCACGGCTCAAGCCAGCCTCTCTGGATGAAGTCACGGAGGATCTTCTCCATGGCCTCTTTCCTCTCGCCCCGTGTCGATACACACGGGGGTCCTGCTTCAGCCGTATCTTGGCCTCGCCATACGGTCCACGCACCGGTGGGGGAAACACAGGCTTACCGCTGAAGAAGGTGTCACCATACTTCTGCTTCAGCCTGGCCCTCAATGCCTGGATCTTGGGGCAGTCATCGGACTCCGCCTTGGCTTTTCCGGGCACTTGAACCACGGAGCTTACTTGAGGGGTAGCGACCCCGCTCGCTTTCGGCTCAGGTGGTCTTCCCAGGTGGCCCAAAGGGCCATCTCTGGTCTTGCCTCGGAACAGATCGCCGTAGTTGGGTGGGTTACCGCCAGGCGGCTCGTCTTGGCTGGACATGTGATCCAGCACCCTCTGTACGAAGGTATTCCCGTCATAGGAACCGGAGACGATTGAGTCCACTTCCCACCAGGCTTTGTCCTGGCCTTTGCCCTCACGCTGGTTCCCCCAGTCGTGAAAGGGCTGATCCATATACCCCTGAACCAGATCCCACTCCTCTTCAGTGAGGGGGTCTTCGGAGTCCGATTCTTCGATGTCAACAGGGGGAACCGCAAAGCATTGCCTCCAAGGCTCTGCTATGATACGGTTGACACACACGAAGTCCGTGGTGTCGGCCTGATCAAGGCCCCCTTCCACATAGTGGAATTCTGTTGGCCATCTCTGGGGTGGCATGGGTTGTCCCTTAGCGTCCTGATAGACTCTCTCTCCAGCCGGCAGGACGACCTTGTTCAAGGTCATGTTGGTCAATGAGGCTACCCAATGTCGGGTACTTTCCTCCTCGGTGCATCCCATAGGAACAACCAGCACTGCCTTGGAGCGGTCCTTGCGAATCTTCGCTATCGCTCTTGGAATGTCCCAACGGGGGCAATGGATCCACATCAGTCCCTGATGCGGACCCCAGTGCTTCTTCCACGCGGAGTCCTGTGCGCTCCAGTACTTCTCACACACCCGCAGATGGGCGGAGGTTCCTGAAGAGAACGCATCCAGGGCCAGATCCGAAGCTCCCAAGTCCGCGACAACTCGGCTCGCCACTTCCGGCCTTACGCCGTACTCCTGGTTTGCAGGACCAGTTGGCTCAGTGTCCAGCGCGGCCACTTCGAGCTCATTGCGTTCGGGGTGGATCCATTGGCATTCCACATGGTGCTTAGGTGACGAAAGCCACGAGAGTTGGTCGTCCTGGTACAGGGTCATGGAAGCCTGGGCCGGGAGGACGCCGGAGTCCGTCTCCATCATGAAGTCGTACCCGACGATCATGTCCCAGTCCATCTCGGCCTCGTAGAAGCTACCGTGCAGGAGGATTTCCTTGCCGAGGTCTGGGCGGCTCAGCTCACGATGGTTCACGAACTGCAGCCCAATGGCCGCTTCCTTTGTGCCTCCCACCATGTACTGGCCGTTCGCCACCTTCAGCCTGACAGGTTTCCGACTGTCGGTCAGACACTCTGGTGGAAGTAGGCCAGCCTTGAACCAGCTGACCTGAGCTCCCGTGTCGACCAACACGTCGAAAACCTTTTCCACTTCCCCGCATAAGGCACGGACCTTAAGATGCAACTGCCGCTCGCGACCGACACGGCGCACGGCGTGCAAACTCAGGATCTCCGGCCGTTCCAGAAGCTCCACAAGCGACTGGTGCAGGTCGTGGACAATGGGCTCAGGCTGCCCATCTGCAGCATCCAGCTGCGGTCCGGGTGATCCTCCGATACTCTCGGATAGATCCTGTAGTACATCAAACACATTCTTGGTCGCGAAGGACGGACGGGTGCAAGGGTTCGTGCCTTCACTTGCCCTCACCCCGCCTCCGCGACTGGGCGCCGGACCGGGCCTTCCGCCCGCGGCAGTCCCTTTGTGCTTATCGACTCCCGACTGGGATGGTTCGGCGCTTCCCACGTCACCATCCTGCGACCGCCCTAGCTGGGGCCCTTGGCTGCAGGGGCTCCGCTAGGGGGCGTCGGTTGTGGAAGAGGGGGTGTTCTCCTCGGCCTCAACGTCGTTGATGCCCTTCTTCCTTCCCCCTTTCTTACCCTTGTTCTTGTCCTTGTCCTTGTTCTGGTCATTCTGGTTGTTCTCCTTGTTCTTGTTGTCCGATCTGGGGACCCAGTTCCGCTTGATCTCCTGGATCTCCTTGGCCAATTTGGTCCCCACCGACGACATCAGCTTGGCCAGCTCGTCCTTGTCCACCTCCATCTTGGTTTCCCGGATACCCGCGGGCGCACGCTTCTTCGACCCGTGCACCTTCTTGTAAGCCTCCGTGTCGGCCTTGTGGACGGGGCATGTTCGGTGGTCATGGTTGAAGCCTTTCTTCCTCCCATAACACACGAAACAGCCCTGAGGGTGAGCTCGTATGAACTCCCCAAAGGACAGCGGAGGGTCGCCTATGCGGCGAGGGTCCCTCTTCTCCTGCTTCCTCCAACCCTGCTGCAGGGGCTTCCAGTTTCCCGGTTTGCTCCCCGCGCTCAGGTTCCTGGCCACGAAGGCACAAACGGCCACTTCGGCGGGCTCATCGTCGTCGTCATCGTCGACGAGAGTCTCATCGCCGCCGGCTCCCGCTGGGTCCATGGCAGCTTCCCCGCCAGGTCCCTCGCCAACGTAGTTGACGTCGCGGTCGCCGGGCCTCAACCCGCGGGTGTGGTGGAGGTTTCGGTACTCCTTGAGTACTTCCTCGCCAACCCACTCCAGGATCTCGTCGCAGCTCATCCGCGCCGGGATGGGCTGCAGACGGATGGTCTGGCCGCTCAACTCACAATCGTCAAGGCGCCACATCGCGGTCTTCTCGCGATCGCCCGAGACGGTGATGAGAAGAGCGTTCCGCGGGGAGTGCCGTTTGACATCCCGGGCCACGTTCTTCTTCGCCCAAGCCACCACGTTCGTATGATACTCTTTGGGGAGCATCATCTTGACCGTGTGGTTGGACTTGGCCCGCTTGGATTCCTCCTTGGTGACCCTTTTGATCCATGCTTCCGGCAGCATGGAGAGCAGGCGAGCCTGCTCGTCACCCTCGTTCCAGTCCTCCACGTTGCGGCAGAAGAGGGTGTATTTCCCTCGGAAGTCCCGCCAATCTCGTAGGCGGATCTCCCGTCCATCATGCTCAAGCTTGATGGACTTCCAGCGCTTGGCAGCCACCTGCGGTGTGTCCACCCGCTCCTGCTCGTTGAGCCACTTCTTGGCTTCCTTGAGGGTCTTGATTCTCCCCTCCTTGGTCGCCACGAAGTATAGCTCGCCGAGCACTTCCGGCAGGCGGTACCTGAACCGTTTGAAGACGTATCTCTCCGCATCAGCGGGAGGCAGGTCTTCAGTGACGGTCAGCCCCCAATCGTCCAGCTTCTCCAAGAAGCGGTCGAGGTTGAGGGGGTTGCCGTCGTACATGGGGGGCTTGATGTCCTTCAAGTCTTCCCACACGGCGGCATCCGCGGCCTTAGAGACCATGAACGCCGGCCGCGAGGTCGACCGAGGTTCCCATCGGCCTCGCCCACGGACTCCCACGGCCGCCACGTCCATCTCCTCCATGGAACCCCTGTGGCTACGCCGCGGTTCCTCCACGTACGCTGAACCAAAATGTTCACGCCGTACTGCATCCATATACGCATCCTCATCACGGCGCCGGCGGCTGCGTTCAGCGGCCTCCCGTCGTACACCACGCGGCGGGCTGATGTCGAACTCCTCCAGGTCCAGGTCCAGGTCCTCACCTTCGCCGACATCCCACTCCACGTCTCCTCTGGGGACCTCATCCCTGAGTCCACCATAACGTCCTCCCGCCCTGGGGATTGGTGCCGGGGCTGGTGCCGGGCGTCGGGGGCGTACAGGCGTCCGTGGTGGAGCACGGCGGTTGTGGTAGTCCGCGCTGAGCCACTCATCGCGCCATTCCTCACTGCCACTGCCGGGCGGCACGCGCTCGTTGCGGCGGCCCGCGCTGTGGTGAGAGGGGGCGGTGAGAGAGGGGGCACTGGCGCTGGGGCGACTCCTGGGAGCTCCGCCGGGGGCGTGGGGTCTGCCTGGACCTGGTCCGGGTCCCAAGCCGTCGTCCGACGAGCCCGACTCCAGGGGTGGGTGGTCGCTGCCGACGCTCCCACGGGCTTCTAGCGCATCCAGCCTCTCCTGCAGGCCGCTGACGACGTTGGTCAGCGACTTGGTCTCGGCCCTGGCGATGTCCAGCTCCTTCTGCGCGCGCGCGGCGACCCCGGAGATGCGAGCCATCTCGACCTTGCCCGTGTCTACCTCGCACTCGAGGGCAAAGACCCTCCTGCGGAGGTAGACAATCCACCGCCAGGTGGTATCCGGGTCGCCGTTCCCTGGTGGGTCGTCGGGGTCCCTAGGGGGTCCTCCAGGAGGGCCTCCGCCGGGTCCGCCCGGTCCAGGGGGTCCTCCCCCGCCCCGTGGTCCGCCTCCAGGGGGTCCACTCGGTGGGCGTCCTCCAGGGGGTCCTGATGGTCCTCCGCCAGGGGGTCCCGGTGGGTCTCCGCCGGGTCGCCTCGGTGGGTCCGAGGATGGGCGCGTGATGCCGAAGTCCATGTCGTCATCCTCGTCCATGTTGCCCCACCTGGGCGTCTCGATCTCGGAAGACTCCGAGCTCCGGTAGGGAGGAGGGGGATCCTCATCCTCACCTTCCATGGGGACATCTCCGCCTCCTCCGCCCGTCCAAGCCACCACTTGGCGATGTCGGCGGCCTCGTTCATCCCCGTCACTGGCGGTGAAGAAGGGGTCACTGTCGTGGGGGTGTCCACCCGCTGGCCTCCGCGGCCTCTCGGGGGTCTTCCCCTTGCCCTTCCTCCGTCGATGGGCGGTGGTGCCACTGCTCCCACTGCTGCCCGTGTCCGCCTCATCCAGCGTCATCCTGGAGGAGGCGTCCCCTTCGAAAAGCTTTCGAAGGGTCTCCACTCGTGATCCTCCCGGGGGAGTCCCGCGGCGGAGTTTGGCCTCTGCCTCCTCCATTGCGGCGGCGGTGGCTGCGGCAGCCCGCACTTCGGCTTCTTCCCGAGCACGAGCCGCCTCGGCTTCCCCGGCCTGCTGCAGCCGCGCCTTCTGCGCCTCCAACGCCGCCAGCTCCGCCTCCGTCTTGGCCTTCTCCTCAGCGACTTTCCGTCGCGCGGCCTCGATGGCTTCCTTCTTGGCGGCGTCCTCCTGGGCCTTAGCCGCCGCTTCGGCCTGGGCCCTTTCCTCCGCCTCCTTCTTTGCCCTCTCTTGGGCCAGCGCCTCTTCCAGCGCCTTCACCTCGGCCTCCTTGCAGGCAATGGCCTCCTGCGTCCGGCGGGCTTCCTCGTCGGTTGCCCTGATCCGGGCAGCCACTGCCTCATGGGCGGCCGCAGCCGTGAGACCGGCCGCGATGGCAGCCACTTTCGAGGCGTGGTAGCCCATGCCTCTGCCCCACTGGGTGGCCTCTTCACGGGCGATGCCGACGGCGCCCTCCACGGCAGCGTTCTGCTGCTTGGCCCGTTGATGGGCAACCCGAAGGTTGCAGGGCACCCTGCAGACGCGCTCACAGGCGCGCGCCACGTCCCTTTGGGCGGGAGCGGCGCTGCTGCTGGAGCTGGTCTGGTCGGCTGGCATCCTCCCGCGGTGGGCCGACTCCATGTCGCTGCTGGGGCCTGCTGGGGCCTGCTGGGGCCTCAGGAGCAGCTGACGGGGCTTGGCCCTGGTCTGCTTGGCGACTCGGATGTAGTCGCCAAGGGTGGTGGAGCCGGGGTGATGACCACCATTGGCCTGTTGGGGACTGGGGGCTGGGGTTCCGCCCTTGGCGCCTTGGGCGGCTTCGGCGGCCAGGTACTCCAGGTACTCCCGCCACTTCCGGTCCCGCTTCCTGTCCCCGGCGGACCGCTTCTCCGTCCCTGGAGACGCGCTGCTGCTGCCCTGCAGCCTGCGCTCGCCCCCCGGTTCCGGGAACTTCTTCTCGATCACGTCCCACATGGAGACGTTGATCGAGGCGCCCGACGGGTAGGCGTTGGTGAAGCGGTACCCAGAACCCCATGGCCAGGTTACGGCATACAACCGGTCTCCGGTCCACTAACCCCATGCACGGCGTGTTCCGTGCCGTGAAGCCCCGCATCGGCATCCGATGCACCGCCAGCGGAGATTTGTGTATCAGAATATCAGGAATCAACAGGGTTTTATTTTCATATTGTTTCCGTCAATTTTTACGCTTCCGTTCCGATACTCACTGTTTTGACTGCTGGCGGTTGGTTCGCGACTTTACCGTAACCGCCAGTTTAACTGTTTATAATGGAAATTTTAACGCTATCCGTCACGAAGGCTCCAAAGTCGCCAGGAACTGCATGGATGCTTCCGCAATTTTCATAATTAATACTCGCAACCTTAATCCGAATTTTTCAGGATGTCGAAATCGGATTTTCGACTTCGACATCCCCGCACTTGATTTGACCTCTTTCGAGTGGACCTACGTGCTTCCGTATGCACGAATCAACTTCCCTTTTATCCTGCCCTCCATTTGTCTTAAAGATATGGGCAAAACAAAGTTGATTCGTGAGGCCACTTGTGAAGGTCATATCTCGTGTTGCTTGCGAGGAATTACGATAAGGAAACGTGGGATGTATTTACAATACTCCCGACGTAATTTAGGAAGCATTATATGCCTTGCGTTTCCACACGTGCGCGCTAGTGTAATGGATCATGGTCAATTGGGTAGAGTTTGCGTTATAACTCTTTGGCCATGATATTGCGTGCGTTAAGATAACTTTCGAGTGTAGCGCGCAGGTGTTGGTGTGGCATAGGAACTCTCCTTGAGTTCCTCTGAGCGATTGACACAAAGTTATGCCCTTGGAGGGGCATGACATATCGTGGTGGGAGCTACCTTTTTGGGCAATATGTGGTATGTGCCATGTGTTGTGTTGCGTGCCCATTTGGCGGGTCCATTGCTCCAAGTCGAACCCGCCAATGGACCTCATATTGTGCAAGCCCCTTCTCCATACTCCCTACGGTCAATTGCATGCCTAACCTTCGTGAAGGGAAGCTTGTGTGGTGATCCCGAAGCGATGCGTTGGGAGCAAGGTGTGTGTTTTACAATTTTCCATATTTTCATGTGCCCACTTGGGAAGTAGCGCTCGTAACCTTTCAAGGCGCCCCAAGTGGAGCACATATGTGGGATCGAAGGTCAATGGTGTCAAGTCATTGTGTTTAGAAGGATTAAGTGATTGCACGATCCAAGCCGGAGATATTATAATATAATTGTAGACCTTTCAAGGCACCTTTGTGTGTCATTGTGCCAATTTTGCCATTTTTGGCTCGTCATGATGTCAAGTGGCGACCGTGTATCTCATCGTTGCGCTCAATTGACATCATGACCCAAGTATGATATGAGGGTACATACTTCGGTGCCCAACATATCTTGGACCCGGCGAATAACTCCTCTTAGGCTTGACATACCGTGGCCGCCATGTTGGCGATTTGGGACTATCCCAAATCATGGGCTCACTTGGCGACCCTGCCATTCCCAATATCGGAGGAGTTGGGCGACGGCCAAAAGATATGTTCGACCAATATGACTTCATACCAATCCTATGGCAAACTCCGGTCCGAGTCGGGCATGTGCCTCATTTGCCCCAACCATGAGTGTGCGCATTTTTGGCCATTTTGAGCATTTTTCCACTTTTGCTGCCCGCCGTGCACTATGTTCTAACCCTCGTGCACGCCGGACGCATGGACCAATGGACCATATATGACATGGGTGTTATGGGTAATGGTCCCCATGGTCCACACACCACGTGGGCGAAGCGGAGCCACCTTTGTTAAGGCGCCAGCCCAAAGTGAGTGTGGGCAATTTTGCCATTTTGGCATTTGTGGACCCAATTGGGATCGTCACCACGCCAAGTAGCATGGAGATCTTTGAGAGCCAAGGGCATGGGAGTGTCCGTTGGACTCCGGGTGGATCGCGTATGGAATGGCGGATCCGATCTCCAAGCCGGCGTGGAGATATACTATTGGGAGCACACCGAATTTTGGCTCATTTCAAGCAGCCAAAATGACCCAATTTTGGGACCCCAATTTCCCCCTTCCGTGTGGTCAATTGGCGGCCCCATTTCTCTAAGCCCATAGGGAGCCCGGACCTAAATCCAAGTTGTACACTCAGATATAAGTCCTAGGTCCCGCCTCCTACCCTGTGAGCCATTGGCCTTACCTTGGCCGGGCGAGCCACGCGTGGGAATGACGCCAATTTTGGTGATCTTGGCATCATGACCCCACATGACTCATCCGTGTTGCCCTGATGCCGGGACCTCAGAGGGAACCAGGTTGGGTGAGGGCTCCAGGGGGTTCGTACTCGAAGGGCATAGGGTCAGTTGCCTCGTCCCTACCTCTGGCGGGTCCGGACGAGGGGTCAATTTTGGGGATTTTTGAGTCAATTTCAGTTTGGGCTGAAACAGCCCATTTTCAGCTACCAACTCCTGGGTGATAATGGCGGGGCCATATCTCTGGCTCAGATTGGAGTTGGGACCTGCCATTGAGGGAGCATAGGGAGCCACTGTCGGTTGGCCTTGGAGCTCCTTGGTTCCCAGGAACTCGCCTGTGGCTGGGCGGGACACCCCCCCTCCTGGCAGGGTTTCAGGGTCCGGACTGAGCAGGGCATGGGTTGTGTTTGAGCCCCCGCCCCCATCAGCCACTGAGAGGGTCGGACCTGGGATTGGGATATAAGTTTGGACTGAGTGTCTATGGTCCTGTGATGCCCTTACACCAGTCCAGTCTTAACCCCATGTGTACATATCCTGATGTGTTGCTGTACATACTTTCGTTCCCTCTTTGCAGAGTGGCAAGGATTCTGAAACGCTTTGTCACATGACAACGCATTGATGCCCTTGTGAGCGTAGTGCTTTGCCTGCCTGCTCACTTGCGTGTGTCCACCGCAGCGTCCCGTGGCCGGCCCCCCACGGGAACGCGTCAAAAGCGTTTCACCGCCGCGGGGTTACCCAGCCCTCGCGTGCCACTCGGGGCCACCAACCCCGAGCAGCGCGTCGCAGCAGCGCGGCGCAGCTCGCAGCTCGCAGCGCAGCGCAGCGTCTCGCAGCGCAGCGCAGCAGCTCGCAGCGCCACTCAGCGACAGCGCCGAGTTCGTCACGGGGCCAGCAGCGCCGTCCAGAGCTTCGCCTTGACCGCGCAGCAGCCGTGAAAGAGGTGCACAGACCAGGACTCCTGCATCAGCCCCATCGGCCGACCCGGAGTCCCATCGGCCGACCAGCAAGGCCGCGTCAACCACCTCCACAACCACCGGCTGACCAGCACCAGCCGCACGCCCAATCCAGTGCTACAGCACCCTCGTCAACAACCACAACCAGTTCGTTGAGTTGAACGAGTGCACGTCAAGGACCTCAAGATCAACTACGCCCCCGCTGCCATGGTGAATTGGCAAGAAGCGGGTCGGAGGTGGCCGCAGCCCCACCCCCATGTGGCGCGCCTGCTGCGCGGATTGCTGTGGGACCAGCAGTACCGCTACAGCAATCCCCAGTGCGAAGGCGGCATGCCCGGGAGCTTCGAGCTCCGCGAGGACATGGGGGAGGATCGCCTGCGGGAAGTGGAGGAGTGGTTGCGGGCGGAAGGGTACGAGTACCGCTTCCGCCGCAAGCGCTGGAGGACGTGGACCCGGCCGGACAGGCCCGGCGAAGGGCTGCGCCCCGACGGGATTGAGGAGGACGAGGACCCCAACGCCTACCCGTCGGGCGCCTCGATCAACGTCTCCCTGTGGGACTTGATCGAGAGGAAGTTCCCGGAACCGGGGAGCGAGCGCAGGCTGCAGGGCAGCAGCAGCGCGTCTCCGGGGACGGAGAAGCGGTCCGCCGGGGACAGGAAGAGGGACCGGAAGTGGCGGGAGTACCAGGAGTCCCTGGCCGCCGAAGCCGCCCAAGGCGCCAAGGGCGGAACCCCAGCCCCCAGTCCCCCACGGGCCAATGGTGGTCACCACCCCGGCTCCACCACCCTTGGCGACTACATCCAAGTCGCCAAGCAGACCCAGGGCAAGTCCCGTCCGCTGCTCCTGAGGGCCCGGCAGGCCCCAGCAGGCCCCAGCAGCGACGTGGAGTCGGCCCACCGCGGGAGGATGCCGGCCGACCAGGCCAGCTCCAGCAGCAGCGTCGCTCCCGAAAGGGACGTGGCGCGCGCATGTGAGCGCACCTGTGGGGTGCCCTGCAACCGTCGGGTTGCCCGGCAACGGGCCAGGCAGTACAGCGCTGCCGTGGAGGGCGCCACCGGCATCGCCCAGGAGGAGGCTGCGCAGTGGGCGCATGGCATGGCCATCCACGCCCAGACCGTGGCGGCCATTGCGGCCGGACTCACGGCCGTGGCCGCCCATGGGGCAGCGACTGCCCAGGTCAACGGTGAGTTGGCGGCAGCCGACGCGGAAGCCCGCCTGACGCAGGAGGCCATTGCCTGCAAGGAGGCCGAGGTGAAGGCGCTGGAAGAGGCGCTTGCCCAGGAGAGGGCAAAGAAGGAGGCGGAGGAAAGGGCCCACGCCGAAGCGACGGCTAAGGCCCAGGAGGACGCCGCCAAGAAGGAAGCCATCGAGGCCGCGCGACGGAAGGTCGCTGAGGAGAAGGCCAAGACGGAGGCGGAGCTGGCAGCGTTGGAAGCGCAGAAGGCGCGGCTGCTGCAGGCCCGGGAAGCCGAGGCGGCTTGTGCTCGGGAGGAAGCCGAGGCGCGAGCTGCCGCAGCCACCGCCGCCGCAATGGAGGAGGCAGAGGCCAAACTCCGCCGCGAGACTCCCCCGGGAGCATCACGAGTGGAGACCCTTCGAAAGCTTTTCGAAGGGGACGCCTCCTCCAAGATGGCGCTGGATGAGGCCGACACGGGCAGCAGTGGGAGCGGTGGCACCACCGCCCGTCGGCGGAGGAAGGGCAAGGGGAAGACCCCCGAGAGGCCGCGGAGGCCAGCGGGTGGGCACCCTGACGACAGTGACCCCTTCTTCACCGCCAGTGACGGGGATGAACGAGGCCGTCGACATCGCCAAGTGGTGGCTTGGACGGGCGGAGGCGGCGGAGATGTCCCCATGGAACCGGAAGGTGAGGATGAGGATCCCCCTCCTCCCTACCGGAGCTCGGAGTCCTCCGTGACCGAGACGCCCAGGTGGGGCGACATGGACGAGGATGACGACATGGAGTTCGGCATCACGAGGAAGCGCCCATCCTCGGACCCACCGAGGCGACCGGGCGGAGACCCACCGGGACCCCCTGGCGGAGGACCATCAGGACCCCCTGGAGGACGCCCACCAAGTGGACCCCCTGGAGGTGGACCACCGGGCGGGGGAGGACCCCCTGGACCGGGCGGACCCGGCGGAGGCCCTCCTGGAGGACCCCCTGGGGACCCCGACGACCCACCAGGGAACGGCGACCCGGATTCCACCTGGCGGTGGATTGTCTACCTCCGCAGGAGGGTCTTTGCCCTCGAGTGCGAGGTAGACACGGGCAAGGTCGAGATGGCTCGCATCTCCGGGGTCGCCGCGCGCGCGCAGAAGGACCTGGACATCGCCAGGGCCGAGACCAAGTCGCTGACCAACGTCGTCAGCGGCCTGCAGGAGAGCCTGGATGCGCTGGAAGCCCGTGGGAGCGTCGGCAGCGACCACCCACCCCTGGAGTCTGGCTCGTCGGATGACGGCTGGGGACCCGGACCAGGTCCAGGCAGACCCCACGCCCCCGGCGGAGCCCCCAGGAGTCGCCCCAGCGCCAGTGCCCCCTCTCTCACCGCCCCCTCTCACCACAGCGCGGGCCGCCGCAACGAGCGCGTGCCGCCCGGCAGTGGCAGTGAGGAATGGCGCGATGAGTGGCTCAACGCGGACTACCACAACCGCCGTGCCCCACCGCGGACGCCGGTACGCCCCCGACGCCCGGCACCAGCCCCGGCACCAATCCCCAGGGCTGGAGGACGTTATGGTGGACTCAGGGATGAGGTCCCCAGAGGAGACGTGGAGTGGGATGTCGGCGAAGGTGAGGACCTGGACCTGGACCTGGACCTGGAGGAGTTCGACATCAGCCCGCCGCGTGGTGTACGACGGGAGGCCGCTGAACGCAGCCGCCGGCGCCGTGATGAGGATGCGTACATGGATGCAGTACGGCGTGAACATTTTGGTTCAGCGTACGTGGAGGAACCGCGGCGTAGCCACAGGGACTCCATGGAGGAGATGGACGTGGCGGCCGTGGGAGTCCGTGGGCGAGGCCGATGGGAACCTCGGTCGACCTCGCGGCCGGCGTTCATGGTCTCTAAGGCCGCGGACGCCGCCGTGTGGGAAGACTTGAAGGACATCAAGCCCCCCATGTACGATGGCAACCCCCTCAACCTCGACCGCTTCTTGGAGAAGCTGGACGATTGGGGGCTGACCGTCACTGAAGACCTACCTCCCGCGGATGCGGAGAGATATGTCTTCAAACGGTTCAGGTACCGCCTGCCGGAAGTGCTCGGCGAGCTATACTTCGTGGCGACCAAGGAGGGGAAAATCAAGACCCTCAAGGACGCCAAGAAGTGGCTCAACGAGCAGGAGCGGGTGGACGCTCCGCAGGTGGCTGCCAAGCGCTGGAAGTCCATCAAGCTTGAGCATGATGGACGGGAGATCCGCCTACGGGACTGGCGTGACTTCCGAGGGAAATACACCCTCTTCCGCCGCAATGTGGAGGATTGGAACGAGGGTGACGAGCAGGCTCGCCTGCTCTCCATGCTGCCGGAAGCATGGATCAAAAGGGTCACCAAGGAGGAATCCAAGCGGGCAAAGTCCAACCACACGGTCAAGATGATGCTCCCCAAGGAGTATCATACGAACGTGGTGGCTTGGGCGAAGAAGAACGTGGCCCGGGATGTCAAACGGCACTCCCTGCGGAACGCTCTTCTCATCACCGTCTCGGGCGATCGCGAGAAGACCGCGATGTGGCGCCTTGACGATTGTGAGTTGAGCGGCCAGACCATCCGTCTGCAGCCCATCCCGGCGCGGATGAGCTGCGACGAGATCCTGGAGTGGGTTGGCGAGGAAGTACTCAAGGAGTACCGAAACCTCCACCACACCCGCGGGTTGAGGCCCGGCGACCGCGACGTCAACTACGTTGGCGAGGGACCTGGCGGGGAATCTGCCATGGACCCAGCGGGAGCCGGCGGCGATGAGACTCTCGTCGACGATGACGACGACGATGAGCCCGCCGAAGTGGCCGTTTGCGCCTTCGTGGCCAACAACCTGAGCGCGGGAAGCAAACCGGGAAACTGGAAGCCCCTGCAGCAGGGTTGGAGGAAGAAGGAGAAGAGGGACCCTCGCCGCATTGGCGACCCTCCGCTGTCCTTTGGGGAGTTCATACGAGCTCACCCTCAGGGCTGTTTCGTGTGTTATGGGAGGAAGAAAGGCTTCAACCATGACCACCGAACATGCCCCGTCCACAAGGCCGACACGGAGGCTTACAAGAAGGCGCACGGGTCGAAGAAGCGTGCGCCCGCGGGTATCCGTGAAGCCAAGATGGAGGTGGACAAGGACGAGCTGGCCAAGCTGATGTCGTCGGTGGGAACCGAGTTGGCCAAGGAGATCCAGGAGATCAAGCGGAACTGGGTCCTCAGGTCGGATAACAAGAACAAGGAGAACAACCAGAATGACCAGAACAAGGACAAGGACAAGAAGGGTAAAGGAGGAGGTAAAGGGGGAAGAAAGAAGGGCGTCAACGACGTTGAGGCCGAGGAGAACACCCCCTCCTCCACAACCGACGCCCCCTAGCGGAGCCCCTGCAGCCAAGGGCCCCAGCTAGGGCGGTCGCAGGATGGTGACGTGGGAAGCGCCGATCCATCCCAGTCGGGAGTCGATAAGCACAAGGGGACTGCCGCGGGCGGAAGGCCCGGTCTGGCGCCCAGTCGCGGAGGCGGGGTGAGGGCAAGTGAAGGCACGAACCCTTGCACCCGTCCGTCCTTCGCGACCAAGAACGTGTTTGATGTACTACAGGATCTATCCGAGAGTATCGGAGGATCACCCGGACCGCAGCTGGATGCTGCAGATGGGCAGCCTGAGCCCATTGTCCACGACCTGCACCAGTCGCTTGTTGAGCTTCTGGAACGGCCGGAGATCCTGAGTTTGCACGCCGTGCGCCGTGTCGGTCGCGAGCGGCAGTTGCATCTTAAGGTCCGTGCCCTATGCGGGGAAGTGGAAAAGGTTTTCGACGTGTTGGTCGACACGGGAGCTCAAGTCAGCTTGGTCAAGGCTGGCCTACTTCCACCAGAGTGTCTGACCGACAGTCGGAAGCCTGTCAGGCTGAAGGTGGCGAACGGCCAGTACATGGTGGGAGGCACGAAGGAAGCGGCCATTGGGCTGCAGTTCGTGAACCATCGTGAGCTGAGCCGCCCAGACCTCGGCAAGGAAATCCTCCTGCACGGTAGCTTCTACGAGGCCGAGATGGACTGGGACATGATCGTCGGGTACGACTTCATGATGGAGACGGACTCCGGCGTCCTCCCGGCCCAGGCCTCCATGACCCTGTACCAGGACGACCAGCTCTCGTGGCTTTCGTCACCCGAGCACCATGTGGAATGCCAATGGATCCACCCCGAACGCAATCAGCTCGAAGTGGCCGCGCTGGACACTGAGCCTACTGGGCCAGCGAACCAGGAGTACGGCGTAAGGCCGGAAGTGGCGTACCGAGTGGTCGCGGACCTGGGAGCGTCGGATGTGGCCCTGGATGCGTTCTCTTCAGGAACCTCCGCCCATCTGCGGGTATGTGAGAAGTACTGGAGCGCCCAGGACTCCGCGTGGAAGAAGCACTGGGGTCCGCATCAGGGATTGATGTGGATCCATTGCCCCCGTTGGGACATTCCAAGAGCGATAGCGAAGATTCGCAAGGACCGCTCCAAGGCAGTGCTGGTTGTTCCTATGGGATGCACCGAGGAGGAAAGTACCCGACATTGGGTAGCCTCATTGACCAACATGACCTTGAACAAGGTCGTCCTACCGGCTGGAGAGAGTGTCTATCAGGACGCTAAGGGACAGCCCATGCCACCCCAGAGATGGCCAACAGAATTCCACTATGTGGATGGGGGCCTTGATCAGGCCGACACCACGGACTTCGTGTGTGTCAACCGTATCATAGCAGAGCCTTGGAGGCAATGCTTTGCGGTTCCCCCTGTTGACATCGAAGAATCGGACTCCGAAGACCCCCTCACTGAAGAGGAGTGGGATCTGGTTCAGGGGTATATGGATCAGCCCTTTCACGACTGGGGGAACCAGCGTGAGGGCAAAGGCCAGGACAAAGCCTGGTGGGAAGTGGACTCAATCGTCTCCGGTTCCTGTGACGGGAACACCTTCGTACAGAGGGTGCTGGATCACATGTCCAGCCAAGACGAGCCGCCTGGCGGTAACCCACCCACCTACGGCGATCTATTCCGAGGCAAGACCAGAGATGGCCCTTTGGGCCACCTGGGAAGACCACCTGAGCCGAAAGCGAGCGGGGTCGCTACCCCTCAAGTAAGCTCCGTGGTTCAAGTGCCCGGAAAAGCCAAGGCGGAGTCCGATGACTGCCCCAAGATCCAGGCGTTGAGGGCCAGGCTGAAGCAGAAGTATGGTGACACCTTCTTCAGCGGTAAGCCTGTGTTTCCCCCACCGGTGCGTGGACCGTATGGCGAGGCCAAGATACGACTGAAGCAGGACCCCCGTGTGTACCGGCACCGGGAGTTTGCCCTGAGGGGCGAGAGGAAGGAGGCCATGGAGAAGATCCTCCGTGACTTCATCCAGAGAGGCTGGCTCGAGCCGTGCCACTCCGAATGGGCCTCTCGTTGCTTCGTCGTCCCCAAGAAGGTTGCCGGTGAGTGGCGGCTTCTGGTCGACTACCGCGGCCTGAACGCCCAAACGCAGCACGACAGCTATACGCTGCCCCTCATTGAGGACATGCTGCAAAAGCAACACCGGCGGAGGATCTTCACGGTGATTGACCTGAAACATGGTTATCATCAGATGCCTCTCGCCGAAGAGTCCCGTGCCTGCACAGCCATGAGCACCCCACTTGGACCTCTCCAGTGGAAGGTGATGCCTATGGGCGTTACCAACGGCAATGCGGCTTTTCAGCGGATGCTGGAGAACCTGCTTGAGCCGGTGCGCGACTGTGCGGACCCCTTCGTGGACGACGTGATCATCGCGTCCGGGGACCCCAGCATGAGCTACGAGGAGCTCCTGGAGGCACATGAGAGGGACGTCACTCGAGTGCTCGACCTTCTGGTTCGGCACAAACTCACGGGCAGCAGTGACAAGGCCACCATTGCGGTAAGCGAGGTGGTCTTCGCTGGCCACGTAGTCGGGAACGGGCAGCGAAAGCCCATACCTGGCAAGGTGGCTGCGATTGAGCACTGGGAAAAGCCCAAGACGGTCTCTGAGCTACGGGCGTATCTGGGGTTCTGCAACTACTACTCGGGGTATATCAAAATGTATGCCGAGTATGCAGCCCCCATGACGACCATGCTCAAGGGCAACCGAGAGGAGACCAAGAAGGGGTCCAAGAAGGCTCTGGTCTGGACTGAAGAGTCTGACCGTGCCTTTGAGGGGATGAAGCAGGCGCTGCTATCCGCAGTGGGTCTGCACCTCGTGGATCCCGACCGGGGGTTCGTCCTGCGCACCGACGCTTCCGACTACGCCATTGGCGCTGTGTTGGAGCAAGTGCTTGACGACGGGAGGCACGTGCCTGTGGCCTTCTGGAGCCGAGTCCTGGCGGAAGGCCAGAGACGGACGTGGACGCCCCGTGAAAAGGAGGCGTATGCCATCGTCATGGCTCTCAGGAAATGGGCTGGGTACATAGCCCTCCATCCCGTCACCGTCTGCACCGACCACCAGAGTCTGCAGTCGTGGCACAAGGAGCACGTGGACACCCCCTCAGGTCCCGCCTCCCGACGGGCAAGGTGGCACGAGACCTTGGCCAAGTTCGACCTTACGGTTGTGTATATTCCTGGAAAGGATAACACCGTGGCGGACTGTCTCAGTAGGTGGGCCTATCCCGCCAGCAAGGGCATGCAGGACATCTCTGCCCATGGCGATGAGGCTGAGACCGCTGAAGCCAAGAGGATCATCGAAATGGAGCGCCTGATGGAGGAGGAGGGTGCTAAATGCTTCGTCGTCATGGCTGCAGATGCCCCCCTCGCCTCGAGGATGAGCAGAACAGTCAGTGTACTCGCCCCTGTGGGTGCCGCGGGCGGAAGGCCCGGGCCGGCACCCCCTGTGGGAACTGAGTCCGACAAGCACCTCTTCCCGGAGTCTTGCCTCCAGGACGACTGGACCGACGATTACGCCAAGTCTGAGGCCTTTGCGGCCGAGTATAGGGCTGTGACCGACCCTGACGACGGACAGAAGTGGCCAAAGGGGCTGACTGAGGAAGATGGCAAGCTCTACCGGAATGGTAGGCTGCTAGTCCCAGAGTCCCGGGTGCTCGAGCTGTGTGAAGCTTGGCACCACCACATGCTGCACCCAGGGGTCAAGAAGCAAGCTCTTGACATGCAGCGTCGGTTCGAGATCGACCATATCGTTCTTTACACCGCCATCAAGAAGGTCAGGAAGGGTTGCTCGGTCTGTCAGGCCTGCAATCCCGACAACCGGAACGTCAAGGGGGAACCCCAATGGACCCCGGTTCCTGACCAGCCCATGGAGAGCGTGGCCATGGACGTCTTCTCCATGCCCGAAGTGCACATTGGCAAGGAGACCTTTGACTGTGTGGTTCTCTGTGTGGACCGCCACAGCGGCTACGTTGTAGCCGTTCCGGCGCGCAAAAAGGGGTTGCTTGCCAAGGAAGTGGCAGTCATGATGATTCGTCATTGGCTGACCGTCTTTGACATCCCCCGCACCATTTGCAGTGACCGAGGGCCCCAGTTTACTGGTGGCTGGTTCAAGGCTATGTGTTCCCTGATGGGGATACGTCATGCCAAGAGCGTCGCCTATCTCAGCCGGTCTAACGGCCGTGCTGAAGTGGCTGGACGGCAGCTGTTCGAGAAGCTGCGCAAGATCCACATCACCAATCCACGGCGGAACTGGTTTGAGGAGATGTGGCCTGCTCTGAAGGCCCATCATGACACCCCCACTCCGGGCGGTTTGTCCCCTCACCAGATTCTGTTCGGCAGGGACCCCCTGGGTAGGGGACTTCCCTTGTCTGGTGATGGCATGGCTATGGATGCCAAGGAGTTCTTCGCGCGGCAAGAGCAAACGGCGCGGGACATCCGCCAGCAGCTTGAGAAGGAGCATGCTGAGCGTCAGAAGTCCGCCCCGAGCTCGACAGCGCATAAGTTCAGGGTGGGAGACCCGGTGTGGGTGATCAGACCCTGCCCCATGGGCACCCACCGCACCAAGACCTGGTTCACACCCGGCGTGGTGGTCCGCAGAATTGGTGAGGACACCTACCGCATCAAGGTGGGTCACGGACAGTTCCGGGAGCGCCACGAGAGTCAACTCCGTGTGCGGGAACCCGACCTCCGTGGCCGACATGTGTCCCTGGACTACGCCAAACATGAGGCCGATTCGGACGACGACTATGCTGAGCAGGACGACTATACTGTCGAGAAGATCCTGGCTCAGCGTCCGAAGGCCTCGGCACCCGGAGGTCTGGAGTTCAAGGTTCGTTGGCGAGGCTATGGGCCGTCCCACGACACCTGGGAACCCGTCTCCTCGTTTGTGCCGCGGGTCAATACTCCCTTCATGGAGTACATCCGCAAGCACAAGACCAAGATCCACGTTTCGGACTTGGCAGCACTCACCCGGGCGATTGCAGCCAGGGGTGCCTGATCAGCGCCCTGAGCTCTCCCCTGATGCGTTTTGAGGCGCTTGTGAGGCCGACGGATCGTCCCTTACTTGCTTGCTCTCTTCCATCTTTCGGTGACAGAGTGGCCATATACCCCCCCCTGCTGAATCCAGAGGAGGATGGCCCCTCTCTTCTTCTATTCGTCACTCCCCCCCCCTGCTGAATCCTTGGGAAACCAGGTAGGGCGACTGACCTTCACACTTTTTGAGCTCTTGGGGCCTTGAAGCCCATACGACGTTGCGCAACGGATGCCGCTGTCATCGGCATTGCGATTTTTGAGTGTGTGGTCTGGTTCCATGGCATTTGCGGAATCCAGACCAGTCGACGTGTGTCTCGAGACTATATATGCCTGAACTCAGGCGTTTTCCTGTCCATCCTCCTGCATTTGCCTTATCCTGACCGTGGCGTGGTTTGGCGCTCTGTTCTGAGTGTGTTTACACGCCTATTTACCCAAATTGTTGCTTGTTTTTCTGCCCTCCAGGATATGTGCATCTGTATGTTAAGTGTCATCAGCCCATCGCTGAGGGATGGACTGTTTTTCACCACGAATCGGGATACAGAGGCGCCTTGAGTCGCCGTGTACATATCCTTACAGCCTGGTCCAGCCTGGACCAGTACTTGATTACAGATTCTACTGTTTGAGTGCCCGTGATACCGTGTTGCCCTATTCGCTGTGATGTGTGGAGATCCTGATGGCGCCAGGCGGGAAGCCCAGTTGCCTGACTACACTCCCAGCGGTCCGCCACTGTCAGTCCCAGTGTGAGCCTACCGATTTGCAGACGCACTTGCATTCGGATGGCGGCCTCCGGTGCTCCTGACCTCGGTCAGTCTGCCTGGGAAACTGGTGGTTTGAGGAGTCGACGCCTCCGCCCACACTGCATGAGGACTCCCTCATGTATGGCCTTCGTGGCAGTAGGGCGAGGGAAAAGACGGCCTTGATGCCCGATCCCTTCAGGAGGAGTTCCCTTACGATTTGGGGTTCGTAAGGAGTTCGACTATGGCACTCTGGACTCGCGTCGTATGGATATGGACATGGTGCGCCCGAGGAAGGACCCGTGGGGACTCTCCCCAGTCGGCGGGCCTTGGGAAGCTTGGGGTAGCCTGATGGATCTTTGTGGTCGCTCTCGACTTGTGGGGCCACCTCGGCCGTCGTGTGACGCCTATGTTGGCCGTGTATGCCACTGCCACTGTGGTGGTGACCGTAGCAGCCGGCACCCGGTGCGCCTGGTATGGGTTAACGGGTCCCTTGGATGCCGAACAATCGCCGCCAGGACCCGGGACTTGATACTTGATACTATACATGTGCCACGAGCTGTTACAGCAGCATACCTATCCCACTGTGGGATACCTATCTTACTGTGACTTACTGAAGTGAGGATGTGACACCCCCCCCCCCTTTCAGGGAGTGGTCCTGGGTACCCGCTGCCATGCGTGGGTGTTATCGAGCCCCCCCAGGGTTTGCTCTAAGGAGGGGGGTGAAGCGGTACCCAGAACCCCATGGCCAGGTTACGGCATACAACCGGTCTCCGGTCCACTAACCCCATGCACGGCGTGTTCCGTGCCGTGAAGCCCCGCATCGGCATCCGATGCACCGCCAGCGGAGATTTGTGTATCAGAATATCAGGAATCAACAGGGTTTTATTTTCATATTGTTTCCGTCAATTTTTACGCTTCCGTTCCGATACTCACTGTTTTGACTGCTGGCGGTTGGTTCGCGACTTTACCGTAACCGCCAGTTTAACTGTTTATAATGGAAATTTTAACGCTATCCGTCACGAAGGCTCTAAAGTCGCCAGGAACTGCATGGATGCTTCCGCAATTTTCATAATTAATACTCGCAACCTTAATCCGAATTTTTCAGGATGTCGAAATCGGATTTTCGACTTCGACGTCCCCGCACTTGATTTGACCTCTTTCGAGTGGACCTACGTGCTTCCGTATGCACGAATCAACTTCCCTTTTATCCTGCCCTCCATTTGTCTTAAAGATATGGGCAAAACAAAGTTGATTCGTGAGGCCACTTGTGAAGGTCATATCTCGTGTTGCTTGCGAGGAATTACGATAAGGAAACGTGGGATGTATTTACAATACTCCCGACGTAATTTAGGAAGCATTATATGCCTTGCGTTTCCACACGTGCGCGCTAGTGTAATGAATCATGGTCAATTGGGTAGAGTTTGCGTTATAACTCTTTGGCCATGATATTGCGTGCGTTAAGATAACTTTCGAGTGTAGCGCGCAGGTGTTGGTGTGGCATAGGAACTCTCCTTGAGTTCCTATGAGCGATTGACACAAAGTTATGCCCTTGGAGGGGCATGACATATCGTGGTGGGAGCTACCTTTTTGGGCAATATGTGGTATGTGCCATGTGCTGTGTTGCGTGCCCATTTGGCGGGTCCATTGCTCCAAGTCGAACCCGCCAATGGACCTCATATTGTGGAAGCCCCTTCTCCATACTCCCTACGGTCAATTGCATGCCTAACCTTCGTGAAGGGAAGCTTGTGTGGTGATCCCGAAGCGATGCGTTGGGAGCAAGGTGTGTGTTTTACAATTTTCCATATTTTCATGTGCCCACTTGGGAAGTAGCGCTCGTAACCTTTCAAGGCGCCCCAAGTGGAGCACATATGTGGGATCGAAGGTCAATGGTGTCAAGTCATTGTGTTTAGAAGGATTAAGTGATTGCACGATCCAAGCCGGAGATATTATAATATAATTGTAGACCTTTCAAGGCACCTTTGTGTGTCATTGTGCCAATTTTGCCATTTTTGGCTCGTCATGATGTCAAGTGGCGACCGTGTATCTCATCGTTGCGCTCAATTGACACCATGACCCAAGTATGATATGAGGGTACATACTTCGGTGCCCAACATATCTTGGACCCGGCGAATAACTCCTCTTAGGCTTGACATACCGTGGCCGCCATGTTGGCGATTTGGGACTATCCCAAATCATGGGCTCACTTGGCGACCCTGCCATTCCCAATATCGGAGGAGTTGGGCGACGCCCAAAAGATATGTTCGACCAATATAACTTGATACCAATCCTATGGCACACTCCGGTCCGAGTCTGGCATGTGCCTCATTTGCCCCAACCATGAGTGTGCGCATTTTTGGCCATTTTGAGCATTTTTCCACTTTTGCTGCCCGCCGTGCACTATGTTCTAACCCTCGTGCACGCCGGACGCATGGACCAATGGACCATATATGACATGGGTGTTATGGGTAATGGTCCCCATGGTCCACACACCACGTGGGCGAAGCGGAGCCACCTTTGTTAAGGCGCCAGCCCAAAGTGAGTGTGGGCAATTTTGCCATTTTGGCATTTGTGGACCCAATTGGGATCGTCACCACGCCGAGTAGCATGGAGATCTTTGAGAGCCAAGGGCATGGGAGTGTCCGTTGGACTCCCGGTGGATCGCGTATGGAATGGCGGATCCGATCTCCAAGCCGGCGTGGAGATATACTATTGGGAGCACACCGAATTTTGGCTCATTTCAAGCAGCCAAAATGACCCAATTTTGGGACCCCAATTTCCCCCTTCCGTGTGGTCAATTGGCGGCCCCATTTCTCTAAGCCCATAGGGAGCCCGGACCCAAATCCAAGTTGTACACTCAGATATAAGTCCTAGGTCCTGCCTCCTACCCTGTGAGCCATTGGCCTTACCTTGGCCGGGCGAGCCACGCGTGGGAATGACGCCAATTTTGGTGATCTTGGCATCATGACCCCACATGACTCATCCGTGTTGCCCTGATGCCTGGACCTCAGAGGGAACCAGGTTGGGTGAGGGCTCCAGGGGGTTCGTACTCGAAGGGCATAGGGTCAGTTGCCTCGTCCCTACCTCTGGCGGGTCCGGACGAGGGGTCAATTTTGGGGATTTTTGAGTCAATTTCAGTTTGGGCTGAAACAGCCCATTTTCAGCTACCAACTCCTGGGTGATAATGGCGGGGCCATATCTCTGGCTCAGAGTGGAGTTGGGACCTGCCGTTAAGGGAGCATGGGGAGCCACTGTCGGTTGGCCTTGGAGCTCCTTGGTTCCTAGGAACTCGCCTGTGGCTGGGCGGGACACCCCCCCTATTGGCAGGGTTTCAGGGTCCGGACTGAGCAGGGCATGGGTTGTGTTTGAGCCCCCGCCCCCATCAGCCACTGAGAGGGTCGGACCTGGGATTGGGATATGAGTTGGGACTGAGTGTCTATGGTCCTGTGATGCCCTTACCCCAGTCCAGTCTTAACCCCATGTGTACATATCCTGATGTGTTGCTGTACATACTTTCGTTCCCTCTTTGCAGAGTGGCAAGGATTCTGAAACGCTTTGTCACATGACAACGCATTGATGCCCTTGTGAGCGTAGTGCTTTGCCTGCCTGCTCACTTGCGTGTGTCCACCGCAGCGTCCCGTGGCCGGCCCCCCACGGGAACGCGTCATTGGGGTCCTCGTCCTCCTCAATCCCGTCGGGGTGCAGCCCTTCGCCGGGCCTGTCCGGCCGGGTCCAGGTCCTCCAGCGCCTCTGCTGGTGGCGGTACTCGTACCCTTCCGCCCGCAGCCAGTCCTCCACGGCCTGCAGGCGGTCGGGGGCGATGTCCGTGCGGAGCTCGAAGCTCCTGGGCATGCCGCCTTCGCACTGGGGGTGGCTGTGGCGGTAGTGCTGGTCCCAAACCAACCCACGCAGCAGTTGCGCTGCATGGGGGTGGGGCCGCGGCCACGTCCTACCCGCTTCCTGCCAATTCACCATGGCAGCGGGGGCGTAGTTGGTCTCGAGGTCCTTGATGTGCACTCGTTCAACTCAACGAACTGGTTGTGGTTGTTGAGGCGGGTGCTGCAGCACTGGATTGCAAGTGCGGCTGGTGCTGGTCAGCCGGTGGTTGTGGAGGTGGTTGACGCGGCCTTGCTGGTCGGCCGATGGGACTCCGGGTCGGCCGATGGGGCTGATGCAGGAGTCCTGGTCTGTGCACCTCTTTCACGGTTGCTGCGCGGTCAGGGCGATGCTCTAGACAGCGCTGCGGGCTCCGTGACGAACTCGGCGCTGTCGCTGAGTGGCGCTGCGAGCCGCTGCGCTGCGCTGCCAGACGCTGCGCTGCGCTGCGAGCTGCGAGCTGCGCCGCGCTGCTGCGACGCGCTGCTCGGGGTTGGTGGCCCCGAGTGGCACGCGAGGGCTGGGTAACCCCGCGGCGGTGAAACGCTTTTGACGCGTTCCCGTGGGGGGCCGGCCACGGGACGCTGCGGTGACACGCACAGGTGAGCAGGCAGGCAAGGCACTACGCTCACAAGGGCATCAATACGCTCGTGTCATGTGACAAAGCGTTTCAGAATCCTTGCCACTCTGCAAAGAGGGAACAAAAGTATGTACAACAACATATCAGGATATGTACACATGGGGTTAAGAATGGACTGGGGTAAGGGCATCACAGGACAATAGACTCTCTATCCTAACTTGTATCCCAATCCCAGGTCCGACCCTCCCAGTGGCTGGTGGGGGCGGGGGCTCAAACACAACCCATGCCCTGCTCAGTCCGGACCCTGAAACCCTGCCAATGGGGGAGGTGTCCCGCCTAGCCACAGGCGAGTTCCTGGGAACCAAGGTGCTCCAAGGCCAACCGACAGTGGCTCCCCATGCTCCCTTAACGGCAGGTCCCAACTCCACTCTGAGCCAGAGATATGGCCCCGCCATTATCCCTCAGGAGTTGGTAGCTGAAAATGGGCTGTTTCAGCCCAAACTGATATTAGCTTGAAAAACTCCAAAATTGACCTCTCGTCCGGACCCGCCAGAGGTAGGGACGAGGCAACTGACCCTATGCCCTTCGAGTATGAACTCCCTGGAACCCCCACCCAACCTGGTTCCCTCTGAGGTCCCGGCATCAGGGCACCACGGATGAGTCAAGTGGGGTCATGATGCCAAAATCACCAAAATTGGCGTCATTCCCACGCGTGGCTCGCCCGGCCAAGGTAAGGCCAATGGCTCACAGGGTAGGAGGCAGGACCTAGGACTTATATCTGAGTGTACAACTTGGATTTAGGTCCGGGCTCCCTATGGGCTAAGAGAAATGGGGCCGCCAATTGACCACACGGAAGGGGGAAATTGGGGTCCCAAAATGGGGTCATTTTGGCTGCCTGAAATGAGCCAAAATTCGGTGTGCTCCCAATAGTATATCTCCACGCCGGCTTGGAGATCAGATCCGCCATTCCATACGCGATCCACCGGGAGTCCAACGGACACTTCCATGCCCTTGGCTCTCAAAGATCTCCATGCTACTTGGCGTGGTGACGATCCCAATCGGGTCCACAAATGCCAAAATGGCAAAATTGCCCACACTCACTTTGGGCTAGCGCCTTAACGAAGGTGGCTCCGCTTCGCCCACGTGGTGTGTGGACCATGGGGACCATTACCCATAACACCCATGTCATATATGGTCCATTGGTCCATGCGTCCGGCGTGCACGAGGGTTAGAACATAGTGCACGGCGGGCAGCAAAAGTGGAAAATTGCTCAAAATGGCCAAAAATGCGCACACTCATGGTTGGGGCAAATGAGGCACATGCTCGACTCGGACCGGAGTGTGCCATAGGATTGGTATCAAGTCCTATGTGTCCAACATATCTTTTGGGCGTCGTCCAACTCCTCCGGTTTTGGGAATGGCAGGGTCGCCAAGTGAGCCCATGATTTGGGATAGTCCCAAATCGCCAACATGGCGGCCACGGTATGCCAAGCTCAAGAGGAGTTATTCGCCGGGTTCAAGATATGTTGGGGACAGAAGTATGTACCCTCATAACATACTTGGGTCATGATGTCAATTGAGCGCAACGTTGAGATACACGGTCGCCACTTGACATCATGACGGGCCAAAAATGGCAAAATTGGCACAAGCACACACAAAAGTGCCTTGAAAGGTGCATAATTATATTATAATATCTTCGGCTTGGATCGTGCAATCACTTAATCCTTCTAAACACAATGACTTGACACCAATGACCTTCGATCCCACATATGTGCTCCACTTGGGGCGCCTAGAAAGGTTACGAGCGCTACTTCCCAAGTGGGCACATGAAAATATGGAAAATTGTGAAACACACACCTTGCTCCCAACGCATCGCTTCGGGATCACCACACAAGCTTCCCTTCACGAAGGTTAGGCTTGCAATTGATCGTGGGGAGTATGGAGAAGGGGCTTGCATAATATGAGGTCCATTGGCGGGTTTGTCTTGGAGCGATGGACCCACCAAATGGGCACGCAACACAACACATGGTACATACCACATATTGCCCAAAAAGGTAGCTCCCCCCACGATATGTCATGCCCCTCCAAGGGCATAACTTTGTGTAAATCGCTCATAGGAACTCAAGGAGAGTTCCTATGCAACACCGACACTTGCGCGCTACACTCGAAAGTTATCTTAACGCACGCAATGTCATGGCCAAAGAGTTATAACGCAAACTCTACCCTATTGACCATGATCCATTACACTAGCGCGCACGTGTGGAAACGCAAGGCATATAATGCTTCCTAAATTACGTCGGGAGTATTGTGAATACATCCCACGTTTCCTTATTGTCCATACTCGCAAACGGCACGAGATATGACCCTTACAAGTGGCCTCACGAATCAACTTTGTTTTGCCCATATCTCTGAGTCAAATGGAGGGCAAGATAAAAGGGAAGTTGATTCGTGCATAGGGAAGCACGTAGGTCCACTCGAAAGAGGTCAAATCAAGTGCGGGGATGTCGAAGTCGAAAATCCGATTTCGACATCCTGAAAAATTCGGATTAAGGTTGCGAGTATTAATTATGAAAATTGCGGAAGCGTCCATGCAGTTCCTGAAGGCTTTGGAGCCTTCGTGACGGATAGCGTTAAAATTTCCATTATAAACAGTTAAACTGGCGGTTACGGTAAAGTCGCGATCCAACCGCCAGCAGTCAAAACAGTGAATATCAGAACGGAAGCATAAAAATTGACGGAAACAATATGAAAATAAAACCCTGTTGATTCCTGATATTCTGATACACAAATCTCCGCTGGCGGTGCATCGGTTGCCGATGCGGGGCTTCACGGCACGGAACACGCCGTACATGGGGTTAGTGGACCGGAGACCGGTTGTATGCCGTAACCTGGCCATGGGGTTCTGGGTACCGCTTCAATGGAGACACCCATCTTCTGTCTTTCTAACAGGGCCATGTAGGAGTGGGAGGCAACCCTCACCCCTGATGCCCTGCTACTTCTTGGGGCAGAAGATGCCCCAGCGCCCCACGCTGCAGGATTCCCTCTCAGTATATCGTTGGAACTTGTGTGAGCACATCATACTGTCACGACAGACCAGGAGAGAAGACCCAGGGGTGGCTGAGCGTCAGGGTAGTAGCCAAAATTGGGGCCTGATGTTGTGTCCCCCTCACATTTAGGTGGGCCTGGGCGCTTTTTGTGCTTCAGGGCATTTTGCTGCAGTGCAAAGAGGGAGGGCAGGGAACCATGTCCTGCTGCATTTTCCTCCACAGTTTGTGTAGCGCCTATTGCAGACCACTCGTGTTTTATCAAATACACTTCCAGCACAAAGACTTGTATCACTGCTTTCTGATATTATTGCTCTTTTTGGTTCATGACCATGTTTCGTAGCTGCATGCTTTGGGCAAGGGTTGCCCCTGTGGGCATTCTATGAGGGCGGGTTCCAGGGATAATAGCCTGCGCTCGGGGGCTGCGTGGCGCGTGCAGGGCAAACACTCCTCTGAGCACCAATATTCACTAGGCTGACGCACAGGCACAGGCAACAGGATAACTGAAGTGCCCCCTGCCAGCCCCCCCCCCCCCTCTTCCTTGAGGATGCTGGGCACAGATTGGGTTTCAAACAGCAATGGGGGAGGGGAGAGAATTCAGATACTGGATGGCTACCGTGGATGTGGGATGGTGGGTGAAGTGTGGCATGGTGGCCTGCAGTTTGCCACCAAAAAAATTTGCCCCCCCCCTCCCCCCCCCCATTTCCAAAATGTTTACAAGAGGATCTGGGTGGATATGGCCTGGGGTGGGTGGGTACAATCTTGGGCGGGTGCGTGTAGCCTCTAGACCCCTCCCCAAAGCCGCAGCCTGCCATTAGTAAGCCTCCCGTCGAACAGCAGTACCGCCTTGATGGCATTTTCCCCCTTTTGCAAATACTTTGGCATTTCTCAGTACGCCGGGGTTGGAGCAAATCTTCGGTGATCATTTTGGCCAGCATCCAAGCCCCCACCCCCCCAAGGCAATGTTTCCCGCATGTCCAACGAATGCTTTGTCCATCGAACAATTGGTGTTCGGACTGTTTTTTTTGATAGCCAAATTAATTGGGTACCAAGTTTCAGGGTACAAGATTTAGGTCAGAGGATTGGGGAAATGAGGGGTGGCTGTGATGTGTAGGGTTTGGAACCGGTTTCACCAATTAATCGGAAAATCCGGGTATCAGCAATTATTGGAGGTTTTTTTTTTACAAACAATTGGCACAATCGGTTATTTTGAAAACTGATTTTAACCAATTAATCGTAGTGGTTGCAAATTTTCAGGATTGTTTTCAGCAATAGATTGTGTTTGTTTTTTTGCACAAGGAACAGGCCGTGGTCGCAATAACCAATGGTTGATGTTAAAATACTTTTTCATACGCATTTTTGACCCTTCCCCTACATGTTATGGCTTTTTTTTTCCTTCTGATGGATGGCAAAAGATTGGGTAGTGAGCGGCAGTTAATCGAAAAAACTGATTGTATCGAAAACAATTAATCGGCAAAGCTGGTTGTTTTTGTACAAAATAATCGTTAAAAATCGGTCATTATAAAAACTACCAAGCTCTGAACCCTATAGTGATATGTTTTGCAAAAATGCTTGGAGAATTCATAAAAATCGATCCGAGGAACCGGTATCTTTCAATCTCTATGACCAACCATGCTTGATTGTCTATTTGCACATGGCTGGAAGGTGCTAAACAAGCTGTACCACATTGGCGAGTGTTGTGGAGGCAAATTTCGGCCCTCTCTACACAAGGAAATGATTTCGTACGATTGAAGTATTTGGGACATTGCCAGCACTCTAGTTCAACAAAATTCCATTGTAGGCTGTTGCATGTCTCTTTGCGCATCACTGACATATGCTTTGCCTACACCTTTTCGACAATTTCACGGAAATGCTGACGACATTAGATGCTCGGGCGTAACTCCACCTATGTCATATTGGAAACTAATGTACATTCCAACGTGCACTTCTCGGTGTCGGGTGGTGCGTGCCCTTCAGCATCATAAATGCCTACCTGCGTGCTTGCACAAAAAAAACTTGAGTCCAAACATTCCCCCAAGGTTTCTTTTTCGATTGCATTCTTGTGTAGCATGCAGGTTCAAATAGAGAACAATGCAACAGAGTGACAGAAGCATGTGCATGGTAGGTGCGCACGGTAGAAATACAGAATAGACACACACGCAAATGGTATAGAGCAGACGTGTTGATGACATGAATGTAAGTGGCACATGATTAGAGATGCGTGGCCGGGGGGCATCCCTTCATGCTTTGTTCACCTCGACATGGAGTCTCGAAGATCTTTGGTGAAACACCTCTAGCCGATGAGCATATTAAACCATTGTGGACCGCGGCATGGCCATGATACGGCTCCTCTAGAGGGGCCAAACCTAGAGTAAGAAAAAGTCACTGCCATGTCTTTCTTGGAGGGCTTGATCCAGGCTAAGCCCCCCCTTAAAACCCTTTGTTGATGCTGAGACAAACTTAAGTGTTTTTATCTCTCTTTTGTGGCCTAAAGTACACTTTCTCAAGGTAACTAGGGTTGTGACCCTAGCCCCCCCCATGAAGTTCACCCCTACCACTCAACTGAGCGGAGGTACCTTCCTTCATGGAGGTCATACCAAAATAAATCAGGCATTCCATGCTTGTGGGCCTTGGAGGTTAAGCCTAAGTGGTCTCCCACCCCAAGACCCCTATACTCAATTGAATCTACCACTTATTGTGGTCCTACTTTGTAACTGTTTCTGAATTCAGTTGCTTGGCCAAGTCATTTTCTGTGTGGTCCTGACATCTATGCTCCTCAGTCCTAACCAGCACCATTTCACCCAAAAGAGTGCACATGAAGTGCCTATTGCAACCACTGAGGCTAGAGTCTGACCAATTTTCATTTAAAACCTTTTGCATTATTCATTTGTGATTGAATCTATGTTCATATACCTGCTTTGTCTATCTGCAGCCCTTCTGTGTTACACTGGATTCCAAAACCAATCATTGATTTCATTGATTCGATCCATATTCAGTCCTTGCTCTACTTGCTGCTTTGGTTTGGGGTTTTCCACTACAAAACCAACTTGCAGGAATACATCAAAAGACCTAGGGCATAATTCAAGGACATCTTTCCGGTAGCAGAGACAGTCCCTTGAGACCTTTTGAACCGACCCTGAGAAGTGCAGAACAAAAGCTCAACAAAAAGTCCATAATGTCCACACCAAGTGTAAGGACCTGGCCTATCCGAACTGTCCAAGTACAAATGGGCAGTGTGGTCCACCCAATGAGTGAACCACCACACCGAGCACCACATCACCTCAGTGGCGCATCTGGGTCCCAAGGAGATCCAGAACGCAGAAGGGCGGAGAAGAATAAAGGCCTTACCACCGAGGCCTTAGCAGCACACGGTGGAGACAGCTTCAGTCACCTCCACAGACGTGTGGCTGCTTCAGTATCACGATCCAATTGCCCAGCTTCATCCTCAACTGCCATTGAAGGACCTGAGGAATATGAGAAGCTGAAGATGAAGATGGATGAGTACATCATGCACGATGAGTACTACAAATCCATCCGTGGGGAAGATGGAGAGGAACCACTGGCTGTACATGGGTCAAGACCACGTACGGATCTAGGGTCCTACTCACACTCAGGCCCTCCGTCTACTGCATCCCTGCCAAGACGACTACGACCTGAGTACCCAACCCCAAGGGCTCCCGAAGTGGGCCCAACTCGAGTCGAAGAACATCATCCAAGGCCAACCTACGGTGCCCTGGATCAAACGGCCGAGCTGCTGGCCAAATTCCTGTCTGGATCAGAAGATCCAGATGTGACGGCCTTATCAGAGGCCATTAAGGCTAAACTGGGTATTGCAGAACCCTTACCCAAGCCTGAGTTCCTCTCTCTCTCTCCAGGGCTTAGTACCCTGGCCGAAGATCTCAAGAGATCGAGGGTCTCAAGGCTGTTGCCTAAGGTTACCTGCCCCAGCCCCTTTCACCCCCGTGCCAGGACTGTGCCTATGGCGGACCTACAGGACGTGCCTGTCACAGAGAGTGAGAGAAGAGGGCTGTCAGCCCTGGCCCCACTTGCCGGCGTGTCGCCTTCAGGCCTAACTCCGGGGGGTGGGAAGATGGGCAGACCGATTGCCCAGGCGAACATCCAGCTGGAACTGCCGGAGTTCGACCCTAAAAACCTGCCAGAATGGGCAGAAGAATTTGCGGAGTTCCTTTTGTTGACTGGCCAATCCCATGTGGATGTGGCCACCAAATGTTCACTGCTAAAACGCTCATGCAAAAAGAAATTTTTGCAAAAACAGGTCAAACAGATTGTGAAAACCTGTTCTACTTGGGCGGAGGTACTCCTGAGGTTAGAGAAAACATTCCCAGTCTATGAGACTGACCTCAGCGTACGCACACAAATCGAGGAGCTACCTATGCTCCCGGAGTTTCCATCCGCTGCGCGAATTTCTGAGTATGTGTGCGACATGGAGTACTTATTTTCGAGGATGAATGTGGGCTCCTACGGAGCCACTGAGCCCCACCTGTGGCTCATGAGTAAGATCCCCCAGCGTACGTGGGATGATTGCCGCTCAACCTCTGAGAGGAAGAGCAGGACCCACTCGTATGATACACTGGTGGATCTCTTGATTGAGCTAGCTCTTGAGAGAGAGAACGACTCCCACATGGAGAAGTTCCTCAAGAAACATTTGGGACGAGGTGGTACCCCTACCCCTGAACGTGGCGAAGGGAAGGGGCATAAAAATCCCACTAACACCAACCAGGGAGGCGGTAAAGGGAGGGGCAACCTACGTGCCATGAACGAGGTACCAACTGATGCAGGCACCCCCCCCCTGTTTTACTGCCGACCTGTCAATGACAAGGGGGGACCTTGTCATGCCTCTGACTGCGATCTTCGCAGTGGCTGTATGCTGCAGATGAAACGTCAGCAGCATACTAAAGATGGGAAAACTGTGACCCATCAGGACCACTTCAGGTGTACCATCACCTGTGGTTACTGTGGCAAGCGTCGTCACTATGAGGACGAATGCCACATCAAGAAACGCGAGAGTGACAAACTCAAGCGTCAGGAGGCGGAGCGCCAGAAGAACCCGACGCCCGCCAGGAATCCCCCGAATGGGGATAAAGGTAAAGGAGGTGGCAAGGGGGGTGGTAAGACTGGACCCCCTAACCCCCAGAGGCGCTCATCAGCGCCTGTTGCTACGCCTACTCCTGCTGCCACACCCGCTCCTGCCGCAGGTGTCCCCCAGAAGCGACCCCAAGGGGATAACGCTACCCCTGAGGGGAATAATTCTAAGAAGAGGCGCTTGGCCTGGATGGCCAAGTCCCTCATGGCTGCAGGAGTGGATGTGAAATTCCCTGATGAGGAATAGGGGGGCGGCTCCGAAGAGGAGGACTTGGTTTTCTGGATCCTCGTGAAAATCGGGGATCAGGTTTTTCGAGCAGTGCTTGATACCGGTGCAACACTTTCCATAGTGGCCCGGCGCCTGCTTAAAACTTTCAAGAAGACTAAGACCGTGGCCATAAGAGTAGGGGATGGGCGTACCATCCATTCCTTGGGGGGGGTCGATGTGACCATCTGTCTGGGCGACGAAACCGTGACTCAACACTGCAGAGTGTTGGACACTGACGCCTTTGACATTGTCATTGGCACTGACTTTCTAAGAAGAAACCCCCAGGTTAAAATGCTGTCCCTACAGCGACCTTACTCTTTGCACTGCGACTTTGGCAGTGGGCTATTCTCCGTACCTTTGGAGCTGTCAGGACGAAAAGAGTCTGGGCTGCGCTACGCAGCCAAGACGAACTATCGTACTGAAAATTACCAACTGGCCCGTCATGTTCTCGAAAATGGACTGGCGGCCCTTCAGGTAAACCTGGATGAGATCCAGGTGGAATTGTTTGCGAGCCAACAACAGCACATCATGCAGTTGTACTGCTCGAAACAGACGAACAATGCTTTCCGTTTCTTCTGGAAAGCAATGGGCCTAGCGTATGTTAACCCTCCCTTCTCCCTGCTCGCGAAGGTCCTGACCAAGATCGCTTATGAGGGAGGAAGGGTTGTTATGTGCACCCCTGACTGGGGTTGCTCTGGTGAACATGCCTACTGGCGCCGTGTGCTTGACCGAATGACCGTGGGAAGAGTGCAACTCCCCGACGGCCCCATCTATGTGCCTGAGGACTCAGACACAGCTATGCAGGCCCCTGAGTGGGCCAGTTTCCTGTCCATCATCGATGGATCTCTCAATCCTGTACCCCTGTGTGACCTGGACCAGGTGCTACTAAAAGAGGTCATGGCCGAAAATCGTGGCCTGACCCTTTATGATCTCAAAAATCGATCTCCTGAGCACCTATCTGCCACACTTACAGGGTGTGAGTCTCCTGATGACTATCTGGAACCTGCAGCTGTAAAAGAGGATGCTGACGACCAACTGTCTGAGATCGCCAGCACTATTCCCTCTGTGGATCCCAGCTGTGTTGACCTAAAACATAGTGCTTTCCTGGCCCAGCTGTTGCTAGAGGAGGTAGATCTAGAGTCAACCTCTGAACCCGCTTCCTCTGTTGGGAAACCAGTGCTACACATGCAGCCTGTGCACACAGGTGAACCCGTGGCCCGGAGTACTGATGCTCTGGCACGGCCTGCTGCTAATAACATGCCCTTGTCTGAGCATGACACGCAAGAACTCCGACGGCTGTTGTACCTGAAGGCCGAAGGTATTGAGCGCCAAGAGCGGCTTCAATACCTCAGACAGACCTGGAAATACTCCATCTGGTCTGAGGAGGACGATGAGTCCTATACGCTGCCTGATCCTGAGATACCTCTAGTGTACTCTCTACACTATGGGCAGCAATGTCCCCCTGAGTGGGACGATGGTACTGTACCTGCCGAAACTGCTGATCGGCATAAAAAGAAAGAACATGGAAAAAGCAACCTCCATGCTGAGGAGGATTTCCTTCAGAAAGTCGAGAGTCTTAACCTTGACCCCCGCCTGAAGAAACTGCTGATAACATATGAGGAGGTGTTCGGCGCCTTGCCGCCTCCCCTATCTTGCAAAAAACTGGTCCAGATGGACCTGAAATTGAAACCAGAATTTGAAAAGACGCGAGTGAGGCGTCGTCCCTATCCCGCTCCACAGGAACAGGTTGAAGAAATCGAGCGCCAGATCCAAGAATGCATTGATGCTGGCCTCGTTGAAGAGTACAAACATGGGGACTATCCCCATCACTGCAGCCCCTGTTTCCTTGTTGCTAAACCAGGGTCGACTGCTCTACGTCTTGTTGTAGACTATGGTGAGGTCAACAAGAAAACCCAGAACCACTCAGGGAGTATTCCTAACATGGAAAACACCCTGGAGCGTATTGCCAAATGTAGGTATAAGACCAAAATGGACAAACGCTCTGGTTTCTGGCAGGTTGACCTAACCGCCGCAGCTCAGGAGCTGCTTGCCTTTATAACCCCTAAGGGTCGTGTCTTCAAGTGGAAGGTTATGCCTTTCGGGGTGGCTAACGCCCCAGCGCTCTTCCAGGAGCTTATGAACAAAATTTTGTACATACTGAGGCGCAGGCCTCTAGTACAGGAGTTGATTTCTCGGGGTGCAGAAATGGAGGCTCACATCGACGACGTGAGTTTGGGTACTAATACCAAAGAGGACCATGTCCTTCTCCTACGTGAATTCTTCACTGTTTGTCAAGAAAACCATCTCCGAATCAAACTCGAAAAATGTGAGTTCATGAAAGAGGAGATGGAGTATTTGGGTTTCGACGTGGGGTATGGCTGGTGGAAACCAGCCGCGTCTAAGATGCAGCCCCTACAGGACATGCAGATTCGCGATGACCCTAAGAAGGGTCTACACGATGTGAGGAGTTTTGTGGGCGCCTGTAATTTCTATCGGCGTCACATCCACAATTTTACTTACTCCTCTGTACCCCTCACTGACCTAATCAAGAAAACTACTCCCTGGAGGTGGACCTCCAGAGAGGAAGAGTGTTTCCAGGAGTTGAAGAAGAAGATTGCCTCCTCCAACTGCTTGGGAGTTCCCCGCCCCGAGGGCGAGATAGTCCTGATCACTGATGCCAGTGATGTAGGGGGGGGAGGTACGATCTATCAATGGCAGGAGCTTAACCCCGCTGAGCTAACCCACTGCCATTATCGTACTACTGGACTGAACCGTGATGGTTCGTTGAAACACGACTATCCTACCAGTGAGTGGCGACTGGTGCCACTGGGACACTGGAATTGGAAGTGGAACCAAGCGCGTTCCAACTACAGCACCTATGACCAGGAACTCCTGGCCGGTATGTTGGTGCTATCTTCACAATCCCGACTCCTGGGGTCTAACCCTATTGTCTGGCTGTGTGACCAGGAGCCTGTGAAGTCATTTCAGAAGGGCCCACCACCAGAGAAAGCGAAGCTAAAACGGTGGTGGACTTACCTGAGCCAGTTCAGGCTGACAGTGCATCATATCCCCGGGATTAAGAATGAACTGTCTGACTATATATCGCGCAACAACTTCGATGCGCTTATTGGTGAGAGCTCTGAGGCGCTCGCCAAAGAGGCTTTCCAGCGTATGGATGTCCAGCTTGACCTGTCCATGCGCACTGCTGGAATCCTGGAGGGTTGGAGTCTAACCGACTATCAGTCAGAGTATGAAGAAATTCTCCAAACCCTCAACACTGGTCTCGAACCCCGTGTCATTGACGGGCACCAGTGGTATAAAAACAATCAGTACCTCTTCTACGAGGACCGAATTGTGGTGCCTGAGGCACGACTAGATGGGTGCCTACAGTGGTCCCATCTCAGTTCCGGTCACACTGGCGCTAATCGCTCAGTGGACTTCTTCCGTGAGTGTTTCTACTCCAGTCTAACCCTGACTGAACTGAGGTCGCGTATGCAGACCATTGTGGATGCTTGTGGCTGTCATGCCAGCAAGCAGAGCGACAGTAGGGATAGGGGTCTGATCTCCAGCTTACCCATACCCTATTGTGCTAACTCTCTTCTCTACGTGGATTACATCCACGGCCTACCACGCTTTGGCGGCTATGATAGTTGCCTCGTGGTCACCTGTGGTCTATCTCGCTTCACCCGTGTGTTCCCTTGCAATAAGAAAATCACAGGTGAGCAGACTGTGAAAATGTTGGTCGAACAATGGTTCGAACCCTATGGAGCACCTAAACAGGTGCACTCTGATGAAGATGTACGCATCCGCAGTGACACTGGGTGGTACAAACGAGTGCTAAATGCCCTCAACGTGGAGGTAACCACAGGTGTGCCCTACACTCACACGTCTAACCCTCTCTGTGAGAGACAGAACCGTGTGGTGGAGCAAAACTTAAGAATCCTGATGAAACAGGAGCGCACCAAGGACTGGGTACGCCTAGTGCCCTGGGCAGTTCTGTCCATGAACTCACAGCGGAGCTCTTCTACGGGTTTCACCCCCCACGAACTGTTCCATGGAGGACGACCTGCTTGGTTCTTCAAAACCCCCTTTCCTGAGGACTTCAAGAGCCCTGTAGGAGATTGGCTAGAACACAAGCAGTCTCTGGCTAATCAGGCTGGTACTAACCTGAGGCACATTCGTGACCGTGAACAGAGCCGACGGAACCGCCTACGGCGACCTGCCAGCTTCAAGGTTGGTGACCTTGTTTTGGTACACCATTCACGCCTACCCTCCTGGCCACGTAACTGCCTACAGGACCCTTACTTTGGACCCTATCGTATCATCAGGATAGATGGATCCAGGATCCATGTCAGGTGCAGTCCACGTCTAGGTGGTGAACTGCTATGTGCTCCTAAGCAGCTGAGGCACTATCACTCCCCTGACGACTTGTCTTGGGATGAGTGGCGCCTCAGCGACAGTGAGATTGAACGTATAGACCTAGAGAACGCTGCCAGTCCAGAGGAGGCAGACGAACTCGAAGAGATGACAGCCGATGAGATGGCAGTCGATGGTTACTACGTGGTTGCAGGTATTGCTCGCCACGAGTATAAACAGGGCTGGAAATTCCTTACCCTGTGGGATGGCTATGGGTTGTCCGAGGCGACCTGGGAACCTATGTCAGCCTTCATACAACCAGATGGGAGTATCAACCCCATCTTCCGCACTTACCTCGTTGAGAACAACGAGGGGCAGCTCCTAACCCGTGCTGAGACTATGTCCCAGCGTAAGAAGCGAAACTAATTACCCTGTGTCAGTCAACTGACCCTGTCTGTGCCCTGCAGACCCATGCCTATGGTTTCCAGCGTGAGCCAGGTGGCCGCTTATCAAGATTGCAGCCACCCAGCGAGTGTTTGCCTTGTTGACCATGTGTTGCATGGGTACTGCCCTAATGTAATGACCTTGGTGAGCCAACGAAGAACGGTGGCTTTCTACACCAGGGGGGAATGACAAGCAAGGTGTTATGAGGCAAGGTGTGTCTTCCCTCCTTGGGGACAAGCGAGCCCACAGTTAGGACCCCTGACTGGTCCAGACCCATGGGGTTCTACCCTTCCTTTCAGGGTTTACCTTACCCTTACCTGTCATAACGTTTGTGTGAGTGTGCTAGTCCTAAGGTCCTGAGAGCAAGCCGCAGAAGTGGTGTCCTAATTATACCCAAGTCTGCGCCCTTGCTAACCCTGGAGGGTTGGCTTATTGATGCCACGGGGTACGCCCCGGGTCTCCCCTCCCCTATGCGCCCAATTTCTGTGCTGGCGCAAAACCTTGGGGGAATACCCAGAGAGTTAGTCCAGGTATTGTTTTCCCTACCTACCTGTCTACTACAGGGAGGGGTGGCCAAAAGCTATGAAGGCATGCAAAACGCCTGTTTGCTATGTGGCCAAAAACACTAACCTAACCCACTGTCACAGCCCACCAACCCAGCTAAAATTGCAGGAAAAGGGTGGGACAGTGACACGCCCCCTACAGGTCCTACACACCCTACAGTGGCACCATCCTGGTGGGCGAGCGCTGGGCAACTGGCTCTAGCCCCCACGCAGGACTACCACTCCTACACGCACACTCTACTTGGCGTTGCGAAGAGAAAGTTCTCGAGGGTCCTAGCGACCCACCTGTGAAATGACAAGAGAACACAGCGCTGCTAAGCAACTGTGGCCTCACAGGGGACGCCACAACGCGTTTCCCCTGCAAGGGCTTGGAGGGAAGGAGTGCTCTCGTGTGCAAGGCGCAGATGTCGATGAAGTCGGACTCCCTGCTCTGCCACAGGCGGAGCGGAGTTACTTGTTTGTGTGATCTGCGCCCCTGTTTAGCAGGGCATAAAAAAATGCTGCTGCACCACTCACCCTACCTGCCCACCTGTAAAACAAAGGCAAATGAAAGGGCGTTTGCTGCGGAGGAACCAAGGCACACTCCAGGTGTTATACCCTTCTCAGTGTGCCCTATAATACGCTGTCCGCAAACACGCTGCATGGAGCAGCTACCCTTATCAAGCAAGCAAGCGTTAAGGGACTCCTCAGGTTCTCTTAAAGAACGTACCGAGGAGCCCCTGGGTAGCCTAAACAAGGTTTACCGTGCGCAATTCGCGTGGCCTACCCTTTAATGCATCATGTGCACGCAGGGAAGGGAGGCTTAACCACAGACTCAACCAGGAGGTGAGCTCCTCCTGGGCTAACCTACCTTACTTACCATGCATCGTGTGAATGCCGCATTGAAACGAACACAAAACAAACCTAAGCGTTTTAAGCAACTCAACTTGAACGCTACGGCCGCACACGTACAAACGCTAACCTGTGAGAAAAGAAACAAGGGTGGATTAGGGATACAGGTGAAGCGATACAGCGTGTGGATGCCTAGATTAGGCACATGCATCGCGAGCACAGCGCATATTCTAACCCTACATACGCGCTGCGCGCTCCATTCGCATCACATACCTTTCACTCCTGCTTTCACCTGTGCAGAGCACGCGAGATGAACACCCGACCCCCCAACGAGCACAGCGTTAACAACCCTAACGTTTTGACGGAGCAACCAACACGAACGCAATGCGTGAGTGTGAAATGACACAGACATACCTGAGAGACGGGTTGTTGAACTGCTCTGTGGTGCGGGCTGATTGTGAATACTTTACTCTGAAGTTTATAAAAATTTTGATGCAACTGTGCAAAAATTTTCTTTGAAAACTTTAAAAACTACGGCACATACCTTCTTTTCCAAATGCCGTTTTCGCTTGCGCAACCCTTTTCTTGGCGTCCGCTTCGTTTGCGCTTGTCTGCGACTTTAAGTTATGTGTAAAAATGACGATTTCCCGCATGGTTTCGTCGATTTTCAACGATTTCACTTGCTAAATCGCAGCCCCTTCCGCAAAACCGCAGGAATCACTCCCTGTCGGTTCCATTTTCTATTTTTTTCAGCTCCTGGGGGTTTGTGTCCTCCATTGGGAGTATTGCTCCGCCCTGGCCCTTGGTCAGGACGTTTACTAAAACGCTGTTTATACGGCGATAACCGTCCGCATTAGAGCGTTCGGCTGTACCCTAGTGGACAGACACATGTGCTCTAGCCAGGGAGTCCTGGGTTCAATTCCCACTGTCCCCACACTTTTTCCAAAAGTTTTCGCCGCACGCCGGCGACTTTTGAGGAATGCCCCTTCGAAGGGACATCATTCACGGTACATTACACTGTTTTTCAAGGGTCCATACAGTGTGATAGGCTTCAATGAAGTGATGAGAATGTTTTCTGTAAGTTTAATGCATCTTTTTGAGGTAATTTTGGGAATATTTGAGCCTTTTTCCTTGGTCCTACTAGCTTGATCAACTAGTACTCCAGGGGGGAGTAAGAAAAAGTCACTGCCATGTCTTTCTTGGAGGGCTTGATCCAGGCTAAGCCCCCCCTTAAAACCCTTTGTTGATGCTGAGACAAACTTAAGTGTTTTTATCTCTCTTTTGTGGCCTAAAGTACACTTTCTCAAGGTAACTAGGGTTGTGACCCTAGCCCCCCCCATGAAGTTCACCCCTACCACTCAACTGAGCGGAGGTACCTTCCTTCATGGAGGTCATACCAAAATAAATCAGGCATTCCATGCTTGTGGGCCTTGGAGGTTAAGCCTAAGTGGTCTCCCACCCCAAGACCCCTATACTCAATTGAATCTACCACTTATTGTGGTCCTACTTTGTAACTGTTTCTGAATTCAGTTGCTTGGCCAAGTCATTTTCTGTGTGGTCCTGACATCTATGCTCCTCAGTCCTAACCAGCACCATTTCACCCAAAAGAGTGCACATGAAGTGCCTATTGCAACCACTGAGGCTAGAGTCTGACCAATTTTCATTTAAAACCTTTTGCATTATTCATTTGTGATTGAATCTATGTTCATATACCTGCTTTGTCTATCTGCAGCCCTTCTGTGTTACACTGGATTCCAAAACCAATCATTGATTTCATTGATTCGATCCATATTCAGTCCTTGCTCTACTTGCTGCTTTGGTTTGGGGTTTTCCACTACAAAACCAACTTGCAGGAATACATCAAAAGACCTAGGGCATAATTCAAGGACATCTTTCTCCTAGGACTAGCGAACAAAGAAAAAAAGAACAACCTGAGGTGAAATGCATATCAAAAAGGGTTTCCATGCTAAAACTCCGCGAGCACCATATGCCGCATGGCTGCTATTTGTCATTGATATTCGTAGTATGTTTTCTCTTTCATCTTGTGTTTTCTAGTTTTGAGAGTTTTTATTGGATTCCCAAAGAACGCAGCTTACAATGTAATAGTTTCACCACTAAGTTGGATCTTTGAAAATACCATAGTCATGTCAGTCATGTCCAAAGGACCTTGGACATAGGTCCAAAAAACAAAGCCATGGCCTAGATTTTATAAAAGAATACTGCTGAATACCTACATGTCCAAGGTCTATGGTGTGGTCAAAAGATGTTGCGTTTCAATTAGTTTGTATGATGTGCATGAACCATTGCAACAAAGTTTTGAGTTATGGACATTGGAGTTGAAAATGTGAGCAAGTTGGGAGTTTTGAATGGTCCATCAACGTCTTGTTGCTTCAATGAATCTTTTCGGGTGCCCTTTTATGTTTCATTATTGTGATGTTGTGGCTCTTGCTTTGTAGCGTGGTTACTGAGAATCCATACCAACTACAACCAATGGTTGACAATCATGATAGCCATGACAACCTGCTGTTGCGAATGTGGTATCCACTTTAATCACGTACAGCAGAGCTACTAACTGCTATGCTCAAAAATGCTGAATTGATGATGTGTTTCTCTCCCAACGGAGAACTGATGCAATAATTTACCTGCTGCGAAGTAGGTTTGCTGGCAATGTTTGCTCTCATCATGATATATTTTGCACATGAGGTACCAAATCTGCATGCCCTACCAAGAGTAAGAAAAAGTGTATTTTAGGCACAACCAAGGTACCTTTACTTGTACTGAAGACACTGTGAGACACATTGCTTTTTTGTCTTAGCATTTGTCTCTATACAAATTGATGTAAATGCATTTTGACCTATAAAACCAATCACTTTTGATGGAGTTTTGAAGTGACCCTTGTCCCTCCAGCTTTGAGTAGCCAATTTAATCTTGATGGGACATCCGGGTTGAAGATTCTGCGCTGCCACTTATCTGACAATTGGTGTGTGATGAATAGGGTCAGGTCTGACTTACGGCAGCAGGCGTAGCGGTGGCTGTGCAGCGCCATGCCCCTTTGTGCGGAGACACTCCATTCACTGCAGACTAGAAGGTTTGGAGTGCTTGCAGGCTGCAAGTTCTGTGGAGAAGCTACGTATGATTTCGAATGTGCACGGTGTCCTACAAAGTGTGAACGTAGGTTGGCAAAGATGCACGGATCGTTGTGGGTTGAGGCAGTGAGTGTGTTGTTGGCGGCGATGATTTCACTGCAGGACCATGACACGAGGCTTGTAGGGTGCGTCAGTTACCCATGTGACGGGAAGTTCGTGGAGTTTGTGGTGGATGCTGCTATTGTGCGCCTGATGTCAAGTGGCTTTGTAAGAGGATAGTTTTGGTTGCACAACGCTGGGGGTTTTGGGACGTGTCTCAGGAAGACGCTTGCGTCGACATTGTACATGATGATAACACGGAGATGGCTGCGCTGGCGGCTGTAGCGGCAGCAGCAGGGTTGCTTACGATACACTGTCGTCGTGCTGTAAATGGTATTACAGTGGCACTTTCACTAAAAACATATTTCTCATCGTTCCGTTTGTTTTGAACTTTGCGAAATGAATGAAACAACTCTTCTTTCACACATGTTACAAAGCAACCTTTCCAAATCTGCCAAAAAAATTATTCTCTGTGTTCCATGTGTTCCTTTTGCCCAATGTTCGTTTCCGGCTCAACATAGGGTGCAGTTTAGGTGGCCTAAGATACATAAAAATGTATGGGCAATGAAACACAGCAGCAGTGCCCACATTGCATTAGCGTTCAGACATACTCTGCACGTCCCAACTCTTGTCATTCCTTGAAGTGTGTAGCCAAGTTCGACAAGTGTAGCAAACCCAGCGTGCGCAGCCTGAACCTGCATTGGTCCTTGGTACGGAGATGCCACGACAAGATGGCGCTTTTGTCCGGTGTATAGGGCTCATCGACGCCTAACACTTGAGCCCGGCGGATGGCGAGGTCCACAAGCGGGGAGGCTGCGTTGTGTGCTTCCCCACCCGTCCCCACCCGTCCCCGGGGGTCTCAAACCCGGGGGAGGTGTCCTGCGGGTAGGACTAGTAAGCAGAACTCAAAATGACAGTGGCGCCCCCTAATGGAGCCACCCTGGTTGCAGTGCTCACAGTCCCCGCTCGGCGGAGAGTTCGCGCGGATCCACTCTCTTTGCCGCGTTTGCCATTCCACCACGCCCCCCACCACCGTGAACTTAGCGCTTCTCCACACGAAGATGTCCCCAAGGGTTAATTTGGCCTCCTCTAGCGTGGTGTGCTGCTGGTCAGTTTGCTTGGCACTTCCGGCCGATCCCCCATGCCTTCTTGCGCATGTTAGCTGAGATTGATTCCCGCAATCCTAGGTGCGCTACGCCGGCTGCTCCCCTGGGTCCATCATGGCGTTGGCGGTCTGGCCCTTGAACTCGACCGGCCGCGGAACCTTGCCGACTTGCCCAGCCCTCAACTTGACGTATGGTTTTGGTTTGGATAGGATAAGCCGCGTCCACTGGGTTAGCTGGGGGGCGCTCGAGGGCCTTGTTCAGCTCTAGCATGGACAAAGGAGGGAGAGTCGGGCCTTCCTTCAGGGACGCCTAGGCAAGTTGCTCTTGCAATTGCTCAATTTCTCTAGCTTGTTCCGCGAATCTCTCCTCGGCGGAAGCGTGAGGCTGATGTGAGTCTGAGGTTGGTTGCATTTTATTACGAAAAAAACACGGAATAGCTGCCTAAGTATGGAAGCAAAAACAAAAGTTGAGGCAAGGCTCAAATAATGATCTCAGCGGTCCGCTAGATCGCACCTTCATTAGACATTGTTGTTCGTGCATATTGCGTGCAATAGGTGGCTGTTTTGGGACAAGAAATGTGGCAAAAATACTGACAAGTGGGGCGGTAGAAAAGGGGAAAGGGGGTTGTAGAACGATGACCTAAGGTTCAAGCCTCCGAAAAAGAAGCAACTCATTGTGAATGAATTCCCGGAAAACAACCAGAGAGTACACTGCACTAAACGGGGGCAGCGGGAGGGGGGGGGGCAGGGACTTGCTTGAGCGGGGGGGGGGGAGGGGTCGAGGGGACGGGGGGAGCCCCCCCCCCCCTGTTGGAATGTACCTAGTCCATAGGGAACAGAAAATTTATTGGGCAACGAACCACTTAGCACATGGAAATGTCATCTTGTTGGTAGCAAACAAAGCCAATTCATCGTTGCAGGTCAACTCAGGGTTCCCTCATCTCATCAAAACACAACAAATGCAACGAAGCGGGACATTCACCATCTCATGCCAACTCACAGTGATCATGGTCAATCAGAATTAGACTCCCCTGAATTGGACCTCCATCTGTAGTGGAAGTGGAGCTGGAACCTGATGATGATGAGGAATGTGGGTCGCTGCTTGAGTGGGAGACATCAGACAAGTATTGCCATTGGCACACTCAAAAACAGTGTGGCACATGCCTTTTGTGCCTCGTTGTATGCTTCTTGTCTCTTCGGCCAGTGATCCTATCTTTAAACCTAAAACAAAGCAGCGCGTTGATTACGTCTTTGCGTTTTGCGCGTGGCGACGGCTGGACCGGAGCGGACCGGAGCGGAAATACAGTGACAACGAGCGTTGGGTCATCGTAATCCGCAAGACAAAGAACACAGAGTACACATAAAAAGATAAGTAAACAGTGTGTGGCATGCGCCGAAGGCACCGAGAAATTTTTTTCTCGTCACCAAAAAAAAATCCCAAAACCCAGGTTTCAGCTGCACTTGAGCTGAGGGGGGAGGGGTCCCCCCCCCCCCCCCCCTCGGAATGAAAATTAAACCAAGTCCTTGGGGGCGGGGGCTAACAATTGTAGAAAATGGTGAGAAAGAGGTTGTCAAACTTCCCCGACAAAACCCATGGTGGGTTTTTTATTCATTACAAAAAGGGGAAAATTGTCTTTTTGGTACACATGAGTCCCCAAGTGTAGCAAACGTGGGAAACCGGGTGGTTTTTTGGCGGGAAGAGTGTTTTGTTGGTGCATATTGGTTCTGTCGCGGGTCCATTCCAGTGAGGTAAATTGGGACTTTTATTGGTACAAATAGGGATTTTGTGTTACCGAACGCGGATTTTTTGGTACTTACTGGGGTTTCTTCTGGTACAAAACGGGAGGGTTTTTGGGACAAAATCGGGTCTTTTTGGTATTCACCACCATGAATTGGCGTTCGTGACCCCAGCCTATGTCATGAGCATGCACTATCTACTGTATTGCACATCTGAAAAAAGGGTTTGAAATGATCCTGAACGAAAATGGTAACCCCCCCCCCCCTTGTATAAACTACGCCAAAATACCAAATTAATACGGTCCCTACGCCTACTGTAGCTTGGACATGGGCATAGCTTGCACGCAACACATACAACCACGGACGCACACGTAAATAAGCGCATAGTATGAGTGCACCTCAATCTCCACCCATGTTCCCAAAGGCATGCAAATGCAAGAAAATGTTTGAAACATGGAAATTAAGGTTCACACCAATGTTTTCACAAGCAATGAAAAGGCAACTTCAAGTGCTTGGGAATGAAATTGGCTTGCGTTGTAAAATACAACTTCCCATCAAAAACATGGGCCATTCCCCACACACCTCATGGCTGCACTACATTTGGTACCGAATTAAACTTAGGTACCAAATTAATACGGTCCCTACGCCTACTGTAGCTTGAGCAAGGGCGTAGCTTATACAAGAGGGGGGGGGGACCCCCTGCCCCACTTTTGCGCAACGACCGCCTTGCGCCTTGATCAAACCCGGCATTTTGCGACACTAGCAGTATCCACAGGCCTATCCAACGAGCAGCCCCTGGTCAAACGGCGCTTTTCTGGCTTTTTTTGACCACTTGGTTCTGACAACACCAAGAGCAAGAAGTGAGATTGCAAGAGGGAGCACACACCCTCCTGTATCACACAGCTGTACAACACACGAAACAAACATGGGATGCGAGCACAAAGAATATCACCTTATACTGAATGCCATGACTGAAGCTACACCTACTGGATTTCATGATTGATAGCGTGGGTGTTCCAGACAGCAAAAATGATCAGGCGAAGCTGAGATCAGATGCACCAGTAGAACAGGTGCATTAACCCGCTGTTGCCATCTCAATGTATGCAAAACTATGTATATGTATGCATACATTTTGAGACCAGCTGAGCGGTCACCAAAACTGGGACCCCTCCCACAAAGACACTGGCGCAATGACCAATGACCAGGAATGTTTCACTGTTTGACCAGCACGTGCTCGTTGGACAATCATTTGCTTTGTGTGTATGCGTTCAGTACAAAGGTCCAGGCACGGCCAGACTGTGGCCATAATGACCCCCCCCCCCCCCCCACCTATGCACAATAGTGACAAACCCTCCTCAGTCACGGAAGGGGGCTTGTTGCTACACACTACGTTGGCAGCAACTTTCAGGACCCTGACTCAGCCATAAATGTTGTGCATACCTTTGCATAGCCCCGCCCAGCCCTGGCACTCACACCAATTGTTGCCATGGCAGCGCAGCTTCCAAAACACAATCATCATTTACAGCGCAACAGTGGGAGTGTTGTTTAGGGTGTTGTTTTGTTAGTGTTGTTAGCATGTATGATACATCCTGACCTTCGTGAACACAATGCCATGTTTATAATGGCCTTGGTAAGGCGAGATATCTCATGCACACCATCGTAATGGGACCGATTGCTGCCCCACTAGTGTGACTTTTGGATTGTGTTGGGGACATGAAGCTCGAAATCTTTACTTGGCTGGTTAGGAAAGAGTCAGAGGCCTTAGACATAATGAGACAGGACAACGGTTAAGAAGATGGTGCACTTGGCTTAGGTTTGCGAAGAATGATGGGTCAAATGCCGGTTTGGGGCTTTCGCTCAGTCAATGGCCAGCCCAACCCAGGGCTGCATGTCATCAAATGGGGGCTGTCACAAATTTGTTGTCAGACCCAACCCCTCCAGCGGGATACTGCGTGGGTTGTGGGCCACCTTAAAAGCAGGCTGCTAAAAGCAATCTGGCAGGTCTGCGAATGCGTCAGCTCACAACTGCAAAGACGACCCGGGACCACCAACATTGGGTGTGACGTTCACGTACACGGGGGTCCACCTGAAAATAGCACAGACTGTCCAATTCAAGGTCCTCCAATTTCCTACAACATCCTGCTGCTCTTGGAGCAATAAACGACTTTGCTCGGCCCGAGGCTGACGAATTACGAAGCTTAGCTCCGAAAACGAGTTCCACACTATTTCTCTTCTGCAAATTTCCGCGATCAATCAAAAGGACATGACTCGCGAGGCAGCTGGAGACTCTGGAGCAGCACATAGCTGCAGCTTCACACAGTTCGCGAAAGATGCAGCCCAGTGAAACGTCCCCCTGCATAACCACCCAACCAGTCAGCAACAATTCTGCCCATGCTCACGCCCTCTATGCACACCAGACCAGTGTTTACTGAACCCCCCTTAAGGGCGGGGGGCATTCGTTGCCCTGGCCGACCCCTGTCAACTCATGCACCAGACCACATCAGAAATCTTGTTCTTTCCATGAGAAGCGGATCACAAAAATTTCTGAGTCCGGGTATTGAGGCCCGTTTCCGGTGCACACTCACACCCTCCCCACTGGCAGGTGGGGGGTTGGGGAGCTTTCCATCGCAGCCCTACTGTGCAATGCAGATGATGAGTGAGGCCCTGATCGTGTGGTACAAGGCTGCAAAGGCACAAAAAACAGAACAAAAAGCTCTTCAGTGACACTGTCATGGGTGCCTTTCGTTGTGACAGAGAAGTGCCCAGATGCACAGTTCAGTGGGTTCAGTCATTATCCTCAGGGCCCACACAATGTCAGACACATCGGACACATCGTTCTTAACTAACTGTAGGACCCCTGGCGCTCTAGGCTAGCCGCTGCGAAGGTGTAGCACACAGCACACAGCCCCCCCATCCCCCCAACCACCAAAGCTCATTATGGTCTGACTGTACATACCACAACGACGACGAGCACAACAACAACAACAACAACAACAACAACAACAACAACAACAACAACAACAACAACAACAACAACAACAACAACAACAACAACAACAACAACAACAACAACAACAACAACAACAACAACAACAACAAGAGCAGCAGCAGCAGCAGCAACGAAATGACTACCTCTCTTCAGCGACCTCATGACCTCGCAGATCGGCAATGACTGCTCCCCTGCTTGGACATGTCTTGGGCATGCCCCAACCGCACGCTCCCCCACCTATAAAATGCCCAGCTGCGCCCGTCTTGCGCAACACAGTGACAACAAAGGATCACCTGGTACACTTGGGTAGACGTGCACCTTACAATAATAGTTGCAAGGTGCTGGACAGCTACTGACTGACGGTGATCGGGAAGCAAGCACTGGCGGTTGAGGTCAACGGATGGCAGTCCTTGGGGCACCCTCTTGGTGCCACCAAGGTCGCAGAGGGGGTCAGAGAGCGGGCGCGGGGGGGGGGGGGGGGTTAGGTTGCTCTCAGCGCTGCAGGATGTTCCCCCGTTACTGTGCGGGTCCCGTGGGTGAGAAACAGCTGGCCACATTGAGGCGTTTCAGCCCCCACCCCCTGCAGGCGAGCGGTATGGCCTTTCGTGACACCCTGTGCCTGTGTGCTCTTCCCCACAGCCCAGCTATCCTCTGTGGTTAGGGACTGCTCCACGACCTCCAAGTGGTACTGAATCTGCGGTTCACGAATTGGCCCACTTGATCACTTTATGACGACAATTAGCAGCTCTTCACTATCCCACTTGACGGAACTCCCCAAGTGCGCCTCCCAAGAGTCCGTGACTGCGGTGCAGGCACTAGCACAGTATAGCCTGGGCGCACACCACACTGCAGCAAGCCGGAACCTGGTGAAGGTGCCGTGGAGGGCACTAACCCCCCCCCCCCCCACTACACCTCATCTTCACTCGACCTCCTCCACGGCGTCGCAGTGCCCCCCACCCCCCACCCCCCACCCCCCATCCCCCCCATCCCCCTGGGGATGGAACCGTTGGACGTCTTTTTTGGCCCCTGCGAGGTCCCTTCGCCGCATTGCCGCGCGACTCGCTTGCCACTTGTTGCCTTGTGAACCAACTCGCCACCCCCCCCCCCCCCCCAGAAGGCTGGTTCCTGGGACCCCAGGCGGTCGAAATAAAGGGCGTGTCATCCCCTTGCGCCCTGAGGGCCGGAGAAGGGCATCGGAAACGCCTGTAATACAGCCCCGCTTAAGAGTGCGGTGAGGGTGGACGGATGCTGCATCCTGCGGTGTGCCTGACAGGCCGTGGAGGCCCCCGGTCGGCAGCGGGACAGCGGGGCCATGTGCATCATCATGAGGGCATGGGGGCAACACCACGCGTTCAAAGGGGTCAGAAGGTCAGAATCTTCACAAAACCGGGGGCATCTCCTTGGAATCGCCCACAGATATCAACCGTCGCATCGCCGGGGGTTCATATCAGGACGACCCAGTCCTCCAAGCGACCCTTTCCATCCCCCGCCATGTGGTCTTCAAGGGAGGAGGGCCGGATGCCCTGCAATCTTATGCACCTTCACGCCACCCCCCACCCCCCGAACTCTGGCTGCCTTGTGTTCATGAGCGCCACCGCAAAGCGCCAACCCCCACCAAAGCCCCCGCACCATCGCTCCGTGCCACTGCCCCGCACCACCGCCTGGGGCTCGGTCAGTCAGTATCAGGCTTTGCGTCCTTCCCACCTCCCCTCCTCTGCCCCCTGCGAAAAGACGGACACGCGCGCGCGCGCACATACACACACAACGAAGAGGCGTCTCCGGATTGCACCTCCGTCCCAAGCCTTAAAAGCGTTCCTTCCGCTTCCGTGCAGTGTATTTGGAATCGTTGGCCGTGCGCTTCCCCTTGGATCGCTGCTGCTCTTTCTTCCACATGACCCATTCCCGGGCCTTCAGAGGCAAACGCTTTCCTAAGCATCGAAAATACAAGAGACCCCTGGCTGCGCGCCACACCCGCATAATTTCGCCCAGGGACAATTTAGCCGGGTATAATTTTGCCAGGGGAAAATTGCCACCCTTAAAATCCCCGAGGCTCAAAATGCCAAATGTATGCCTGAATGACTGCAATAAAACACACAAGACATGCACGAGAAAGAAACCACAAAATTGCCACAAGAGGGTCACAGAATTGTGCTTTCTCAGAGCCAAGCGCGCCTGACCCATGGGGAACGCCACCTGAAAGCGGAAGTGCATGTGACAGCCTTATGCGCGGGTGCCTCCAGAGGGCGCAACCCCCAAAGTTTCGAGAGGGGAAATTTGCCACCTTTCTTAAGGGCGAAATTTCCCCGTCCCCTGAACCCAACACCCACCACAATGACCAACGCACGGCGCATAGTACACGACCCACAACCCACAGCAAGCCACCGCATTCCCTGTCCTCATCGCGCAGCCCAACTCGCGGTAGGTCTGCACCGGATCCTCTGCCGACTCGCGCGTGCACGCGACAATGGGCGGGACGCGCACGGCAGCAGGCGCGCGGCAGCCGCATCGCAGCACGCAACGGACACACACCAGGTCGGCCTTTCCCCTTCTTCTGCCGCTCTGTAATGTGCACTGGCCGTTTGCCAACATTGAACAATTCGCCCTGAGCCACTTCAAAAGCATTCTTGGCCTTGGACTTGCCGGCCCACTCATCCAGTGCCATTTGCGCATCCTCGTCCTCCTCGTCCTCCTCGTCCTCCTCGTCCTCCTCCTCGTCCGAGTCCATCTCTTCGTCAACTTCCTGCATTGCAAAAAAAGTAAGAGGTAACCCCCCCCCCTCCATCCACTGGTGCACCACAGAGAAGCGAGGAGGAGAATAAACGAAAAATTGATCGCATCACATCGCATCACATCACATCACATCACATCACATCACATCACATCACATCACATCACATCACATCACATCACATCACATTACATCACATCACATCACATCACATCACATCACTACACATCACATCACATCACATCACATCACATCACATCACATCACATCACATCACATCACATCACATCACATCACATCACATCACATCACATCACATCACATCACATCACATCACATCACATCACATCACACCACACCACATCACACCACACCACAGCACAATGCACTACCCCACTGCCTGGGAGCAGTGGACAGTGCAACCTCTGCATTGCACTGCCTCACTGCCCTGGGGGCAGTGGGCAGTGCAACTCCTGCAATGCACTGCCTCACTGCCTGGGGGCAGTGGGCAGTGCAACTCCTGCAATGCACTGCCCCACTGCCTGGGGGCAGTGGGCAGTGCAACTCCTGCAATACACTGCCGCACTGTCTGGGGGCAGTGGGCAGCGCAACTCCTGCAATGCACTGCCTCACTGCCTGGGGGCAGTGGGCAGTGGAACTTCTGCAATGCACTGCCCCACTGCCTGGGGGCAGTGGGCAGTGGAACCCCTGCAATGCACTGCCTCATTGCCCCGGGGGCAGTGGGCAGTGCAATTCCTGCAATGCACTCCCTCACTGCCTGGGGGCAGTGGGCAGCGCAACTCCTGCAATGCACTGCCCCACTGCCTGGGGGCAGTGGGCAGCGCAACTCCTGCAATGCACTGCCCCACTGCCTGGGGGCAGTGGGCAGTGGACCTCCGGCAATACACTGCCGCACTGCCTGGGGGCAGTGGGCAGTACAACTCCTGCAATGCACTGCCTCACTGCCTGGGGGCAGTGGGCAGTGCAACTCCTGCAATGCACTGCCTCACTGCCTGGGAGCAGTGGACAGTGCAACCTCTGCATTGCACTGCCTCACTGCCTGGGGGCAGTGGACAGTGCAACTCCTGCAATGCACTGCCGCACTGCCTGGGGGCAGTGGGCAGTGCAACTCCTGCAATGCACTACCCCACTGCCTGGGAGCAGTGGACAGTGCAACCTCTGCATTGCACTGCCTCACTGCCTGGGGGCAGTAGGCAGTGCAAGGTCTGCAATGCACTGCCCCACCGCCGGGGGGCAGTGGGCAGTGGAACCCCTGCAATGCGCTGCCTCACTGCCCTGGGGGCAGTGGGCAGCGCAATTCCTGCAACGCACTGCCTCCCTGCCTGGGGGCAGTGGGCAGTGCAACTCCTGCAATACACTGCCGCACTGTCTGAGGGCAGTGGGCGGCGGAACTCCTGCAATGCACTGCCCCACTGCCTGGGGGCAGTGGGCAGTGCAACTCCTGCAATACACTGCCGCACTGTCCGGGGGCAGTGGGCAGCGCAACTCCTGCAATGCACTGCCTCACTGCCCTGGGGCAGTGGGCAGTGGAACTGCGGCAATGCACTGCCCCACTGCCTGGGGGCAGTGGGCAGTGGAACCCCTGCAATGCACTGCCTCATTGCCCCGGGGGCAGTGGGCAGTGCAATTCCTGCAATGCACTGCCTCACTGCCTGGCGGCAGTGGGCAGTGCAACTCCTGCAATACACTGCCGCGCTGTCTGGGGGCAGTGGGCAGCGCAACTCCTGCAATGCACTGCCGCACTGTCTGGGGGCAGTGGGCAGTGGAACTCCTGCAAGCCACTGCCTCACTGCCTGGGGGCAGTGGACAGTGCAACTCCTGCAATGCACTGCCTCACTGCCTGGGGGCAGTGGGCAGTGCAACTGCTGCAATGCACTGCCTCACTGCCTGGGGGCAGTGGACAGTGCAACTCCTGCAATGCACTGCCCCACTGCCTGGGGGCAGTGGGCAGTGCAACTCCTGCAATGCACTGCCTCACTGCCTGGGGGCAGTGGACAGTGCAACTCCTGCAGTGCACTGCCCCGCTGCCTGGGGGCAGTGGGCAGTGCAACTCCTGCAATGCACTGCCCCACTGCCTGGGAGCAGTGGACAGTGCAACCTCTGCATTGCACTAACTCACTGCCCTGGGGGCAGTGGGCAGTGCAACTTCTGCAATGCACTGCCCCACTGCCGGGGGGCAGTGGGCAGTGGAACCCCTGCAATGCACTGCCTCACTGCCCTGGGGGCAGTGGGCAGTGCAATTCCTGCAATGCACTGCCGCACTGTCTGAGGGCAGTGGGCAGTGGAACTCCTGCAATGCACTGCCCCACTGCCTGGGGGCAGTGGGCAGTGGACCTCCGGCAATACACTGCCACACTGCCTGGGGGCAGTGGGCAGTGCAACTCCTCCAATGCATTGCCTCACTGCCTGGGGCCAGTGGACAGTGCAACTTCTGCAACGCACTGCCCCACTGCCTGGGGGCAGTGGGCAGTGCAACTCCTGCAATGCACTGCCTCACTGCCTGGGGGCAGTGGGCAGTGCAACTCCTGCAATACACTGCCGCACTGTCTGGGAGCAGTGGACAGTGCAACCTCTGCATTGCACTAACTCACTGCCCTGGGGGCAGTGGGCAGTGCAACTTCTGCAATGCACTGCCCCACTGCCGGGGGGCAGTGGGCAGTGGAACCCCTGCAATGCACTGCCTCACTGCCCTGGGGGCAGTGGGCAGTGCAATTCCTGCAATGCACTGCCGCACTGTCTGAGGGCAGTGGGCAGTGGAACCCCTGCAATGCACTGCCTCACTGCCCTGGGGGCAGTGGGCAGTGCAATTCCTGCAATGCACTGCCGCACTGTCTGAGGGCAGTGGGCAGTGCAACTCCTGCAATGCACTGCCTCACTGCCTGGGGGCAGTGGGCAGTGCAACTCCTGCAATGCACTGCCCCACTGCCTGGGAGCAGGGGACAGTGCAACCTCTGCATTGCACTAACTCACTGCCCTGGGGGCAGTGGGCAGTGCAACTTCTGCAATGCACTGCCCCACTGCCGGGGGGCAGTGGGCAGTGGAACCCCTGCAATGCACTGCCTCACTGCCCTGGGGGCAGTGGGCAGTGCAATTCCTGCAATGCACTGCCGCACTGTCTGAGGGCAGTGGGCAGTGGAACTCCTGCAATGCACTGCCCCACTGCCTGGGGGCAGTGGGCAGTGGACCTCCGGCAATACACTGCCACACTGCCTGGGGGCAGTGGGCAGTGCAACTCCTGCAATGCACTGCCTCACTGCCTGGGGGCAGTGGGCAGTGGACCTCCGGCAATACACTGCCACACTGCCTGGGGGCAGTGGGCAGTGCAACTCCTGCAATGCATTGCCTCACTGCCTGGGGCCAGTGGACAGTGCAACTTCTGCAACGCACTGCCCCACTGCCTGGGGGCAGTGGGCAGTGCAACTCCTGCAATGCACTGCCTCACTGCCTGGGGGCAGTGGGCAGTGCAACTCCTGCAATACACTGCCGCACTGTCTGGGGGCAGTGGGCAGCGGAACTCCTGCAATGCACTGCCTCACTGCCTGGGGGCAGTGGACAGTGCAACTTCTGCAATGCACTGCCCCACTGCCTGGGGGCAGTGGGCAGTGCAACTCCTGCAATGCACTGCCTCACTGCCTGGGGGCAGTGGGCAGTGCAACTCCTGCAATACACTGCCGCACTGTCTGGGGGCAGTGGGCAGTGCAACTCCTGCAATGCACTGCCTCACTGCCTGGGGGCAGTGGGCAGTGCAACTCCTGCAATACACTGCCGCACTGTCTGAGGGCAGTGGGCAGCGGAACTCCTGCAATGCACTGCCCCACTGCCTGGGGGCAGTGGGCAGTGGACCTCCGGCAATACACTGCCTCACTGCCTGGGGCCAGTGGACAGTGCAACTTCTGCGACCAACTGCCCCAATGCCTGGGGGCAGTGGGCAGTGCAACTCCTGCAATGCACTGCCTCACTGCCTGGGGGCAGTGGACAGTGCAACTCCTGCAATGCACTGCCCCACTGCCTGGGGGCAGTGGGCAGCGCAACTCCTGCAATGCACTGCCTCACTGCCTGGGGGCAGTGGGCAGTGCAACTCCTGCAATGCACTGCCTCACTGCCTGGGGGCAGTGGACAGTGCAACTCCTGCAATGCACTGCCTCACTGCCTGGGGGCAGTGGGCAGTGCAACTCCTGCAATGCACTGCCCCTCTGCCTGGGGGCAGTGGGCAGCGCAACTCCTGCAATGCACTGCCTCACTGCCTGGGGGCAGTGGGCAGTGGAACTCCTGCAATGCACTGCCCCACTGCCTGGGGGCAGTGGGCAGCGCAACTCCTGCAATGCACTGCCTCACTGCCTGGGGGCAGTGGGCAGTGCAACTCCTGCAATGCACTGCCCCACTGCCTGGGGGCAGTGGACAGTGCAACTTCTGCAATGCACTGCCTCACTGCCCTGGGGGCAGTGGGCAGTGGAACCCCTGCAATGCACTGTCCACTGCCCCCAGGCAGTGAGGCAGTGTATTGCGGGAGTTGCACTGCCCACTGCCCCCAGGCAGCGGGGCAGTGCACTGCAGAAGCTGCACTGTCCACTCTCCCCAGGCAGTGAGGCAGTGCGTTGCAGGAGTTGCACTGCCCACTGCCCCCAGGCAGTGAGGCAGTGCATTGCAAGAGTTGCACTGCCCACTGCTCCCAGGCAGTGAGGCAGTGCATTGCAGGAGTTCCGCTGCCTACTGCCCCACGGCAGTGAGGCAGTGCATTGCAGGAGTTGCACTGCCAATTGCCCCCAGGCAGTGAGGCAGTGCATTGCAGGAGTTGCCCTCCCTGCTGTCCCCCGGCAGTGAGGCAGTGCATTGCAGGAGTTCCACTGCCCACTGCCCCCAGGCAGTGAGGCAGTGCGTTGCAGAAGTTGCACTGCCCACTGCCCCCAGGCAGTGGGGCAGTGCATTGCAAGAGTTCCACTGCCCACTGCCCCAGGGCAGTGAGGCAGTGCATTGCAGAAGCTGCACTGTCCACTGCCCCCAGGCAGTGAGGTAGTGCATTGCGGGAGTTGCACTGCCCACTGCCCCAGGGCAGTGAGGCAGTGCATTGCAGGAGTTGCGCTGCCCACTGCCCCCAGGCAGTGAGGCGGTGCATTGCAGGAGTTGCGCTGCCCACTGCCCCTCGGCAGTGAGGCAGTGCATTGCAGGAATTGCACAGTCCACTGCCCCCAGGCAGTGAGGCAGTGCGTTGCAAGAGTTCCACTGCCCACTGCCCCAGGGCAGTGAGGCAGTGCATTGCAGGAGTTGCACTGCCAACTGCCCCAGGGCAGTGAGGCAGTGCATTGCAGAAGTTGCCCTGCCCACTGCCCCCAGGCAGTGGGGTAGTGCGTTGCAGGAGTTGCACTGCCCACTGCCTCAGGGCAGTGAGGCAGTGCATTGCAGGAGTTGCACTGCCCATTGCCCCCAGGCAGTGAGGCAGTGCATTGCAAGAGTTCCACTGCCCACTGCCCCAGGGCAGTGAGGCAGTGCATTGCACAAGCTGCACTGTCCACTGCCCCCAGGCAGTGAGGCAGTGCATTGCAGGAGTTGCACTGCCCACTGCCCCCAGGCAGTGGGGCAGTGCATTGCAGGAGTTCCACTGCCCACTGCCCCAGGGCAGTGAGGCAGTGCATTGCAGGAGTTGCGCTGCCCACTGCCCCCAGACAGTGGGGCAGTGCATTGCAGGAGTTGCACTGCCAACTGCCCCAGGACAGTGAGGCAGTGCATTGCAGAAGTTGCACTGCCCACTGCCCCCAGGCAGTGGGGTAGTGCATTGCAAGAGTTCCACTGCCCACTGCCCCAGGGCAGTGAGGCAGTGCATTGCAGAAGCTGCACTATCCACTGCCCCCAGGCAGTGAGGCAGTGCATTGCAGGAGTTGCACTGCCCACTGCCCCCAGGCAGTGGGGCAGTGCATTGCAGGAGTTGCACTGCCCACTGCCCCCAGGCAGTGAGGCAGTGCATTGCGGGAGTTCCACTGCCCACTGCCCCAGGGCAGTGAGGCAGTGCATTGCAGGAGTTGCGCTGCCCACTGCCCCCAGACAGTGGGGCAGTGGCTTGCAGGAGGTCCACTGCCCACTGCCCCCAGGCAGTGCGGCAGTGCATTGCAGAAGCTGCACTGTCCACTGCCCTCAGGCAGTGAGGCAGTGCATTGCAGGAGTTCCACTGCCCACTGCCCTCAGGCAGTGAGGCAGTGCATTGCAGGGGTTCCACTGCCCACTGCCCCCCGGCAGTGAGGCAGTGCATTGCAGGAGGTCCACTGCCCACTGCCCCCAGGCAGTGGGGCAGTGCATTGAAGGAGGTCCACTGCCCACTGCCCCCAGGCAGCGAGGCAGTGTGTTGCAGGAGGTCCACTGCCCACTGCCCCCAGGCAGTGGAGCAGTGCATTGAAGGAGGTCCACTGCCACTGCCCCCAGGCAGTGCGCCAGTGTATTGCAGGAGGTCCACCGCCCACTGCCCCCAGGCAGTGAGGCGGTGTATTGCAGGAGGTCCACTGCCCACTGCCCCAAGGCAGTGGGGCAGTGTATTGCAGGAGTTGCACTGCCCACTGCCCCCGGGCAGTGAGGCAGTGCATTGCAGGAATTGCACTGCCCACTGCCCCAGGCAGTGAGGCAGTGGATTGCAGGAGGTCCACTGCCCACTGCCCCCAGGCAGTGGGGCAGTGCATTGCAGGAGGTCCACTGCCCACTGCCCCCAGGCAGTGCGGCAGTGCATTGCAGGAGTTCCACTGCCCACTGCCCCCTGCCCACAACAACAGTACAGCAGGGCACACACAGTGCAGTGTGGTGCAGAGCACCAAGTAGTGCGGCACCACACAGAAGGCACTGGTGGTGCAGCGCGGCACGCAGGGTGCAGTGGGCAAATGAGACCCTGTGCGACTGCGCGCAGGCGTCGGCAAGGCAGTGTCGGCCAAGTGCGAGAGTGCACTGGTCCGGCTATGCCACAACACACTTACACACAGCGCGCACACAACACACACAGCCCAGCCCGTTTACCTGTACCCGTGGGTAGACATCCCGGCCTTTGCCTTTTGGTAACAGCGCCTTCGGCACATCACACCACAGCACATCACATCACATCACATCACATCGCATCGCATCGCATCGCATCGCATCGCATCGCATCGCATCGCATCGCATCGCATCGCATCGCATCACATCGCATCGCATCACATCACATCACATCACATCACATCACATCACATCACATCACATCACACCACACCACACGTCACGTCCCATCGCATCGCATCGCCACCTCAAAGCCCCCTGTCCTCTAAGAGTCCCTCCGCACGCCCCCCCCCCCCCGGCGCGCTTTCAGGCCATCGAAAGCCGGAATACCCATCTGAGACCCCAGCTCAACAGCAGTCGAAAAAACAGGGCAGCAGCGCCGACAGGAGAACTACTGCGCACCGTTGCTGATAAAACGCAACAAGGGAAAGCGAGAGCGGCACACGGTGACAGGATCGACCAACGAGGCCAAATCACACACAAAAAGCAAAACCCGAGACCACGACGAAAAAATCACCATAAACTCCGCCCAATTCCAGTAAAATCCCCTGCCCCCCTTCCCCCGCTGCCTCTGGCGCGCCCTGTCCATTTCCATGTCCATGACCCACACGCCGTCCCAAAGGCGCGGCCAGGACCGTCAGCCTCTGTTCACAACTGGTCAGAGAAAAACGCGCAAAGTGTTACAGACTGGGCACGTCAACACGGTGTACGTGGGGCAGCTTTGGGCATGGCCCGGGCCCCTGTTCACGGGGCCCGTTACACGTACACAAAACTACCGACGGTGAAAATTGGCACAATTGTCCCCATGCCATCGTAATGTTTCGGCTTTTTTTTGGAGCCATTGCAAAGGCGAGACCGCGCTGCCCTGGTCAACCTCAGCCACGAGCACAGCCAAAACATTGTTTAACGTATCGTCAACCAGCGTCGAATAACAGAAAACTGTGCTTGCACCTTCACCTTCTGACAATGATCTGATCAGCCGGTCTGAAGGTGTGTCGTCTTCCTCGGAACTTTGCAAGAATTAAACCTGTTGTGTTGCAAAGCATTGCCTTCCGATCTCCTCCCCCTCTTCTGTCGCTCTGGTGCCCCTGAGAAATAGGGACCCCGAATAATCAAATCGGGACCGCCCCAGAAACTGATTTCTCAGTTTGCTGTCCACTAAGGGTTGCGAGCCTCTGACGCCCCCATTCTCGCTCCGCCACCCGCTCACACCGCCCCAGCCCATTTCAGGCGTTGGGAACAGGTGCGGTCAAGTTTCAGCCTCTGGCACGCAGGGGACGAGTCGTCGGCTACGGCCCAGGCTTGAGAGAAGGGGGCTTCGAAGGGGCTGTGCACGGGCAGTTAGACAAGCGATTGCTGCTGAGCACCAACCAAAGCCACGGCAGACAGTTTTTGGCGGTTGTCGCAGTGGTTGGCAAGCGTCGGAGGAGTAGACAAATGGGGTTTTGGTTTTGTGATGCAGGGGGAATGGGGGATATTACCGTTATCCCCTTCCAGCAAAACCCTGACAACGGCTCAAGGATACCTGGCCTGTCTTAGGAGCCGGGGTTGAAAAGGCGTGCGCCGGCCCGGAGAACAGGACAAGGAAATACTTCTTTGCCTTTGTAGAGTGGGGGAAATCCACCACCAGACCGCCAGTGAAACCGCACCTGTGAGAAACGTGGATGTGCCCACCCGCAAACGCAAGTGTACACTGGCGCGTGCGATTATGCATTGCATTGCATTGCATGAAATGCAAACCACATGCCCATCGCATCACATCACATCACATCACATCACATCACATCACATCACATCACATCACATCACATCACATCACATCACATCGCATCGCATCGCATCGCATCGCATCGCATCGCATCGCATCACATCACATCACATCACATCACATCGCATCACATCACATCACATCACATCACATCACATCACATCACATCACATCACATCACATCACATCACATCACATCACATCACATCACGTCACGTCACATCACATCACATCACGTCACATCATGTCACGTCACGTCACATCACGCCACGTCACGTCCGATCGTATCGCATCGCGTCGCATCGCACGACATGGCATGGCATGACGCCACACCAGCACACCACGCCACGCCGCACCACACCACACCAGACCACACCCCATGATGTGATGTAGCCGCGATGCAATGGAATGTGCTGGGCGTGATGTGATGTGATATGATGTGATGCGATGCGATGTATCAGCGTCAAATTGGTTATGGGTGCGTCAGTGCTCAAAAAAATGTACAAGGTACAAATTCGATGCATACCGGTGCTCTTGGGCATGTGCGGATACAAAACGATTCCGTCCAACACACGTGTCGAACGCTGAGCTATCATGGCGCAGCACAATTTGCAGCCACACCTTTCGCTTGCCTTCACAATCATATCCAGCTGCATTTTGTTTGCGGGGTAGAACTGAAACACTGCACGCGCGCCTCGCCGAAGGCAACAAAATAGCGACTGGAGTAACAGCAAAGGCGGCGTGCAATTTCAGGTCCCTTCACAGAAAGGCGTCAAGTCAAATCAAACACACACATACAAACTCACACGGCGCAGCAGTGCTCGACCCTCTCAACGGACAATGGGCCGCGACAATCAGATGGCCCTCCGGCACCAGCCCGCCAGCAGCGGACGCCCAAACAGCAAGGGCCCACTCAATCCGGACGCCCACACGGCAATGGCCCAATTGCCCCGGCAGTCCTGGCAACAGCCCACCAAAAGCGGAAGGCCAAGCGGATCCCAATGCCAATCTGGTCCATGTTTTTTTTTTCCGCAAACAAGGCACTCACACTGTCACTACCTCCCCAAAAAACAAATAATCGACATGAGACACCCCAGGGTCCCTTTGATGGGCGAGGTGCAGCTCAGGTTGCATCAGGTGTACGCTGCGGCTCCTTTGGTGAGGCGCCGAAAAGCGCTGGATGTGAAGTACACTAAGGCCCCGGATGACATTCACCAGCTGCAATGCAGTCCGAATACATCTTTGAGGTCCTGAGGCGATCTAGGAATGGCCTGGGCTCACATGATGGCCAAACCCGAATCGAGGGATTAGCGGACAGAGGCTGAGAGTGCATAGGGGGCCACACCATGAAGAAGCATTTGAGCCGCCGCTGAGGCACGTGCTCCTTGCGGTCGGCGTTGCAGAGCCACTGCAGCGCCGAAATGCTGATGGCACCATCGAAGACACCTGCGGATGTGAAAGCACCCGGTCGAAGAGGCACAAAATGCAGCGGCGTGGGGCCTTTTCGTGATTTACTTCGACACATTGCTCCGTGAAACCTTATCCCGCCACCCGGACGCCCACTTATACGTCTTCGACATCGCAGAAAGGGCATACGACCCTGCCGCCCTCCTTGACACCCTGAGCCTACGGTGTGGCGTGGCTTCCTGCTTCCGACCCCTCCTGCTGCCGTGGCATGCACGGGTTGTATGCTCCCTGCGTGCTTGACGCCATGGCGATTGGGGCGTGCGGTCAGCTTGTGGTGTGGCATGCCGGGTGCGGTGGGTGGGGGACTCCCTGTGTGCCTGCTGACATGCCCTTTTGGGCACACGGTCGCGCTTCGGTGTGCTCTGTGAGGTGTGGTGGGCGGGGGGCATCCATACTCCGGTGCCCTCTCTGCATGCGTGACAGCGTGTCCCTTCGGGCGCCTGGTCGGCGTATGGCGTGGTCTGCGAGGTGTGGTGTGTGCGTGGGGGTCTATACTCAGGTGCACTCCGTGCATGCGTGACGGCATGTCCCCTCAGGTATGCGGTCGTCTTTGGTGTGGTGCGCGGGGTGTGGTGGTGGGGGTCCATACTCAGGCGCCTTCCCGAGTGCCTGACGGCATGTCCTTTCGGGCATGCGGCGGCGGGTGGGGCCACGTTGTGTTTTCTGCGAGCGTGATCCCGGGGACGGGTATTTCGGGCAGTCCCCACGGGGGTGTTTTCCGGCTCATTTCCGCCCATTAGGCCCCGGGGCCCTCACATGTAGAGGCGACGCAGAGGGCAGATGGCATGGGGTGATGACGGCGATAAACAGAGGAAGGGAGGGAGGGATGGGGATGGGACCAGGGAGGGAGGGAGGAATGGATATGGAACGAGGGAGGGAGGGAGGGAGGGAGGGAGGGAGGGAGGCAGGGAGGGAGGGATATGGAACGAGGGAGCGAGGGATGGATATGGAACGACGGAGGGAGGGAGGGAGGGAGGGAGGTCAGCCAGGGAGTCGGCAAGCAAGTAATTGTACCAGGTCGGAAGGGCAGTCCAAGCCCCATGTCTCTTTCAATCAGCTCACCTTCGGTGCCTGCGAAAGCGTGGGCACAATCTTCTCAGAGGCTACGCCATCACTTTGCACTTAAACGCCTGAATCCCGCTTCCCGCACCTTTACCCACTGGCCTTGGCCTCCACTCAGTCACCCCTGCAGACTTCTGGCCTGCCACCCGATGTGGCGGCGCCCTGTCATTACTCCCAGCCCCAAGCACCTCGCATCAAAGAGGACCCATGGCTCAGCTGTCATAGCACCTGACGCCTGACCAGGGGGTACCGAGTTCGAGTCTCCGGGGCATTGCCAATGGCGCGCTTGGTCTGAAGCCTCTGGGCGCAGTAGATACCTCGCCTCTTAGCTCACATCTTAACCGGCCTTGTCTTTGTTGTGTTGGTGCGCCCCCAGCGCCAAGCCAAGCCCCAGCACGTCACTCAATGCACAATGTGGGCGTTTGGCACGATGGACAAACAAAAGGTCACACACTCAGATGCAGGCCACCAGCAGAGCATAGGAGAGGGTGCAGCGGCGCTGCCGTCGAGTATGGAAGCCCGAAGCCCAAGACCCCCGTCCACGGAACGACGCAGCCTCTACCTCTACCACCAGCCCCACAACACAGACCTCGGTCTACTGCCACTGACAACATGGCGTCCGCGATGTCAGTGCCCACCCAGTGGTGCCCCATTTGCTCCAGCACTTGCCCACTCAGGCCGGTCCCACACCCAATGTCCAGCAGCAGGAGCGGCGGGCAGTCTTTTGGCAGCGACAGCAGCTCCAGGGCACGCTGCACAAGCAGGAACATACAGTGCAGGCTCAGCAGAACACAGCCCCCCCCCCCCCCGCCCTCTGGGCCCCCGAAAAATTTATTTTGGGGGGGGGGTACGGGACCCTTGGACTCCCTGTTCCAATCCCCCCCCCCCTGGAGGGGGGCTCCAAGGGCCAGCCCTCTCTTTTCCATGTTTTTTATGCATATTCCATGACAAAACCACTGTCACTGTCACTGTCACTGTCACTGTCACTGTCACTGTCACTGTCACTGTCACTGTGTCACTGTGTCACTCCAAGAGGGGGTGCGGGGGGCTCCTCCTATCGTTGTCAGCCGTTCTAATACATCCCTAAAACAAGTTGGAGCCAACATTTCAGACAATCGTATTGAGGAAATAAGCGTGTGGCCCTTGGAGCGCCTTTTCACAACCAAATTTTGGGGGGCTCCAAGGGCCCCCCTCCCCCAAAGAAAATTTTCACCGGCCCTGCAACATGGGGGCCAAGGCCATTGGTGAGGGCAACCCCCCCCTTCCAAATCCACCCACCAATCCACAGGCCCCATGGGAAGGCGGCCAGAGCAATCCGTTGGGTCCTGCCTGAAACGCGAACGAGATGCAAACCAATGGGAAACGGGACCCGCCCAGCAAGGGCCCAAGATGGAGGTGCACGAAGATTGTATCTTGGGAGCTGATGGTTTGTTCCCGGTGGATGGGGGCCCAGATGAGTGAACCCATGACAGCAACTGTGCGTGTGCGCGCGCGTGTGTGTAGTGTGTTGTTCATGTGCAGTGTGTGTGTGACGCCCAATCATTTCAACAAATCCAAAGCATTCGCTATCATACATCACCTCTCTGTAGCAATGTTCGCACTGCAGCAATGTTTGGATTTCCGCCCAATGCGGCCTACCGCGCCCTGCATCCCTGAATGCCCATGCCCCGACCCCTGTGCAGTGTGTGTGTGGGGGGGGGGGGTATCCACACACTGTTTTGCACACAATCTCACAACATTTGCCAGATGTGCCTTCATGAATTGCGGGGTGTGCCACTGCTGCGGCAGAGCCCACTGAAGCAATTGCCATGCAAATGACGTGCACAGGTCACGGCAGGAGCACGCGCACGGGCACGCACAACACGCGTGCTGCCCGCACAGCACGGCAGGACTGCAATGGTCTGGGCACGTCCTCCCACTCCGAAGCGCGGGAGACCACACCCACCCACAGCACCCCAAATGCCCAAACCACCCATGTCCCACTAGTGCATGTGCTGTGGCTTCGGCATGCACCAGCAGGCGTGCCCCTGAGGCAACTTCCCACGAGGGACGCGGAAGTAGCCAGAGCCCCAAGTGCCCGTACCATTAGTCGTGACGTGCCATGGCCCCCAAATCCGCAGCTGATTGTCGTCGTTTCCCAGAGTAATCGGACCCGTGGTAGGTGGCGATTGCTCACGCGACAACAACCGTTCCACCACACCTTGCACACACACCTTGGCCATGTTGACCTGGATGTTCTGCATACGCGTGCTTGCCATGTACTTGTTCGCCTCATCTGCCACAGCGGAGATGTTCAGGGGTTGCCAATCAAAGTAACAACGGTCGCAATGCAGCTCCCAGCAGGGAACTATTAGAAGGGGGGGGAGGGGGAGGTCTGGGACCCAAAAAATACCAAAAATGGCCCGACAAGATTTTCCCAATGGCAAATTTCGTGTTTTCCCACGGTTACTTTGGTCTGGAGGGGGGGGGGGGTCCTCCTGTGGTGTACATTCATTCTAATACTTCCCTGGCTCCCAGCCTCCTGAATCCTCCAGCATCACCCTCCAACAAACCCGTCGCTGGCCTACGGTCATCGATCGCCCCCAACGCAGCCAGTGCGGGGTGGTCATATCGTCCAGCACACGCCACCCTTAAGGCTCCAGGCTGAGCAGCAAAGGACGTTGTATCAGTCACCCTTGACCCCCCCCCCCCCCGCAAAAGAATTCTTCCCTTCAGTTTACTCGAACCTCAAGAAAATGTTCGTCAACTGGTGAATGTTGTCCATTTGTCCGCCAACCGCCGTTCATTGTCCATCGACTGGCGTCGGTTACCCGCCACTGCCATCACTCGACTGCCTGCTGGAATGAGGGAGGGAATACGGGCAGGAAGGAGAGCGGGAGAGAGAACAGGGGACAGAGATTGTGAGTAGGTGAATGAGTCAGCGAGTGGGTGCCTGCGCGAGCAAGCGACCGAGCGATACGTGAAAAGGATTCCCACGACGCGCCGATCGCCTTGTGTGATGGGGCAAAAACTTTATCCGAAAACTGATGGTTGGGCGCTGGGACGTGCTAACGCAGCCTGGGTGCTGTGCAATTTTGAGCTTCTTTAGTTGATTGGCTGAGTAATTGGATTGAAGGGTGACCTTGGAAAGCGTCATTGTGTCTGTCATAGATGCTACACATGACGATGTGTGCAGGGAGTTGGTGGAAGTGGAAGGCAACTTGGGTACTTTGGATGGCACAAACCATATATAGCACCCCCCGCCCCTGATGCACAAACGACTGTCCTGCGTACAGACGACATATAGCACCCACCCATGTGTCCTCAGGCAGACCGCCGCGGAGGCCCATTGCCCTCAGCCCCCTCTGTCGGCCTCTGCGCCCCTTTTCCCCTGCGATCGGGCAGCAACACCCTACTGCCCTGGGCTGCACACTTCCCCTGGTGGCCCACTGAGGATGAGCGCGCCTTCCGCAACTTCAATTGTGTGCCCACAACGTGTGACAAAGTGGCACAGAGAAGACTAGCAGGGCAGATCGTCACCCCAGGAAATCCATGCCCCACAACAGAGAGGGCAGCAATCCCACCCTCATCACCAGGGTACCCCGTGCTGCACATAGGAGGAGGACATACCCTTACTGTAGAACACGTCAGCGGGGGCTTGTAACTCCGGGCGTGTTGACATGGTAGGTCAAGAAGGATAAGAAGGGAACTGAGAGACAGAGAGCAAGAGAGACAGAGAGAGCAACAAACACGGAGAGATGGAGTGCGCCTGCGGTGTGTGTGCGTGTGACGCCCAAGACATTCAATATCATGCTCAAGCTGCAAGGTTCAACTTCCTAAATTCCTGCACATCATCAGTGAAACCGTGAGCTTTAAGTTGTTGTGCCTTGCTAGCAGGCTAGCACACTGATGCACAGCTTCCTGACATGTCCCAACAGACCAAGTGTGTGTGTGTGACACCCAAAGACATTCAAATCATGCTCAAACTGCGAGGTTCAACATCCTATGATCCTAGGTGTCATCAGCGAAACCATGGGTTCGAAATTTTGACGCCTTGCTGGCAGGCTTGCTAGCACACTGGTGTACAAGTTCCTTTCCTTGGTACCCATGCACACTGATTCACAGCTTCCTCAGCCCTTCCGTCTGTCACTCTTTCTTGTAGCTGCAATGCTCATGCATGGAGGCGGCGGCTGGTAATCTCAGCCTCAAGCAGCAGAAGAACTTTGCAAACCCGTCACAGGCAGAACCACTGCAACAAACAAACCATACGTTGCATGTTAGCTCATGCTATGAGATTGTTCGTCCCCATATGCAAACAGCTGCCGTTTTGTGGGCAGCACGACTGCAAAATGTCGCACAATGTATGTGTAGGCCGCAAACACATTCAACAACATAGAGCGGGTCTACAGTAGGGCAATAGCGTTCTCGAACCGTAGATGCTCAGTCCCGTTAGAGTCCATGCTCCCAACATCATAGGTATGTACAGTGAGCTCTTCTATACGTACAGCATTCATCTGAACGATCGGTCATTGGCTCCTCCCTCTCCTGAGGTTCTGTATGCTGCACCGTGTTTTCTTGTTCCGCCACGTGGCGTGCATCTACACACATGGGGTGTGGGCACCTTGACATTTCACGTGGTCTTGCGGTAGTTGCTGGCACCCGATTGGCCAAACCTCATGTTAATGTCTCAGTGTGCTGACATGTACTAACCCTAGTCCACTCCCTCCCTGAATCTTGTCAATACAGCCGGTATGCGTGGGCAAGTTATGACTGCTGTGAGGGGGCCGAAGGCCTAGCCTCCGGTTCAATGATAGCGGCTCAGGCATTTCATTCATGAGTGATGTGATGCATATTGCAGGCTTTCGGGCCATGTACCGCAGCGGCTGTGCAGCCGGCTGCTGCCCTGAAGACGGGGGTTCGAATCCCCGTGGCCGGAGGCCGAGGAGGACTATGAGGAGGATGTATGTCTAGATCCCTGCATTGCTTCTTTGCGCTGTGCCCCCAAATATACATTCACTCAGCCCAATGTGGGTGCAAACGACATGCACCAGGACGCTCGGAAGTTGGAGGACCGCATCGCTAAGGCCAAAGCATCTGGCCTGACATCTGTGCAACATAAAAAAGGCAAGGCTCCGTGTCAACCAATCACTAATTCCTTCAAAAAGGAAAGGGCTGCACAGGTTGCACCTCCTGCTCACCAGTGATGCAATTTTTTTTTGGTATACAAATACGCTTCGAAATGGAAATGTTGTCCATCCCGCTGGTCAGCGTCGTGCAAGTGCTTTGTGTCTTTGGCCAGTGTTCTTTGCTCATGTGAATAGCAGTTCTGCCGTGAATATTAAATGGGGGTGTGAATATGAAATGGGGGTTGAATATTAAACCGATGTGAATATTAAAAGGGGGGGGGGGGCTTGTTATGGCAGTTATTCAACAAGCCAAGGCACAACACAGTAAGGTCACAGTTGCAATGGACTCAGAGTGTGTCTACCTGGGTTGCAGAGGGCTGGCCCGGTATAGATTGAATGCGTGGGTATCCTGTACTGTAACGGTCTCCAATGTTGGCCTGTGGATACAGCTCCTTGAGCTGATTGGGTCTTCTAAGACTTCTTTTCGGTGGCTGAAGATTCCCAGCCACACAGGATTGCATGGTAACAAAGAAGTAGCAGACCAGTTGGCCAACGATGGCCGGCTTGCTTCCCCTCTTTATGCATCTTTTGAAGCCTTGGCGTGCAGCGCCGCTGATTGGACTGGCCTTGACCACGCCAACCCCCCCTCGCAGGCAAATATCGTTGACTGACCAGGATTTTCCTGGCCTGACAGTAGGCAGACCAGCTGGCGTTCACCAGGCGCCGATAGATACACCTGGGTGCTATCTGTTTCCTGCAGGCAGGGCTGGACCTTTGGCAGATGAGGTGCCCTCAGAGGGTGCACCTGATCTTGCGCCCGTTTTACTTTCTTTTTCTGATGAGGAGCAGGCCATGATTCGCTGTCAACAGACTCACATCTGGGTGCTACTGCTTCTTGGGGAGACACCCACAGTGATTCTTCGTCTAGCACGTTGTCTTATTTAACTGAGTGTAGAAGGCTCAGCCTATTGCCCACAGTGGCACCTCCCAAGCGGTGGCAATGCCGATCGTACTCCCCGAGCACAAAGGCCAGTTCTGGCACCCGGGACTCAGGAGGCCACAGCGAATCCCCTTCTTCTTCGGATGATTAGATTAGGTAGACTGGTTCCCCTCAAACTGCTCCGCTGCATTTGGTTTTTGCGTAGAATAACTTGATCGACTGGGATTAGCCACAGGCAAGGTTCAGGTTACCATTTAGTGACAGTGCACCCATCACTGTTTGTAGCACGCAGATCCGCAATGGGTTGACAAAATACAGTGCCAAGGACGTAAAGCAAATAGGCTGTGTGGAGCGCTTTATGACCTGCGTGTGGCCTTTGTGCCATCAGGCACCCAAGGTGTAGGAAAGAGCACAGTTGCTGGGTGGTGACCAAACAACACATGAAACTTTGGTGTTTTTGGAGCGGACACGGGTGTTGTGGGAACAGCTCCGGCCTTCTTGGATGTGTTTTAGGATGATGCCTCGGGTGCTTGACAATACATTGATGACGGTTGCAGTCTCCCTTGCCGCCCGCTCTTCATCAAGTTCTGCAAACACTGCTCCATGCACAGCGGCTGCCAATCACCGGAGCAGAAACCAATGCAGAAACGTCCACGGACATCATCAACACAACGTACACTGGCAAAGGCCAAGGTCCCAACAACAACTCCATCACGTCAAGATCTCTTCGGGTCAAATTCAAACAGCAACCATTCAGAACATCTTCGAGCCTGAATGAATTGACAGCAACCGCAGCCACCATCCAAGGAATTGCAGGACCATTTTTAGCATGCATCAATTCCAGAAAACCTTGAAGCACTCATGCAGCGGTTGCCAAAACTCTTGTGGCAGTCGTGCGGCGGTCTGACCAACTCCTATTTTCACTGCTGGTACAGAGCATAGGCATCCCAAATTGGCAAATGAATTTACAACATTCAACCTAGACATGGTTTGGACCAAGCCTGCATAGCAGCACTTGCAAGGAATGCACATTTCTGCTTGGCCATTTTTGGCTGTGGACCCACATCATATATGTCACCATAGCGCTTCCTATATGTGCATGTTGCATCCGTATCAACAAACTGCAACCAAGTAGTGCAACAAGAATGGTGGCAGAGAATTGACATTATACGTGACGAGAACAAGCAAAAACAACTCCTCTTCATGCAATTTGCACCGGCACGAAGTCGCCCACCCCCTCCCCCCCATACCCCCCCCCGTACCTCCCCCCCGTACCTCCCCGCCGTACCCCCCCCGTACCCACCCCGTACCTCCCCCCCGTAACCCCCCCCCCCCCCCCCCCTGTACCTCCCCCCCGTAACCCCCCCCCCCCCCGTACCTGCCCCCCGTATCCCCCCCGTAACCGTACCTCGCCTCGCTTCGCTCGACGCGGGGGCCAGCCCCTGCACCCCACTTAAATGACAAGACTCCTGCGGTGGCTACAGACCGTGTGTTGTGTGCACCGCCTTGTGTGTGCACCGACCTCTATGTGTACCGCCTTCTGTGTGTACCGCCTTGCCCGTGGCCCCTTAAATAACAAGACTCCTGCGGTGTCCTTTTGTGTGCACCGCGTTGTGTATGTACCGCCTTCTGTGTGTACCGCCTTGCCCGTGGCCCCTGAAATAACAAGACTCCTGCGGTGGCTACAGACCGCCTTTTGTGTGCACCGCCTTGTGTATGCACCGCCTTTTGTGTGCACCGCCTTGTGTGTGTACCGCCTTGTGTGTGTGCCACCTTGCCCGTGGCCCCTTAAATAACAAGACTCCTGCTGTGGCTACAGACCGCCTTTTGTGTGCACCGCCTTGTGTATGCACCGCCCTCTGTGTGCACCGCCTTGTGTGTGAACCGCCAACCCCCCCCCCCCCGTACCCCCCCCCCCGCCGTACATCCCCCCTACCTCCCCCCCGCACCTCCGAGGTAGGGGGGCGACTTCGTGCCGTATATTGCTCCCGACGGTGCAAGATGAACTGGCCCCTCGAGTACTCTTTGCATAGTTTTTGAAGGTGCGGGGGTTTCTCACACTCAGCATCGCTTTTTCCTCGGTGCGCAACTGCTAGTTTGAGCTTCAAGCTGTCGGGGGGGTCCTGCCAAAACAACATTGACGATGCAACACAAAAAAAGCAAGGCTCCAAGCAAAAGTTAACGGACCGGGGCTGTCAGAAGTTGTATCTTCCCGAAATGTTTTCCTCCAACTGTGGTGTGACAAAGCCTGGCCTGCACTGTTTTAGACCGTTGTGTGGATTGTACTGTGGCTGTACTTGTTGCACTTTTCTGAGAAACATCTGCAGCTGCAACATCTTCATGAAAGTCCTCATCCTCCCCATCAGTGTCATCACAGTCATCAGAGTCACTGTCGAATATTTGGACATCAGATAGGAGGTCCACTTCTGACTCTGCTGTGCTGATAGACTAGCCGTCATCATCCATGTTGTGTGCAAAAACTGCATGCAGAATAGTGTCACCATGCCTTGAGAATTGCCCAACTTGTGAATATTAAACCAACCCCCATTTAATGTTCACACCCCCATTTAATATTCACGGCAGTTTAATATTCACATGTGAATATTAAAAGGGGGGGGGGTAAATTTTGCTATGTTGATTGTCTGCTTGGACGTGGGGGGCCGCAATTGGCCAGGTGCGGAACTACCACTTTCGCTCCAGCCACACTTGCCCCACGGCCTTCCTTGCGAAACCAGTTTGGGACAATGCAAGCAGGCCACTGGCCACAAGCCCGCACTGAGAACTGATTGGACATGGGGGGGGGGGGCGCACTCACAGACCATTCGGCCAGAAAGGTCCTAAAACGAGACCTAAAAGGAGACCTAAAATTGGGAACTAGGACTTCAGCCTAGAAAGTGCATGCATGCATGCATGTCTTGGTTGTAACAGGGTGCCGGGTTGAACGACGAGACCACAAAGTATGCTACTTGCCGCATGTCTTCAATCTGGACAATAGATTTACTCCACGTGGGGTGGAGGAGGGGCTGTCACTCACAACATGGATGCAATTTCTACACAAGTTTTGGCTTAAGTATGGGCATGACAAGACTCTTCCCCGAGAGGATTTTTTTCGCTTTGCACACCTCATTTCTAGAGCGAAAAAAAGTTCGGAGGATGCATAGTAGACAAGTGTGTATTGTGCACGGTCACACATCAATCGTCTTGTTTCTGACATTTGGTGAATTGCACAATTGTTAGATGATAGAACCGTACACTCTAGTTCCTATACTTTGTCACACATTATGTGGATAGCATGCCTGTTGTTTCAATTGATGGCATCCTTTGCCATGCATCATTCAACAGTATATGCCGGTTGTGGAAACAAAATGACGGTTGCCACCACTCGTCTTGGCAACATCATTTGAATTTGTTGTGTGTCACCTAGAAATTCGACCTATGTATTTGTTTGGGATTGCGAAGGGCAGAAGAGGTCAAAGCATCATTGCATGGCTTACACTGTGGGTTGGTGGCTGGGGGTTTCGGTTCAGTTTCAGACCCCACCCTTTGCCGCGCAGGAGAGGGTCTAGAAGGGGAGGGTCCAAAAAAATTTGGGTTGGGGGGGGGGGCATTTTTGAGTTCCCATTCCTATTGAGCATTTTGAATGTACACAAAAAGGGTAAAATCTTCTTTTACCGTGTGCTGCAAATAAAAAATCGTGGGGCTGTAGTTGACGCACCAATGGACCAACAAAGGCACCTGGTGAGCACTGTAAGACACATGTCATCTGACACAAAGGTGGCACAAAGGGGGGGGTGGCATCATTCCCCGCAGACCCCCTTCCCCCTCCCACTACACCCCTGCCCTCGGCCCCCAATGCAACCATTTTTGTGTCCACCCCGAAGGTAGCACCATATTCCCAAAACAGGGTCCCCCTTTTCATGCCATTCCACAACAACACACACAAATGTACTCGAAATGAGGGGTACTCACACATGTAACTTATGTAAATGCAGCACAAGGCCCATAATTGGGGCTCTATGCAGGACTATCTAGCTTGGGTTTGTTCGTGTGCACACTTTGTGCACAGCATGCAACACACCCCATATCAATAGACATCGTACATCTGAAGAGAGGGATCCGTTCGGCTCTAATGTGTAGTTTTGCTGAGTTTCTATGCTTGTTTAGATGTCAAAGCCGGCAATTTGTATAACAGGATGGTTGGTGTGACTGTAATGTTGTTTCCTGGCCTTCAAGTTTACTAGCCCCCTCCACCCCTCCCGGCCCTTCTTGCACAACGACTGTTGAGCACAATGTCGACCTAACTTACTGCAAGAGGACAATTTCTCAACATTGGCCTTCTTGAAACAGCGAACACAAACAACCCCATCACCATCCACGGTGTTAATATCATTGGTATCACAAGGTGTATGTGTATCCCATACCTGACCACGTAAATGTTCCCATGGACCATTTCGGGGGTACCGTACTCACCTATGAATGAGAGATTTTTGTAAATGAAGAGTATAGGCAAGGATATATTGGTTCCTCTCCGTGCATTCCTTACAACGCCAATGCTAGAATCATACAAACAGGTGCTCAATTTGTGCCCTATAGAACCCATCCATACCATTCTCTTCCAATTGGTGATCAGCTAGGGTCGTTTGGCCAATACAATGCACAACAATGTCAGCAGCACTGAAAGGGTAATTGTAGGTGGCAATATCATCTTGTGTTTGTTTTGCAACAACATATGGCAATAAAACAGAGAGAGAGAACCTTTGATGCCACAAAACAGCACTCTGGCAGCGCAGTATCCAGTCGTGCATTGCGACACTTCATCTTGAAGCAGGCAGAAAATGAATTGTTGCACACCAGAGGCAGTTTACGAAGGCAAGAAAATGCTGCTGTGTTGAGGAACACGGCGATCAGGTTGCCCCTGAATCTCGACTAATTATCTGACAAATCTTGCTCAAAACTGACATATGTAACAAATCTGGCTCAAAAAAGCAAAACAGGAGCTTCTCCTTTTGTTTTGTAAAAGATCAAAATATTAATTTGCTGGCATGACAATCATGAATGTCCAGCACAGACTCTCCTGGAAAGCAGACAGGAAGCTGTCTGCAAATCACATGGAGCCTGCAAAACACAGTGTGTGAAACTGCTCAAAGTGAGGGTAGACAGCTTGGATAGTAATGAACAGGGCTGCAACCCGCTACAGCCAATGGCACCTCGCCGTTCAATTCTGGTTGTGTTGCAATACACTCCTGAAGCTGTCCTGAAGTGTCAGGAAACAAAATCTCAGCAATGGACATGAATCATGAGAGACTGTATTCCACGATTGTTGGCCAGCATGATTGTCTCACGCAGCCTCTTCAGCCAAGAACCAACACGTGTGACGTGAGGGATGCAAGCTTGGTGAAGATGCAATGGCTTTGGACAATCGCAAGGAAGGGCCAGCCGAATCAATCTGGGAATTGTGTTCATGGGAACTGCGTTCACGAGACTGCACCACAGCGCAGTTGGTCAAGGTTGCCATGCCCAACTGGTCCATTGCTGGTTGATGAAGTGCCGGTAATCTGCACAGGGGCAGATGTGGGGTATCTTGCATCTGCGAAGAAGCGGCGTGCCAACACAGAGGCAGACCCCCTCAGGCCTGTGAGGAGGTGGGCCCACCTCAGAAGTGAACACATGGAACGGAAATGAACACATCGGGTCCCATCAGTCAACCAATAGATTGTGCAATGACGTGGGAGTGGATGTGCAGTGGAAGTGCTGCACAGGGTGTGTCCAATGACACACTGGGGCTTAACATACAAGGCAAACTGGGGCCACCGAAGCCCAAGCGAGAGCACATAAATACATGGGCACCTGCAGACATGTGCAATAGTACACACCAGCAGTTTTTAGGCACACACCCACAAGGCCCAATATTGCTGGAGGACAGGGAAGTCTTGAAGCACATTTTCTCAAACAAGGCATTTTGGGTTGTTGCTGTTGTTTCCTGTCCCTTCCACTTTTTCATTCCCACTATTGTTCAGGAATTTAGACTCAGTCAGCAAACTGTGTGCCAGACAAGAGCACTGGCTCAATTCCATTATTTTAGGGCTCATCAACCCCATTTCCTCCAAGAACAGTTGCAGCCGTTCTCCCACTCAGGGTATGCAGCATGAAATTGTACAACTTGATCACCACTGCCCACTGCCATGGCCAACCCATTCCTCCATCAAATCAGCCCGCAAAAGGGCAAGCACATCCTGCTTGGTTGGGGAGGCCATGACGGGACCTTTGAGCACAGGCTGAGGGGCTTTGGTGGGAGTTTTGGAGTTCTGTGAAGGTTTGGGGCTGGGCGAAGGAGGTTTTGTTGGTGTTTGCCGATCTTGTGAGCAAGGCGGTGAGGGTGTGGCTGGGGGCTTGCGGCTTCTGGTAGGAGTAGCCGTATCCTGTGCACAGCTTGGCATGGGGACAGTGGCAGGGGCAGCCAATTCTTGTGAATGGGTTGCTTTTGCCAAGGGCTTAGGTGCTTTGATCGCGGCTTTATCGGTGGCTTCCTTGGCCTGTGGTGGCATCTGGAGGAGCCCATGTTCCTGCAATGTCTTCTTCAGCTTCTGCTTCCAGTAATGGTTGTATGCCCAATGACGCAGCAAAGAGCCTTGGGAAACCATGCCTGACGTAAGCGACGACTTCTCCAAGTAGTCCATATTCTTATGGGCTGTCTCCTTATCTGCATAAAAAATGTTCCATAACGGCTTACCATCATCAAACCAGAGGACAGTAACGTTATCAGAGGCGCTGCTGGTGTGGCCTCTGCTGGGGATGGATTTGCTGACCTTGGCCTGCTTGGGCTGGGGATCTGGGAGCGTGGAGGGCCTGGGCCGTTTGCCAATGGCGGTGCAGTCCACAGCGCTGTCAGAGGTCTGGTCTGTGCGTTGTTTTTTCGTCAGAGCATCATCTGTGCCGTTCTCCGGTTGTTTGCGTTTCTTGGGAGCAGAGACTCTGGGTGCTGCTGGCTCAGGGATGTGCTTTCGCTTGATTTCCTGGACAGCCCTGTGATTGGCAAGTCGAGTGCTTTGCAGGTACGGCAAGATCCCTTTTTGCTGGTCGACCGTTGCAACCAGTTCCAGAATATCTCCATTGCAGACCCATGCTATCGCGTACCCTTTTCTTTCGTCCTTCAGCTCAGCAATCCATTCCTCGGCTTGTGCTGCGGGATTCGGTGCAAAAAATGTTTCCACAGAGTGTGACCAAAAGGGCGCTCTGAACGCCCCCCACATGACAGAATGTGGGGGTTCTGTCGTAGTGGTTGCTGCCATCTGCGGTTGCCTCTGCTTCCCGGTTTCCAATTCCACTTTTCCAGCATAATCACGAAGGCGTCGCTCCCAAGCGGGATTGTATGCATAGAGCCGCAGTACCTTGCCCCCAGGGACAGTCAAAGCAGACGTCACCTTGTCATCTTCAAACGCATCCATAAACTTGTGGGCTTTCAATTTATTCTTTCCTCCTTGAAAAGCCTTGAAGTGGAAGCAGCCATCATGCCAAACAACCACAATCTTGTCCTCTTCATTGATTTCTTCAGTGTGCTTGGTGCAAAAACTGACAGGATTTTCGACATCATCATCATCATCATCGTCCTGCGGTTGCCTTTCCTTTTCGGTTTCCAATTTCAGTTTTGCAGCATAATCACGAAGGTGTTGCTCCCAAGCAGGATTATATGCATAAAGTCGCAGTACCTTCCCATGGACAGTCAAAGCTGATGACACTTTGTCCTGTTCGAAGTTATCCATAAATGTATGGGCACGCTGTGGTCCTGCAAATGTCTTGGAGTGGAAGCAGCCATCATGCCATACGACCAGAAATTCATCCCCTTCGCTGAAGGCTGCACTTGTGTCCCGAATGGTAACAGGGCTCTCTGCTTCTTCAACATCATCACAATCCTGCACTTGGCTCAGGGCTGTTGTCTCTTCGACATGACCACGATCATGCACTTCGTTCCTTGCGGAATGCACTGCGGATGCGCGAGTCGATAGGAACTTTTTGGGGCTAGAAGATGAAACGTCGTCCATCCTCCGCTTTCTTGAAGGCGATTGATTACTCACCACAACATCAACTTCCATGGACTCCGGTTCGAACAACTCTTGATCTTGCAGCTCATCGTCGATCAGTATGTCCTCCTCCAATATTTTTGAAGGGCTTTGCTCCACAGGCGGTTCCAGTGAGCCACGGGCTGGGCTTGAGGGGGGCACACCCGGTGTCACTATGTCCTCCTCCAAATTTTTTGAAGGGCTTTGCTCCACAGGCGGTTCCAGTGAGCCACGGGCTGGGCTTGAGGGGAGCACACCCGGTGTCACTATATCCTCCTCCAATGTTTTTGAAGGCATTTGCTCCACAGGCGGGTCAAGTGAGCCACGGGCTGGGCTTGAGGGGAGCACGACCGGTGTCACTATATCCTCCTCCAATGTTTTTGAAGGGATTTGCTCCACAGGCGGTTCGAGGGAGCCACGGGCTGGGCTTGAGGGGAGCACACCCGGTGTCACTATATCCTCCTCCAATGTTTTTGAAGGCATTTGCTCCACAGGCGGGTCAAGTGAGCCACGGGCTGGGCTTGAGGGGAGCACGACCGGTGTCACTATATCCTCCTCCAATGTTTTTGAAGGGATTTGCTCCACAGGCGGTTCGAGGGAGCCACGGGCTGGGCTTGAGGGGAGCACACCCGGTGTCACTATATCCTCCTCCAAGGTTTTTGAAGGCATTTGCTCCACAGGCGGGTCAAGTGAGCCACGGGCTGGGCTTGAGGGGAGCACACCCGGTGTCACTATATCCTCCTCCAAGGTTTTTGAAGGGCTTTGCTCCACAGGCGGTTCGAGGGAGCCATGGGCTGGGCTTGAGGGAAGCACGCTGGGTGGTGGGGGTGGGGGTGGGGCTGGGATGTGCAGTCCCTCGCCATACAATTCCATGATCTGATCCAGAGCTGACATGGAATGTGCACTTTGCAACAAAAAAGAAGACACTAAGAAAGGTAAGGTCAAGAGAAAGATACAACAAAGACAAGCAAGAGTGGGTCGGGTAAGGAGAATTTCAAAACAGGTTAAGCTTGGTGGGTTTCTTGAGGATCAAAATCACATCTGCAGACATTGTGGCAAATTGGGTTACACTTATGTGGACCATCTAATCAAATTGGGCAACCATCACACCTCAACAGCCACGTGCTGCCTCCAAATGCCTGTGGCTTGGACGGAGGCACAAGAGCTTTGGCTCCCATGGGTGCACCATGTAGCCCAACAGCTGCCGACGCTGTCGGTGCCTAATGGTGAAAAATGTAACTTGTGTACAAAAAAATCGTCAAGTCGTGTATTTTTTCTGCGTTAAGTAGAGTAATTATAAAAAAAAATCAAACCAGAGGAAAAGAAATCGTCGGTGCGGGTAATTTTTTTTTGTGAAGTCGTGTAATTATAAAAAAATTGGAAAATTGAAAAAAAAATGCAACCTTTGCAATACGTACGCAATATGTACAATTTCCGGTTCCTTGCGGCACCCCATAGCAACCTTAACGATGGGACCAGGGATGGCAACAAGGCGGCGGCGGGGGGGGGGGTGGTCTCCCTCGGTCCCCACTCCTTGTCCCGTCCATGGTCTGCCCGTCCATAGTTGGGTCCATGGGTCTACAGGTTCGCAAGTCCAGACCGACATGAAATGTACCCCATACCTCCTGTGCACACATGCATGCAGAACTCAGGGGGACATTTAACTCATTCCAAAATCATGGTCAGATCTTTGTGTTGGGTTCTGATTTTCATCCACCGTTACTGTCCAAACACTGTCACTATCGCTGTCACTGTCACTGTCACTGCTAGAGCTGACAGCACCTTCTGATTCAGATCCTGCCACGTGATCCCACTCTCCCTCCCCTTCACAATCCTCAACAATGGGGTCTTGTACTTCCTTTTTGCTACCACAATGGGGTCTTGTACTTCCTTTTTGCTACCTCTTTGTTTGCGTTCTTTGTGCTGCACACCACGCCTAGGTGTTGCAGCCCACAAACGGGCAACCAGCTCAAAATCAAAACTGTTGGGGTCTATATCATCTGCCTCGATGAGGTGCACCTTGATATTAGACCATGTCATACGATTGCGGAGGGCAGTGACTATCTTGTTTAACATGCTGATGGCACGTTCCGCATCACAGGACAAAGGACAGGAGAGCAAAATGGCCACTGCATAATGCCGTAGGGCCAAGGGAAGGTTAGTGTCACCAACAACATCGTGCCAGAACTTAACAAAAGCATGCCTGCAATTTGTGGGTCCGCCCCTTGGAACGCCTTTTCAGTGGCAACAACCTATTCAACCTCTTTGTCTGATGCCTTGGCATGAGACCACCGCTAAAAAACTGATGCCTATAAGAAAGCATATGCAATCTTTTGAGCCTTTTCGAGAACTGCTACAACACTGAGCCCTGGATTTTTTTTTGGCCTCCACGGCTTAACTGTAGTCTAGAATGCAAAATTTCTACTGCCCAAGGGTGGCTTGTCCATCAGTAGTAACCTGTATGCTGTTGCGCAACTGCCGTTCATGTGGCCCTCTAGTCTGTCGCAATGCCTCTAACTTGCTGCCAATAGTTGCCAAAGATTGGGCCACGCGGCTTGAGGAACCAAGCCAGCCCTGCAGCAAACTCTGCCACACAAAAAAAGCGTAAGAACCAATTGAAACGGGTTGAATCTGTGGCGAATGCACTGTGCTCCTTTCCTTTTCACATCTAGGCTGCTGCCCTGTATGATATTCTGGCTGTCCTGAAGGTCCTTTCTTTGGAGGGACAGGAGAGGGAGGCCCGGGCCTTTGCAATACCCGTTTTCAACTTTTCAATTTTATGAGCCAGGACAGTTGCTGATGTCTCTGCATTATGCACCACCGCCTGCAGCAAACGGAGGGTCGCCACCTTTGCAAGACTCGCCCTCCCCAGGCAGAAGCACATTTGCCCCCCTTGGCCATCAAAACAGCTACCTGCTCGGCAAGATATGCGCATAAGTTTACGCCAGCTCTGCCACCTTTTTCATCAACTTCTGATGGAATGGTGTTTGTTGTTGTGCTGTATGACCTGCAGACTCCACCTTGTGGCCAACATCCACGACCTGTAAAACAGTAGCCCCACCTCCCCCGACCTTCCGAAGCATTGCACCAAAGCCACCCTTTTCAAGCCAGCCCCCAAATCGGCAAAGAAATCCCAACAAATCGGCAGAACAAATCGGCGGACCGATTTTTCGCCAAAACAGGTTCCCAGTCACCTGGATCTCAGTCCCAGGGCCCAAACACACCTTCCTTTTGGTTGCTCCGTTGTTGGAGTCATGTGGTAACCCAAATTATGTCTCAATTTTCAAAAAAAAATTTTGTCTCTCGGTCTGTACATGGTCCCTGAGCAGTGGTATGGCAGTGTGAGGTGGTGGTCCAGTGGTATATACCCAGGCCTTCACAATTACTGGTCTGGGTTCAGTCCCCACTGGTTACGGACCGGAATTTTTTTTTGCAATTTTTGTCACCTGTCTTGCTGAGAAAATTGGTTTTCCATGCACAAACAAAGCCTGCCAGAACAAGATCAATGCACACAGACTGGCCATTTGCATCTCCTCATGTGCTGGGTGGGTGTGCAGCTCTGATCTGCAACCAAATTTTCGGTCTCTACATGATCCCTGTGCAGCGTATGGCAGTGCAAGGCAGTGGTCCAGTGGTGTATAGCCTTGGCATGCGGTTGGCAAATGCAGGTTCAATTGCTGGGCCGATTTTTTTTCATTTTTTGTCACTTGTCTTGCTGAGAAAATTGGGGTTTCCATTCGCAACATTTCAACGTGTTTCGGCGTGTCCGGACGCAAAGGTTTTGCACGCACCTTCGGACCATCTGACACTGTGGTAGACCCTGTGGCAGCAGTAGAAGACTCTGCACCAGATGCTGAAGGCTCCACAACCCCAGGTTCCACTGACTCTGTAGCCAAAGGCGTGGCTGCACCAGACACAACTAGAGGAGCCGAAGGCAATTGCAGCCCAGAATCCAGTGATTGAGGGGCTGATGATGAGGTACTCAGAGAACGGCGGCTGAAGAACGAACTGGGGCGTGCAGAGCGAATACACAAGTCGCAAACTGCCCCCTCACCAGCATCGGGGTACTTGTCCCACAGAAAAATTTGATCATCAGGGGACAATGAATCCCAGGGGACCACAGGCTCGTCTTTTTGTGGGCAGTAAAAACACTTCATGGCGCCAATCTGAACAACCAATATAGAAAGAAAAGGTATTATCCTGTGTCCCAAAAGAAATGATGCACATCTCAGAGTGACACCTCCCCATCAGGTGTCCTAGAATGACAGAAACCCCAACAAGTCGGCAGGTGTCCTAGAATGACAGAAACCCCAACAAGTCGGCAGAAGAAATCAACCAAATCACAGAAACCCTGGAAATCGGCAAAACAAATCAGCGGAATTCAGAAACCTAACCAATCGGCGGAAAAAATCGGCAAAATCGGCCGAATTCGGCCGCCGATTTGGGGGCTGGCTTGCCTTTTTGCCACACATGGCACTAGCACCATCTTTTGCACAGAAAGCACAACTCTGCAACAGCTTCCGTAGCCGGGGGGGGGGGGGGGGCTCTGGAATGTGCTGCAGCAGCCACTGTAGTTGGGCCTGCAACTTTGCAACCAAGCGCTTCGCGCTCTGTGGCTTATTGACACCAAGTAGTTCTTGCAGAAGATCATCCTTGGCTGGCGTGATAAGACCGAGGTTCCAGGCAGGAAGTGGGGGGTTGTCAAGAATCAAATATCCCGATTAACACCCCCCCCCCCCTGCAATCCCAACATCAATTCACGCAAAACGGACGTCACCATTGCATTCAGCAGCCCCAAATTAGGGCAGGGGGAGGTGTTTCATGTCCGTTTTGGCCAAATCCTCCAAAAACCCTATTTTTAGCTCCAAAAATTGCCTAAACAAGACAATATGGCACAATCTTCACACACTGGATACCTGGCACAAGCAACAGTGGCATGGGGCCACAAGATGGCTCTCAATGGATATCGCCATCGTGTTTGGCAACCCCAAAATGGGGGGGGGGGTCCATGTTAAATTGCCCCCTTAGTCCATTTTTCGGCCAAAAACCGCTTTTCGGCACTTTTTGAGGGGGGGGGGGGGGGGCAGTGCTGAATTTGGGCACAAAACTGTCGACGGCACTGGAATTTGAGACATAATGAGTCGATGCGGACCCCACCAATGAATTCAGCAACCTCAAATTAGGGGGGTTACCCTTCTTAGTTGCTGAAAATGGACAAAAAGTCCAAAAAGCCCATTTTTGGCACCAAAAATGCTCCATAGTGCCAAAACATCAAAATTCTGTAAAGCTGGACCTCGTTTCCACTCCATACGGGGTTGGGAGTGAAAGATGACGAGAAACGAGCACTGTTATTGCGTTCAGCACCCAAAAAATATGGGGGTATATGCGTGTGTCCCCCGGAGAACCCTTGAAGACCAAGATTGTATCTTGCGAGGGCGGGGGGGCTGGCAGAGGCCGACTAAAATTCTGAAATCACGACGCCGACCAGGAATCATGCCAAACTTGCAAAACGATGATGAGTGCCGTAACTTTCCAATGGTTCTTTGGGACCCCATTGATGCATGAAAACCAATTTTAGCTTCACCGTAACTACCCACCCCTTGCTGTGAGCCTTAGAAGATGAGACTGCCCTTCTGTAAAATTTCTGTAAACCAAAAACAGATTTGTGATCCGAGAGGGGGGGGGGGGTCCACGTTCCTCCTAATGTTGAATTTCTGCGTGAGGAGGGGGGGGGGGGGCAGGAAACCGGCACCCTCACCTCCGTTTATTTGACCTGAAATTCTGGCTGAGGGAGGAGGAAGGCTTGAAATGTCTTCGTTGGTAACCGTGCGCTCTCGCGTTCATGTCGATGTCCAAGTACACGGTACACGCACCAAAATGGAAGGCGGGCAGGGCCCTTGAAAGGACCTAGCACACTCCAATTATCCACAAGGCCCTCAGAAGGGCCCAGTAAACAAAAGGCAGAAAAATGCATTCACGGTGCTTACATCCATGAAAATCCTGCCTGGTTGTGTGTGTATGGTGTGAGTGGAGGCGTGTGACTGTGTGGGGTTACCCCTCGTCCCTACTGGTACGCGGACTGCCGTGCGCCGCGGTTAGCGCCGCGGTAGGCCGACGTTCGCTGCGGTGGCCCCCGGTGCGACTGCTGCTGCTACCCGTAGAGCGGCTGCTGCTGCTCGTAGGGGGGCAGCGGCGGCCGCTCGTAGATCGGCGGCGGCGGCGGCGGCTGGTCGTAGAGCGGCTGGTAGAACCGCTCCTGCGGCGCGGTGAACAGATTGAGCGCGATGAGCGGTGTGAGCGTGGCGAGCGGCTCGGGCGCTGCGAGCGGCGCGGGTGTGATAGGCGGCGCGAAGAACTGCTGCTCGACGAAGTGCGGCGCGATGATCTGGTTGAAGATCGGCTCGATGGGCTGGTCGAAGCTCCGGCTCCTCCGGCTGCTGGAAGGGCGGCGGCGTGAGCGGCTCGAGCGTCGACGGCGCTACCAGGAGTGGCTGAAGCGCGGACGCGAGCTGAGGCCCTTGCTGCTGTTCGCCGCGCCCGTAGTGCTGCGGCTTGTCGCTGCCGTAGACAAAGACCCACTTGGAGGGCCTCCATGACTCCGGCTCGTCTTGTCTGAGTTCTCGGTGATGTTCTTGAAGTTCTCCTTGCCTTGCAAAGAATCCATCATGTTCTCCAACTTGTTGATGCGAGCTTGCATGCTGCCCCCCTTGGTCCGGTCGAAAAGTAGGTAATGGCATGGGCAAGGAGAGGATTTTAACCGCGCGCTTTGATTGCCTACGTCTTTTCTTCTCCTTGGTTTGAACCGCTAGAATCCGTTCGAAAGAGTCATTGGTGTCGGTTCCGTCATGATGTTCTGCCTGCCCCACCCCTCCCCCTGGACAAAGCAATCAGGACAGATGCACTATTCCACGGACAGCACCAGTGACAGAGTAACAAATGAAGGGCTGTCCTTTCATCACCCCTGGCAGGCGCCGGGACAAGACACAGGGTGGGCGGGTGGGTCGATGTACCCCCGCCTTAAATTATAAAAAGGCTAAGGAGGGGAGGAGGTAGGATGGGAAGCAGGTCCAGAGACAGGGGGGGGGGGGTGCTGGGGGCCCGGTGGCAGAACTTTCGTTACCCCGCTTCGCTATACTAACCGCAGTTCTACCTGCCCCACCCCTCCCCCTGGACAAAGCAATCAGGACAGATGCACTATTCCACGGACAGCACATTTTGCCGCGCGACTGCGCGTCCATATGTCCCCGTAGCCGTCGTACCATCAGTCCCCCACCTCCCCTTTGAATCTCCACGGGGGGCGAATCATCTCCATCAGACCCATGTACTTGGTGTCGACGGCTTTTTCCCACATCTCACGACGCCTTGCTGCTTCGGCAACGGCAACGGACTCGACACTAACAGTACTCCAGCACCTCAGCCAAAACAGGCGCCGGAGTATTCGCTGCTAAGAATTGGCATGCACCGACGCTCTCAGCGCATTAATCTGAGACCTAGCTACGTTGCTGTCTGAACCCACACGAATTCTTTCAAAACCACGATAGGATGCCACCTTAATGACGATGTACAGCGCATACAGTTCCGCCTGCTGCAGGAAGTCCACCCAGGGCGGACACACCTCCGATCGATAGTAATCCCCCCCCCCAACAATCCCCAGACGAAAACGTTTGCCCTCTGGAGCTGCATCCACGAACACCTCCCAGGCCCCTCGTCCACCAGGCCCTGGAGGGTCGCACCGCTGAGGGACACAGGAGAATAGGAGCACTGTCGCCACTCCCTTGCAGACCCCCCTACCAAACACTCCTTTCCCACTCTGCAAACCTCGATACGCGCCCGCCAGGAAGGCGCCCAGACCCGCATTGGGCCTGCTCAGCCAGCACAGTTTACCCAAGAGGCGTTCCATAACCTTTGAGGGCAGGCGCCCCCCGCCCACCCCCCGGATCCACGCCCTGAAGGCACCGACCAAGGCACCCACCGCATTGCTGATTGTCCCAGCCTTGGTGTCAATCTGCTTTCCAATAAAACCGAGTCTCTCTATCGGATCCGGTTCGGACTTTGCCCCCACAATAAAACCCGCACGTCTCAGCCTACGAATGCAGTCCCTCACAGCCCCCCGCAGACGACTCTTGCTCCTGCACGACAGTAAAATGTCATCCAGATACACCCAACCCCGCACACCACGTCTCGACAAGGCCCCCCGGATAACAGAGGATACCAGCTTTTGGCATATCACTGGGCTATAGGCCCATCCGAATGGCAGCCTCGCATACCGGAAACGCCTACCCGACCGCCCCCCCACCACAAAAACACTGCGCCAGGCGGGGGGGAGGCGGATGCTCCAGTAAGCATTCTGCAGGTCCAGCTTTGCCAGAAAAACACGGCACCTGCCCCCCCCCACACGCCGAGGGCGCGCACGTCCCATCCAGTGGCGGATGGCCTCCAGCCCTGGCAGTCGGAATTTCGGGGGCTTCCGGGGGTCGCTTGCGTTGACTCTCCGCGCATCAAGAATGGCTCGGCATTTGAGCGCATTCTTCCACGTAAGGAACATTTTTGCCGTCTCGGGGTGCTTTGTTCTGCGCAGTCCCTTAGTCTCAGTTCTGAGGGACTCCAGCATTGTATCCACGGGCCCCGACTTCCCCCCATGTGACTTTTCAATCCCCGCACTGTCCCCCCGTAACTGCCTCCGGTACACCCCCAGCAAGTCACGAGGGACCAAGCTGTTCCAGATCTTGTCTGACACTGTCACACACCCCGCTTCCCCCACCCCCCGAGCAGCCATGTCCCCGGTAACCACCCCCTCCTCGTCGCTGCTACTGTAGTATCCATCGTCCTCCTCGTCTAAGTCCCCCTCCCCAACTTTTGTTAACACACTGCACAGCGTATCCAGACCCTCCTCCCCACACTCTAGCCTGAGCACCGCCTCACCCATCCCTGTAATGAGGTTACGCACCATCTCTTGCCTGTGCACCTTGACGCCCCGCATTTCGCTTATCACCCTCGCCGCATCTCGCAACCGCCCTAGAAGCACTCGCACTCGGGGACACTGTCCTACCTCGTTTGCGTGCACCCTCACCCCCCTCAGGCGATCCCCCAGCAAGTCGGGAAGCTTCCCCGGCCGCGAAGGCGATCTCCCGGCGTATCCATGACGGCCAGAAAGAGAGCGTAGATCCCTGCTTCTTGCAGTAGCCCGGCTCTGCCCCCCCCCCCCCCCCACACAGGCCATGGGATTTTTCCCGAGCGGGCAAACTTCCACCTGGGAGGGGCCTCGGTATACATCTGCGCGACTTTCGCTGAGTTCCACCCCCCCCACAGCATAATTGTTGTGAGCGGTGCCCCCATTTTCCGGAGTTGCGCTGCCCCCATCCTACGGAAGCTATGCCACCGGACAGTCTTCTTTCCCTCCCCCCTCTCCAGCAGGTTGACCAACGTTTTCCCCAGCGCCTCCTTGGACTCGTGCCACGCCCCTCTGTCGGGGTGGAATCCTTTGAGCGCTCTGAGTTTTGCCAGGAATTGCAACCATGCTCGCACCCAGGGCCCCACTTCCTGTCTCTGGACCCCCCTCCTGGACTTCGTTCCAAAAAATCGCAACCCCTCATCTTCCTGTCCCACCCCACCCCCCGCCTTGGAGCCCCGCAGGCAGTGTCCCACGGATATGCACGCCAGCGCCACCGCCTCCCATTCTGCGAAGCTGGAGGCAGCCGCACACAGCCTGCACAAGTCCTCCAGTTGCGCCCACTCCTTCGCCTCCGCCCGCTGTTCTTTGCACCGCCGCTGGTCGATAGACATAACCAAGTACCAATCAGACTTCCGCACCACCGGGGCAAGCCACGCCATCTTTTCGGCCAGCCTCGCCGCAGCCAGAACGAGCTTTGCGGCGCTCTCTGACAGGTCGCCCTGCACAATCTGCAGGGGCCTGGCCTCCAGTACACCCCGAGCACCGTCGCCTGGTCGCATCCGCTCCAGCCTTGCCAGTCGCCTGAGCTGCCGCAGATACCCGTCGAGGGTACCATCCTGCAGGCCCCGCACCGTAGTGGCATCAAAATTCGTCCCGTACTCATCAGCCATCGCCGCCTGGAGTCTGTCGCGCACTGCCGCCCACGGCCACTCGCGCCCGCTCTCCTCGTCGTCCTGCGTGTCCCCTGCAGCCCCGTCTCCAGCGTCATGGCTTCGCAGTCATTTCCTTTGGCCTTTACACCCGTGCTTCTCCCTGTCAAACCACCAATGGTGGCCACCACACTCCGGGCATGCCGTTTTTGGAGGGTTTTCGCAATTAACCCAGTCTCCTGTCTTCTTGCTGCGGAAGTGGCGCTTTCCATCTATCCATTTGAACTCCGGCTGACTTGTGCTCCCCTGCGTGCCACCTCTGCCTTTACGCTTTGAGTGGCGCCCTGATGAGCTGGAGCTTGCTGTAGATGAGGTATCAGACGCACTGTCGCTGCTACTGTCCGTGGACGACGATTCCGAGTCGGAGGACATGCACCTCCCTTTTCCCCTTCGAGACGACCGGCGCTCCTTCATCTCCTTCTTTTTCTCCTTGCGCCTCTGTTTTTTGGCCTTCTTCTTGTTCTTCTTTTTGACCTCCTTTATTTTTGCCTTGACCGCGTCCTTACCGGATTTGTCGCAATCAAGGAGCAATTGCCAGACATCGTCAATGATCGTGGACACCTCCGTCGCAGTCTCAGACTCCTCGGCCTCCATTAACCTTTCAACCAGGCGGCACAGTTTGACCGTCCACCGCGGGGCCCCGGGCCTCTTTCTCATCCACCTGGCATTTTTGAAGCTGGGCTCCTTATACGTCAGTTCTTCCTCCTCGCCTTCCTCAGCGGCGGCCGGCCCCCCACCTCCTTCGCGATCATCGGCTCCGGCGCCCGCCTCCTCGTCCAGGGCCATGCCACTGTTGGTCTCGGGCTTTGCGCTCTTCCCCGGAGAGTGTCTCTCACCCTTGATCCCCACTCCTCCTCTCCTGTTCATCGATTTTCCAGGCGGCTTGGCGATCAAGTCGCAGACAGCGAACCCTACGGCCGCCTCTTCCGCAGACAGGCTGAACGCAGTCACCTCGACTCCCCAGGCAAGTGTCAACCCATACAGCAGCGCGTCTACGTACCGCTGCGGATCAGGGGATTGAAATGAGATCCCCAGCGTCTCATGGAAGGTCCTGGCCAGCTTCACCGCACTCCAGCTGACTCCATCCCGAGACCATCCTGCCACGCCCGCCACCAGCACCTCTGTGCGATGCTGATGCGGGATCATACGGGCCATCCAGGGCGTCTGAATCAGGTGGGCCCATGCTGTGGATTTTGCTGCGGGGTCTTCGTCTTTTAGACGCCTCCAGTCCCATGCCCCATCATTGTTGGCCGAGCCCATTGGATGACCCGATGTACCCCCGCCTTAAATTATAAAAAGGCTAAGGAGGGGAGGAGGTAGGATGGGAAGCACGTCCAGAGACAGGGAGGGGGGGGAGTGCTGGGGGCCCGGTGGCAGAACTTTCGTTACCCCGCTTCGCTATACTAACTGCAGTTCGTCCTCTTCATGTTGTTCATGATAGTGTTTTGGTTCGATCTCCATGTTGTAAAAGGCCGAATCAATGCCGATTTTGTATTTCTTTTATTGACTCTTGCTTGGTTGTTTGGTGTCTACCTCTTTAGCCCTAACACGGAACCAAACAAGTTTGGGCAAGGAGAAACACAATGCAGCAAAGCACAGGGAGTAGGAATAGCTGAAATCAATGAAGTCAATGAGTCAATGTCGAAATACTCCTTGAACGGAATAAAATCGGCATACTACAAACAACGCAATGTATGCAACAACATATAAATGACCAAACATGCACAACCTGTTGCATACCATCAACCCATCCGTACCCCTTACTTGGTTCGCCTACCTAGTTCGACGTAATTACCTGATTGAAAATCGGGTTGATGATCGATGGAATTTGTTATGCCGAGATAATTAAATCTAATACGATTCTCACAATTCCAACACCGGCTGTGTACTGGCCTGCAGTGCGCGCGACCAACGGAAAGTGAACGCATGCCGTGCACAGCGATCTGGTCTGTACCACAATTCATCACGTGAATAATTTCTGTGACTGCAAATGAATTGAGATTGCAATTGAGATGTCGATTTTATTACACTCCCTTCCCAGAACAACCACTTGGGTTTGTTTGACCACAAAATTGTAAAATAGAAACTCAGCAATCAATTCACGTGAAATGGTGCAAAACCTATCTGGACTGCAACTCAAGGCCCTCCCCGTGGGCCTAGGATTGCAGAATTGACTGGAAATGAATTAACAATGCACAAAACAGACCTCATCAGTGAGTCTGGCATACCCAAAATTAGGGGGGTGGGGTCCGGGACGCATTTTTGGGCATTTTTCGGCCAAAACGCCCCAAAATCGGTGAAAAATAGTGCGTTGCGCGAGTTTTGGAACACAGAAACCGCAAATACTAGTGAACAGTGGGCTCATCATAAGAAACAGACCCTTCCACTTAATTCCCCACCCTCAAATTAGGGGGGGTAGCCACTTGAATGGTCAAATTTGAGCCAAAAATGCAAAAATACCATTTTTTGCACCAAAATTTGACAAATTCGCTGGAAAACCGAAAATTGTCAATCTGGCCACACTCTGGGGCCTGCAGCAGTGTGCAGGGCTCAAATAATGTCACGGCGTACAAGTTTGTCGGCGTTGTCGGATTATTCCTCAGCTTCCGGTGCTCCTTGAAGAGAGCAAAGCGACCTGGCTTGCACCGAAATTCATCGGGCCACCGATTTCCAGCGTTTGGTTGGGTATCTTGGTGACTGCTAAAATGCTAAGATGCTAAAATGAATTTCTTGAGTGAAGTGCTGAACCGTAGCGTTGCTGCAACGGAGAACTTGGGCTGCAGCAAGCAAGCGCTTCTTGAGCAACTTGTGCGGTTCCTGCCGAAGGTATGTATCAAGCTTCTCGCAGGAAGTGACGGATTTCCAACCACCACGTCTACCCAGCAGTGCATTCAACAGCACATAGCACAAAACACAAGAAGTTCGTGATACTCCATGTTTGGGTAGAAGGCGATAGTGGGAGAGAGGGAGAGAGGGTGTGTTCGGGCAAGAGATGACTAGCACTCAGCACCCACATAGGCGACACACAAGGCGCAGTGGGGGCCAAACACACACACACACACACACGCACGCACACACACACACACATACACACACACCGTGCTCCAGTTCAGTTTGCACGGGGGCGGTACAAACAGACTTTTCCGTTTGGCGCAGATATGGGGAGAGGGATTTTGGCAATGACAACCTTGGACCATCGCCGTGTGTCGAAGCCTCACCAGGTTGAATCTACAGTTGTGAAGATCAGCCTTTACAGGCTTTGTGCTTGTTGTTCGCGCACCGTGCCCGGCGATAGTTGTGTGCCCTCTTGGCAGGGACTCGATTTTGTGCACGAGAGGAGAGAGGGGCACGCGTCAAAATCAGTTGCTGCTGCTGTTTCCGCTGGTATTCGTCTGTCTGCTCCTTTGTACCTGACACAACAAAGGGAAAACTTAAAAAAAAACCTGAGCAACCCCAAATTAGGGCAGGGGGAGGTGTTTCATGTCCGTTTTGGCCAAATCCTCCAAAAACCCTATTTTTAGCTCCAAAAATTGCCTAAACAAGACAATATGGCACAATCTTCACACACTGGATACCTGGCACAAGCAACAGTGGCATGGGGCCACAAGATGGCTCTCAATGGATATCGCCATCGTGTTTGGCAACCCCAAAATGGGGGGGGGGGGTCCATGTTAAATTGCCCCCTCAATCCATTTTTCGGCCAAAAACCGCTTTTCGGCACTTTTTGAGGGGGGGGGGGGGGGCAGTGCCGAATTTGGGCACAAAACTGTCGACGGCACTGGAATTTGAGACATAATGAGTCGATGCGGACCCCACCAATGAATTTAGCAACCTCAAATTAGGGGGGTTACCCTTCTTAGTTGCTGAAAATGGACAAAAAGTCCAAAAAGCCCATTTTTGGCACCAAAAATGCTCCATAGTGCCAAAACATCAAAATTCTGTAAAGCTGGACCTCGTTTCCACTCCATACGGGGTTGGGAGTGAAAGATGACGAGAAACGAGCACTGTCATTGCGTTCAGCACCCAAAAAATATGGGGGTATATGCTTGTGTCCCCCGGAGAACCCTTGAAGACCAAGATTGTATCTTGCGAGGGCGGGGGGGCTGGCAGAGGCCGACCAAAATTCTGAAATCATGACGCCGACCAGGAATCATGCCAAACTTGCAAAACGATGATGAGTGCCGTAACTTTCCAATGGTTCTTTGGGACCCCATTGATGCATGAAAACCAATTTTAGCTTCACCGTAACTACCCACCCCTTGCTGTTAGCCTTAGAAGATGAGACTGCCCTTCTGTAAAATTTCTGTAAACCAAAAACAGATTTGTGATCCGAGAGGGGGGGGGGGTCCACGTTCCTCCTAATGTTGAATTTCTGCGTGAGGAGGGGGGGGGGGGGGGCAGGAAACCGGCACCCTCACCTCCGTTTATTTGACCTGAAATTCTGGCTGAGGGAGGAGGAAGGCTTGAAATGTCTTCGTTGGTAACCGTGCGCTCTCGCGTTCATGTCGATGTCCAAGTACACGGTACACGCACCAAAATGGAAGGCGGGCAGGGCCCTTGAAAGGACCTAGCACACTCCAATTATCCACAAGGCCCTCAGAAGGGCCCAGTAAACAAAAGGCAGAAAAATGCATTCACGGTGCTTACATCCATGAAAATCCTGCCTGGTTGTGTGTGTATGGTGTGAGTGGAGGCGTGTGACCGTGTGGGGTTACCCCTCGTCCCTACTGGTGCGCGGACTGCCGTGCGCCGCGGTTAGCGCCGCGGTAGGCCGACGTTCGCTGCGGTGGCCCCCCGGTGCGACTGCTGCTGCTACCCGTAGAGCGGCTGCTGCTGCTCGTAGGGGGGCAGCGGCGGCCGCTCGTAGATCGGCGGCGGCGGCGGCGGCTGGTCGTAGAGCGGCTGGTAGAACCGCTCCTGCGGCGCGGTGAACAGATTGAGCGCGATGAGCGGTGTGAGCGTGGCGAGCGGCTCGGGCGCTGCGAGCGGCGCGGGTGTGATAGGCGGCGCGAAGAACTGCTGCTCGACGAAGTGCGGCGCGATGATCTGGTTGAAGATCGGCTCCATGGGCTGGTCGAAGAGCGGTGGTGGCGCGAGCGGCTCGAGCGTCGACGGCGCTGCTGGAAACGGCTTAAGCGGCGACGCGAGCTTCGGCTCCTCCGGCTGCTGGAAGGGCGGCGGCGTGAGCGGCTCGAGCGTCGACGGCGCTACCAGGAACGGTTGAAGCGCGGACGCGAGCTGAGGCCCTTGCTGCTGTTCGCCGAGCCCGTAGTGCTGCGGCTTGTCGCTGCCGTAGACGAAGACCCACTTGGAGGGCCTCCATGACTCCGGCTCGTCTTGTCTGAGTTCTCGGTGATGTTCTTGAAGTTCTCCTTGCCTTGCAAAGAATCCATCATGTTCTCCAACTTGTCGATGCGAGCTTGCATGCTGCCCCCCTTGGTCCGGTCGAAAAGTAGGTAATGGCATGGGCAAGGAGAGGATTTTAACCGCGCGCTTTGATTGCCTACGTCTTTTCTTCTCCTTGGTTTGAACCGCTAGAATCCGTTCGAAAGAGTCATTGGTGTCGGTTCCGTCATGATGTTCGTCCTCTTCATGTTGTTCATGATAGTGTTTTGGTTCGATCTCCATGTTGTAAAAGGCCGAATCAATGCCGATTTTGTATTTCTTTTATTGACTCTTGCTTGGTTGTTTGGTGTCTACCTCTTTAGCCCTAACACGGGGGGAATCTTTGCACTGCGCGCGCACTGCGCGCTACTTTTAGACTATGTTCCCCCGGAAGAGCCCCCAAGCACACCCCTTGGAAACACCCTTAGAATTAGGTGACCCAAACTGCCCCAGCTCAAGAAAGTTGCAAACCACCTTCCCTGAACATAACACACATCATGCACATCTGGAAAGGCCATGAACAGCGCATTGGTCGCCACCCTCAAGAACACACAACTGTCTTTCTGGTCCATTGTCAACTAAGTACACATTGAGAATACGCAACTTGTGTGCAGAACATGACACAGTTGCACAATCAAAGAAATGTCACACTGTCACATGTGTGCGTGTCAATGCAATCCGTACAATATTGCAATTCACACTTGTCACACATGGACATCTTTTGAGGGTCAAACTTGGTGCAACAAAGGGCGCAAACATCCCCATCATCACCCACAACATCCTCATCATCATTGTCCTCCTGTGTAGGTGCGGTCCATACAAGTGCAGGTACGTGTTCCCATGGACCATATGGAGGGTACCGTACCTATCTTCGAATCAAAAATTGCTGCAAATGCAAGAGTACACGCACGTACTCATGCAACTCCGTACCGGATCCCCTCCATATGTTCCTTACGATGCCCCAGTGCCACATGCGTGCAAACAAGTGCTCAATGCGTGCCCTATAGAAACCATGAACATCGTTGTACTCCTTTTGCCGCTCGGTCAACGTCTTTCGACCGATAAATGGCCATGCCACATGGAGGCGCCCCTTGTATGCACCATCCATGGAGCCAATCTCATAATCAATATAATGCCCCTTGCTCCTTTTCGGCCCTTCGCGATCCCAAATGAGAACATCAGCCGATGTCCCCGGGGCCAACGGACAAATCCACACGACTACGTCACCCCTGCATTCTAGGGGGTCCCCAAAAGAAGGGGAACAAAATCAGAAGTCAAAACGTACGCCAAGGGTCACCATGATGCACCACGCAACAAAGCGTGGATTCAAAGATTGTCCCGGTTTCCTCAATAGCACCGGAAGGTTGGGGGCCAAAAGAGGGCGGAAATGCTATGTCACCCTTGCATTCTCGGGGGTCCCCAACAAAGGGGGACAAAATCAGAAGTCAAAACCTACGGTACGGGTCACCATGATGCCCCTAGGGGCCCCTGGTATCACAAAGTATGGGTCTCTAGTACGGCCAGACGCCCAAATAGTTGCACTGCGCTTAAGGCTCCCCCACGGAACCAAACAAGTTTGGGCAAGGAGAAACACAATGCAGCAAAGCACAGGGAGTAGGAATAGCTGAAATCAATGAAGTCAATGAGTCAATGTCGAAATACTCCTTGAACGGAATAAAATCGGCATACTACAAACAACGCAATGTATGCAACAACATATAAATGACCAAACATGCACAACCTGTTGCATACCATCAACCCATCCGTACCCCTTACTTGGTTCGCCTACCTAGTTCGACGTAATTACCTGATTGAAAATCGGGTTGATGATCGATGGAATTTGTTATGCCGAGATAATTAAATCTAATACGATTCTCACAATTCCAACACCGGCTGTGTACTGGCCTGCAGTGCGCGCGACCAACGGAAAGTGAACGCATGCCGTGCACAGCGATCTGGTCTGTACCACAATTCATCACGTGAATAATTTCTGTGACTGCAAATGAATTGAGATTGCAATTGAGATGTCGATTTTATTACACTCCCTTCCCAGAACAACCACTTGGGTTTGTTTGACCACAAAATTGTAAAATAGAAACTCAGCAATCAATTCACGTGAAATGGTGCAAAACCTATCTGGACTGCAACTCAAGGCCCTCCCCGTGGGCCTAGGATTGCAGAATTGACTGGAAATGAATTAACAATGCACAAAACAGACCTCATCAGTGAGTCTGGCATACCCAAAATTAGGGGGGTGGGGTCCGGGACGCATTTTTGGGCATTTTTCGGCCAAAACGCCCCAAAATCGGTGAAAAATAGTGCGTTGCGCGAGTTTTGGAACACAGAAACCGCAAATACTAGTGAACAGTGGGCTCATCATAAGAAACAGACCCTTCCACTTAATTCCCCACCCTCAAATTAGGGGGGGTAGCCACTTGAATGGTCAAATTTGAGCCAAAAATGCAAAAATACCATTTTTTGCACCAAAATTTGACAAATTCGCTGGAAAACCGAAAATTGTCAATCTGGCCACACTCTGGGGCCTGCAGCAGTGTGCAGGGCTCAAATAATGTCACGGCGTACAAGTTTGTCGGCGTTGTCGGATTATTCCTCAGCTTCCGGTGCTCCTTGAAGAGAGCAAAGCGACCTGGCTTGCACCGAAATTCATCGGGCCACCGATTTCCAGCGTTTGGTTGGGTATCTTGGTGACTGCTAAAATGCTAAGATGCTAAAATGAATTTCTTGAGTGAAGTGCTGAACCGTAGCGTTGCTGCAACGGAGAACTTGGGCTGCAGCAAGCAAGCGCTTCTTGAGCAACTTGTGCGGTTCCTGCCGAAGGTATGTATCAAGCTTCTCGCAGGAAGTGACGGATTTCCAACCACCACGTCTACCCAGCAGTGCATTCAACAGCACATAGCACAAAACACAAGAAGTTCGTGATACTCCATGTTTGGGTAGAAGGCGATAGTGGGAGAGAGGGAGAGAGGGTGTGTTCGGGCAAGAGATGACTAGCACTCAGCACCCACATAGGCGACACACAAGGCGCAGTGGGGGCCAAACACACACACACACACACACGCACGCACACACACACACATACACACACACCGTGCTCCAGTTCAGTTTGCACGGGGGCGGTACAAACAGACTTTTCCGTTTGGCGCAGATATGGGGAGAGGGATTTTGGCAATGACAACCTTGGACCATCGCCGTGTGTCGAAGCCTCACTAGGTTGAATCTACAGTTGTGAAGATCAGCCTTTACAGGCTTTGTGCTTGTTGTTCGCGCACCGTGCCCGGCGATAGTTGTGTGCCCTCTTGGCAGGGACTCGATTTTGTGCACGAGAGGAGAGAGGGGCACGCGTCAAAATCAGTTGCTGCTGCTGTTTCCGCTGGTATTCGTCTGTCTGCTCCTTTGTACCTGACACAACAAAGGGAAAACTTAAAAAAAAACCTGAGCAACCCCAAATTAGGGCAGGGGGAGGTGTTTCATGTCCGTTTTGGCCAAATCCTCCAAAAACCCTATTTTTAGCTCCAAAAATTGCCTAAACAAGACAATATGGCACAATCTTCACACACTGGATACCTGGCACAAGCAACAGTGGCATGGGGCCACAAGATGGCTCTCAATGGATATCGCCATCGTGTTTGGCAACCCCAAAATGGGGGGGGGTCCATGTTAAATTGCCCCCTTAGTCCATTTTTCGGCCAAAAACCGCTTTTCGGCACTTTTTGAGGGGGGGGGGGGAGTGCTGAATTTGGGCACAAAACTGTCGACGGCACTGAAATTTGAGACATAATGAGTCGATGCGGACCCCACCAATGAATTCAGCAACCTCAAATTAGGGGGGTTACCCTTCTTAGTTGCTGAAAATGGACAAAAAGTCCAAAAAGCCCATTTTTGGCACCAAAAATGCTCCATAGTGCCAAAACATCAAAATTCTGTAAAGCTGGACCTCGTTTCCACTCCATACGGGGTTGGGAGTGAAAGATGACGAGAAACGAGCACTGTTATTGCGTTCAGCACCCAAAAAATATGGGGGTATATGCTTGTGTCCCCCGGAGAACCCTTGAAGACCAAGATTGTATCTTGCGAGGGCGGGGGGGCTGGCAGAGGCCGACTAAAATTCTGAAATCATGACGCCGACCAGGAATCATGCCAAACTTGCAAAACGATGATGAGTGCCGTAACTTTCCAATGGTTCTTTGGGACCCCATTGATGCATGAAAACCAATTTTAGCTTCACCGTAACTACCCACCCCTTGCTGTGAGCCTTAGAAGATGAGACTGCCCTTCTGTAAAATTTCTGTAAACCAAAAACAGATTTGTGATCCGAGAGGGGGGGGGGGTCCACGTTCCTCCTAATGTTGAATTTCTGTGTGAGGAGGGGGGGGGGGGCAGGAAACCGGCACCCTCACCTCCGTTTATTTGACCTGAAATTCTGGCTGAGGGAGGAGGAAGGCTTGAAATGTCTTCGTTGGTAACCGTGCGCTCTCGCGTTCATGTCGATGTCCAAGTACACGGTACACGCACCAAAATGGAAGGCGGGCAGGGCCCTTGAAAGGACCTAGCACACTCCAATTATCCACAAGGCCCTCAGAAGGGCCCAGTAAACAAAAGGCAGAAAAATGCATTCACGGTGCTTACATCCATGAAAATCCTGCCTGGTTGTGTGTGTATGGTGTGAGTGGAGGCGTGTGACCGTGTGGGGTTACCCCTCGTCCCTACTGGTGCGCGGACTGCCGTGCGCCGCGGTTAGCGCCGCGGTAGGCCGACGTTCGCTGCGGTGGCCCCCCGGTGCGACTGCTGCTGCTACCCGTAGAGCGGCTGCTGCTGCTCGTAGGGGGGCAGCGGCGGCCGCTCGTAGATCGGCGGCGGCGGCGGCGGCTGGTCGTAGAGCGGCTGGTAGAACCGCTCCTGCGGCGCGGTGAACAGATTGAGCGCGATGAGCGGTGTGAGCGTGGCGAGCGGCTCGGGCGCTGCGAGCGGCGCGGGTGTGATAGGCGGCGCGAAGAACTGCTGCTCGACGAAGTGCGGCGCGATGATCTGGTTGAAGATCGGCTCCATGGGCTGGTCGAAGAGCGGCGGTGGCGTGAGCGGCTCGAGCGTCGACGGCGCTGCTGGAAACGGCTTAAGCGGCGACGCGAGCTTCGGCTCCTCCGGCTGCTGGAAGGGCGGCGGCGTGAGCGGCTCGAGCGTCGACGGCGCTACCAGGAATGGTTGAAGCGCGGACGCGAGCTGAGGCCCTTGCTGCTGTTCGCCGAGCCCGTAGTGCTGCGGCTTGTCGCTGCCGTAGACGAAGACCCACTTGGAGGGCCTCCATGACTCCGGCTCGTCTTGTCTGAGTTCTCGGTGATGTTCTTGAAGTTCTCCTTGCCTTGCAAAGAATCCATCATGTTCTCCAACTTGTCGATGCGAGCTTGCATGCTGCCCCCCTTGGTCCGGTCGAAAAGTAGGTAATGGCATGGGCAAGGAGAGGATTTTAACCGCGCGCTTTGATTGCCTACGTCTTTTCTTCTCCTTGGTTTGAACCGCTAGAATCCGTTCGAAAGAGTCATTGGTGTCGGTTCCGTCATGATGTTCGTCCTCTTCATGTTGTTCATGATAGTGTTTTGGTTCGATCTCCATGTTGTAAAAGGCCGAATCAATGCCGATTTTGTATTTCTTTTATTGACTCTTGCTTGGTTGTTTGGTGTCTACCTCTTTAGCCCTAACACGGGGGGAATCTTTGCACTGCGCGCGCACTGCGCGCTACTTTTAGACTATGTTCCCCCGGAAGAGCCCCCAAGCACACCCCTTGGAAACGCCCTTAGAATTAGGTGACCCAAACTGCCCCAGCTCAAGAAAGTTGCAAACCACCTTCCCTGAACATAACACACATCATGCACATCTGGAAAGGCCATGAACAGCGCATTGGTCGCCACCCTCAAGAACACACAACTGTCTTTCTGGTCCATTGTCAACTAAGTACACATTGAGAATACGCAACTTGTGTGCAGAACATGACACAGTTGCAGAATCAAAGAAATGTCACACTGTCACATGTGTGCGTGTCAATGCAATCCGTACAATATTGCAATTCACACTTGTCACACATGGACATCTTTTGAGGGTCAAACTTGGTGCAACAAAGGGCGCAAACATCCCCATCATCACCCACAACATCCTCATCATCATTGTCCTCCTGTGTAGGTGCGGTCCATACATGTGCACGTACGTGTTCCCATGGACCATATGGAGGGTACCGTACCTATCTTCGAATCAAAAATTGCTGCAAATGCAAGAGTACACGCACGTACTCATGCAACTCCGTACCGGATCCCCTCCATATGTTCCTTACGATGCCCCAGTGCCACATGCGTGCAAACAAGTGCTCAATGCGTGCCCTATGGAAACCATGAACATCGTTGTACTCCTTTTGCCGCTCGGTCAACGTCTTTCGACCGATAAATGGCCATGCCACATGGAGGCGCCCCTTGTATGCACCATCCATGGAGCCAATCTCATAATCAATATAATGCCCCTTGCTCCTTTTCGGCCCTTCGCGATCCCAAATGAGAACATCAGCCGATGTCCCCGGGGCCAACGGACAAATCCACACGACTACGTCACCCCTGCATTCTAGGGGGTCCCCAAAAGAAGGGGAACAAAATCAGAAGTCAAAACGTACGCCAAGGGTCACCATGATGCACCACGCAACAAAGCGTGGATTCAAAGATTGTCCCGGTTTCCTCAATAGCACCGGAAGGTTGGGGGCCAAAAGAGGGCGGAAATGCTACGTCACCCTTGCATTCTCGGGGGTCCCCAACAAAGGGGGACAAAATCAGAAGTCAAAACCTACGGTACGGGTCACCATGATGCCCCTAGGGGCCCCTGGTATCACAAAGTATGGGTCTCTAGTACGGCCAGACGCCCAAATAGTTGCACTGCGCTTAAGGCTCCCCCACGGAACCAAACAAGTTTGGGCAAGGAGAAACACAATGCAGCAAAGCACAGGGAGTAGGAATAGCTGAAATCAATGAAGTCAATAAGTCAATGTCGAAATACTCCTTGAACGGGATAAAATCGGCATACTACAAACAACGCAATGTATGCAACAACATATAAATGACCAAACATGCACAACCTGTTGCATACCATCAACCCATCCGTACCCCTTACTTGGTTCGCCTACCTAGTTCGACGTAATTACCTGATTGAAAATCGGGTTGATGATCGATGGAATTTGTTATGCCGAGATAATTAAATCTAATACGATTCTCACAATTCCAACACCGGCTGTGTACTGGCCTGCAGTGCGCGCGACCAACGGAAAGTGAACGCATGCCGTGCACAGCGATCTGGTCTGTACCACAATTCATCACGTGAATAATTTCTGTGACTGCAAATGAATTGAGATTGCAATTGAGATGTCGATTTTATTACACCCCCCGGTGGACGGGGCGGGGCGGTGTCGGGTGGGGTGGGGTGGGGACGGCATGGGGTGGGGACGGGGCGGGGTGGGGTGGGGACGGGGCGGGGCGGGGCGGGGCGGGGTGGGGCGGTGTGGGGCGGGACGGGGCAGGGTGGTGTGTGCCTGGACGGGGCGGGACGGGGCGGGGCGGTGTGGAGCGGGACGGGGCGGGGTGGTGTGGGGCGGGACGGGGCGGGGCGGTGTGGAGCGGGACAGGGCGGGGCGGTGTGGGGCAGGACGGGCTGGGGCGGTGTGGAGCGGGACGGAGCGGGGCGGTGTGGGGCGGGGCGGGGCGGGGCAGTGTCGGGCGGGACGGGGGCAGGGCGGTGTGTGGCTGGACGGGGCAGGGCGGGGCGGTGTGGGGCGGTGTGGGGCGGGACGGAGCGGGGCGGTGTGTGGCGTGACGGGGCGGGACGGGGCGGGGCGGTGTGGAGCGGGACGGGGCGGGGCGGTGTGGGGCGGGGCGGGGTTGGGTGGTGTGTGGTTGGACGGGGCGGGGCGGTGTGGGGAGGGACGGGGCGGGGTGGTTTGGGGCGGGACGGGGCAGGGCGGTGTGGAGCGGGACGGGGCGGGGCGGTGTGGGGTGGGACGGAGCGGGGCAGTGTCGGGCGGGACGGGGGCGGGGCGGTGTGTGGCTGGACGGGGCGGGGCAGTGTCGGGCGGGACGCGGGCGGGGCGGTGTGTGGCTAGATGGGGCGGTGTGGGGCGGGGCCGGGTTGGGTGGGGACAGGGCGGGGCGGTGTGGGGCGGGACGGGGCTGGGCAGTGTGGGGCGGGACGGGGCTGGGCAGTGTGGGGCGGGACGGGGCGGGGCGGTGGGGTGGGGACAGGGCGGGGCGGTGTGGAGCGGGACGGGGTGGGGCGGTGTGGGGCGGGACGGGGCGGGGCAGTGTCGGGCAGGACGGGGTGGGGCGGTGTGGAGCGGGACGGGGTGGGGCGGTGTGGGGCGGGACGGGGCGGGGCAGTGTCGGGCGGGACGGGGCGGGGCGGTGTGGAGCGGGACGGGGTGGGGCGGTGTGGGGTGGTGTCGGGCGGGATGGGGCGGGGGTGCCGTGGGGTGGGATGGGGCGGGGCGGGGTGGGGTAGGGACGGGGCGGGAAGATGTGGGGCAGTGTGGGGCGGGACGGGGTGGGGTGGTGTGGGGCGAGACGGGGTGGGGCGGTGTGGGGTGGGACGGGGAGGTGTAGGGCGGGACAGGGCGGGGGTGCCGTGGGGCGGGATGGGACAGGGCGGGGCGGTGTGGAGCGGGACGGGGCGGGGCGGTGTGGGGCGGGGCGGGGCTGGGTGGTGTGTGGTTGGACGGGGCGGGGCGGTGTGGGGAGGGACGGGGCGGGGTGGTGTGGGGCGGTACGGGGCAGGGCGGTGTGGAGCGGGACGGGGCGGGGCGGTGTGGGGTGGGACGGAGCGGGGCAGTGTCGGGCGGGACGGGGGCGGGGCGGTGTGTGGCTGGACGGGGCGGGGCGGGGCGGTGTCGGGCGGGACGGGGCGGGGTGCTGTGGGGCTAGATGGGGCGGTGTGGGGCGGGGCCGGGTGGGGTGGGGACAGGGCGGGGCGGTGTGGGGCGGGACGGGGCTGGGCAGTGTGGGGCGGGACGGGGCGGGGCGGTGGGGTGGGGACAGGGCGGGGCGGTGTGGAGCGGGACGGGGTGGGGCGGTGTGGGGCGGGACGGGGCGGGGCAGTGTCGGGCAGGACGGGGTGGGGCGGTGTGGAGCGGGACGGGGTGGGGCGGTGTGGGGCGGGACGGGGCGGGGCAGTGTCGGGCGGGACGGGGCGGGGCGGTGTGGAGCGGGACGGGGTGGGGCGGTGTGGGGTGGTGTCGGGCGGGATGGGGCGGGGGTGCCGTGGGGTGGGATGGGGCGGGGCGGGGTGGGGTAGGGACGGGGCGGGAAGATGTGGGGCAGTGTGGGGCGGGACGGGGTGGGGTGGTGTGGGGCGAGACGGGGTGGGGCGGTGTGGGGTGGGACGGGGAGGTGTGGGGCGGGACAGGGCGGGGGTGCCGTGGGGCAGGATGGGACAGGGCGGGGCGGTGTGGAGCGGGACGGGGTGCGGCGGTGTGGGGCAGGAAGATGTGGGGCGGGACGGGGCAGGGTGCTGTGGGGGTGGGGCGGTGTGGGGCGGTATGGGGCGGGGCCGGGTGGGGTGGGGACAGGGCAGGGCGGTGTGGGGCGGGATGGGACTGGGCGGTGTGGGGCGGGACGGTGCGGGTCGGTGTGGGGCAGGACGGGGCGGGGCAGTGTGGGGCGGTGTGGGGCTGGGCAGGGCGAGGTGGTGTGGGGCGGGACAGGGCGGGGTGGTGTGGGGCGGGGCGGGGCGGGGCCGCGTGGGGCGGGACGGGGCGGGGCGGTGTAGGGCAGGACGGGGCTGGGATGAGTCGTGTGGGGACGGCGCGGGGCGGTGTCGGGCGGAACGGGGCGGGGTGGTTTGGGGCCCCACACCGCCCCGCCCCATCCCGCCCCACACCGTCCAGCCCCGTCCCGCCCCACACCGCCCCGCCCCGTTCCCACCCCACCCGGCTCCGCCCCACTCCGCCCCACACCGCCCCACCCCATCCAGCCCCACACCGCCCCGCCCCATCCCGCCCCACACTGGCCCGCCACGTCCCCACACCACCCAGCCCCGCCCCGTCCAGCCCCACAACACCCCGCCCCGTCCCGCCCCGCCCCACCCCGCCCACCCGTCGCACCACATGGGCCCCACATCAACGCCCCGTGTGTCACTCTGCTGCTTTTTGGCCTCATGCCGCCCCCCCCACCCAATCCTACTGACCCTTGGGTGGTTGGGGCAGGGTTAGTTGGCTGGTCGGTGGGTGGGTGGGCAGGACGGGTGAGAAGGTGGGTGGGGCATGTGAGGGAGAGTGGGTTGGCGGGCGGGTGGGTGGGATGGGTCTGAAGGTTTTGGAGGGGTGGGGAAGAGAGATCACTACACACCCCCAGGGTCTCTTGGACATGTAAGCACTACGCTAGCAATACATCGGACGTCACACATCATAAACATTGCCGTAGTGCTTGGGGGCTGCAAATGGTCAGGTATGCCGCCACAGATTGGCACCACTCACCCCTGCCACACGACCTTCTGTTCCAAGTGTTCATGGATTCATAGTACCTGGGTGCAGGGAAGATCTGGCACCTCCGAAATTTGGAAGACAAAATTTGGTGTGCAGAAATTTGGCACCAATCCTTAATTACTGCTGGAACGTTTGCTACAAAATCTCCCTACTGTGGCACAACAGGCATAGACTGCGAATGGCGGTTGTTATTGCTGTTATTTCTTGGAGCGTTCTGGATTTGGATCGCCCATTTCTGGATTTGGCGGGTCATCACAGGAGATGTGCTGGGAGTGCCCACAAGCCTATTCTACTGCCTCTACGCCCCCCCCCCCCTTCTGCCCTTTGGAATACCCGCCTTGTCCCACAACACATCGTTTCTGGCAGCTGCCCGGGGACCACTGCCATTGGGGTTTGTGACGGTTGCATCGGTTAAGGGGCCCATGAAGAACCAACCCCCTAAAAAGTGGAAAGGAGAGGTGGGTCTGAGGGGGCCCAATCTGGGCAACCTGGAGATAAACCCCCTCCCCATTTAGAATGACCCAGTTGGTGTATCCAGGCACCACGGCGACAATGTCCTGGGGGATCGTTATACATGAGGGGGGGGGGGGGGTTGAGCCCTAATTAAAAAACAGACAAATGCAAACCAGAGGTAATGCACTCCACAGTAAGGCATGCGTGCATCTTTATTCTCTGTGCCAAACCTTAAGCCTCAAGACACACACTATGTCTGAAACTGAAATACACGGGGTGGGGGGGTCGCTGTATATGGGGCAGTGTGCCTTCTGTGGATTTCACTGATTTCACTGTGCACTTCACCCCGTGCTCACTCAAGAAAATGGATGCCCAAACGGAGGCTGTTCCAAATGCCGCTCCAACCGACGCTTTGAGAGAAAGGTCAGATTCTGAGTCTCGTTCCTCGGCCGTCCACTTGCTGTCCGTCTTTGGTGTGGTCAATGGTTTGGGAACAGGTCGGCTCATTGGGGCTGCACGCCCCAACAACCCCAGGGGCCATTGTACTTTGGAGGGGCAGTTGCAGTGGGGTGGGGTGGTCAAGGGTTGGAGGGTGTTGTTGCACCGCGAGCGCACTGCGTCCGCACCGGGGCAGCTGTTGGTCGTCAAATTCTGGTGCCCCATCCCAAGACGCACCCACCCAAACGGCCCACAGAACCCTAGAAAAGCTTGGTTGCAAGCACAAGACCTGTCTTCCTAGGGCTTTTTTCTGGTTGCCAATAAATCCTTGGGTATTTTTTGTTCTTTCTTGGAGGCCTCTTGATGGCTGCAAGTATCACCGGGAGGGTCCCCGGGTGTACCCAAAGTTTGCGCGCGCACAACGTGGCGAGCGCGCCCTGTTTGGGGGGGGGGGGGGTTAGGACCTGGGCCCTGCCATTTGGTTAGGGGGTACCAACAAGGGGATAAACCACCTTGGGGCCAACGTAGCGGCAGCATGTCGCACCATCCTACGGTGGCACTTCAAGGCCATCGTGTGTCCATCTGCGCAGGAATTATCGCAGAATGTATTGTGCCGACCGTGGCCACCGCCGCACCGCGGGTGCTCACACAGTCTGTGCACAGACTTGCCACCGCCAGGTCAGGCGTGACCGATAGGAGTTGGGTCATACTGATTCGGACATTGGGTGCAGCTGGTTCCTACTGAATTCCGGGTGCGACCAGAAGAGACGTTACTGAGTGGCACATGGTACGGGGCGCATTCCTAACGAGATTCAATTCCCCTGCCGGACACCAGTGGCATGTCTGTTTCTGCACTCATATTCTTTGCACGTGCTCGTACTGTTCCAGATGGTCCCCCAAAGCTGCCCCAAGAACTCCGGATCCGTCAGTGATCACCATAAAACTGCCGATTGGCGACGGTAGCTGAGCTTAACCGATGCCTGTTGGCCGGTGGAGATGACCCAACGAGGACTCACCCGTCACCGCGGCAGTTGGCCGGGCCGTCACCAGCGGCCGACCACTGCCCGCCGGGGCCCCGGTTCTGTGGGACCACAAACACGGACCCGGTCCTTGAAGATGCAGGCGGGATCTCGGAACAGCAATCAAGAAAGCCGCACCTCTTTTCGCCCGTCTTCCCCGCTTCTTGGGAGGTCAGGGCGCCAATTTGCCCAATTACTGAGGGTCAGACCAGGTCGATTACAGACTTGGCACTAGCGTCTACCCAGATCACACGTGATAAGAAGGAGCCGGATCTTACTGCACCAAACGTGGGATGCAACTGGCACCTACTGGGTTATGGTTGCAACAGCAGCGGATATTACCGAGTGGCACATGGGATAGTGCTGATTCCTAACGAAACTCAGGTTAGGTTCCCCTGCCGGACACTACTGGCACGTCTGGTCCATTATTGAGGGTCGTGCCATGCCTCGTAGACTCGGCCCTACGCCCGCGGCCGTCTCTGGATGCCGGCACCCTCCGGCTCCATCATATCGGCATGGCCGTACGCGCGCTCCAGGGCCCAGCTCCCCCCCAGCCCCACCGCCTTCAGCAAGTCTTTGTACAGGCGGTTGGGCACCAGCTCACTGACCTGGTGCGGCGTGCCAAGGGCGGGCTCCCGTCCGAACTCCTGGATCTTGGGAGCCACACTGTCCCGTTCGTACGTGTAGCCCGTCCGCGTGATCACCGGGTCCATGATGGGCCTCCGCGTGTCAGGGTCGCACAGCTGCGAGGGTAGTTTGCCACCTGCAGGCCCACGACAGCGGCGCAGGTCGTACGTCGCATGTTGTCGCCCCAGCCCCCGACACTTGGGGGTGGTGTGGGGAGGGGCTGGCAGGGAAGTATTAGAAACAGGGGGGAGGGGGGGGGGCTGGGACCCAATAATTTGTGTACCAAAAATGGCCCGACAAGAGTTTCCCCATTGCAAATTTCGTTTTCTCCCACTCTGGTCACTTTGGTCTGGAAAGGGGGGGGGGGGTCCAGGGGTGGTTACCCCCCCTCCCCCGTCCGATGGTGTACAGCCATTCTAATACTTCCCTGGGGCTGGGGAGTTGGGAGCTGCAATGATAACATCTTCTGTGGTTTGCAGACATTGCCACCAGCAGACGCCGTCTGCTAATTGTAGACACTGACGGCGTGTCGTGAACAAGTGCTTTGTTTGGTCAGGCGCACAGCGCCGAACTGTAGGGGTTTGGGGGGTTGGGCCGGGGTGATTTGTAGGAGGGGGGAGGAGTTTTGGGGGGTGGGGGGGTCGTGCATATCATCAGCAGGTAGTATGAGCATTTGCAGCCGAGGTGCCGCGGATCGGACCGTGGCCGTGGCGGTTAAATAAATCTGGGCTCCGCAGGGGGATTGGGATGGGACCTGAGGCCTCTGCAGTGAGGGCGTCAAATCCATGACACATACACTGAACCAACCGCTCTTGCCAAGGCGCTCTTGTTGAAGTGCGGCAGGAGAAAACGTTGTGGACAGCAGTGTACCAGGCAGCGGGTGGGGGAAATTTGGCTCGTGCGGGTGGGGTGTCGTTCGAGCGCCTTTTCCAGACCCCCCCCCCCCTTCCCTTCAGTGCTCCCGTGGCGGGCCCGGGTATGCGGGCCACACGGAAGTAAACCCATGGATCTGGAGGTAGAGGGGCATGCGCGTTCAAACGAATAGTGACATGCACACAGACATGGGGCTGAACACAGCAGGAAACAAGGAAAACGGATACAGCCATGCGCATGCACAGGAGCAGGGGTACACCGGCGTTGACATAAAAGGGTACGCAGACATCAACACAGACTGAAGAGCAGCCTCATGGGATACGGAGGTGATGCTCCAGAGGCGGATTGGTGTGGCGAGGGACTCCGACTCCATAGCATAGGGAATGTCCCAAATGTATCCCATAAAATGCCGGGGTTGACCGAGCAGCGCGTCACTACGACACAAATTCAGCCCTTCCCCTCGGACGTCACGACCCAAGCATCATGACCCCATCCACCTGCCATGGACTGCAGCAACTACATCACACAACACAACTCAACACAACACAACACAACGCAACACAACTCAACACAACTCAACACAACACAACACAACACAACACAACACAACACAACACAACACAACACAACACAACACAACAGAACATAACACACCACAACACAGGACTTTACACAACACATTACAACATAATGGGAAACACAAACCCAACACACAACATACATCATAGTACAGCACGAGACAGCACACCGGAACAATCACAACACGACACATCAGCATACGGCACAGCGCACTCTACCTGGGAAAGCATAAAGATCCTGCCGTTTGATATCCATCCAGGCATTTTGACGGCCCCTCTCTTCTGCCTCCCTCATTTGTGCACTCATTTTCCTCTTCTCTGCAGCGAGGGTGCCCGTGTAGCCCTCGTAGTGCGCCTTGTCATAGGCCCACTGGTTTTTAAACATCATCCCTCGGATCTGTGGGGACCACACAGACTTGCACTCAACAGCGGGGGCTTGGAAGAAGCAAATGGATCGGGTGGGCTGCGAGGAAGACCTCGCAATGCAAATGCAACAGTTTTATGGGTATAGTCTGTTTCATGCACCATTGGCGACGAAGCGAAAGAACATGTCCCAGAGTGACAGAGTGAGCCCAAGCCTTTAAATGGTGAGCCCAAGCCTTTAAATGGTGAGCCCAGGCCTTTAAATGGGGAAGGGGGTTCAATGTTGCTGGGGTGCACAAACAAACAGAAGGGGTGAAACACCGGGGGGGCGACTACAACCGGCCCTGATGCGACACCCCCCCCCCCCGCTATCTGTCAAAACTTGGGGGGGAGTTTGGGGGGGTCCGCTAGAGGGTGTGTGTGGGTGGGTGGGGGGGTTCCCAAGATGGGGGGGGCCTGCGTGCGACCCACTACTACCACATGCATACCTCCAGGGGGATGTGTGTCTGGGGGTTTGGAGGTACAGAGCAAGCCGGGGATTTACGGGGTTTACAAGGCTTTTGGCCCCCGGCCCCCACCTTGTGTAAATTGGTGTAAGTTTTCCCAAAAGTGGCGTAGATTTCCTTCAAAAGAGTGCAAAATTTAAGAAGAAGCCGGTGTCACTCATCAACTCAACCAATCAAAAAAAAACTCAGAAAACAATAATGCGGACTTTTGATGAGTGGTTGCTTGGGCCTTGTAACGTTTCTTCCAAATTTCCACAAAATTTTCACAAAATTGTATCACCCTTGCTTTTATTTGACCAAATTCCCAATGACCTCAAATCAACAAAGCAGCTTCACCGCACCACAAAATTGACGAAGGGCGCAAAGTGCACGCGGTATTAAATCTTGTGTGAGATGTGAGATGAAAGTACGCAAGAGTGGCTTGTAATGTACTCGTTTCAGCTGCAAATGAGCCCTGCTCAGCAACAATACATCTTTGCAAACATGGTGCATACATTTGCAAGGCATGAATGCCTTGAAGTTTGCATAGCGATCACTGCTCCAAACAAAATATACAACGCACTATCAAAACCTATCAGGCAAAAAAAAATTCACGGCATCGGGGACGCAATACATCAAATTACTTCAAAATTGCAACAAATTGCCCCAGAGCACAATGAATTCAAGCGAATAGTGATCACCGCGACCTCAATAGAGCAGTGATTTGCACGCGCGCGCACGGCGGGTCCTAAAGTCGGTCGCTTCCAGACCGCTCCAGACGGTGAGCAAGGCGTTTGCTTTGTGGAGCCGGGAGAGGGGAGGGGCCCTGCCTTTTTAGCACGCCGGTTGCATCCTCCATTCGCCCCCCACCCCCTGGGGAGTTGGCCAACAGTGGGTTGGCTGGGCACGTGGAAAATTGCCCCCCCCCCCCCCCTGGGGGGGGGGGTCATTCGATCCCCGCGAAGGAGGGGGGGGGGGTCTAGAAAAGGGGCTCTCGTGACATGACAATCCAAAGAGGCTAGTCTAAACACGAGTGATGGCTTACCGCCTGCGCCGCAAAGCGCCCCGGAAGAATATTTTTTTTCCAGGGTGCCCTAGCAAACAACTTGAAGAAAAATCACACGTCTGCCAAAGATATGTACACCTTTGGCCCACGCAATTGGGATCGCACCATGATGTCTACAGCTCAGCACATGTGTCTAAGGGGTTACCGCCCTCCCACCCACCCCCTCAACTTGACTAAGCGTCAGTGCTTCATCCTCGGAATGTAAAACTTCAAACGGCCTCGGCATCAACAATGCAATGGATCGTAGGAATTTCCAAGTGTCTGGAGAAAGAACATACTTCAACCCCATGTTGGTTCGCAATACCAACGATGAAGGAATGTTCTTCTCTATACAATTCATCCACAGTGTGCACGTCTCACACGCTGTAGGACCACACAAACGTGTGGAATTTAACCAGGCATCCGCGTGTGGCACTCCTCCTGCCTGGATTTCTAGGCTAGCTGGCTTAGCGGCCGCCGCAATGCCTTCCTCGAGAGCTGCTGCCAATTCGGCTTGAGCATCTTGGGTTGGCACGAGGCCAATTTGGATACACATTGCACACCTCATCCGCTCCCATCGCTTCTTCTTCTGTTTCACCGAGGTTAAGAACACCACACTTGCTTTGTAGTCCACGCTCGCTCCTTCTACTGCGATCAATTTATTTTTCGTCTTTTCATTCATGGTGTCCATTTTGTCTTTCACCAAATCCTTCTCATCACGCTGTGCTTTACGCACTATGAACGCCACTTGTTTACTTTTATCAATTTCCACCCATTTTTCGAATTCCAACGTGTGTTGTATAACGGCAGATTGCTTAGCGGCCCTAGGCGGCTTGGGATTGTGGGGGTTGCCGTGGTGAGGCCGCAGTGGGGGGCTTCAATGAGGGCTCAAAGCCTTTGTGGGGCTCGGGATTCTTTGCTGCACGCTCAATCTGCACTTGCCAGTAAAATTGAGGGGGCACCTTCGGCCTTGACGTGGCGGAGGGCGGCTGCGGGAGTAGGGAATTCTTGCCACTTGGCTGCCGGTTCCTGTTTGCGCACCCACATCACATGGCAAAAGCTGGCACAGCAAGTGGCAATTTACAAGCTTCACTAAAAGCAAGCAGATTTCTGGATGTTTAGATGTGTAAATCTACATCTTATAACATGCCAAGCACCCGGGGGCCTGAATTAACACTACATTCTTGGGACTCGACTGCTTGTGCATCCACATTACACGACAATAAAAAAGCTGACACATCAAAGAAGAATGTACAAATTTCATGTTCAACATTCACAATTCTAGACATCCTACATATCTAAGTCTACATCTAATGACATGCAAAGCACCTGGGTTCCTCAATTTACACCGAAATTACAGAAATTTATGCCATTTTTATGATCAATTTACAAAATTTATGTAATTTACAACGTAAATTGCATTTGGCCCCCGGCCCCACCCCCATTATTCCCCGGCTTGGTACAGAGGTATGTATGTGATAATAGTGATAGTGATACTAATGAAAGAACACACTATGTAACCACCGGCGTTCACCCTTGAAAGTTTTCGGAGTGCACTGGAGCTGGGGAAGAGCTTTGAATACAGGATCTTCACTTCGCAACAAACGACATTTGTATAGCGCCTCGTCTTGCTAATCTGGCGCTCAAAACATGGATGGTTTGATGAAAGGGAAGCATGCACAAAAAAATTTCAGTGCCATTGGCGCCATGGCCCCGACACCACTATCTCTCAAACCCTGGGGGTGGGGCGGGGGGGGGGTGTTGCATACAAGGACTGCCCCCCCCCCCATGGGGTGAAAAAAAATTGCACTGCTCATCCGCCAGACGTCGGCGCACGCAAGCACCTGCCGCTGCACACTAATGTTAAGTCTGAGAGGGAACATACGATGTTGTGCTTGATGTCTGAGCTCAGGGCGGATGCTCTCTGCCGGGCTTGTGCATGATTGAGTTTGTACACGGGGACCTGCGAGCCGAGGGGGGGGGGGGCGGAATCCTAATTAATATACGCCACCCAGGCAAGCCCCACGGGGGTTCCTGAGGGGCAGTTTTGAACCCCAGAACATGCGGTGAGAGACTTGGGTGGGCGATCGTTGCAACCCTTGGACTAGTGAAGAGGGTGGCTGAACATCTCTCAACGTTCTTCAAGTCTGCCCACTGCCCAGGGGTGGACGGTGGGGGCCGTTTGCATGACCCCCAAGTGCAATGCCTGGGTGCGTCGGTGTGGTATGGCATTGGTGTGCGTGCTGCTGCGGGCCGGCAGGCCAATCGTGGCGGTGCACTTGGCTATCTGGCTGGGTGCCCTGTGCCCTCACCTCCCGCTGCCGTCTGAGGCAAGACGTAGATGCCCAGAAACCGTCGCACACGGGGAGTGCAGGGGTATGGGGCGCTGCATGACGACGGCGGCACTTGGCAGGTGGCAGCAGTCCGATGGGCAGCATGCCCGCTCGCCTACTTGCCCCCAAGCCTGGCATGTGCGCCGAGCGGTGGATAAGGGGGTGGGGGGGGGGGGGCTGTCACGAGTATGGGGGAGTGCAAGGGCTCGAGGTTGGCGGGGTTGTATCACAGGGCATGTGCCCTGCAGCGTTTGCAACTTGAAACAAGGTCCCTCATGCTCATGTTTAGGGCTGTGAGATGTCAGGGGGGGGGGTACCATGAAATCTGTTTTCTTGATTCAGGTCACTGGCGTGGGGGCGGGGGGGGGGGGGCTGCAGGGATAGACGGATGGGGGAGGGTGGGCGATGAAAGTCAACGAATTAAATGCAATGTTGCGGTGGTCAATGGTCAATGTTCCGGGTTGTTGCATGCTGTTGTTGGTGACTGCCCCACTGCACACAGTTGCAACTTTCTCTATCCCCTGCATACATGGCTTCCACTCCCTTGCCAGCGCTGACAGGCTTCACGGTCAATCACTCGCAGATCGTGAAGTTTTGAGGTTGCTCTCTGCCACCGGGTGTAGTCTACACAACAGAGCAGGGGGGTGTGCCATAAAGTATGCCAGTTGGTACTTCCGGATCAGGCTTCGTTTATAAGAGGGGGGGGGGGGTATTTTGGACAAGACCCACCCACCCAGCTTTGGACCCACCCACCCGACTTTTGATCTCCCAAGACCCCCCCCCTCTTATAATTCTGTGGGGAGCATTTTTTGTGAACCAAATTGAAGCCAATGCGCTCTCCCGGGTTAGGCATCCCCAAAGGGTGACACACCAAAAACTTCACAATACCAGGGTTCGAAGCAGGGATCTTTGAAATTGCAGTTAAGGTCCTTGACAACTGGGCTACCAACCAGCTCTGACAGCTTTGTGCAACAAAGGGTCCACAGGTTTAACATGTTATCAAAAAAAAAGTCCGCCATGTGAAAAATTGCCACCTGCACACCTGCCACCTGCACAACGACACAACAGAAAGGGGCACCAGCAAATAGCCAGACAAGGCTCCTGTGACCAATAAAAGAAGGTGTGGCAGGAGCCCAACCCAGGAAACCCTCGGAATTATAAGAGGGGGGGGTCCAGAGCTTTAGACCCACCCACCCAGACCCCCGCCCCCCATTGCAACTTAATTCTTATAAACGAAGCCTGTTCCGGATATTCCTATGTGATTGCCTTTTGAGGAGGGAACTCTCCACATGTAGATAGCTGGGTTTGCTGCGGGGTTGGGGATGGGTTTGGGGTGAAGAGGGCGGATTCGAAAAACTGTGAGCCACCTGGGCTACCCAACAGCCGGGGGAAAACTATTTTTACTGCTGAGAGTGGGACAGTTGTCCTGCCACTCACGAGTGCTGCTTCTGCCCCTTGGCGTCCCTCCCACACCAGCACTGGCACGCTCCAAACAAAGTCGTTCCCAAGACAGTGGCGTTTGGAGGGTGCTCACCGCCCCATCTAATGTGGAAAATGCAACACAGGGCCAGGGGGTTCCGGATCACCAAGTGTTACCCATCGGTGGTGTGCAGCATGTTCAGGCTTTTTGCCAGTTGTTTCAGCGATTCACCGCCCGTGCAGTGTGCAGTTTGTGTTTCTCTCACCAAGACCCTAGGCAGTGCTGAGCAGTGGGTGTTCATCTCACCAAGGCCCCGCTGTGGAGCCTTGGCAGTGCGTTGCAGTGGGTCTGTATTCCGCCAAAGCCTGCGGTGGGGCCCAGGCAGTTGTTTGCAATGGGTGTTTGTCTTACCAAGGCCCTGCAGTGCGGCCTTCGGTGTGTGTGTGTGTGTGTGTGTGTGTGTGTGTGTGTGTGTGTGTGTGTGTGTGTGAAAAAACATTTTGAAAGAGGGAGGCCTGCATGTGTGTGTGTGTGTGTGTGTGTGTGTGTGTGTGATCTGTACTTTTAGAGGTGGATCCTTGTGCAGCGTTGGGCTGGACGCCTCATTTGGCTCAGGTCTGCTGAGGCCTCTTTGTGACGTTGTTTCCCTCCCTTCTGCGGAATCAGAACCTCTGTATTTTGCTGGCTAGGTATCCAGAGTGTTTGCTCTCCCGTGCCTCGTCACGAAAAGCGGGCGGGCGACATCCTCGGCCACGGTCTCCTCCAGCCCCCGTGGAACTGGGGCTGGTGGGGACGGAGGGGGGGGTGTTTTCGGCCTCCTGCGTTTGGGGGCTGGAGGGGTGGGGGGTTGGTGTGGGGACCTCAGCAGACCCGTAGAGATACGTGCAGGCCCTTGCAGGCGTGGTCGTTTGTTGGACAGTTGTGCATGTGCAGCAAGTGGGCGCTTCTGGCGCGCAGGCACTGGGGTGCACACTTTATGGTGTCCCCGCTGACAGCAGTGGCGCACTCCCCTTTGCTTGAGTGTGCACCTCGGGCACGGTGGCAGGCCATGCAGTGGGCATAGTTGCAGTTGCGGTCTGCGTGCTATGTGGTCATCAGCGTGATGTCCCAGCGCACAGCATGCTTCAGCTGTGCGCCGAAGTCTCTTGCAGGTCGTGCATGCGTCAGCAGAGTGCTGGGCACATTTTGACGGATCAGCCGGCGGCGCCGGTGGTGGCGCCCTGTGTGTGTTTGCGCGCCTGCGTGTCCCGGTGTAGGGGCGCTGTGGGAGCTTCCCATCCCCTATCACAGGGAAGAAATCAGCTGCAAAGGAGGAGCAGCCCCCCCCCCCCCCCCTTTGGCAAAAGTGGTCTGCTCCGAGGACGGAGCCAGCCCCAACTGCAGATTCCCCTGGAGTGCACGCTGTAGTCGATGCTCCTCCACTTCCTGCGCTGTTCTGCGTGGCCTATGTGTGTACGGGCGCAGTTTGTGTATTCTGTTGAGACCAACCTTGGTGGCCCACGTGCGCTCACAGTATGCCGCTAACTGCTGAACGTGCATGTTCATGGCACTGCGGCGGGTGAAATAGGGGCGGCAGTTCAGGCCGCAGAGTGCTGGCCCCCCCAAAGGAACTAAAGAGCTGCAGCGTGTGACCACACGCGCTGGATGCAAATGGCCTTTGGTGACCAGGCGCTGCGCATTTGCCATTGCCAGTCGTAAGACCCGGCCTCTCTCCTGCAGTGAAAGGGTGGTGCCCTTAAATTTTGCCTGTGGAGCGTGTGGGAGGGTGCGTTGCGCAAATTCCTCAAAGTCCAGTGCGAGTTCCAAGAACGTTACTGTGCCTGGTTCAGGGGCCCAGTGCAGTTCCCTCAGCCAGCGTAGCAGGTCCGCCAAAAAGGGCATTTCCCACTGCCATTCCACCTTCTTAGGGGTACGCAAAAGAAGTAACCCTTTGTCTTCCGGACTGGGGAGGGGTCCCACCAGTTGGTGGTACGGGTATTGCCGAAGCTGCTGTGAGAGGCTCGACCCCATGAAAAGCATGGGGGATTGTGTGTCTCGTAACTTGCGTGTGTGTGTGTGTGTGTGTGTGTGTGCCAAGGCCGTCTTTCACTCATGCGCAAACTCCAAGGTTCAACATTCCCACCATCCGACCACCTGCAGATGCCCATGTGCTCCGTGTTCCAAGGCCCTGCAGAGGCCACGGAGGCGGTGGGGGTGGCACAGGGGGGGGGGGGGGGCGTTCTAGCGCTTGTTAGCACCGGGATGTTGTTCCCAGTTGGTGTGAGTTGGGGTTTCCAGATGCGAAGGGGGGAGTGCTGGGCCCTAGATCGCACATGTGGTGCTTGCGTCCTGGACCCCTCATGGATGCCTCCACAGACCCATATTTCCAGCCTTGGGCTGGATCACGTCCACATCAACTCAACATACCCCCCATTGCTCACAGATAGTGGCGGCCCAATTCGCCTCTTCATTGCCAATGATGACCGCATGAGGTTTGTGTCTTTTGTCAGCGGCCTGTGAATGAAATGAGCCATGGGTACCAAAATGCAGAGGTGTGGGGTGACCAGCTGCTCAGCGTGCACTGTCTGTGCCTCGCCCACTTGGAGGGGGGCGTACGACGGTGGGTACTTCTGGGTGTACGTATGTGTTCGCCTTTTGAGAGGGCAATCCTCCGTGCGTGGACAGGGGGGTTGGTTGCCCACCCGTTGGGTTGGGGCGTGAAGAGGGCGGGTTCAAAAAACCCACGAGAGGTGGGAAGCCCACTTGGCTAACCCCTAACAGACGGGGGAAATCATTGTTTTTGCTCAGACTTACGTGTGCCTGGTAAGTGCTCGGTCAGACGGACCGGCTCTATGTGGCAGGTAAAGTACAACATAGAAATTCCTGTGTGAAAACTCCACAAGCTGTCAACGACGGCGGGACGTTTACTTGGACTTTGGAATCTGTCACCAGCGGATGCAGTAGGATGAGACTGCCACACCATGTTCTGCCCATCATGCCTTGCTCACACAGGAAACCCCATATCTTGCAGAAACCTTCCTTCCAACTATTTTTAGTTTCAGCACAGAATCACCTTTTTCTGGGTTTCAGGGTTTTCACTAGCTGGGAGCGGGACAGTTGTCCCTCTGCTCACAAGTGCTGCTTCTGCCGCTTAGCGTCCCTCCCACGCCGGCGCCGGCACACTCCACACAAAGCGTATGGAGGGGGGGGGGGGGGGGGGGCAATGGCGCGGTTTGGTTGCCTTGTCTGTTGTGTGACCTTTGCTTGAGGTCTCTTCTGTCTTTGGGTGTGGGGAAGGCAATGCGCGGTTTTGTGGGCCAGAGTGGAACGTTGGTACCACTGCCCCCGAGGCGTCCGAGCCCCCGGCCGGCGTTGATGGGCTGCACGCGCAGTCATTCCCAATACGTGAACGCCGGAGGCGGGGCGGGGGTTTTGGGGGGCAGTGTGTGGGTGAAATTAGAGCGCAGCACTCCATGGTTCTTTGCACGGGGAAAGGTCGGTGATGCGACAGCACCACGTTTTGTCAGAAAAGAATTCACATCGGATGCACAGAAGAAGAAGGGTCCGCACTCCCAACCACTCCATCCCAGCCTGCTGCATAGTCGGCATTACTGCCATGTGACTACAACACTAGAGGAGGTGAAGGGGGATGGAAGGCCTCCACGTACTACAGGCTACAGTCTGCAGGGGCCAGGGACACATTAGAGCGGAGGAGGGTGGGGATGGACATGGGGGAGTTTGGACACAGGGGGGGGTGACCCTCCTCCTTGCCAACTGAAGTCTGACAAGGCCGCCCAGGCGCCAAAATTTTTTTTCGTCAAAAATGGTCCAGGAACACACAAAAAAACAGTGGCGCCAAAGGCGCCGGAGAAATTTTTTCCAGATGACTTGGAAGGGGGGCAAGGGGGCTGGGGGGTTTGGACCCCCCCGGGGGGGGGGGGGGGGGGCTCCTTGCGTCCCTGGCAGGACTGTCAACATGCTATGATTTTCGCAGAAGGCCGGGGTCTGTTTCAGGAGTCAGTATTGTCTGTTTTGTTGTTGCTGAACAGCGATGATTGGTGGTTGCCACCCGACGAGCGCCATGAAGCAAGGGCACCGGTTGCACTACCGCAGACAGAGGAGGGGTGAAGAAAGGATGGGCTGCTCACTCATCATGGCCCCACGGCACATCCCTCTTTGGAAAGGCAACATCTGCATTGCCTTGACCAGCAGAAGGGGGGGCAGTCAAGAATGGGGCTGGCAGAGGGCTAGAAGGGGACTGGCAGAGGGGAAGAAATGCCTGTTTCGCAAACTGCCGGCCTAAGAATCGTCGGGCGGGCCACCATGACTTCTGGATTGAGCTTTGAAATGGGACCTTCGAGAGAGAGACAACACGGGGGTCCAGGGGTACTCGGACGGTGTACATTTCATAGCTGTGCATTACAAAGGTGCATGCACGTTGCCGTGATCTCGCTCGTGTGAAGGGGACCTCTACTTGTGTCTGCAAATATCGACACCGCCTTGGATTGCGCAGCAGGGCTCCAAAGATTGAAGACGGTTGCAGAGGGTTGTGGGGAGGTCACTGAGGGGTGTTGGGGGTTGTGGGGTGCTGTGCAGGGTTGTAGAGGGATGGAGGGATACGGAGGGGAGACCACTGCTGTTCGGACCCCTATCGCCCCCGTCATCCATCGCCATCGCCATCACCATTGCCATGGCAATTTCAATGGCCTTTGTCCTTGTGCTCAGATGCACCTTGAGGGGAACAAGCGCACCGCGTGCACCGCATGTAGCAACGTGTGCTCAGTTAGAGTTGCTATTTTACACATTTTCTGTCAGATTTTCAGGGTGGCAGGGACGCGGTGGCCTAAAGGGTTCGTATACAACAATTGAGGCTTCGACTCTACCTCCGTCCGCTTCTTGATCCTGGTTCAAGACCAGGATGATGCCATGCAGCCGCACCCACTGGGCCTTTTGTTGGTCACAAAATTGGGGCATGAAAAGATAACAGCGAAACAAATCTGGGCTGCAGTGCAAAGGAACAAAGGAATGAACATGCAAGAATGACAAAAAAGGGCAGAGCTCAAACCCACCAACCCACCATGGAAAAATTCCCAACCTCATGCAAAGGAGGGGGGGGGGATGGCCACCCACCCACGGATGTTACAGGTGTTGTTAATTCGTGGACACTTTTGGATGGTTGCTGTTAATTCCCAAGACATCTTGACACGTTCAGTGAACAAGGGCAATGAGACCAGCTCATCATCAATTTTCTGTCAAGCAGTTGTTGGCCAATTGCAGTTTCAGTTCTTTATTTTACTCTGAATGGGAGGACAAGGGGTGAGAAATCTGATTTTGTACCTGCGCACCACATCCAGTTGTCCATGGACCCAATCTCCCACAGTCAGTGGGTCTGGGGTGATGGGGAGGGTTTGGTAGCCCCTTGGCAACCCGTTGAGTAGGATGGGCCGGATGGGCCCCCACCACCAGAGAACAGCGTCGCCACCAGAGAACACCGTCCCTGAGGAAGGTACTATCCGGATGGAGCAGCCCCACCACTGCCACAACAAGCGGAAGAAGTAGAGGTTGCCAGCCACAATCTCTGGGTGAGCCTGGCTTTAGCACAGTAGGCCGGGGGTCTAATACGGGTTCTGTCTGGTGTACCCTTGAGAATGAGTGGCAAGGCACCCAATGTTGCAGCCCACAGAACGCTGATCATGTATGAGCCGGGCAGTCCAGTGGGATCATCCATGGTGTTCACTGTCACAACGGGTCTGGTGGACCTGTTGCATTAATCCACTTCAGTGTCCCAAGTGGCCTAGTGCCCGTGGATGCTAGCTCGAGGGGACTGTGGCCAGTAGCTCACCCTGTCAGGTCGGTCGTCCAAGGGGGTAGCAAGGGACCCTTCTCAGAGGGTACTTGAGCCTTAGCCTTTGGCTCGGGAGTGCTTGGAGCGGGCACTGTCCAAGCCTTACTTTGTAAGGATCTACAGCGGACCAGTCCAACATGAGGACTGCCCATCAAAGTGCATGTGCATCCACCCCGGTGGTCACCAAACACTGGACCCGACGCATCTAGTGGCAGCTGCCGTGCTATGGTAGTACCCTCCCCCCTCATGTCCATCCCCCCCCAGGGACGATGGTTCCCCACCACCCCGGGGGTAACTGTCACCAAAACGACGCCCCCCCCCCCCCCCCTGGGGGGGGGCGGATGGACAGGGGAATGGGTTGGACCCTTTTGTCAGGCCACCTCCATGCTGCGCCACAAGCCCCATGATACCACGCATACTTGGAGGATCCTGGTTGCCTCTTCAGGTGCACAAGGCCCGTTGGTTGGTGCCACAGCCGCCTTTGCAATAGACAAATGAAACCACCATACACTCACCCCCCCCTTGTCCAGCCCCCCCCCCCCCCACCACTCATACCCATACCCATAGCCCCCCTGCAACTGGTGCTAAGCTGTAAAGTGGAACTTTGGGGAGGGGTTGTGTTCCAGGCCTCAAAAGGTCAGGTGTGGACCCTCCACTTTTGCCCCTTTGCCGCCCCTTTCGGGCCCCGAAGCAGCCGAACCGAAGGAAATCTGTTTGAGTCTGGCCCCAGGGAGAGACCACTGTGTACTCTCTTTGTGCATAGATATGGGGCTGAGTGCTGGATGGCCCCAATTTGTTTATCAAAAAATGTTTTGAGTGGTCCTGTTGCAATGCCCAACGTCAACCCCTCCTCACCCAGAACCACATCACGTCCCAACCTCAGCTCATCACAGGATTTTGGTCTTTTGACAATCAACGGAGCCGCCGGGGAGGTGGAATATGACGATAAGTGGATCACCAGGGCACGCTCTGACCCCAGCCGGGGAGAAGCAGAGGCAAAAGAGTACTCAGCACTCGTTGCATTGAGAACGTCCTGTGCTGCATGAAACTGAGATTGAAGTGAAGGCCATGTGAAGGCAGGCGCAGCTGAGGGGGGAGGGGAGGAAATGGGACTTGGGGTGTTTCGTCTGGTGTGTGCACGCCCCTCCCCTCCGCCCCTTCCATTCCAATGCCCGGCAGAGCACACTGCACATCGCACCAACAATGAGGCAGCGGCGTACCTGCCCCGTGCAACGGAGCGCCAGCTCCTCCTTCGCATGCGCCGTTTCGTTGTGACTGCACTGCAGCAACCGGGTCTGGCCGCAAAGCAACTCCTGCCGACACGCGTGGCGTGGGGGCAGCGGTGCTCCTCAACCGACCTGATCTGGAGAAAGGGCTCCAAATCAGTGCATGCGCTGATGCAGAGACCGGCAGGGGTCCCGAGATCAGCGTCCTCGCGACCCAACCCTTTGTTTGGACCGCTTTGCTGGACCTAACTAACCCTCACCCCCACACCATCTCATTGTTAACGCAGACACAAACCAGCCACTTCGCAGGGCAATCCGCTGTCGCACCCTCTCCGATCTGAATCCCTTTATTTTTCGACCCCCAAAAGAGTCATCAGTGCCGTGCGGACCAGATGCCGGGCTTTGTACCGCAGGCATGACCCGGAAGGGCTGAGGCAGTGCTGTGCGCGGCACCTGTCACGTCACGGGCAGTGCAGTGCACGGGGGATCTTCAGGCATCGCGTGCCCCGCCTACATCCCGGAACACGGCGATCCTCAGAACACGTGACGTGCCAAACGGCCGGCTTCGAGGCGGTTGTTCCCCCTGCTCTGGGACGCAGCAGAGCAGCTCACGGTCGCGTATCCCACGGCACTACCAGGGCTCCTCATGGTCGTATTTCCTACTGAGATCCAGCCCCCCCCCCCCTCCGGTACGGCATTTTGTCTGCTCCTTGACTTGCGGAGTTCAAGAAAGTCAGCAACTGGAGTCGTCTCGTGCGTTCTACTCACATTGCCCCCGGTCTTGTTCGATTTTTCTTTCGGTTGCTCGGTTTTCGAGTCAACGCTTTTTGGTTTGCATCACTTCTGCCGGGCTTCGTTTGGCACCACCCACCGGTGGACTCCGGAAGGGCAGGGAAACCACAGCCGTGAACACCGACGGGGCAGCACGTCCGCGGAGGTCGGTTGCCGAGGGCTACGGAGGGCACCACACCTCGTCTACCAATTGCGAGCTCGGCTCCCCTGTGGCCTGCCTCGCTCTATTCCAAACGGTTGCGCATTTGTCCGATAAGATGTGCCGGAATGTGGTGGTCCCGAACACAAGGATGTTGACGTCCTTCACGTGGTCATCCACGTTGACGTGCTGCAGGTAGGGCTTCCGGCGCAGTTTGCCCGGCACCTGGCAGTCGAATGGCTTCCCTTCCGTGATGGGCAGCTTGTCCTCTCTGGTTGGGGCATCTCCTGGGCACACGGCACAAAATCGGTTGCACAAAGAGCCGAACGTTTTGCAAAACCCCGCACCGGCCGGCACCGAAGAACCGCAGACGCAGACACGGCAGCAGGAGCAGGGGTGGGTGGGCTTTCAACTTTCGGGGGGGGGGGGGGGGTTCGATACAGCCCTCTGGCGAGGATCCCCCCCCCAAAAAGGCTCAATTGACCAGTCCCGGAGGTGACCCGGACCCAGAATTCAGCAAAAAATGAAAATGGGATTGTTGGAATCGGCGCGTCGAGGGAGTTCAGAAAAGCCATCCTTTGCCATGTATTTGGTGAAATTTTTTTTGACCATTTTCAATGCTCGAAAAAATTTTTGGCGCCTTCGGGGCCAGAGTTCAAAGTAACTGATCACTGGTCCTGTCAATTGAGCCCTTTTCCTGAAGCCCCCCCACCTTAGTTTTGGGGGGCTCTACCCCCCACCCCATCCCCCAGAGGTGAAAACCCGACTTCCCTGGTTCGAGACAGAGGCTCCCAGGCGATGGCCAGCGGCTGGAGCTGAAGCAGATGAAGGGGACAAAGGCAGGGCAAGGGATGGGGAATGGGGCATTGGTAGACATACTTTGACAATCAATCTTCCCGGGACCAAGTACCTGAGCCATGGGTACCTCAGAAAAAAACAGTAACAACAGCTGGGTTCAGGCGACTTGTCAAAGACTGCACCCTGCTCCCCACAATCCTGTCACTATCCTCTTCGACACATCTTGGAACGCTACGATCTGCAATCAGAATTATTGTGACTATCTGAGATAGTGCTAGACCCTGAAATGAAAAGAGGATCACACCAATGTGACCAACATGCGTCGCAAAGATTGCGTGAATCCAAATTTTTCTGCGTAATACACTCAGAAAAATTTTGCCATAGATGCACAACCGGTATTTTCGACAACAATGCACAAATCACACTGACTGAGATAACCATTGGAAAGACAACCTCGCAATCCACCATTTATCTTCCCCCCAAAAAAGTTCAGGTGACAGCCATCCCTCCAGCACCCACCCGAAGGGATGTTCACGGGGGACGTCTGCCGAAATCAATTCAGTTCAAAATGATCCAAAATGCCAACGGCACCGATGATATCACAATTTCGGATCGCAGTGAATGGGTTTGCTGTCGGCTTCCCAAGGCCATGATGTCAGGTTTGCAGGTAACTGGCATGGTGTGGACCCCTTGCTGGACTCGCTAAGGTCAACGTTTGCCTTTTGGTCTGTTTGCACTGCACACCCCTCATTATACCTCTGCTGCATCCAATGCAACATTCTGGTTGGCCTAGAGCAATTCAGTGAGCTATTCATAGCCACCTGTTCCACCGATATTTGAGGAGTTGGTTGCAGCGGAAGGGGTCCCCCCACCCTCACCCCAGTGTGTTCTTGAGTTCATTCAGTGCACTATCCTGTGTTCTTGGTAAGCGGCGAAGCCCCATCCCAAGGGGTGCGGCCGTTTGCCGTTGTTTTAGGCGGGCCGGAAAACTTAAAAAAAATGCACCGGCTGAGAATTATTACCTCTCAGCCGGTACATTTTTTCAAGTTTTTCTGGCACCCATTTTGCGACCCAAATATCTCAAAACTGGTGGTGTTTACCGCTTTTTTGCGACGTGCTCAATGCGACCGGAGGGGTCCCGTTGGTCAAGTGGTGAAGCCCCGTCCCAGGGTGTGGCCGTTTGCTGTTGTGTTTTTTAACTTGTGACTGAAGTTCCACCAAGTGCCTGGGGATTTGCTGTTGCCCAGGGGGCAAGCCAACGCAAAATTTTGGCAGGCCAGAAAACTTAAAAAAAGGCACCGGCTGGGAATTAACAATTCTCAGCTGGTACATTTTTTCAAGTATTCCAGCACCCATTTTGCGACCCAAATGTCTCCTGGTGGTGTTTAAACCTTTTTTACGACGATCGAGCCACTCTGCTCCAGTACCAGATATCACTATCCAACGCCTCCCCCCCCATCAGTCTGGTTGTGGGTAAGATCTAGGCGTCCTGTACCTTATCCCTGTAGCATGGTGGGGCACTGGGGAGTACCCCAACACATATGACCCAAAATGACCGCCTCATCAGGCTGCTTGCGCTGAGCCATGTATACGGGAGGGAAATATTTCAGCGGCCCCAAAATGGAAACACTGGCCTGGCGATGGCACGAACTTTTGAAAGGGGGCCGGGGGGAATGGACCAGAATGGAAAGCTGTTTATGACAGTGTGCACGCACAAGCTAGCACATAAAACAGGGCAGGGCCTTGTCAGTGGCCATTACAACACCATGGGCAACTTTCTGTCAAAGAGGATGACAAATATTGGGTGGCCTAAATGGTCACCCAGGAGGTATGCCATGGTTCAGCAGCAGTATGAGCGTGAGTAGTATCCCTTCCTGGGGCCCTTGAGATAGCAAAGGTGAAACCCCAGCCACCAGCCCGGGCAGTAACCTCCGCCCCCTCCCCCCTGCACGCACATCCCCAAGAAACTGGTGAGACTCCAGCCCACCCGATGCAGAGACTAGGCCTTCTGGCCATGGCTTTGCAAGTGATACCCAAAAGTAAAGGGGCGACTCCCTTGATTCCTCCCTCCTTTAGAGACCCGCGAGAAGGCAGGGATTGTGCAACCACTTTGATTCCTCCCTGCTTGGGGCACCGCGAGAAGGTGGGGGTAACGTAGCCTAAACAGATGCCTGGCACGTGCCCAGCACACTAATGTTCCCTCAGTGTGCAACTCAGTGTGCACATGCACTGCGCACCATGGTTGGGATTTACTCCCCATCCCTGCCTTCAAACAGCTCCCCCTCCCTCCCCAATAGTCGCCCCAAATCAGCCTGGGACCAGCGCAGCTGTGTGCAGTGTTGGTCCCGACCTCCCTTCAGGCCAAGACAACATGCAAACTACCACAAAACGTCGAATTTGTGACCAAATGTGCTTCAGTGCACAATTTCGCGAGAAGAAATCTGCAAAGGTTTGATACAACAGGGCAACACAGGTGTGTTTCATTTCCCTGGCCTATGTACAAAGCAGACGAGTTCGTAGGCTTTCAGGATAGGAATCCAAACATGAGATTGAAAAGCCAGTCCTCTGGACGTCAGCTCAGAGGCCTAAACTACATGATAATTGACACGCGATACAACATAGTGCAGTGGGCCCTCACGCTTTCAAAAGCATCCCAGGTGAAATGTTCACTGGCTGTTGGAAAATAGGTGCTTTAGTAGGGGCGCTCTCCGAGAAGCGGGTGCATTCTGAGAGTTCTGTTGCCTTAGGTGAGAGTGTGAAATGATATACCAACAACCAATGCTGTGATGCTGTAGAATGGCACACCTGTGTCAAGACGTTTTCTCTGGAGAAACTGACGATGTGCACTCGAGCTGGGCCGCACATATGCCTGATAATGTGGGTCAGGGACCTCACCTCAAGGCTGACTTTCCTGCTGTGTTCTATCCAGTGCGACACCCAGAACTATTCCAGAATCTCCACCGCGTTCGTTGATTTGGATATGGGCACTCTACAACTCTGCCCACGGCAGCTTTTTTGGCCAAATTGATTTACCTTTGCCTGCCCGCCTGCCAAACCGAATATATTACTATACCTTCTCCCCCATAATGCACACACACACAAACACACACACTTCACCAAGGGCAGTTCAGTTAGTAATTAACCGACAAAGTTTAGCCAGTGGCTGCCAGTCGTTGGCAGTTAGCCGCCAGCGGTTGGCCGGTAACCGCCGGCGCGGGGCTTAAGAGCTGTCCTAAGGGGGAATCCTTGCACTGTGTGCGCACTGCGCGCTATTTCTAGACTAGATCCCCCCCCAAGAGCCCCCAGGCACGCCCCTTCCAAACACCCTTAGGCGACCCCGACTACCCTAGCCCTGGGGGTCCAAAGTAGCCAAAGGGTGTAAAAATTGCAATCTGACATGGAAAACCATTTTTGTCTCTTTTTTTCCACTGAAAAATGTTGCATCCAAATTTGATGGGTTTTACTCCACTGAAACTTGTGTGTGCTGGAATTCCTTGTACCTGAACATTGTGTACCGACACAATATCACACAATCATGTCAGACATCTGACATCAACATCGCCTGTAAGATGTCTAACATGCCACACAATATTCATCTTCTCCTCAGAATCCCTGTTTGACAATCAGTGAAGGGACCGACGGAAGATGTGTCAATATGCCTACATAACCCCTGCCTTCTGGGCGTCCCCATGGTGGGGAGAAATCAACCTAGAAAGGAGTGGATGTGGTGGAAATGAGCAAAAAATGTGTGAAAAGGGGTGGAAATGGGTGAAACTGGGTGAAAATGCCATGTACCCAATGTGGAAGAAGCATCAAAACCTGCTGTCAAACAACAATGATGCCCAGAGTATCACAAAGTATGGGTTTCTAGTAGAGCCACACGCCCAAATAGTCGCACTGCGCGCGCACATTGTGTGCGCACTGCGCTAAAAGGCTCCCCTTAGTGAAACAAACCGTTGATGAAGGACAGTCCTGACGTCGATTTTGCGCTGAGGTAGCCTGCCAGCCTTCATAGAATCTCCACCCCTTTAGTATGCCCTATGCCCTACTGCTGCAGTTTGCTACAACGGCTGAAATGCCTCATCAACACTGTGTGCCTGCTACTGCTTAACACGGGGATCCTTGAGAAGGCTGAGAGCCTTGGACCTTGCATTCGCGAACGTACCTGGACTGTTGCCTGTTCCACAAGTGCATGGGTGCGTGCGTGCGCGTTTACAAGGACACCCTCAGCGGCACAGATACAAAAGAAGCAGACGTGTTTCTCTACACGTCTCTACCACCCTTCCCTCTCCGTGCTCAGCACCCCAAGCATGGTGCTTCACACTGCAATCGTCGATGAGTTGCCTCCGGACCCACAGCGCCTCGCGAACACTTATAGGAGCGGCAGAGACCATTGAAATGGGCAGAAGGCGGGGAAGCCGCCCTTCTGGACACCTGAGGGGGGCTCGCAAGTCTATGCCATTGGCAGAGGTGCAAACCGCCCAACCATCGGCTCACACAATCTTCGGCTCGCCTCGGCCACCCCCCCTCCCGTTTCGATCGAGCACCCAAAGGCCGCGCAGCCAGACATGCTCCCCGTCACCGCAGGGGCCCTTGGTTGGATCCGGACTGCGTATGGGGGTGCGTGAGCTGCCGGCGGCGGAGGCCATGATGATAGGTTTATAAAAGTTCTCAGCCGAGACGCTTTGGAGCGGGGAAGGGGTGCGAAGAGGGGGTCTGAGACCTCAAGGTTTGTGTCCCACAAACAGCCCAATGGTTGTGCCTGTCTAGAATTTGATTTCACTGAGGGTCTATCTGTTGCCCCCCCCCCCCCCCCGGCGGGGCTGCTCCTGAGTTTTTTTCTTGCCTAAAGCACCACTGGACCTTCTCAGCATGAACCCAAAGCGTTAGTGCATCCAACAGCTGTGTTTTGTGGAATGGAGTGGAGTGGAGTGGGTGGATTGGAGTGGAGTGGAGTGGAGTGGAGTGGAGTGGAGTGGAGTGGAGTGGAGTGGAGTGGAGTGGAGTGGAGTGGAGTGGAGTGGAGTGGAGTGGAGTGGAGTGGAGTGGAGTGGAGTGGAGTGGAGTGGAGTGGAGTGGAGTGGAGTGGGTGGAGTGGAGTGCTGTGACTGGGCCCTCGGGCCCTTTTGCCGACATGGGCACACGGGGTTGGTACCTGGGCCCTGGCGCCACAGGTCAAAGTTTCCGGGACCAGGGTCAACCCTTAGAATGGACAATTTATAAGCCCCCACCCCTTTCCGCCCCACCGCTGAGACGGAACAATCTCGAGAGGCAGTTGATCTGCTCTGTCTCGAGTGGACAGACACCTTTCGGGGTGGTCTGGACGCTGGAGGCGCAACAGAATTTGGAGCATGTCGACCTTTGGACCCCCTCCTGAGGCGGCATCCGAGGCTCCAGGCAGAGGTGTGTTGCGCCTGCACAGCGACCAGCCAACATGCTGCCTGACGAGGCATTGCCACAACCACCCCCCATTTCATCCACAAGAATGCAGCACCGCAGCACATGCAAAGCCACCACAGATGCTTCAGCTGCGGTTGTGTGGGGGTGTGGGCAAGCGAGCTTGGGCTGAAGAAATTACATTGCCCACAGCCGGGCAACCATTGCATGAGGTGGAGGACATGCACCCCCACCCCTGTGTTTGTCTCTCTCCCTCCCTCCGTGTGCATGTGTGCGTGTGTGCGTGATCCTGTCATTAAGGAGAGCAATAAGCGGTTTAAGGTCCTCGGTGCTCTTGCAAAAGAAAAGGAGTGACATAGACGTCCGACACTCGGACACAGTTCCCGCCGCCTGGGGTGCCACCAACGCACTGCGCCGCCTGCGCCCGCTGCCGCCCATGCCTCACTGCGCCCCGTCGCGGAGCACCAGCCCCACTTGCGAGTCCTTGACGACGTACAGCATTGGCCCCACGATGCGGGTCTTGTGCGGGTCCACGACCACGACCCGGAACGAGCGGAGCAGGCGGCTGACGAACACCTTCAGCTCCAGCATCGCCAGATGCCGCCCCAGGCACGGCCGGACGCCACCCCCGAACGTCAGCATCCCGGGGCCGTAGGAGTCCAATAGCCGCGCGCCGCCGGTCCACCCGCCGCTGGTCAGGTCGCCGAGGAAGCGGTCCGGATGGAACTCGAGGCTGTTGGGGCCCCAGACCTCCGGGAGGGTGTTCTGCACGAGCCCACTGACGCCGATGCCGGTGCCCTTCGGCAGGTGGGCGTCGCCCACCTGCACAGCCTCGGTGGTAGTGCGGTACACGGTCCCGATGATCGAGGGGTACAGCCGCAGGCACTCGCAGATGAAGGCCGTCAGGCGGGGCTGGGCATCGAGGGCCTGCCAGCGCTCGCCTGCGTCCGGGGCCGCGTCGCTGTGGAGGGACTGCAGCTCCTCAAAGATCTGGAGGTACAACAGACAAGGGAACCTCCAGACCAGGCTAACATGAGAAGTGAGGAGGGGGGGGAGGCTGAGACCCAAAAATTTGTGTTTGCCGCTGGCGAACGGCCATACCCTGTCAATTAGCGACTGTCTGGGGCAGGCTAACATTAGGACTGCCGACAACCATAGGAGGACCCCCCCCCCCCGGACCCCCCCAAACCAAAGTGATCGTAGTCGGAAAAAACTAAATTTACAATAGGGAAAATCTCGTCGGGCCAACCGACAGCGGTGGAGGGACTCCGGTCGGGCGAGAGGTGAGAGCACATGACCACTGCCCTTGTGCCAAAGTGCACTTTTCACTATGAGAAATCCACAAAAAAGTTTGAAAGAATGCGCCACAAAGCCTGACCCCACTGTCAACATGGTTTGTCGGGACTAACTGGAGTACGGATTGGCCTGTTTGCCGGCAGGACGTTCAATGCTTCATGGTTCCAGGTTCGAATCCCAGGGTTCGAAGGTTCTAATCGATCGGCGCCGGCGTAAAGCCGCGGCGTTTGAACACTTTGAACACCCGGAGGGGTCAAAAATGCAAAAACAAGAGGGGGGAAGCGCAACAAAAATTGCAGGTTTTGACAGCATCATCCCCCAGACATTGTTGTACCCCCCCACCCCCCAATTGCGAGAGCAACACCAAAGTCCTAAAATTTGACGGAAACAACACCCGCCGTTGCTGTGACCAGGGCGCTGCTGTCGCAAGGGGGGGGGGGGTTACAGGAAGGAAAGCCGGCGACCCCAAAACCCAGTCAACCCTCTCTCTCATTGAGCTGCGGTGGCCATGACGAGGGCAAAAACGCAGGAAAGCTCGGCACAATGCGACTCGCGTTGACCCCGCCCCCCAACGCTCCGCGGGAGGCAACATGGGGCATCAACGCGCTTTAGGGGTGGCGAACACCTGCTGCTGCAGCGTTTGGTGCTCGGCGAGCATAAAGCAAATGTGGGTCAAGGCCGTGGACGTGGTGTCAAAGCCCGCCGCAACCAGCCCAAAGACATTGTGCACCACCTCCTCCGCGGTTAGCGGGTCCTCGTCCGCCTCCTCGGCGCAGCACAGCCGCTCCAGCAGCGTCAGCGTGGGCTTTTGCCGCAGTGCCTGGGGGTCTGCGGCCAACTCCCGGCGCTTCTCGTCCACGATGGACTGGATGGTGCCGTGCAGCCGCCGGATGGCTTCGCGAACTTGGCGGGGCTTACCGAAGGGCAGCTCGAGGTAGCCTAAGCCGAGAGCGGGGGCGGATCTGATCAAGGAGCACTGGGGCGGGCGGGCTTTCAACTGGCGGGGGTCGATACAGCCCTCTGGCTAGAGCCCCCCCCCCCCCCCCCGGGAAAAAGGGCCTTATTGACGCCCCCCCCCCCCAAATTCCTACCGAGACTGACCCCGGGACTCCAGAGGTGACCTGCACCCAAAATTTGGCAAAAAGTGAAAAACGGATTTTTGGAATCAGCGCGTCAAGGGGGTCCAGAAAAGTCATCATCTTTGCCAAAGATTTGGTGAAAAAAAACAATTGACCATTTTCAATGCCCCACAAAATCTTTGGCTCCTTCGGCGTCAGAGTCCACAATAACTGATCAATGGTCCTGTCAATTTACCCCCTTTCCTGAATTGCCCCCCTGCTGTGGGATGCAGATGTTGAATGCTAACCTTTACGTTGCAGAGCGCAAGGCTGCAAAGCAACAAAGTCAGGACAAAAAGCTCTTCAGTGACATTGCCATAGGTGCCTTTAAGAGATGTACCCACAGGTCATTGCAGGGTGGGCTCCATCAAGTGTTCAAACTGAAACTAACCTACAGAATGTCGGATTCAGTCGCTGAATAATTCATTCACCTCTCACCAGCCCCCCTCCCCCGGTCAGACCTCCTAAGTCTCCGCCACCGAAGTCACCGGCCCATTCCACGGCCTTGTAAAAGACTGTAAAAAACTGTAAAAAAACTGTAAAAAAACTTGTAAAAAAACTGTAAAAAAACTTGTAAAAAAAACTTGTAAACAACTGCACAAGGGGTTGTGGGATGCATCCCGTCATTGCCTGATTGTTGCTAAATGGTTTGTGATATTTCCTCCCGGCTGTTGTCAACTTTTTTTTGGGCCTTTCAATGGTTTGATACACCCAGTACATAACAAACCACACGTCAGCACAGCAGTACGATGCACAAACACAGCTCCTGCATGCCCCTTGTTGTTTCACTTTTCTTATTGCAAATTGCTAGTCACCGCAGTCACCGAGTGTAAAAAACTCCCCAACCACCAATCACCGAAGGTCACCGAAATCCCGGCTACTTAGGAGCCCTGCCCGGTGGACCCCCCAGTCCACCACTGCTGGACCACAGTGCTCTTACACCCGATGCACAGCCGTCGCATGCGTGCACCAATCAGCACACCACAGACTGTGGGGATCACCAACATGGATGGAAACGCCCATGGCGGCAAACGAGGTTCGCATACATGTACCCAGACACGGGAGCGAGGGGTCCTTCGCCTGGCAGTCACAGAGTACCTTCAAGTCCCAAACCTCCTCCATGATGTTAGACACTACCTTCATGGCTGCTGTCGGGTCAGGGCCCTTGGCTGCAACCATCAGATTATCACGGAACCACTGCAGCGCAATGACATAGGCATTGTTAAACCACTGCACTATCCCCTCCACTGTGGTGTCAAACTGGCCCAGGGTTTGCAGAAAATGCAGAAGTTTTTTGCAGCACCATACACAATGCAGGTCAGCCACCTGGGCACTGAAACCCCCCCCCCCGTTGGGATAGCCCCTATGCGACGCCACAACTCCCCTGCTGCCACCACAAAATTATCATGTGTCCCAGGGAATTCAACCAGCGTGATCAACTGATCCATGGTGATATAGCTGAAACAGCCCTTTTTCCTTCACCAGGGCGGTCCAGTTTCCTCTCTGTATACTCCACACAATAGCTTTGGGCTGCCAGCACTTCCGGGATGCTAGCCACTGTGACGCTTCGTGCATGTGCCTCACTACAGTGGCAAGGTCAATGACATTGAACTGCTCTTTGCAATCGGCTTCACCAATCAAAACCGCCCCCCACGGCCCTAGCATGCGTACCCACTCACCCAGACCCTGCAAGCGAAATGTCAGAAAACTAGCAGGAATTTTCGTCCCGAGGAAACGGACAAACAAGGTGAAGGCTTGTGTTGCAACATGCAGCTGAGACTTACCTACCACAGGATTACTAGTTGCAGCAATTGGTCGCCACAACACTTCCACGTGTACCTGCTATTTAGCCTTGCCAATCAAATAGAGGAGCGCCAGGGTGCCCTTACTGTTGGGCGACCAAGCGTTTTGCAAAACCTCGCGGAATAGGCCATCCAAAACATCGGAAAAAACAGAGTGACTCTTTTCATAGCCCTGGGATACCAGAAATTCTTGCAACCATGACCACGCCCAGGCTCTGCAAAAGCCCCACAACTGACCAGGACCTTTATCCAAGACTCTTACAACGGTGGCTCACTGTAAACTAATAGCGATGTCAAGCACGCTGGTGCGCAGCGCACCCGACTCCGGAAAACACAAACCCGGCAAACATGAATGAAGCTGGGCATCCAACAGGGCTGGCCCATTAAGCAGCTTAGCCAGTTTGGCCAGGGAACGTACTACCGCTGTGCGCAACCGATGCCCGTCACATGGCAAAGGATCATTACATCGGAGCACTTGCCCCTCGTGCTTGATGGAAACGGCCAGCAAACAATAATGGCCCTGCACTACCTGTACATTACCAGCGGCTGCCAGGTGCTAGTGTTGCTCGGAACACATACAGGGTGGCCGGCCATCAACTGCTGCCTGCTTATTTGCACTGCGCTCAACAGCCCGTCGAACCGTGAGTGGAATGGACCTCACCAGAACGATGCGCGACAGATGGGCCTGGCGTTGGGCCAAATTGAGCCATTTGGACCGCACCAAAAAATGCACTGCCTTGCCCAGAGGACCTTCCGGTCAGAGGTAAGATACGGCACAGTAACAGGAGTGGTGCCAACAAGGGGATGTTGAGCTCAGACCCCCGCCCCCCACTTTGAAAACCTGACTTGCGCTGCCAGACGAACATGCGGAATCGGAATAGCTCGGCATCAACACTTGCCGAGCCAGGCAATTGCTTGACCGAGCCTGCGCAGGGGCGGGGGTGGGGGGGCTTGTTTGGGGCCCTGGCCAGCCCCAGGTGACCCATCCACCCACCCTCTCACCCACCCAACCGCCTTCCACCCGCCCAGACGTACCCCTGGGGGCATCAAAGTGGTCAGCTGGATCCGGCAAGGCTCTAGCCCTGCCTGCCCCGGCCCAGTGCATGTCACATGCCTCTTGTCACTTTGCACCTTTGAGTCTATCTCGATCCCACAACGTTTGAGCGGGGCAGTGGCCTGACCGGGAAGCTGAAATAGGAATTCAACGAGTGGTGGGACATTGTACTTGGAGCCGAAATGCCGTTGGATGGATAATGAGTACAAAGCATCCTCAATATGCACCAATGTAGCCAGAGAAAAAAATTGGATACCACTGAAAAACGAGCTGAAAGCCCTGCTTTTCAGCTGACTAGGAGCGGACGGGCGGGGGGGGGGGGGGGCAGGAGGTTTATGGAGCAGCCCCCCTCCCAGCATGAAACTTAAAGCAATCCCTGGGTGCCAACGGCAAAGCAACCTCGTCCTCCAAGCAATGGAGCAAAACAGAAATAGAATGGAATAGAATAGACATGAAGTCCGGTTTGACTCTATGTGTCCCATTTTGAGAGAGTTTTGGCGCCCTTTAGCACATATGCCATGCGAAGACAAAGGCGATTTCGGACACTTCGGACTCACATGCATGTACAACTTCTGCGTTTTATGATACGATTGTAGTCTAAATTAGTGTGCTTGCTTCACCGACGGCGATTGCTGTTGGGCGCTCCCTAAAGGCGCTCCCCTAGCCTTGGCGCTGAAGAAAAAAAAAGAAGAAGAACAGACGGGTGCCCTGCCCTGAGCCGACAGTACTCCCCACAGCCTGCGACCTGGAAGCAGAAACCAGGGATCACTCTGGCACTCCATCACCCACTCTGTGTCCCTCACGAGCTCCCGCAGCCCCTCAAATTTGGCCCCCAGGATGATCTTCATGATCACGCCAATAGTGTATTCCGTAAACTCCTCCCGCAGTCCCGTGTTATATTGCTGCTCCCTAGCAGCTGCATGCCGCACGCGCAGGCCCTCCACGATTTCGTCGGCGTCACGCTCGGCAGTCTCGAAGAAGGAGGCAGTGTGGCGCGTGCCGAGGGCGCGCAGGATTATGCGGTGCTGGCGCTTCCATTGCTTGGGGCCCACCATGAAAATTGCCTGCCCGAACAGCGCCCCCCACACTCGCAGTACCTTCCCAATTCTGCGCTCCGACTTGTCCAAAGTGATGCGGGGGGCCAGCACCTCCTTCACTGCCTACAGAATCAGGAGGGTTGCCTGGTGCTGTCACAAGGCACAGCATCTGCGGCAAGGACGCAGTGCCCTCTCCAGAGGCCAGAGTGGTGCTGGTGCGGTGCACAGAGGGGGGCAGAGAATCACGACAGTGTCGCACACACGGACGGGGTGCTGTACCATCAAAGATGGAGCAGGTTTGCCGGTTGTCACTTCCAGTTTAACGCACTTGGGTGTGCTTCGTGGAGGCATGCCTTTCGGTTCTGCATGGTTCTGGGGGAGAGTGTGTATGTGTGTGTGCGTGCTCTGTGCTATTTATGAGGGTTGGCGAGTTTTAATGTCCTGGCTGCTCTTGCGACGGGAGGGTTAGGGGTTAGCAGGTTAGAGCCTGCCTGTGGCCTGCCCTATCCCACCCCTGGCCCCCCAGTGTGTCGCGGCGCGGCGGAAGGACCTGTGCTATTTATGAGGGCAGGCATCTTTTGCGGTCTTCAACGCTCATAGGCTCGGCAGTGGCTCGGGCGTTACGGAGTTAGCTTGACCTGAGCCCTGTAGCCTCCGCCCCTGTGGCCCATCGCAACAGAGGGACTGGGGCCCTCCGGATCAGGTTGCTTCCTCCGAGGACTGCCCATACCCCCGTGGGCCCCCGAGCCCCTTGCCGGTAGCCAGTGCTGCCTTTGGCTCTTGCAAGCCCCCTCCCGTCCCCCCGGCTGCGGAGGCTACGACACCCCTGCTCTGTGAGCCCCCCTCCCTCCTCTCGGTGTGTGATGCCTACGCTGCCGTACTGCTCCCACTGGACGTGACGCACCCCCCACCGCCGGGTGTCCGTGATGGTGCCTGGAGCAGCAGTGGCGCACACCCCTATGCCCCTTAAACCCCTTGCATGCCGGCGCTCGATGCACACCACATAGAGTCTATGTGGGACGTCGACGTACCTTCCCTCCCCCAACCCATACCTGCTTCCCCACCCTCAGGCATGGCGCCTTGCACTGTTTATGAGGGCACTAGCCTCTTGTGCTCGGGGAAGCTTGGTCGTGCCCTCTTGGTCCTAAGGTTGGTGCCAGTGTTCCCTCAGTCCCTCAGTACTGGCAGTCTCTCTCCACTATTAGACTAGCGGACAAGAACCTCACCGCAGTCGCCGGCCGCGTTCAAACCCCTTACCTTCAGCACTCCGTAGCTTTGCCGCCGTGCCAGTGCTATGGGAGATGTTGCCCGAGCTCAAGTGCACTAAGGTGCAAGCTGCTGGCTGCGGGCACCCATGGTCCGGGCAGTCCGAACCCCGGAGGATTGCCTTGCTGATGAGCTGGCCGAATGCCGCACTCCCTAACACCGAATGGGGGAGTGTTTGCCCTGCGCGCACCCTGCACGCTACTTTTATGATGACTTTCCCAAATTGAGTCCCCGAGTTTACTATTACCGTATGAAGCCCTTGAGTAGACCAACAGTCGCCCCTTTCCTACCAAATGGAGCAACAAACCATCCATGCACAACATTGAACAGACTACCATAGACTGCTATATCCTGCGGACGGATGCGATTGTAGTCTGGACCGGTAGCCGTGTGGCCATTTTGGCGAGCAAGTCCACCTCCCCATTGCGCCGGATTGGCTGACGCTCCTTTGCACTATGGGCCTCGGACTCTTGACGGTGACTCGGGATCTACCCCTTGATGACTCGCTTGTGTTGCGTGCAATCACACACCTTGTGGTGGACATCGGAATAATAGCACTCCCGGGTGGGTCGTTTGTCGGCACATTTGGTCACGGCCATGTTGTCGATGTACCCGGGCCAGAATGCGCAGGGTTCCTTTTGTCACCGCGACTCCTGGGGCTTGGTACTCGTGATTTCCACTGTTTGGAGGCTGCTGTCGGAATACAGGGACATGCCTTCAGGGTGCTTTTGATTGTACTAACCCCTTCAAATGCACCAAAGTGTAGAGGAAGCAAACGTGGTACCCATAGGCCGCCCGGTTGGCGCCCTAGGACCCGCGGGGACAAAATCGGAGGGGTCCCAAAGGGTAAGGGATTGGAAATAGCCCAAAAAGTTGCCGTGCGCACGCCCTGCGCACTAACGCTCCCCCAATGAGGGTTGACCTTGCAATCATGAGACCTTTGCAGTGTCCAAATGAGCTACCAAGGATCCTTGCCATTTTTGAGGGAGATCCATGTGCAAGGGTGAAGTGGCAACCATATGTGTCCTAACTTGAGAGCCAGGCCGCTTTACGGTTGTTGCCCACTGCTTGGAATCAAAACCCTTGCCCGCTGCAAGACCTTAGGGGGGAACCCTTGCCCTGCGCGCGCACTGCGTGCTACTTTTAGACTAGATTCCCCTATGAAGAACCCCCATACCGACCCCTTCCAAACACCCTCAAAATTAGGCCACCCTAGATACCCAAATGCCCCTAAATTTAAGTCACTCAAACTACCCTAGCTCAAGACAAATGCAAGCTACCTTCCCTTTATATAAGACATCATGCAAAATGCGGAAAGCCACGCACATATCCTCTTTTTTGTTCAATTGAAAGCTCACTCACTCTACCAGCTAGTCCCAAAGCCGTATGTGTCCACCTCATCATCAACTGGACCGGGGGGCAAAATTTCTTGCAGGAGGGAATCCACGTCAACCTCTGTTTTCAACTTGTGGTACAACCACGCTTCCTCATCAGCAGGGATGCGGCCTCGCATAGGGCATTCAACTGTGGTCAGGCAAAAACCGGGCAGTCCGTCATGTCAACTCGAGGGGCCACGCCAAAGCGTGAGAGTCCATCACCCCAACTCAAGGGCCCACACTGAAGTGTGGGAGTCCATGGTGAAGATGAGCAAAAAAAAAAATGTGAAAAGGGGTGAAAAGGGGTGAAAGTGATTGAAAATCCAAAAATGCCGTATCCCCCATGTGGAAGAAGCATCAAAACCTATGCTAGGGGCAACAATGATGCCCCTAGTGTCACAAAGTATGGGTCTCCAGTACGGCTAGATGCCCAAATAGTTGCACTGCGCCCGCACTGCGCGCGCACTGCGTTAAGGGCGCCCCCTAGATATGCTCTGTGCTGGAGCTCCCATGCTTGCTCACGAAAAAGAAAGTGGGCTGTACTTGGGCTCTTCTTCATCACTCATCATGCGTTGCAGTAGGGGACTGGTGCGGATGGGTGGCTTTTTGCCATACCTACAACCTCCTAGTGGGGCGCGGCGTATTGGGTGTGTGTGATGGTCTAAGACACCGTATGACTGTATGCGAGCATGACTGTGTGTGCACAGTCGTTTGTGTGGGCCTCTTGCCACAGTGAAAGCCCGTTTGAGGGGTGTCTTCACCATGGGGTGATGCCCTCTACCGCAGTAGGGCCCCCTCGTTGCTTCACAGTGCAAGGCGCACATGGTGGCAAATCATAAGCATTTGAATGATGGTGGTGGTTTGAACAAATATCCTTGCTTGTGGTGCCACATGTGTGCATGCGTGCAAAGTGTGTGTGGGGGGGGGGGGGGGCACGAAGCAACGGATATATACTTGGCTACCAAACGCCCCCGTGTCACAAGCGACCGGTCACAGCTCATCAATATCCTGCTGCATTGCAGCACTTCCAAACCAGTACTGAATGTTGCCTTGAGTTCGCCCACGGGCTATCGAATGTCTCTTAGGCTAGTTTGGGTCACCTCTCTCTCCACTGTGGAACCCGGTTATGCACGCATGGTCCATGCGGTGCTCGTACTCACAGTGCATGCAAAACGGGTTATGCGGGCTGTTCGGTGCATCCCAGCCCCCTTTGTCACGGGATTCGAACCACCGAGCACGTCCCACATAAGCCCTGAGGAATACCGCTCTACTGTGGACGACGGTACATGTCGTGGTCTCCCCGTCGTTGCATCATGTTCACGTGCCCCCGCCCTCCCGGGACCCGATTCAGTTTGTTCTGCTGCACCGCAGTCTTTGCATATCAGCAAAAGCGCCCTTCCTTGCGGCTTTCAATTGTGTCATGCACAGGCTTGGATTGGGTTAGAGTGCTTAGGATCGGGCTGGTCACTGCATTCTGGTCTGTCGCGGGGAGCATGGATCTGAGGGTCAGAGTTGGAGTGGGTGGGTGTGGGTGTGTGGGGGAGTATCATCTTTCTTGTGTTATAGTATCCACGGTGCGCACACAACCTGTTGTCGGCGGGCGCACTCCTCGTGTGCTTGAGGGCCGGTCAGCCCGGAAGGAGGGTGGGAATGGAACGTGGGTCCGTTTTTTGCGTGGGGTGTCTCACAATGTGGCTACATGCCCGGCCGCCAATTCAATGGTCTGGATCCCCAGGCAAGGCCGTGTCTGAATCCTTGAGGGCCTTGCAAGGATGGCTCCCAATGGCCTCATTTTTAGCGACTTCCCATGCTTCACAGGCTGCCTTCCACCATGTTGCATTCTGCCACATTGGCTTCCTCGTCGCCAAGACGTGGCAGTGCCTCCATGCTAGCTAGATCCATGACTGTGACCATGTCCCACCTCCTACCGGACCAGCCAGGCTGCGTTGCTGGGGGAATGTTTGCCCGGCGCGCGCCCGGCGCATGCCCGGCACGCTACCTTTGTACTAAGTATCTTATCTCTAGCCCCAAGCTTATCCTCACCCTAGAAAGTCCCCCAAGTAGACCGCACTAGACCGCAAACCTTCTCTGCAAGGCACCTTGTATAAGCCAAAATATGAGAATTCAACAACACAAAATGTCACTCGCACCACTTCTAACCACCACCCTTGCCATCGTCATAGACTGGGTGCCATGGGCCAAATTCTTAGACACGGCGAGAAGGTACTCCAAATTGTTTGGTGAGGTGGGGGCACAAAAACCGGCACGAGTGGGGAATGGTCAAAAAAAGATGCCTGGCGCGTGCCCGGCATGCTAACACCACCCCCCCTAGATGGTGGGCCATTTCACCCGGTCGAATGAGGTGGGTGACTCAAGACCTTCCAAGCGAGCACCACCGCTCCTACCACTCCCCCAGCCGGCCGGCTATGCAGAAAGGCGGGATGGGGGGTTGGGGATCATCTGGCGTGTCGTCCTTCATGGGAGGCCAGGATGGCTAGACGTGTCGGTATTGACCCTGAAACCATGGGCCTCCCGGGCCCCATGGAGTACATCAGAGTGTACACTCCATTGCAAAGGGGTGCACGGGGGTGCACAGGAGCCCTTTGCAAACGGGCAGACGAGGTGTGAGGGGCAACCTGCGGCTCTGAGAAAAGCACACCACAGCGCCACAGCAGGTAGTGCAGCCAGCAGCCGGTGGCACGGCGAGCCTCGTGCAGTCGGCGGCGGTATTCCAGCGGGTCCATGGATGTAACTGGACAGCCAAATGGGAACTCGGGCCGAGCCCAGGGCTTCAATTTAGTACCACGGACCCAATGCCGGTTCACGACTGCGTCCAACAGCGCATCCCATGTCCATGGCAGCAACCGGAACACTGCGACAGTCCCCGTCAGCACTAGCGGGGCACCGACCACCAAGCGCATGCCCAACTCCATTGCAGTGCTGATACCTTCATGAAAGCAGGCAGGGGCGGATGGCGGTGGCACGCTGCAGTTGCTTTTCATTCTGACCCCCCAAATGCCCAGCTGCCAGGATGTTGCAGAGCTGGAAGCAAGATACAAAAAGTGTTTTTGTCTGTGACTTCGGTAAAGCAAAGTTGAAACCCCACCTCCCTTCCCTAGTCCACAAACATGGCCCAAATCAGGAAGAGACCAGGCGATAGGAATTCGGGGCTTCAACAACGGCGTGATTGCATGTAACAAGCTTGTATATTGCCATTACATTCCAAGGAGGGATATGTTGCATTGTGTGCGTACTGCATTCTCATATTTCCCGCATGCTAGCCTCCTCAAAACCATCACCTCTCTGTGCCACATCAAATTGCACCAAACCAAATAGATACAAAACGTTGAACCTACTGCATCCAAATCTGTTGTCACACTCACAAGAGCTTTAGTATCCAGAGATCTAGAGTATACTTATGCAACGGCATGCACAATTTGCACATATTCCAGTGGCAACTGCCACAGTAAAAGGCATGACCTTAACAGGGAGCACATAACTGGCAACAAACACTATTGTAACTTTCCTCGTCCTCAGTGGAGGCATCCTACTGGAGGCATCTTGCTGTGCCCACACATACTATGGTGCAACATGCAAAATTTAATGAGGTGTTGGCAAAATGTGCACAAATGCATAAAAATCATGGCAGGAACTAATTGTACCAAATGAGTTTGTAATAGCATTGCAGGTCCTCCCCCCCACCCCCAAGAAGAGCCCTCCCACAACCAAGAGCACGAAGCACTTCAAATGGGTAGATGCAAGCACAAGATGTGAGGCATGGGTTTAGGCATAGGTCAAAAGTGAATTGGGCTGGTGAAGAGTTCGGGTGAAATTGCAAAATTTGCCATAAAATTCTCAAGGGCCCTTTTGCATCCCCAAGTCATGACATCCACCACAGAACCTAGCATGAGGTCACAAATTCACACTATGATCCGCATTCTTGTATGATATAAATTTACTCATGTTCCCCATGCATGAAAAGAGTCCCAACCAGATTTCTAGAGTAGGGAATTGTAACATGGCAGTATTACCCTTGCCATCATGGGGCCTCTAAAGTGGAGAGCTCACGCGTTGGTCGAACTACTGCTGCCAAGTGAAGGCCAATATTTTGCGCGAGGTTAACAGGCAGGTTAACAGAAATGTCGTTCTGATCTAATGGCCAAACAACACTGGGGTTCGGTCAGGGGTTGGACAATGGATTATGCAATTTCACTTTTTGGTTGGTAGAGATGGGTGTGGTGCCATCCGCTGTGGCATTGCTGGCGCTGGCAATTGGATTTCTTTGCTATGGGGGCGTTTCTGCACAGCGCGGGCACAGCGCGGACACAGCGCCCAATAGTAGGTTAGCGCTCCTGTGACCACCCTGAAAGCCACCCACCGCCGGGGAAGCATTCGTCCACAGGGTAAAAACAGCAGATTTAGATATAAAACTGACGTGTGAAACATAGTTTGTTTTGACCCATTGTTTGAGTTTTTGGACTGAGTAGGAGTCTGGGTCCTGTGTCTGGGAACACAGTGGGTACCGCAGTTAACTTCAGTGGCTGCCAAGAGAAAGAGCGCCTGCACAATGGAGGCAGATTATGCGTAAGATGAGTTGACATGGTCTTTGCATGCGAGCTGCATCCAGCATCCAAAGTGCAGTGACTGGGGGAATTGGTTTATAATACATGGTGTGTATAGACAAATTTTATGGGCGTTTTTTTTCCAGCGCCACATGCACGCAACAAACTGCGGAAATGCATAGCAAGCGCTGTGCCACCCCGTTGCAAGCGTATTGGCATTCAGAGGTCCTTCTGCAATCATGTGCCAGTCATCTCACGTCAGCAACCACAACTGCATAAATATTTTTCACATCTGAGCCTGACAAACCACAGAGCACAGACCTCATTCAAGGCAAGTAGAAAAAAGACATGTTTTTTGATGCCATTGGAGGGAACAGCTGCAAGGTGCGCGCCCTCATAGCGAGCTCCAGAAGGCCAGAGAGGCCAAGAAACGTTGAACCAACAGGTCCACAGGCCAGAGGTGCAGCATAATATGGCCACGGCAACCAACTGCAAGCAAGCATATGGCAGTGGATTTCGGAGGTGCAAGTTTGGGGCACGCATCTGTGGATGTGATCTACTCAAGATTGAGGATAAGCAAACACATCAGTGGGTGTGGGAGGTTAGCGTAGGAAACCTGATGGCCCATCCATAAGGCCACGATGAGGAATTTCCCACGACGAGCCACCCATTTCTCCAAATGGGGTGACCGTTGCATGGGTTTCGGATTATCTGTAAATGTCTCGGACTGAGGGCTCGGACTGAGGGCTCGGACTTCGCCATTCGGCATTCGCCTTCATTTAAGAAGAAAACGGCTGCACGGTGCACGCCGCTCGGCAAGAGGGCCAACACCAAAAGCGACCAATGGCCTGCCATGGGGCCCAAAGCTGCGAACTTATGCTCGGAATCGCGAAAGTGAAACACCAAAGGCACGTCGGGACGGAGCTGTCACCGGCAGCCCACCATGTTCCTGTGTCCTCGTGCGCGCAGCGTGCAGCACTCCTTCCAGAAATGCACTTTTTCAGACATCCCTAAATCTTTCCCTTGCCCACAGATTCATTCTGCGAGAAGGATGGCGTGGGATAGGCGCAGCATGGGATACCGGCGTGGGATATGCCGGCGGGGGATAGGCTCACCATGGGATACCTGCGGGGGATAGGCTCACCATGGGATACCGGCGGGGGATAGGCTCACCATGGGATACCGGCGGGGGATAGGCTCACCATGGGATACCGGCGGGGGATAGGCTCACCATGGGATACCTGCGGGGGATAGGCTCACCATGGGATACCGGCGGGGGATAGGCTCACCATGGGATACCGGCGGGGGATAGGCTCACCATGGGATACCGGCGGGGGATAGGCTCACCGTGGGATCGCGGTGGAGGATAGGCGGTCCCACAGGCTGTCGCTGACTGAAGGGTGCCACACAGTGAAATCGATTCTTTCATCCCTCTCTTACCGGGTCTTACCGGTCTTGATGGTCGAGCCGCACTCAACATCACCGCCATCCGGGCCGAACTGCCCCAGCATCGGTTTGGGCAGCAGTTCGGCTTCACTGGGGTCCTTGCCAGCCGCCCCACTCATGAAGCAGAGCCAAGCCCAGACGGGCAGCGCATGCATGGCCGCCACCAGAGGCCACGATCCGCTCACCACGTACACGTGTGTGCACGCCGCGCCTAGGAGGAATGCCATAGCCACAAACCGCCAATCCTTGAAGGTCTCGATGGGCATGGACCCCTGGTGATGCTGGTGATCGACATGGAACGGTCCCGCAAACACCAACAAACAGATCGTGATGGTGGCCGCCCGCCATGCCGTTGGCAGCTCCGGGGCCTCGTGCAGCGCAGGGAGCGGAATCACACGAAACAGCAGCTCTTCCCAGAGGCCAGGGGTCGCAAAAGCCTCCACCAATTTGGATGCGACCTGCCGCCAAGACATGCTCCCCCGCTGCGGTGGCCAGCTCAGGAGGCCGCTCTTAATGCCGAACGGGAGCCCGATGAGGAAAAAGCCTGCAAGGCCCTGCATCAGTGCGTACCAGCCGCGCCACCGGGGCAGCGTGGTGACCCCGGCCACAATGCGGCTGCGCATCAGGGTCCAATAGTCCAGATCCACTGTCGCGCAATGCAAGGCAGGAAAGCCGAACACAGTCACAATCCAAAGGCAGGAGCAGGCATAGGCCCACGGAGGGATGTGGTTCGGCCTTGAGCTCCCTCCAGCGCTGTGAGGGGCCATGCACGGAATTCCTGAAGTTTTGTGCATGAGGACATGTGACCTGTTGAAGTGGGCAGGGCATGCATTTGGGTACATGCAGCGCAGGAGACTGCTTCGCTGCGTGCTAACCCCCACCTACCGTGCTCAAGGTACGCCAATGTCTATTTCTTTGAACATGAAGAGAACGCTGAGACTACAAGCCCCCCCCCCCTTGCCCCATTGTCCAAGACGCAAATCAATACATGACATAGGCCTGTGCAGTAGTTGAAACATCAACAACACCATTATAATTGTGAGCCACAGTATGCACAGCCCCTTCTCCCAAACACACAAGATAGGGGCACAACAGTTCCACGATGCGGATATGTAGAATTGCAGAATTACAGCTATTCACTGTCATGTACTTTGCGCCTTTTGTTGGTCACAAGAAAGCACTGGACATGACCACCAGCAGCTTCGGGCTTCAACTTGAGCTTGGCTGTAAAGATGACTCAGCTCAAGCCTTGAAAACTTGAAATTGTTGTGTAGAAAACTGGTTTGGCTTTCTCCCCTGTTCCTGCCCTCCCTGGACACATGCAGACAAATCAAAATGTATCTCAGTCGGGAAGGAGCGCGCAGCCCTCCCCAATACTTGAAGAAAGTAATACATGAGAGTGGGGCAGTGGTGCCAAACTGCAGTTTCTCCTTCATTGAAACCTTAGTTTGCATGAGATACCTTGAGATACAACTGCCCCACAAAAGCCTTTGCCAAACCCCAAATCCCACTCCCAAGCTGTGCCCAAATGACAGTCATCAGAAGATCATCATCAGAGTTGTGGACTGTCAGAGTCCACATGGTCATCATGATGGACACATGTGCGTGGGGGAAGGCTGAGACAGGGGACTGGCATATCTGCGAAAACGGACGCCATGAGGCAAACAATGGCTACATAAGCTCTGACACCCCTGCCACTTGAAAATCCTAGAAGCAGGCAACAATTCAAATGGCCACATAAACCCTGGTGTTTCCAGCGTCCCAAAGCCGGGAAGGATCAAATTGCCACATAATCCATGGGGGAGCAGCCCTCCTCCCCCCTGCTTGCCTCAAAAATAAAATTAACCTCCCCCTCCGATAAACGCTTGTGATACAGGGCTCGATAGATGCGAAGAAAATTCAACTGGCTGGCTTGGAGGTAAAATACAGAAAACAGACGGGAAACAGAAAAAAACGGGGAACAAGGGGGAAAAAGGGAGGTGGTGATTCAGCCAAAGAACAAGCAAACAAAACAATACACTGAACGATGACAAAGACTTTTTCGAGACTGCAGGGACAAGCATATATGGAAGTGCCATAATAAGTGAATGAACGCTCCACATCAGCACCAGTGTGAAGAATGGGGAGCACAAATGAGGAATTTCAGGCTGCACACCCAGCCACCACCTCTCCCACAAATCTGGTCCATCAATGCCAAAATACACAGCATTCTTGGAGGTACCCTTCGTCACCTTCTGCTTTGCAAGAACCTGCCCTGTGATCCAAGGCCTGTGGCCCTGCTAGTTGGCAGTTACAAAAGAGATTTGATACGACAAACATTTTCATGCTACCCAAAATCAGACATTACCTGCACAAGGTGACAAAGGACCAGGCAGCAAGCGACAACACGTATTGGCAGGGACACAACAAGCAAAAAGCAGATAAATTTCGCGTGTTCTTCCATTTTCCCCGACAGACCATTTCCCGTTTTCCCCTGGTTTTCCATGCCAATCCAAAAAAAAAAAATCACTTGCCTTCGGTTTCTAAGAATTTGGAACTTGGAGCCTATGGGCCCCGAGTTAAACCCCCCCCACACCATCCTGATGACTCCAGCACTCTAGTGCCCCGCCTTCCTCGGTATGCCTAGTTCAACACACGACAAGAGGAAACGGTAGCTCTGTCCAAGTGCAGACATGCAACATACACCCGCGTGCGTGTATGCACAAACTTGTGTGTCACGGCTTTGCCGACGTGCCAAGCAGGCCCAATTGGCCATGTCACGTGGACAACTGAAAGCATGGAAGTTTCATTTGTGGTGACCGTTTGCAAAATGCGCCTATTGACTCTATTCAACTCATTGCCTCTTTTTTGATCTTTCTAGCTGGGTTACCATGCTAACTCCAAACTGGCTTGAAGGAAATCACATCCGTCAAAACAACACATGGCTCACCATTTGCTTCAAATCTGGGAGACACCAGCCCCTACCAGGTGTGCACTAACTATAACGCACCCTTGCATTGTTAATATTTCATCGAAATGTACAAAGGACACTCCACATCACATGCATCCGTTCAGCCTAGCCCGCGTCCAAAAAAAATACCCGAATTACGGCGAAAGTGCATGCTAGAATGACGGACCAAGCCTACAAAAGGCGTGTATCAAGCCATACAAAGTGCCCATTGTGCCTCTACCAAGCATGCAGCTAGACCTGCAACGCATGGAATGGGACCCACATCTCCCCAAGGGCTGCCACATGTGGGCCGAATGCGCACAACCGCATGTTACCTTCGCGGGCACTTTTGCAGGTACCTTCCCGGCCAATCTTGCCCACACACCCTACCTTCGCGGGCACTTTTGCGGGCAACCAGGCGCGAGCCTCCAACCTGCATTCCCCGGGCACTCCCCCAGGCAGTCTGCCCTCCACTTGCGCAGTCGGCCCTCCACTTGTGCCGGCGGCTTCATGGGCACTTTTGCAGGCACCGCAGAATCAGCTTTTTTCTTGGGGGGGGGGGGGGGGCAATACTGTTTAGCCTTGGCTTGTGGTCACATCCAATCCATCGGAGTGGGCATACATAGGGGGATTGTGGCTTGAGGTGTCTGCAACTGTGGAATAAACTTATGCCAGAACGATGCAATCTGGAGAGTAGGGATGGTTGAGGTCCACCGAACGCTCTTCTTTGGTGCTTCCCCTTGGGGTAGCTGCATGTTTCCTTGGTGACCACAGATTCTAGGTGTGGGCCCAAATGAAAAGTGTTGCAGAAACAGTTCGCAACGTTGTCATGGTGACAATGTTGCATTCTTTTGTGGTGCGATCAATTCGCGGGATGGGGGGAAAGGGCCGAGGGGTAAAATACACTTTTGAATCATAAAATGGGTGCCTTTGACAGGGCTAAATGCAAATATGTGATGCTATGGCTTTCAGTATGGCCATTAATATAGGCAACAACTCTGTTGGCACCCTAGTCATCAAGGCACTTCGTTGCAACTAGCTGAAAGGCAACCTATGTTTCATCACTGTTGGCCAGCGAATGGATCTTCTTCTCACAAATGGCAGAACTGCCCTCTCCCTGCATATTAAACCATGTGGTGATTCAGGGTTGTTGCCAACACCCAGCAGTCTGGTAGTGCAACCAACAAATTGTGTTGATTGCTAGTTGGGACACACTTGAGACATGTGAGTGCACCTCCAAAGCACACCGCCACAAAGACATACGCCGTGAAGAAATGCGGCGGCATGGTCCACCAATCCTCTCTTTGTGCAGGTGGTATCTTCCATTGCCCGAAAATTCAAGACCCAAAAATTCGGAACCCCAAAATTTGGGTCCCAAAAATTACGGGACCGGAAAAATCTAGACCTAAAAAAATCGAGACCTGAAAACTCTAGACAAAAAGAATCGCGACACAAAAAGTGGGAACCCCAATATTTGCCACCCAAAAATCTGTAACGTGAAAATTTCGGACCCGAAATTTTGGGAACCAAAATTTGAAAACTCAAAAAATCAGGCCCAAAAATGCGGGACCCAAAAAATTAAGAACCTAACATTCGGGACCCGAAAGTTTGGGACCCTAAAAGTCGGAAACAAAAAAAATTAAACCCGAAAATTGGGACCCTAAAAGCCGCAACTCTAAAATTCAGGACCCGAAAATTCGGGACCGGCAAATTCAAGTGCCGAAAATTCGGAACCCCGAAATTCGTGCCCCAACAAAACGGGACCCAAAAACTCTGGACCCAAAAATACGTGATCCGAAAAACTCTAGACCCAAACAAATCAGGACGCAAAAAGTGGGGACCCCAATATTTGGCACCCAAAAATCTGTAACGCGAAAATTTGGGACCCAAAATTTTGCGAACCGAAAATTCGTCACTCAAAAAAACGGACCCAAAAATGGGGGACCCAAAATATCAAGACCCTAACATTCGGGACCCGAAAGTTTGGGACCCCAGAATGTCAGAGCCATAAATTTGGGAACCAAAAATTCGTAACCCCAAAATTCGTGTCCCAAAAATACAGCACCCGAAAACTCTGGACCCAAAACTACGGGACCCGAAAAACTCTAGACGCAAACAAATTGAGACGCAAAAAGTGGGGACCGCGATATTTGGCACCCAAAAATCTGCAACCCGAAATTTTGGGATCCAAAATTCGTCACTCAAAAAATCGGACCCAATAATGCTGGACCCAAAATATCAAGACCCTAAGATTCGGGACCGAAAGTTTGGGAGCCTAAAATTCAGGAACCAAAAATTCGAGACCCTAAAAATCAGAGCCAAAATTTCGGGACCCTAAAATTCAGGACCTGAAAATTGGGGACCTGGAAATTGAAGACCCAGAAATTCAGAATCCCGAAATTGGTGTCCGAAAAATACGGGACCCGAAAACTCTAGCCCCAAAAATATGGGACCCAAAAACTCTAGACCCCCAAAAATCGGGACGCAAAAAGTGGGGACCCCAATATTTGGCACCCAAAAATCTGTAACCCGAAAATTTGGGACCCAAAATTTCGGGAACCAAATATTCAAAAGTCAAAAAATCGGACCCAAAAATGCGGGACCCAAAAAATCGAGAACCTAACATTCGGGACCCGAAAATTTAGGACCCAAGAATTCACTAAACAAAAATTCGAAACCCGAAAATTCGGACCCCAAAATTCGGGACCCTAAAATTCAGGACCTGAAAATTCGGGACCTGGAAATTCAAGACCCAAAAATTCGGAACCCCAAATTGGTGTCCCAAAAATACGGAACCCGAAAACTCTAGACCCAAAAAATACGGCACCCGAAAATTCTAGACCCCCAAAAATCGGGACGCAAAAAAGTGTGGACCCCAATATTTGAGACCCAAAAATCTGCAACCCGAAAATTTGGGACCCAAAATTTTGGGAATCAAATATTCAAAACTCAAAAAGTCTGACCCAAAAATGGGGGAGCCAAAAAATCAAGACCCTAACATTCGGGACCCGAAAGTTTGGGAGCCTAAAATTCAGGAACCAAAAATTCGAAACCCGAAAATTCGGACCCAAAAATTCGGGACCCTAAAATTCAGGACCTGAAAATTCAGGACCTGGAAATTCAAGACCCAAAAATGCAGAACCCCGAAATTGGTGTCCGAAAAATACGGGACCCGAAAACTCTAGACCCAAAAATACGTGATCCGAAAACTCTAGACCCCCAAAAATCGGGACGCAAAAAGTGGGGACCCCAATACTTGACACCCAAAAATCTGTAACCCGAAATTTTGGGACCCAAAATTTTGGGAACCAAATATTCAAAAGTCAAAAAATCGGACCCAAAAATGGGGGAGCCAAAAAATCAAGACCCTAACATTCGGGACCCGAAAGTTTGGGAGCCTAAAATTCAGGAACCAAAAATTCGAAACCCGAAAATTCGGACCCAAAAATTCGGGACCCTAAAATTCAGGACCTGAAAATTCGGGACCCGAAAAATCAAGACCCATCAATTGGGAACCCCAAAATTGGTGTCCCAAAAATACGGGACCCGAAAACTATAGACCCAAAAATACGGGACCCAAAAACTCTAGACCCCCAAAAATCGGGACGCAAAAAGTGGGGACCCCAATATTTGGCACCCAAAAATCTGCAACCCGAAAATTTGGGACCCAAAATTTTGGGAACCAAACATCCAAAACTCAAAAAATCGGACCCAGAAATGCGGGACCCAAAAAACCAAGACCCTAACATTCGTGACCCGAAAGTTTGGGACCCTAAAATTCGGGAACAAAAAGTTCGAAACCCGAAAATTCGGACCCAAAAAATTCGGGACAATAAAATTCAGGACAATAAAAATGCAGCCGCCCAGAAATGGCCAAAACGGCTGGAAATAATAAAAATGCTGCCGCCAGGAAACCGCCAAAACGGCCGGAAATAATAAAAATGCAGCCGCCCGGAAATGGCCAAAACGGCCGGAAAGAATAAAAATGCTGCCGCCCGGAAACCGGCAAAACGGCCAGAAATAACCAAAATGCAGCCGCCCAGAAACGGCCAAAACGGCCGGAAATAATAAAAATGCAGCCGCCCGGAAACGGCCAAAACGGCCTGAAATAATGAAAATGCAGCCGCCCGGAAATGGGCATAACGGCCGGAAACAATAAAAATGCAGCTGCCCGGAAATGGCCAAAACGGCCAGAAAAAATAAAAATGCAGCCCCCCGGAAATGGCCAAAACGGCTGGAAATAATAAAAACGCAGCCGCCAGGAAACCGCCAAAACGGCCGGAAATAATAAAAATGCTGCCGCCCGGAAACGGCCAAAACGGCCGGAAATAATAAAAATGCAGCCGCCCGGAAACGGCCAAAACGGCCAGAAATAATAAAGAAACTGCCGCCAGGAAACCGCCAAAACGGCCGGAAATAATAAAAATGCAGCTGCCCGGAAATGGCCAAAACGGCCAGAAATAATAAAAATGCAGCCGCCGGGAAACGGCCAAAACGGCCAGAAAGAATAAAAATGCAGCCGCCCAGAAATGGCCAAAACGGCCCGAAATAATAAAAATGCAGCTGCCCGGAAACCGCCAAAACGGCCAGAAATAATCAAAATGCAGCTGCCCGGAAACCGCCAAAACGGCCGGAAATAATAAAAATGCAGCCGCCCGGAAACGGCCAAAACGGCCAGAAATAATAAAGAAACTGCCGCCAGGAAACCGCCAAAACGGCTGGAAATAATAAAAATGCAGCTGCCCGGAAATGGCCAAAACGGCCAGAAATAATAAAAATGCAGCCGCCCGGAAACGGCCAAAACGGCCAGAAAGAATAAAAATGCAGCCCCCCGGAAATGGCCAAAACGGCCGGAAATAATAGAAATGCAGCCGCCCGGAAACGGCCAAAACGGCAGGAAATAGTAAAAATGCAGCCGCCCGGAAATGGCCAAAACGGCCCGAAAAAATAAAAATGCTGCCGCCCGGAAATGGCCAAAACGGCCGGAAATAAGAAAAATGCAGCCGCCCGGAAATGGCCAAAACGGCCGGAAATAATAAAAATGCAGCCACCCGGCCACCAAGCCTTATGCATCAGCACACCCTATGTAGCAAGTACTGCTCTCTTGTGGCATTGCATCAACCAACCCTGCAGGCATCCTTCAACTGGCGGACCAACACAGACTGGCAGAGCAGAAACACCCCACCTGTGTCCAAACACAAAAGGCCAACACAAAAGACATCAAAGCTAACACATACAAACAGGTTGGCAAAAAGTATGGGATGCACAGTCTGTCCCCCATTTGTTCCCCTCCAAACCTCAGTTTTCTTGTGGGAGACTTTGTCTTCTTTACTTCGTACAAAAACCACGCAGCTTTTTACCGAGCTCCTCTTCTTTGAAAATAAAAATACCGAAAGCTCTATAACTTAAAAAAAATTGCCCAGACCCAAACTGAGCAAAATCCCTTTTTGGCCACCTTTTTTTGACGGAATTTGGCCCATTTCCGTGGTCTACGAACCTTGGACAGGAATGGTAACTCGCTCAAAAACCATTATTTGAGCATATTGCGGGCTCTATGATCCTGCAAGAAAACCTGGTGAGATGCAAGTGGGTAGTGACCAATGCTGTAAGGTACAGCAGCCACCTGCAGTGCAGCAGGATTGACCAGTGATGTGCCTCCTGTGTTCCAGGTCACCGAATACTGTGGGCTTCACGCATGCACCCTCATGTGCATGCATTAAGCAGCAACCAAAGCAGCATGCAGTTGTCTCAGTGCATTCACTTTGTCAAGCAGTGCAAGGTGCAAAACAATTCAATTGTAGCACAACTTTGAGGTCAAACTGAAGTACAGTGATCCATTCGTATATGTGAACCAAATCATGGGAGGATTCCCGCAAGTCCAGCATTCTGGCTAGGTTAGACCGTGTGATACCCCTGAGCGACCACAACATATGTGGACTCCAGGTGCCAAATGTTCCACCATCGACCTGGTGCCCAATTGGCACAGAAGTAGTTCGCTTTCAGTGAAACTGGGCCCACCTGAATTCTGGACACGGCCGCCCCTCCATTTGTATCGCTGGGCCCCCAAGGTGCTCCACAATCACAAGTTAGTGCTACTCGGAACATGTGCGTTTGACTGTGGGAGCCATGAATTGTCAATGAGGGCCTATTAAGGGCCAAGTCACTGTTGCGCAAGGGTTTAACAGTGGAGCGGGTTACCCTGCCCTGCAGCCCTCCATGCTATCCTCATGGCACGCCGCGCAGTGAGGGACAAAATGTCACTGTGGGGTTGCTTCACGAAAATGCAACAATGTGCGTGTGTCCTTGGCAAGAAAACCCACCAATGCAGGCAAAGATCCTACTGTGGCGAATGGTAAATGAGACCATGCAATGCCCCTGTGCTACATTGCACTGCAGCCCATCACACTGCCAATAAAACCGCCATTGACAGCGCCCAGAACTCTGCTCACGATACTGTCCATATTACTTAACTGCACCTATACAACTGCCTCTTAAACCACCCATGAGACTACCTGCAGCAATGCCTGCAACATTGCTCACAACAATGTCCATACCACGGCGCACTGCCCATGTCATGAAGGAATGATCATGCCACTGAACCAGGTGGGTCCAAAGGGTCATTGCGTGCACACCGTGCGCAGTGGTACCCCCCCCCCCCCTTGTAATCTCCCACCAATGTCGTGACGGTTCCCCCCCTTGGGGAGGGGGATTGCACCACAAAACTGTACCATGGTCTCACAGTGTAAATCAGCTTCGGCGCCTTTGGAACCTTGTAAAATTTTCTTTGGCACCTTCGGCGCCTAGCATTTTCCATGCTTTTTGGGCCAAGTGACCGTTGCCCCCCAGGGGGGGGGGGGATGCAAGGGGGGGGATTTACGGGGGGGGGGGTAGAATAATGTGTTTTACTTGCACCCACTCTTGTTTCATCCCCACATGTCCACATGTGTGGGTGTTAGCACACTTTGTGCAATACAAAGAGGTTGCAATCAGTGCACACCGAATGGTGTGTTGTGCCGCTTTTGTCCTCTCCTTTTGGGGCTAGTGTACCCCACAGCACCGATGTAGCCTTAGTAAGTGGTGCTACACCGCCTATGGTCTGGACTCGTACACATATGTATCATTTTCCCGGACTGCCTAACAGATAAAGGTCTGGAAATGCAGTATGCCAAACTGCATGAACATTGTGTTTTGGTGCGATGATTGTCTGCTATTCCAAGGTGCTACCATTCCTGGTGCCTTTTTGTGTTGTAGGTCTGCATGTGCAGCCGTCTTAGCCCTCTTTGGTTTTTTACCTAGTGCAATGAGAATGGCTCTGGGTGACACCCAATAGTTGTAGCTTGAACTACAACATCACCGCCCTGATTAGAGTCCACCACATGGCTTCCTCAGGAAGAGATTGATGTTGACAATGAGGGTGACGGTGGTACCATGTCTGTTTCAGGAACGAAGATCGCCTAACACAGTAGGCTGGCGACGAAGCAAGCACCCCGGTCGAGGCACATTAGGACCGCAGCCCTAGGAATGATGCCCAAGGAATGGGGCATCCAAGAAGGTTGCAGGCTGCTTTGCCGCAGACTTCTACACCATGCGGGTGGCAGTGTAGGGCTCTGGGAGGGGGCCGCAATACTAGGTGGATCTAGTGGCACAGGGGGGAGCAGTGAGTGAGCCATGGTAGAGGCAACTTTGTTTGCCAAGGGGGAAGGAACACACTGCACCAAATCAGGACAAATCATGTAACTCAGACTGGACTGGACAGAAAACTGCCTGAAAGTGAAAAGGCAAACAATTGTTTGAGCACAAACAAGGGTTTCCCCACCAACGGACCGTGCAAGCAGTGGTGCCCGGAGACCAGAAAGTGGCTGCCCGACTCCTAGTTTGCAAAGGCACAAGAAGACAACTGCTTCAGAAAGTTGCGTAAAGGGTAGACGCAAACAAAAGTTGAAACGAGTTTCAACTAGTGGTGTGTGAGGAACACAAGCACCATCAATGTGCACAGTGCGGCAATAGGGCGCGAGTCCAGTATTGTTGCGCCACAGGGCATTAGGCAAGAGACACGGGCACGCGTAGATGGCTGGCAAACTAGAAAATGTTGAGCGGTACGCCAACAACCAGGCAACACTAGGGGTGACAATTGCATGTAGACATGGTGCGGCCCATGTACTGAGCGAAGCGCCCCCTATGCAAGATGGAGGCGGGCGCCCGCTAAAAAGGAGGAAGGTGGCAAGCGTGTCGGCAATCTAGCCTTGGCAGGCGGGAACAAAACAACCGTGATCCAACACCCAAGGAGGTTCTGACCAACGGCAAAGGCATGGGCACTGCCCCCCCTATTTTTATAGTTTGATCGCCACACACCCCATGGGGCAAGTCAGCCCAAATTGGCAAAGGGGGTGTCCTTTCAAAGCCCTCTCACTTGATGACCCATGCTAGTCTCCCTCCCTCATATGGTCCTACTAAGGTCCGGCATCTAGACTGGTATGGACTAGTGCACCCTGTAATATGGTCTAACCCGCTAACCCCCTATCCACCCCTTCGCACCAGCATCTGGGCTCTTAGGCAAATGCCCTCCCTAATATGGTATCCCCGCCGTACACGGACCGAACGTAACGTAATGTGTGATGTATGTTGTAGGCATGGAGAGAAAGAATGGCTACAAAACAATCAAATGGCTATGTGCTCTCGTTGTATCTACACCAAATGTAGAGGCCAAAAAATAGCTCCATATCCCCAACATGGCCCCCATATCAAAGTGAATTTCTTGAGTTAGATTGCACTCCTCTTGTTGTGATTGAGTCGCATGTTTGCAATACCATTTGTGAAGAGGGATCGCCTAAAAGGACTCGCACACCAATTGAGCATCAAAGCACAGTAAACGAGGCACAATTTATGTATCTTTTATGTGTGCACAAACTGCCAAAAGACCCACTTGCAGTGTGCAGTCAAAATAACTCCGCAACTCTTGTTTGCGGGATGTCCGGATGTGCAGGGTTGTAGTCTCTCTTGTGTAGACAGAGCAATAGAGCCCTACAATGTCAACAGATCAATCACACCAGGTACCTTTTTTTTTTTGACAAACACTCCAAATGGCTATTGAAGGGTATTTTTTCCCCTTCTTATTGTAGGTTTAGTGTTTCTAGGTTCCAAGAGAATTATTCTAGGCATGCAGCCGTGCAGCATGTGCGACACCGGCTGCGGCATGCTTGGTGCATGCAGAATCGGTACCTCGGAACAATGCATGCAAAAATGCCCATGAACCATTCAAGCTGTCTTCCTAGCATACTGTACTGTCTTGCTGGTGAGGGCGTATCTGTGCGCGCATGGCGTGCAATGAGACTCCAATCAGCAACGTAAAACAGCAAAACTCTGGTTGACAGCATCTTGCCCCAATTTGCAGGGCGCAGAGCCTCTCAAGGGGCATAAGAATCAATCCATTTCAGCAGAGGTACACCATGAAGTGTGCGGTTGCCCTTTCAGCAGGAATAACATGCTTGCAAAAGCTGTGCTCAACGTTGTGCAGGGAACGGACTGCGGGGCCAAAGCCATTTGTGCAAAGCCTTGAATGCATAATGCTGGTCTTCATGCAGGCACGTGTGTCAGTGTCTGTATCCTGATGAGTCCTTCACTTGGTCTCGTGCCCTGCTGCCTGCAGGTTATTGGTGTTGGGTGATTTCTGCCTTTTCTGTGTGTGTGTGTGTGTGTGTGTGCGTGCTCGCGCATGCGGAGGGGGGGGTGCACCATTTGACCAGGTAGTTCTCCGGATACACCCGTATGGCCACACTAGCGTCCTCAGGTCCCACCCACTTGGTGATGGCCCTGCTGGGCTAGGGGTGCATCCTTGTGTGCCCCTCAAGCAGTGCTATGTGCACTCTGGGCCACAACCTGGCTTGCTGCCCAGGACCGCCCTGGATGTGGGGTGGTGGCTCCGTGGATTCCGCCGGGCCAGCTCCACGGTAGTGATTCAATGATCCCGTCATCGCCATGACGACCCGTGTGTTGTGTGTGTAATGGGGTAGCCATGGCTGGTGGTACTCGCGGCAGCAAGTCAGCCTCCACGGGCTACTCAATTCGACGATTTGCCCTTGACATGCCCGTCCAGGGAATCGCACACGGGAATAAATCCCACCAGCTTGTGGTTGAGAGACCTACACTTAGCCCGGTTGAGTTAGGCGGGGATCCTTGTGTGTGTGCGCGCGCACGTGCATGATGGCCCAAGAAATTCTTGACAAACCAAACAGCATTCACTATCACACATCACCTGTCTACACCTGTGCGTTGTGTGTGCGCGCGCTGGGTGCGTGCGTGTCCGCGCGCACACTGGGTATGTTTGGATGTGGGTGTGCGCACGTTGCAACAGGCACAGGGGTTGAAGAGCACGCCTGGTCCGCAATCCAGCAGAGGGGTAAGGAGCAGCAGGGAAATCCGCATTACTGCTGTGCTTATGCAAACGGCGTCCGCCGTCCCTGTGGGTCCCTTGTTATGCAATTACCCACCCGCTGCAGTTTTTGGAATGGTCTCCAGTTCTCTGCTTTAGGCCATATGAGCCCCAGACAGCCCTCCTTTGAGGCATTGCTTGTGCTTCACACCCGGAGGCCCCCTGCACTACACTCACCCTGACCCTCCCCAAAACTAATAAGAGCGCCCGTCAACCATCAGCCGCTGTCAGTTACTGCGCACCTACTGCCAATCAATCATCAACCCCCCCACCTCCCCCACGGCCGCTGTCCCAAAAGTCCAGGCAAGGCAGCGGTTCAACGCCCACCCCGTGCTTGGACAAGCCCGTGGGTGCATGCGACACACACGACAACGGCAAAGCACGCGGGTACCTCGAACCTGACACAAAGCATGGTACAATGCACAGGCAACATCCCACATATTGTGCCTGTCCTTATTCGCCGTCCAGGGCATCAGGTGCCGTGGACTAAAAGCCCTTTCCAACCTTCCGCTTCATGCTAAACAGTTGGACATGCTTGCCCTTCGGAGCTGGCTTTGGAGCAGGTTCCGCGGCAGGTTGAGGTAAGTAGCAAGCTCCCACAGTTGGAGGTTTGTAATAGGGCGTGCCCACTACCGCAGTTCCGATCCAGAAGGTTGGCAGCTGACGTACTGCACTCTGGGGAGCACATGCGGGGGCACTGGCAGTTCTGGCAATGCAGTTAGCAACCCGACGCCTGCCCCCCCCCACCCCCACCCCCCCAACGCCCACATGCTGTCTCACACTATTCCCCCCTGCGGGGCCGTGCCCAGTGCTTATGCCCCCCGAGCGACAACATACAGGACACGAGCGAAACAGCGTGGGTCACACGTGCTGCAGGTAGAAAAAAATAGGTACTTGAACCCCAGCGACAAGGTACAAAAACACCATCTGCTTCTGGTCGTTGCTGCCTTGCCAGTGCAGCTTGAGGGTTTGGAGTAGGAAGAAGCCGTGGGATGCCGCAAGCGCCAGCCACACACATACGTACAGCCAGCGCATCAGGACGAGACGCGTGAGCATGATGACGCTGGTGTGGAAGAACTTGTACGAGATGAAGCATAACAGATCGAGGGAGTACACTGGTCTTGGGGGCGTGAACACGTAGAAGCCGAGACGCAGGAACAGCATCTCCAGCAGCGTGAGCACCATGCAGGAGGAGCCGGTGGCGACCAGGATCTCCGGGGAGAAGTTCAGGCCCCCGATCCCCGTAATGAAGCCCACAAGCAGAACGTAGGTGATGAAGGCCATCAGCGGGATGTACATGTCCGGCGCATTGATGTCGTCCACCGCTGTCAGGTAGTTGTAGTTGGTCGCGGGGGCCGCGCCCGGCGTCTCAAACCGGTGGCCGGCGTCCAGCTCACGTCTCCGGAACTTGTGCCGCAGGGGGAACACCAGCAGCTTCAGCTTGTTCTAAATAAAGAAAGCCGCCAGCAAAAGACAAGGGAAAGAGAGAAGGCGGCCTGCCCGGTTCTGTGTTGGGGGTTGGGGGCGGAAAGCCGCACAGAAAGGAAGCAACTAAAGAAAAAAAGGAAAGGCAGCAGAAGAAAGAGGACCCACTTCTCTGTATAATGGAGCCGGACTGAGATGGGCAAGGAAAGGGAGGGCAAAAGTATAACCTTGACGTAGCTGTTGTTGACCGTGAAGTAGTAGTGCAGCCCCTGCAGCGAGAAGTACCGTCCGAAGTTGGCCTGCGTCTTCTGCAGCATTTTGCTGCCGTACTGCATCCCGTAGTTCATCATGACGGTGTTGCCGAAGTTGTCCCCCATCGGGAAGGCCCCCGAGGGGGCGCCCATCCCCCCACCCCCCTGCCCCTGGGGGTACCCCGAAGGGGTCATGCCGTAGCCTGGGCCGTAGCCCGCGTTCTGGTCGTACCCCGGGGGGAACCCGCTGTGGCCGTACCCCTGCGCCGGGTACTGCTGCCCGAACTGCGGGCCGCCATACTGCTGGGGTGCGTGGCCCGGGGGCTGGAACTCGGCGTCGTTGTGGGGGTCTTGGGGCGGGCTCTGCTGCATCCGAAACCGTAGTTCTTGGTCCATGTCAACCGTGTGCCGCGCACACTGACGAGCAAAACAAAGCGGAGATTGTATCCGCCGCTGTGGACAGCTGACAGGGGGAGCGCCTAAAGTGGGAGGCAGGGCTGTGCTAAAAGGGGAGAGGGGCAGGGTCTGAGATCTAAGGGTTTATGTACCACAGATTCCCTGAAAAAAAAATTGTCTTTTAAAATAATTTGTAACAACGGGAGAATTGTTGCCCAGAGCGCACCTGGCGTCCTACTTTTGTATCAACTATCTTGACTTTAACCCCAGAGTTAACCCCCCCGAGGGGAGGCCCCCAAGTAGACCAGAGTGGACCGCAAACCTTCCCTCCAGAGCACGCTGCATAAGGCGAAATAGCTAAATTCAACATCAATGCATGTCACTTCACAGCATTATCCTCACAAGTGCGGGTGTCAATACATTCAACACAATGGACTGTCAATTTGTCATCCAATCGCCATCGGCTATCTGTCAGTCAACCCCTCCCATCGCCGGTTACCTCCTTTCAAAAGCTATCTTTAGCAACAAAACGACATGCTGTTCCTGAAACCTGGTGTGTGGGGATCCCATGTCAGTGCACTTCAGCCCCCCACCCGAGGGCGTTGCTTGAGCGGAGGGGGAGGGGGGGAGGGGGTCTAGGGGAGGGGGGGAGGGGGTCCAGGGGAAAGCCAACCCCCCCCTGCCGAATACCACCCCCCCTGCAGCATATCCGCAAGGAACTGCAACAATGTACCACACTGACCCATTCAGCATCTCAATTTGTCCTAATGTCTGAAGACAGGCAATGCAACTCATCTTTTTGGGTCCATACATTGTGCCCTCACCTAAACACCACCGGACAAAAAATATGCATGTCGCAACAGAGCGCGTGTTCGTGGCAGCTGCGCTGCCCAGTGTGCGCGCACAATGGGCTGCATAAGTAAGAACTCATGCGGCAGGCGGCGCACCATGTGGTCTTGTCACACCATGATGGCTGCTTGTCTTACAAACTCGCACAGAAGTGCCATTGGAGTGTTCAGAAAAAGTGTGGAACATGCTTTCTGTGCAGCATTGTATGCCTCTTGCCTTTTCTTCCCACTCCATCTATCGAAAATAGAGGATCACGGTTATAAATTCGTCGCATTTTGCACAGGGGCACGGTTGGACCGGGTTGCCAAAGAACATACTTATGGGACACTACGACATGATATCTGCAACATAGGGAAGAAGAGATATGAGTGGAATGACCAAAGAACCCTACTACAGGTGCGCCGAAGGCGCGGGAGAAAGAATTGGCCCAAATAAAAAAGGGTTCCTAGAACCCTGATTCTGACGTGATTTAGAGCGCTGGGGGGGGGAGGGGGTCCAGGTAGGGGGGGAGGGGGTCAGGGGGTCCAGGTAGGGGGGGAGGGGGTCAGGGGGCCCACGGGGGACCCCCCCCCTGGCCAAAATGAAAATTAAAGCAACGCCCTGCCCCGAACAGCATGAACAGCATGCCCTCCCCGCTCTCTCTCAAACCTTGTACCTGATCCCCACACAAGGCCGTGCTTGGGCACCAGAAGCTTCCATTCTGGCACAAACTCAGCGGCAACTGGCCTCAGCACCGTTTCCCATCCAGCACAGCGTGTGCACAACCGGGGTGCAGTCTGAGGCGCACTATGAGGGTGCCCCAGTCGCATCGCGCGCTAAGGTAGAGTGTCACTTACCGGTGTGCTACACAAGCTGTTCAGGCAGGAATGTGGTGGCCTAAGGGGTTAACATGCAACACCGGTCCACTCCACTCCAAGGACCTCATTGTTATTTCTACCCGGACGCAACAATTGGCCATCCATTTGTGATGCGAAGGCCCCAATGACCGCTTTGGGCAACATTCATTGGTCCCAGTGTTCTACGCCAAAGGGGCCTCAGTCACACTGCGCACACCGCGTGTGAGGCACCCTCTGCGGTCGTAAGCAGATGCATATCCCACATGCATGACCCAGGCCCCTTGCCCCACTGCAACAGGTGCGTACAAGAGGACTGTTGTCATATGCAGAATGTTGTTGATTGGGTGTGTTGTCAATGTGGATGAGGTTGTCAATTGGGGCTCCCCCCCGCCCCCTGAGTGGCCGCAAAACATATTCGAGCCACAGAGCACGACTGCAGGAGGGCAAATGTGCTCTCAAAATTTGGTGCTCAGTCCCAGCAGAGGCTTTGCTCTCCATCAAATCAGCAAGATCTGTACGTGGTCTCGGTCCCTTACACCTTTGTTCGGCTATTCCCTCATTTTAAACACCACGTGCAAAGGGCCAAAAGCTCCGGACTTTGTGGTTCATGCTCTCCAAGACCTTGTGATAACTTTCATCCAACTCTGTGATACCTTTCTCTGGCATGTTCTCTTCCTCTTGCTCCTCTCCCATAGGCACAAGGTCACACGGGCAAGTGCCGAATTTGCGCACTGTGCGCAGTGGACGGGTTGCCCAATACAAGACCACAGGATGCACACAAAGCACAAGAGGAGGCACTCGGAAATAAACTTGTATAGTGTTGAGTGGTTCGGAGGCCCTGTGATTGGCATCACTTCGAGTGGATATTGGGCAAAGCGCCCCTGAGTGTGCAGCGACAAGAGAGCCCCTGATAAGGCTTTGCATTTGCTGATGGAACGGGCTTCATATTCGACGGCACTCCCGCCCAGTCATCGTGTCCACTGCTGCTGTCACGGTAAGCCCCATCACCCCAAGAGTGTCTATGCCAACTGACGTGTCTTCCATTCCAGTTCTTGCGCTTAAAAACGCCCCTCTGCTTGTACAGAAAAGGATTGCTGGTTCGCGGCTTTTTGAAACAATTTGGAAACAATGTGGCGGTTTCATCGTTATTTCAGGGAGGATCACAGAGCGTTCCGGCTTTCTGTTTTGTTGGGGAGGGTTGTCGAGGTTTGTGGCGGAGTGTAAGGGCATGATGGAGTTATACGCGGTTGTAGAGGGTGTGTAGGGGTCCAGAGTTGCAAAAAGTTTTTGGGGAAGCTTGGCCTTCCGAGAGTACATCATGCGCCAAGGGGAACGCTGATCCCCTGCAAATCCACGAATTCCTGGAAGCAGAATAGTTCATGTGGAGGACAGCATGCATCCCGACGGCGAGTCATGGGGAAGCGCATTGCGAATGGCTGCTACACGTGTTGGGGATGGTTAGCAGGTCATTCTGGAGAGACTCCACCATAATTTGGTGGTGGCAGCACCTGCCCCCTGAGATACAAAGGGTGGCACACTGTTTACTGTGTAATACAGGCCCACACTCCGCAATGCCACCGCCCATGAGGAGGTCAGCCAAATCATACAAAGGGTCTACGTGCATCCCATCGCACGGTCAGCGCTGGTCGGGTCAAGCTATGGGTTCAGGAATGCAGATTTGCAGCAGATGGAATACAAAAGGGGGGGGGGGGGGGCATTGAGGTCCCTCTGTGAGGGACTTGGGGGACTGGCATGACGCCCGGGTGGACTGCTGTCTGAAGCCGGGAGCGCCGATTGGCCTCTCGCCACTTACCCTTGGGAACGCCAGTCCTGCGGCGCACAATTTGGGTAATTATCGTGGAAAAGGGGAAAGTGTACCCTTTGTGAACAGTACTTTTGAATGGGGAGTGGTATTCGCAACAATTTTGTTATTGTCCGTTTTGAGTGTTGTGCCTCACCATTGTGTCCGTTTGACCGACTTCCTTTAACGGAAATTGAGGAAAATTGATGTGGTGCTTATTACCCCACGGCCAATACCCTTACCCTGCCGCGCCCGCGGCGCGCCTGCAGTGCGTAGGAAGCATCCCCCTTGCCCCAGGAATCATTTCCCTCCATACGTGGCGGTGCCCCTTGGCCTCTCACCACCCGGTCCCCTTGCTTTGCTGGTCCTTCCTGTCCCTCCCTCACTACTTTCCCCTCCCCTCCTCGGTCGGTTGTGCCAACGGATCCCTGGACTTTCTGTTGGAGGGGAGGGGGGGGTGACCGACTCGAAAAATGAAGCCGGGGTTTGAATGTTTGAGGGGCAGGCAGAGGGTCAATGTGGCCTTGAAGACCCAGGGGTGGTGGGCTCTGAGAAATGGCTGCGTCGGCAGGATCACTAACCAATCCCACTGAGGTTCGGCTGCCGACTGTGTTAAAAAATGTCAAAACTGGTTCTAAGATCTTTTTCAATGGCCCCAAGCACATGATGTTCCCTCCTCGTGATCCTTGCAGTTGTGATTGTGAGGGACGATTGAGCAAAGGGCAGAGCTGCATTTCAGGGGGGGGGGCTGAAAGGAAGTTTTTGAGAGCGCCTGCAAGAGCAGTTACTGGCGGCTGGAACAGGAATCTGGAAGAGGAACTTGGGTGATTGGGGATGGGAGGGACTGTGGGAGCAGAGAGACCTCGGGGACGGGCGCGCATGAGACTGTGCCAGGGGAGGCGGAGACACTGCCCCTCTCTGCCGTGATAATGGCGCCCCCCAGTCGTGCCATTGGGAGGGGTCACAATTCGTTTGCACTGGGGGGGGGGGGGTCCAGCTGCCCTGCAAAGCAGGCCTAAACGGGACATTTGTGGACCATTGTCTACCCCTGACATGTGATGGGGTGGACTCGTACCTCTGAGGGAAAGCTGTCATGAGAGCCCCTTTTCCAGACCCCCCCCCCCCCCGCTGTGGCATGCAGATGTTGAACGCGAACCCGGACGCTGTGAGGTCCAAGGCTGCAAGGCAAGTCCGAACAAAAAGCTCTTCGGTGACACTGCCACAAGCGCTTTTCGCAGGGGAAAAACATAGATGTGCAGATGTGCAGACGTGTGTCCGTCCCGGGTCTTCGTCATCTGCGAATGGCGTGTGCCTGGAACTGTTCCCGCTTGCCCACGTTCGTCTCGTCTGTGTGAATTGCGTATTTGGCTCATGTGCAGGAGTTGTGCTGATTTGCATCTTCTTCATTCGTGTCACGCCGTGCGGCTTGTGGATCATGTCAGTCGTTGTTCTTCATTTTCCTTGCGCCTTCCTGCTCCTGTCTCCCCCACCCCCACTCGCAGCAGGGCCGCAGGAGGTGTGTTATTGCACGATCAGGGGTCAACGAGTCAACGGAGAGCTGCACAGCGGTGCATGCGAACCAGCAGCGTCCCGGGAAGCGGGGGGGGGGACCTCATTGACAAATAGACCAATGCAACCCAGAGGTCTTTGGGAGCGGGGGGGGGGGGCGGGGGGATCTGACAGCGGACAACAGACGTAAAGAGGCTTCAGTGGTGACGTTCACATGGACACCGTCCGCTGTCGTGGGGGTTGGGGCGGAGGTCAGGGCCATGCGCACGACGCGCGCCGCACGCGATATGCCCCGGGCGGTCCTTCAGAAACGAACAAGAAAACCCAATTCTTGTTGATGGACGCCTACCCGATCAACGCGGTCACCCCCGGAAAGCGGGCGACCGGCCACCGCACACCGCACTCCATCTGACGTTTGTCGTCAGTGAAGCGAAGACGCACGAACCTCCACCCGCAGTCGGGGCTTTATGGATTGGCCATTAACTGCCGGCGGTGGGCGGTCAACGACCGGCGGTTGTTTGATCGCCGGCCCAGAGCGCGGCCCGGCGCTGAAGGGGCGCTGCTTCAAAGGACCGCCCTGACTGTGCCCCCGCCGTTTGTGCCGCAGCCCCGAGTCTGAGGGCGGACCTCAGCCCCGGCGTGTGCACACGGGCCTGACGCCCTCACTCGGACCACTGGGGCTGCGTTCTACGCGTTGTCCTCCGCATCGCTGCCGTCGTCCACCGTCCGGGCCACCGTCTGGTCTTCGATTTTCCGCAGCTCGTCCATCAATTTCCGGTGGTCCTGATTGCTACGCAGCATTTTGTTGTACTTCTCCAGCTTGGCCCGATAGTCCACCTTCGCGAGATCGACACCCGCGGACTTTTTTGCGGCGCTGGGCCTGTGGAAGCGGGGCCATGGAGCGGGCGAGGGGCGGAGGCTTGAGGGGGGGGGGGGGGGCGGCCGTCGCCCTGCGGCGCTACCCTTCTTCCTACACCAGAGTTGCATTGCAACAGGGGTATTTGGTAAAACTGAGTACCAGACGAGGTAAAACTGAGTAAAATGTGGTAAAACTGAGTAGATTTGAGGTAAAACTGAGTAAAAAAATTTTAAAAATTTTTTTTTAAAAAAAAAATTTTTTTACTCAGTAAAAAGACAATTTTTTTGAAAAAAATTGCACAAAAAACTGCACACTTTGATGGTAGGTGGTACTTCTGTTTAAGGGCACAAGGCCCCCGAGTCGATTCCCGGCCACTTGTGTTAGTGGCGCCCCACCCGGGCCAAACCATCATATATATATCACACAACCGCTTCACCAAGGAGGGTTGAGTACCGTATGCATGCATGCACAGAGGAGGGAGGGATCACACAACCACTTCACCAAAGAGGGTTGAGTATCGTATGCATGCATGCACAGAGGAGGGAGGGAGGGTGGGGCCAACTACTTACAAGTAGTTACAAAAGACACGCTTGAAGATCAAGTCGGCCTTAGTATCTCTATAGTGAGGCTTGCCTCTCGGGGTGGGATTCAGCTTGCATCTCTCAAAGAGATCTTCTTTCTTTTCCAAATACAGCTTTGCTTGGTCATAATGCTTGGTCATTTTCCAATTGACCATCAGCATTTTGGGGGTATTGAGGAGGCAACGCATACCACTTCCGACAGATCCACACACCGGGACGGGTGTCATCAGTGGCATTGGCATTGGCAGGAGTGGCATGCGCGGCATTGGCAGCAGTAACTGCAGCAAAAGCAACAACAGCAGCAGCAGCAGCAACGGGGGCCGCCCGGAATTGGCGCAATCCTACACAAATCTCGGACTGACACAAGACAGTGGTATGGAAGGTACAATGAAGAACCTTACATTCCTGGCACGCTATGGCGGGTGTGCCATCGCAAAAAAAGCATGTGTCAGGGGGGTCTGCAGATTTGGGCGTGGGGTACAACCGAGACACCTCCCAATGCATTGCCTGGGTCCGGGGTGTGGGGGCCAACTTGGAACCACTGTAGTACAAAGTAGCTTGTGCCATCTCACGCAATAACCACAATCTATCCTGTGGCACTTGCTATTCGCCTTTGACAACACGTCTAGACAAGGCACAATGCAACATCAACAGACATGCCGGATGGCAACTGACAAAATCATCCTGCCTGATGAAGGTGGAATACAGGGGTGCAATTGCAAATGCAAGGGAACCGAAAGCAGACAAAAACGTTGCCCACTTCCTCCGCTTGTGGATGTACTGCTCCCGAGCATGGTCCAAATAGTGGGGCGTTGCTGAATAGTGGTCCTCCAATGCAACCCAACCCGCCTGCCAAACAGGTGTGCTCCAACTGAGATGCAAGTCTCGGAGGTTTGCATGCACCTCTGGCCGCAAGTCCTTGTCCGCAACATTCTCTTTTAGATGCTCCCTCATGTTCTTTTGTGCATGCCAGCAGCACAAAAGCCATAGAATAGTGAGCCACACGGCGCGGGCTGCGTTGATCATTTCTTCTGCACCGTCGCTCATAAACATGCCCAAATCCCATTTGAACCCCGGAAAGCGGGTTTCCATGGCGTTCTTGGCTGTTTGCAGGGTGAAGTGCAATGCCTCTTTTTTTTCTCTCTCGGTGAGGCTGAATACAAATACCGCAGTGGTGTGGTTGGCTGTAAGGCCACCAAGAAGCAAAACACGTGTGCGTTGCCATATGACCCTACCTGTGCCATCAAGCCAGCACCAGGGAGGAATCCCCATCTGCTGCTGCTCAGCATATATTAACCGTGCAGTCTCCAAGAAACGGTTTGTGGTAAAAACAACTGACATGAAGGGGGTGAGGCGATAATCCAACAAGATCACCTCGTCGGGAGAGTCACTACTTCTTGGCCATGCGTCCAGCGTTTCCGTAAACTCCCCTATTGTCATATTCACGCCCCCGCGCAGTGTATCAGCGATTTCCATGGGGGTTTTTCGATGTTCAAAATACTCTGTTTGAATGATTTCTCGAGCACCCCCATGCAACCAGGCCCCTCGTACCTTGAAATCTGTATGATGGGGGCAATCGTCCGTATGCGGTGTAATAACATCCACATACCATTGCCCCTCAGAAGAAGTATCTCTGCGCACTTTTGCAAGGGCCGGGCATGGGCCACAGGGTCCCTTGAGGGGGCGCGAAGTACAACACATGGCACGGCAAAGTTCACTCTCCGTATGTTTGAACCTGAAACCTTTATCGCGATAGCTGCGGACAGCCTCCTTACTAGTCTGAAACATCTCGTTGTCGGAATCATCCTCTGCCTTCCCTTCATCCTCTGCCACCTCTTCACCGGCCTCATCTTTGGCCTGACCCTGTGACACCTCAGGGTCAGTGCAGGTAAGATGGAGGCGGTTGGTCGATGACAGTGGTAACTGCCACATAATTCCACGCACCATTGTGCACTTTTGGGGGTTGGCAGGATCATCCGCCGAAACAATCTGTCCACCACGCGAGTTAACAAATTCCTCCAATTCCTCATGCCGTATCGGGGATCCCCACCGCTTCAAAGCGGGGGGCAAAATCAGAAGTGGCCCACAAGTGGGCAAAGTGGCTACCTCACCCCTGCCGTATCGGGGATCCCCACCGCTTCAGAGCGGGGGGCAAAATCAGAAGTGGCCCACAAGTGGGCAAAGTGGCTACCTCACCCCTGCCGTATCGGGGATCCCCACCGCTTCAGAGCGGGGGGCAAAATCAGAAGTGGCCCACAAGTGGGCAAAGTGGCTATCTCACCCCTGCCGTATCGGGGATCCCCACCGCTTCAGAGCGGGGGGCAAAATCAGAAGTGGCCCACAAGTGGGCAAAGTGGCTTTTTTCTACTAAGTTTTTTACTGAGTAAAAAAAATTTTTTTTCTACTCAGTTTTTTACTGAGTAAAAAAAAATATTTTTTTTTCCACTCAGTTTTTTACTGAGGAAAAAAAAATTTTTTTTCTACTCAGTTCTTTACTGAGTAAAAAAAAAAATTCTTTTTTTTACTCAGTTTCGCAACTGAGTAGAAACCCCACTTACTGAGTAACAAATTGTTTTTTTACTCAGTTTTGAAACTGAGTAAAAAAAATTTTTTTTAAAAAAAAATTTTTACTCAGTTTTACCACGGACCCTTGCAACAGAGGGCGGCTGCCACTCCCTTGCCACCCCCGCTATGTCATACAGATGCGTGTGCACGACCGGTACTGTGTTCAGCACAAAGCTGAAGTGCAAAGCAAAAGTCAAGGAGAAAAGCTCTTCAGTGACATGTCATAGGCGCCTTTCGCTGCAGTCGAAGCAAACACAGGGAGATTGAAGCGGTTCCACTGCACCGAGGTCCTATGCCAACCCCCCCCCCCCCGCCCCCTAAACGGCATTTGTCAAGTGATCAGTGTGAGATATCTGTGTTGGAGTCAAAAATGGAGGGGGTCCCTCAAAACACTTTTGCAGCGCCTTTGGCGCCCTCTTCTCGTGAGCTTTCTTGGTCGGCACCGGTCAACTGACTTCCAAAGAAGAGGGGGGAAGGGGTTCACCGGCCCCCTGTGCGACAATTCGTCGGGTTGCGGTTTCTGTACGGGGCCCTGGAGAGTCACCCGCCTTCGCGTGCTGCGTCGGGTCAATGCTGCCTGACGGCCGCTGCGGCCGGTGTTCCTTGTGGTGTCGTTTCCGCGTTAGCAGGGCCCAGTAGTTGGCGCACTGGGGGTTGTGCTGGTTGTTGCGGGGATCGTTGGACAGTTCTTGCTGCCGACTCCCCTCCACGTCCAGGTCGACCCCCATCATGGCGGCAAAAGCCATAAAAAACGGCTGGCATCCATCGACCCCAGATCGACGGTTGGAGGGCAACTGACGGCGGTCGAAGGGGATCCAACAGCAGGTTGATGGTAACCAGAGCGGTCCCTCGGGATGGTGCAATGCAAAAAAAAAAAAAACTGTAGACGTCCTTGCAGACCGCCCTGCTGCAACGAAACCACAACTGCAAAAAACACCTCACGAGAGGATACCCCCTCTTTCAGCAGCGGAGGGGTTGCAGAAGGAAAGCGAGGGGGGGTCTCAAAGGGCAGGAAAATAAATCTGCATCAAGAGAGCGGTTCACAGAGTACTGGATGAGGGCAAAGGGGATGGCGGCGCACACCTCGGCAGGTCGCTGCTTGCTTTTCCGGCCTGAGCACAATGGGAGGACGCCGGGACAAAGCCCATTCAAGCGCTGGGGGACCGCACGAGCAAGTGGGGTCACGCGGAAGGCCAGCACATGTCCCGTTGGTTTAAAGGGGGCCGCAATCAAGTTGGTTCAAAGGGGGGGGGGGGGCGGGGCTGGCCCACCGCTTGCGACCAGTCAATCCCCATCGATGACATGGTGCTTCACGCCTCATGTCAACGTTAATGTCAACGTTAATGGCCAACAGCCATTGGCTATGCATCAATCGCTGTTGCTTGCTTGCAGCACCCTACACGGCCGGAGCGATTGGGGGGGGGGGGGGCTGTTGAAAACCAGCAAACCTTGTCGTGCAAAAACTTTCTAAGGGGACAGTAGCCTTCAGCTGCCATGCCTGCGTGCCCATGCCGACTGACTTTTTGGACGTGTTTCAGGCATTCGCTCGCATACAGCACCACGCTGAACAGCACTGTCCATACTACAGCACTGTTTACATCACTTCTGCGCCCCATGGAACCTTCCCTCCCTGACAGCGAGACGCTAGGCTAGCATACTTAGTGCCGCATTCTTACTGCGCCCTGTAGGGAGACCCCCCTCCAGCCATCCAGTTATGATACACATGCATGACCCCCAAAAGGGAGGTCTGCGAATGCTACCTGAGTCCAATGGTGTGCCCAGCACCAACACGTGTACATGTGTGTGGGGGCGAGTTGGTGGGCAGGATCGTCCACTTCGGGGTTTAAAAACAGATGTGGGAGGGGGGCTTACCCCTCAAGGAAACATGAACGCCTATATTTTGTTTGGGCCAGGCAGGGTTGCTCTGCCGCCATCAACTTCCTGGTGGGAGTTTTCTGCCCCTTACTTAAGAGCACAGGTGCCCATGAAGCCTATATCTTGCTCTTGGTCCCTTCCTCCTCACTGCAGTGTGGCCCTATGGTCTGTTGCCATTGGGGCCACGAGACAGCATCACATTCCACCCTCTACTTGAGCGTTGCCCTGAGACGGCATCACAATGTACCCTCATCTTGAGTGTGGCCCTGAGATTGTCTGGTAGGAGCAACCGCTCTCACCAGGGGATCTTTTTGCACCGAAGAACCCTGCTGCCCTGGAGGGTTGGAGGCTAGTTTGGGGAAGTATGTTTCAAACAGAGCATGCAGCGCAAGCCCACCCCCGCCTTTGATCTGGGCCAAACAACAGGTCACACTCGAAAGGAGTGTGGATTCTGGCTATACAACTGCCCTCCATGATCCCTTTCAGGGTTAAAACATACAACACCACATTTGCAACCATTTGTGAGTGGTAGTGGGTGAACACAATTCAACACCACATTTGCAATACTCTTTCAGTGTTACTGGGTGAACACATCTACGCTTTGTTCCACAAGTGGCACAAACTATTGGAGGTTGGTCTGTCCAGGCGGCCAAATAGTTGCACTGTGCACACACTGCACTTAAGGCAATCAAGGCACTCAGGGCAGCAAACGCTGTGTAATTCCCCAGTCCACTCAAGACGAAGCGACACCTGCGGTTTGTGAAGATCCCCGAAGGAAGCCTCATACTCAGCCCTTATCCGCTTGAGGTTGCGCCACTTTCTCAACCCTTCCTGCAGGAGCATGCACACGTGCACGACATGCAGGATTCTTGGGCTGCAGTGAGGTCATGGCGAAGGCTGGGGTGTGTTGTGAGGAGGTGAATGTGGTGGGGTGAAACTAACACTCAGAGGCAGGCACAGGGATGGGGAGACAGGAAAGAAACAAGGCACAGGAGCAGAGAAAGGGATATGGACTGGGGCAGAGGCAGGTACAGGGACTGGTGTACAGGCAGATTCACGTTCAAGTTTAAGCGTGATCCACCCTAGGCACTAGTGTCTGCGGAGGGAGAGGGGATGCGTGGGAAGGGGGGGGGGGATGAGGGACCTGGTGGCTTTTTTCTGGAGGTTTATGGGTGGGTAAGGGTGGGGAAAATATGCAGGATGTGGGAATGTGGTAGGTGTGAGTACACAGGATGCGGGAGTGGAGACGATGCTTGCTCTAGGGTCTGGGGGTCCGGAGGGAGAAAGAGCAAAAGCAAGGACAGCAGCAAAGGCAGGAACAGGGACGGGGGCAGAGGCAGGAAGAGAGATTGGGGGAGAGCCAGCGACAGAGAGGGGTAGAGGAAGGGACAGGGGTTGAGGTAGGGATTTGGAGGGGGCTGGAACACTGGCGGGAACAGTGACACAGACAGGGGCAGTGACAAGGATTGGGGCACCTCAAAGCCGAGCTCTGATTTTGAGGCAGGGGGCGGCTCCCTGACTGACGGGGTCTCAATTTGGGACAATGGGCGAAGGCCCGGCTCGCGCTCCCCAGGCGTAGGCGTTGCCATTGTAAAACAAACAGTCTTCTGCAATAACAAAAAGAACAGCTCTGTGCGCAATTGGACTAGGTCTCTTGAAGAGGTCTCTGGAGGTCAGCGACCAGGCACAGAAATTGCTTTCAGACGTCAATACAAATCTCCACTCTTCTCCTGCTATATTCCCTTGCGGGAGTCCTTGTCACCACCTGCACCTTTTGAGGTGGTTGTGCCAACATCATTCCCAGCTACTTCACACTTTCCACCATGCTTTCCCATTCCAGCCCTCATCCAATGCTTGAACCGTATGTAGGCGTGAGTGTAGCCCTCTGCCAGAGGCCGCCGGATGTGGCTCAACCTCTTGCTGGAGGTCGCCGTAAATGGTTGTTGGTTCCATAGCATCACTCCACAGGTAATCCAAGCAACATGATGCCGGGACCGCCCGGCTTTGTGACCCGGCATGTTCTCATCAACAAAATGAGGGAAAATCGTTGTAGTCTTTCAAAAGGGAGTATGGCAGCGAAACTATCATTGCCGAGAAACGAAATGCACCCCCCAAGGGGACAAAGGCTGCACGCAGGTCAAAAAGCGCTGAACACATGCATATGCTGGTATGCATATGCAGCAATATTTGGCAGTCCTCACAGCTGATTTGTTCATGCAGCTTTCTTCTGATAGCGCCATTGTTCTTGCTTAGCTGTATTTTGTTGGCCAAAACAACTGGCCTGCATTCCACTACAATGTCTTTAACATCACCAGCAAGCCCTTGGTCAAGACTAGCACTCAATCGGCCAGGCCCTTTGGGTCGGGGTTGGGTCGGGGGTACAAGGAGGAAAGAGAGCGAGGAGGTAGGCTCACAGAACAGGTCCCGCTCACCCATTATGTCCCCTAGCAGGTGCCTCACTGCTAGCACACTGCCACTCATCTCTGACATTCTCTTGTAGAGCTGACATCTGTACTAAATTCAAGTTCGTCAGGTAAATTAGGAATGTGCGATATTTGGAATGGGGAAATGGTGCAGATAAAATTTGGCGCCAATTCCTACATACCACGGCAAAATTTGGTACAGAATTCCCAGATTGTGGCACAAGAAAACACATACACTGCGGCTGTTGGCTTCTTGATGCTTGCTGTTATTTCCTGGAGGCTTCTGGATGCTTGCTGCCATTTCCTGGAGACCTCTCGATGCTTGCTGGTATTTCTTGGAGGCTTCAGGATACTTGCTGTTGTTTCCTGATACCTTCTGAATGCTTGCTGTTGTTTCCTGGAGGCTTCTGGATGCTTGCTGTTATTTCTTGGAGCCTTCTGGATGCTTCCTGTTATTTCTAGGAGCCTTCTGGATGCTTGCTGTTATTTCTTGGAGCCTTCTGGATGCTTGCTGTTATTTCTAGGAGCCTTCTGGATGCTTGCTGTTATTTCTTGGAGGCTTCTGGATGCTTGCTGTTATTTCTTGGAGGCTTCTGGATGCTTGCTGTTATTTCTAGGAGCCTTCTGGATGCTTGCTGTTATTTCTAGGAGCCTTCTGGATGCTTGCTGTTATTTCTTGGAGCCTTCTGGATGCTTGCTGTTATTTCTTGGAGGCTTCTGGATGCTTGCTGTTATTTCTTGGAGCCTTCTGGATGCTTGCTGTTATTTCTTGGAGGCTTCTGGATGCTTGCTGTCATTTCTTGGAGCCTTCTGGATGCTTGCTGTTATTTCTTGGAGCCTTCTGGATGCTTGCTGTTATTTCTTGGAGCCTTCTGGATGCTTGCTGCTATTTCTTGGAGCCTTCTGGATGCTTGCTGTTATTTCTTGGAGGCTTCTGGATGCTTGCTGTTATTTCTTGGAGGCTTCTGGATGCTTGCTGTTATTTCTTGGAGCCTTCTGGATGCTTGCTGTTATTTCTTGGAGCCTTCTGGATGCTTGCTGTTATTTCTTGGAGCCTTCTGGATGCTTGCTGTTATTTCTTGGAGGCTTCTGGATGTTTGCTGCTATTTCTAGGAGCCTTCTGGATGCTTGCTGTTATTTCTTGGAGCCTTCTGGATGCTTGCTGTTATTTCTAGGAGGCTTCTGGATGCTTGCTGTTGTTTCCTGATACCTTCTGAATGCTTGCTGTTGTTTCCTGGAGGCTTCTGGATGCTTGCTGTTATTTCTTGGAGCCTTCTGGATGCTTGCTGCTATTTCTTGGAGCCTTCTGGATGCTTGCTGTTATTTCTAGGAGCCTTCTGGATGCTTGCTGTTATTTCTAGGAGGCTTCAGGATACTTGCTGGTATTTCTAGGAGCCTTCTGGATGCTTGCTGTTATTTCTTGGAGCCTTCTGGATGCTTGCTGTTATTTCTAGGAGGCTTCAGGATACTTGCTGTTATTTCTTGGAGCCTTCTGGATGCTTGCTGCCATTTCTAGGGGCCTTCTGGATGCTTGCTGTTATTTCTTGGAGCCTTCTGGATGCTTGCTGTTATTTCTAGGAGGCTTCAGGATACTTGCTGTTGTTTCCTGATACCTTCTGAATGCTTGCTGTTGTTTCCTGGAGGCTTCTGGATGCTTGCTGTTATTTCTTGGAGCCTTCTGGATGCTTGCTGCTATTTCTTGGAGCCTTCTGGATGCTTGCTGTTATTTCTAGGAGCCTTCTGGATGCTTGCTGTTATTTCTTGGAGCCTTCTGGATGCTTGCTGCTATTTCTTGGAGCCTTCTGGATGCTTGCTGTTATTTCTTGGAGGCTTCAGGATACTTGCTGTTGTTTCCTGATACCTTCTGAATGCTTGCTGTTGTTTCCTGGAGGCTTCTGGATGCTTGCTGTTATTTCTTGGAGCCTTCTGGATGCTTGCTGCTATTTCTAGGAGCCTTCTGGATGCTTGCTGTTATTTCTTGGAGCCTTCTGGATGCTTGCTGTTATTTCTTGGAGCCTTCTGGATGCTTGCTGCTATTTCTTGGAGCCTTCTGGATGCTTGCTGTTATTTCTAGGAGGCTTCAGGATATTTGCTGTTGTTTCCTGATACCTTCTGAATGCTTGCTGTTGTTTCCTGGAGGCTTCTGGATGCTTGCTGTTATTTCTTGGAGCCTTCTGGATGCTTGCTGCTATTTCTTGGAGCCTTCTGGATGCTTGCTGTTATTTCTAGGAGCCTTCTGGATGCTTGCTGTTATTTCTAGGAGGCTTCAAGATACTTGCTGTTATTTCTAGGAGCCTTTTGGATGCTTGCTGTTATTTCTTGGAGCCTTCTGGATGCTTGCTGTTATTTCTTGGAGCCTTCTGGATGCTTGCTGTTATTTCTAGGAGGCTTCAGGATACTTGCTGTTATTTCTTGGAGCCTTCTGGATGCTTGCTGCTATTTCTAGGAGCCTTCTGGATGCTTGCTGTTATTTCTTGGAGCCTTCTGGATGCTTGCTGTTATTTCTAGGAGGCTTCAGGATACTTGCTGTTGTTTCCTGATACCTTCTGAATGCTTGGTGTTGTTTCCTGGAGGCTTCTGGATGCTTGCTGTTATTTCTTGGAGCCTTCTGGATGCTTGCTGTTATTTCTTGGAGCCTTCTGGATGCTTGCTGCTATTTCTTGGAGCCTTCTGGATGCTTGCTGTTATTTCTTGGAGGCTTCAGGATACTTGCTGTTGTTTCCTGATACCTTCTGAATGCTTGCTGTTGTTTCCTGGAGGCTTCTGGATGCTTGCTGTTATTTCTTGGAGCCTTCTGGATGCTTGCTGCTATTTCTAGGAGCCTTCTGGATGCTTGCTGTTATTTCTTGGAGCCTTCTGGATGCTTGCTGTTATTTCTTGGAGCCTTCTGGATGCTTGCTGCTATTTCTTGGAGCCTTCTGGATGCTTGCTGTTATTTCTAGGAGGCTTCAGGATATTTGCTGTTGTTTCCTGATACCTTCTGAATGCTTGCTGTTGTTTCCTGGAGGCTTCTGGATGCTTGCTGTTATTTCTTGGAGCCTTCTGGATGCTTGCTGCTATTTCTTGGAGCCTTCTGGATGCTTGCTGTTATTTCTAGGAGCCTTCTGGATGCTTGCTGTTATTTCTAGGAGGCTTCAAGATACTTGCTGTTATTTCTAGGAGCGTTTTGGATGCTTGCTGTTATTTCTTGGAGCCTTCTGGATGCTTGCTGTTATTTCTTGGAGCCTTCTGGATGCTTGCTGTTATTTCTAGGAGGCTTCAGGATACTTGCTGTTATTTCTTGGAGCCTTCTGGATGCTTGCTGCTATTTCTAGGAGCCTTCTGGATGCTTGCTGTTATTTCTTGGAGCCTTCTGGATGCTTGCTGTTATTTCTAGGAGGCTTCAGGATACTTGCTGTTGTTTCCTGATACCTTCTGAATGCTTGGTGTTGTTTCCTGGAGGCTTCTGGATGCTTGCTGTTATTTCTTGGAGCCTTCTGGATACTTGCTGCTATTTCTTGGAGCCTTCTGGATGCTTGCTGTTATTTCTAGGAGCCTTCTGGATGCTTGCTGTTATTTCTTGGAGCCTTCTGGATGCTTGCTGCTATTTCTTGGAGGCTTCAGGATGCTTGCTGTTATTTCTTGGAGGCTTCAGGATACTTGCTGTTGTTTCCTGATACCTTCTGAATGCTTGCTGTTGTTTCCTGGAGGCTTCTGGATGCTTGCTGTTATTTCTTGGAGCCTTCTGGATGCTTGCTGTTATTTCTTGGAGCCTTCTGGATGCTTGCTGTTATTTCTTGGAGCCTTCTGGATGCTTGCTGCTATTTCTTGGAGCCTTCTGGATGCTTGCTGTTATTTCTTGGAGGCTTCAGGATACTTGCTGTTGTTTCCTGATACCTTCTGAATGCTTGCTGTTGTTTCCTGGAGGCTTCTGGATGCTTCCTGTTATTTCTTGGAGCCTTATGGATGCTTGCTGTTATTTCTAGGAGCCTTCTGGATGCTTGCTGTTATCTCTAGGAGCCTTCTGGATGCTTGCTGTTATTTCTTGGAGGCTTCTGGATGCTTGCTGTTATTTCTTGGAGCCTTCTGGATGCTTGCTGTTATTTCTTGGAGCCTTCTGGATGCTTGCTGTTATTTCTGGGAGCCTTCTGGATACTTGCTGTTATTTCTTGGAGCCTTCTGGATGCTTGCTGCTATTTCTTGGAGGCTTCTGGATGCTTGCTGTTATTTCTTGGAGCCTTCTGGATGCTTGCTGCTATTTCTTGGAGCCTTCTGGATGCTTGCTGTTATTTCTTGGAGCCTTCTGGATGCTTGCTGTTATTTCTTGGAGCCTTCTGGATGCTTGCTGTTATTTCCTGGAGGCTTCTGGATGCTTGCTGTTATTTCGTGGAGGCTTCTGGATGCTTGCTGTTATTTCTAGGAGCCTTCTGGATGCTTGCTGTTATTTCTTGGAGCCTTCTGGATGCTTGCTGTTATTTCTTGGAGCCTTCTGGATGCTTGCTGTTATTTCTTGGAGCCTTCTGGATGCTTGCTGTTATTTCTTGGAGCCTTCTGGATGCTTGCTGTTATTTCTTGGAGCCTTCTGGATGCTTGCTGTTATTTCTAGGAGCCTTCTGGATGCTTGCTGTTATTTCTAGGAGCCTTCTGGATGCTTGCTGTTATTTCTTGGAGCCTTCTGGATGCTTGCTGTTATTTCTAGGAGGCTTCAGGATGCTTGCTGTTATTTCTTGGAGCCTTCTGGATGCTTGCTGCTATTTCTTGGAGCCTTCTGGATGCTTGCTGTTATTTCTAGGAGGCTTCAGGATACTTGCTGTTGTTTCCTGATACCTTCTGAATGCTTGCTGTTATTTCCTGGAGGCTTCTGGATGCTTGCTGTTATTTCTTGGAGCCTTCTGGATGCTTGCTGCTATTTCTTGGAGCCTTCTGCATGCTTGCTGTTATTTCTTGGAGCCTTCTGGATGCTTGCTGTTATTTCTTGGAGGCTTCTGGATGCTTGCTGTTATTTCTAGCAGCCTTCTGGATGCTTGCTGTTATTTCTTGGAGGCTTCTGGATGCTTGCTGTTATTTCTTGGAGGCTTCTGGATGCTTGCTGTTATTTCTTGGAGCCTTCTGGATGCTTGCTGTTATTTCTTGGAGCCTTCTGGATGCTTGCTGTTATTTCTTGGAGCCTTCTGGATGCTTGCTGTTATTTATAGGAGCCTTCTGGATGCTTGCTGTTATTTCTTGGAGCCTTCTGGATGCTTGCTGTTATTTCTAGGAGCCTTCTGGATGCTTGCTGTTATTTCTTGGAGGCTTCTGGATGCTTGCTGTTATTTCTAGGAGCCTTCTGGATGCTTGCTGTTATTTCTTGGAGGCTTCTGGATGCTTGCTGTTATTTCTTGGAGGCTTCTGGATGCTTGCTGCTATTTCGTGGAGGGCCCTGGTTGCTTGCTGTTCCTTCCCGGTGACTTTGGTATTACTTGCTGTTATTTCATGCAACATGGCATTGCACAAATGTGGCAATTTTACATGAAGAAGGAGGTGAATTCAGCGAATCGAACAGTCAAATGCAAATCAAGCAGTCTGCGATATTCCATACACACGTACACACATATAAGATGCAACCTGGTGTGCCCCAGCATGAGCTTCCAGCAACAACACATTGGGCACTGACTGAGGCAAATTGATCAAAGATTTCAAGACTGGACCACAGACCACGGACCGCACCATACAGCACAACATGTGGAAATTATGGACGAACTATCATGCAGAACGGAATGACAAATTTTGGCACCAATTCTTAAATACCAGGGCAAAAGTTGGTACACTCATGTTGTGCCAAATTTGGCCATTCCAAATTTCGCCTATTCCTAATCCCACCCCAGGGTACTTCTGTCACGTAGTCAAACACATCCACCGCTTTGGATGACATGCTTGATAAAGATTCAATATCAGCGCTCACAGTGTCAGAATTTGCTCTATGCCTCTGGGCAAACAGATGTCTTTGAGGCAAGGGCGTTTGTGGACGGTCACCCATCAGTGGTATTCAAGTCCCCAGAGCATGGGAGTCGCCAAGTCAGACTCACATACTGCCTAGTTCAATGGTTCTGTGGACCAGACGCGAACCCCCCAACCCATCCCACACCCTTCCGGGGGGTGAGCATAGGGGACTTCGTGGGGGGATTGCGGGACTGCGTACAGTATGATATAGTGGTGAGGACTTACGTCCTTGCTCAGCCAAGTTGTTAGCTCGTTCCTTCCCTGGAATGCCAATGTGACTAGGGACCTTGATCCAATCCACAACTGGAACTTCCCTGTCAAGCAAATCCATCAGCTGGATCCATAAATGCACATTGATAACAGGGCCCTGGCCATCAGCTCGCCACCTGCAAGCCTTGCCCTGCACTCTGTCAAAAACAGAAGAAGAATCAGTGCAGATTGCCAACTTAATATGACAACAATGATGATGAATCACACCTCAATGACTGCTTGCAGCTCCACTCTATTGATTGTTTGCCAGGTGTGTGGGGGGGTAGGTACGCAGCCAGCTCCCACCCGGCAGTCGAGTGACAGCCCCAGCCCCCAATACCCCCCACTGTGGGTACCCACTCAGCCGACCCATCTATGTACCCATCAGTTCCCTGCAAACCAATGACCTCCAGTGCCGCTTCTGCCAATTCCTGCTTGTGCGCCACTCACCTTCTTTTCCTGTCCTGTTTCTCTTCTTCCACTAACACGTCTGGCTGATAAACAATCGTGTGAGTGATAAGCGATCCCTGTTGCAACAGGTGTGAGGGATGAATGAAATTGTATACAAGCAGAAAAATACTTCATCAGTGCTTCCGACGGCGCTGCTGAGTCAACCACTTTTATCCAGATAGACAAAAAAGAGTCAAAGGTGGGTTTGCCTCCTCTCAGAAGTGAACTACGCAGTGACGAGTGTGCCCCTTGCGTAGTCCACACCATTGTCCCAAGCGGTTATGAGAAGGAGTGTACCACTGGGATGTTCTGTACATTGTACTGCACTGAATTGTAACAAAAAGGTTCCCCACACTTTTCCAGTGTGTCACAGATAAGCACATGGAACACGCATTCAGAGATGGTGCACGGTTTCAAGTGCTCCACACATATGCCATTTGGAATACTGGGTCCAAGAGCTCAATCGTTCTGCCGTTTTTAATTTATTCCAAAGACCCTGATGAATAACTTCAGTGAACGACAGGGGTAACTGTGCCCTCCAAAACGCCTGCCACACTTTCTGGAGACTTTCTGGTTGATTGGTGGCCAGTCGCTTCAGAGTTGTAGACTTAGCCCAAGCCTCTATCCAAATAGAGGGAACAGACCAATCCGTCACCTGCACTGCTTTGAACACACCCAGGCGCTGAGTGCCATTGTCTCTCCAAGTAGGTCCAATGAGGCTCAGCAGGTCTGTGATCGGTTCACATCTGTTATTGTACCAATCCTCCACCTTCAGCACCCCGTGCGGGCACCAGGCGAAACAAAAGGATCAAGGGAAACCTTAGTGCCGGAAGCGGGGGTGGCGGCAAACCCCACCCACTTTTTGACCGCCACCCACAGCCCACGGTAGAGGGCTACTGATGGGGGGGAATCAAATCCTGGGCACACTCCCACTGTGCCACCCACACTGCAAACACACACAGGAGACCATCGGCACTTGTGGCACCAGAGCTGCTAGCACTAGAAGCACCAAATCATTAGAGCTGGCAGCAGCAGCAGCAGCAGCAGCGATATCAGTGTCCAAAATGGATATCCTACATTTGCCCAACCTTTCGTGGCACAGCGAACAATAGAGCGCACTGCACTTGCAAAAGACTCTGGTGCAGAAGCAATCCATGCAAACTGAACCACAAAAAAATTCTAGCATACAGCGACGCGTCGGGGTTGGGGGGTTCAACAAGCAGGCACTCACTCTGCCCCACCCCTACTGCGTCCGCAGAAAATTGAGGAAACGCCGTGACCAGCGACATGATATTTGTGTCCTGTTATGCACGGCACGTTGTGCTGGATGGTCGCACGAACATGCAACCACACCCTCTCCTACTTGTTTTATCCCCAACCTCAACTGTGGCCCCATGTGTGGTACAGCCCGATTCTACTGTATCCACTCCTACTATGTGTACATCATTCCAGCAGCTGGGCTCAGCTGTTAGGTGAGTTTTTCAAGGATCTTCTGCCTTTTTTTGAACTAGTGACCGAAATTCCACCAAGTATCCGCTGAGCGTTCACAGAGTAGGTCAAGGGTCAGCGACAGGCCCGGGTTTGGCTTGAAGCCAGGGTGCCCCATCCTCTTCCCTTTCCGGGTACGGCGGGGTGGCGGGAGGAACGAGTCCTACACCTTGTCAAGGATCTTCTGCACTGTATCAGTGAGCAAAACACTGGATTCCAGTTTGTCCAAGGGATCCAATCCCATGCAGATACAACAATTCACTGCATTTGTGATGACCTCTGGGGAGTTGGTGAAGTAGCAGGTGGCGTTGTACATGACCAGGGGGTACCCCTTGTCCACTGCAGCAGTGACCAGTGCACGATCATGCAACAGAAAATTGCGCAATGCGGCAAGCGCGTTCGCCATGACGACTTCGTTCCGTGGATCCAGTTCCATTGCAGCAATGAGCACATCCAGCCCATTCTGTTGGATGAGGAATTCGGTGATTTGTGCAGACTGCTTGGTGAAGATTTGCAGTGCGATGACGACGTTCTCCATAACTGACGTATTTGTGGAAAAAGTCTTGGCAGCGCTCAGGACGTGGGGGATTCCTCCGGCTTTGAACACTAAGTCTTCATTTTCGGCATTATCTTGGACCAGAAGTGCCATAAGATGCACAGCCCAACGTTGTAAATAAGCGTTGCTGGTGAACCGCATCATAGACGCGCACTGCTCGTCGAAACCGTCGAGCGACAAGAAGGCTGTTTTATTTTCATCGCTGTACTCACACAAATTCAGAATAATGAAGATGGACCACTGGTGGATGCGCTCTGCCTCCGGGAAGCCCTTCATGCAAGCCAGCACAATGGGGATTGCCTCAAACGTAGTCAGCTGCGAGCGGTTGCTTTCAAAGCTGCTTGCGGTGCCCAGACTTGCAATTGCGGGTTCAATGACCCTTTGCTTATCACTGTGTTTGTCAATGATTCGCAGCACAGGCCAAATTCCACCTTCCCTTGCCATGTGCACCACACTGTCACGGAAAGCCGGTTGAGTGAGCTGCGTGAAGGCGTGGATCAGTATCGGCGGACAATAGACGAAAGCATTCACAAAGTGTACCAGATTGGCCAGCTCATCGTCCTCGTACCAGGTATCCCATACGTCCTTCCAGAACACTCCGGTCGGTGTTGGCAGCAACTCGCCAGCACGGTCATATTTGTCGGCCAAGGTTGGGTCGGAGTCATGAATCTGGAACACCACGTGCCCCAGCATATCATTGTTGAACAAATTCTGCACGATGGATGTGATGGGAATGCTCTGGACGTAGTTCCGTGTGTGGTGGCACAGCCCGACACAGACTCCATGTCTGTTGAACCAAGGGCCGCCTGTTGCAACGTATCCAGTCATTTTCTCATCCACCCGATACTGGCAGACATGCTCTGTCTGGGACTCCACTTGGCTCAACAAATATTTCCGTTCGGTCCCGCCAAGAGGAAATTGGACGGCCAAATGAATGTTGTTCACTTGAACTTTCGCCAATGTCCGTAAACTGAGCGTGATTGGGAACTCAATCGGAGCGATATCCTCAATGTTCCCCGGTCCAATGCCCGTCAAATTGCAGGCCACAATGCAGTAAGGAAGGTATTCATCGCCCAGCTGTTTGTTAGGATCCTGTAGATATGTGTCGATCGGCGGCTTTGGGGTGTAGAACATTTTGTCTGGCCGTAATCTGCATTCAATCCTCCTCTTTCGGACGTCGTTGTCATGGAACGATGCGACCATGCCCATGGCCTCTTGCTTTGACCCAACCACATGTATTGTCGTGAGCAAGATGCCGTACTCATCCTCCACGATGGAAATTAACGTTGCAGCCCCGCGGCCTGGAATGCGGCACACCGCCGGAAGACTTCGAGCGCAATGCGGGACGATGTCGGAAGCTTGTAGCTCCTCCAAAACGTGCAATGGATGAGAGTCCTCTGTTGTGGGCAACTTCGACATTGTTCGTGGCTAGCAATCGTTTAAATGGTGTCCACACCGTGACCCGTTGACAAATAGCCCAGTAATTCCAGTGATTCCTCAAGAGCGGGGGCAACGAGGAGCTCGGCTTCTACGGCATGGAATGAACGGTAAAAAAATAGACACTCAGAAAGTGGGAAGGGGACAAAGGGGACACTCAGAAAGGGGACAAAAGGGGGTGGGGGCTCCCAAAGATATCTGTTTCTGCTTCTGGGAAAGTGGTGGTTACCCTGCCGGAGGCTGCCGGACATGACCCAACTCTTTGTCGGGGGTTGCCGGACGTGATCCAATTCCCTGCTCAAGGCTACCGGATGATGTTGCAACTGCTGGAAATCAGCGTCAACCGTGCTCTATGCCATCATTCTATACACCGAAAAGAACCCAACTATACACCATTATTCCCCACCCTTGGACAGCTCGAGACAGCATGCACATGACACCATGGAAGATTCTCTGCTAGCTCCTTGTGCACAATGGAACGGACAGTGGGTGGCACACTTAGATTACTGTTTGCATACGCACCAATACAATTACAATATGCCAGATTGAGATTGTTACATAGGCAATATGCTGTGGCCACAATTGTTGCAAAGTGCGAACACAACTCCAACATTACCCACCATGTCAATCTCATTACTGCATTCAATGTGCACTCAATCTCATCACCATTAAATGTGTTTACATGTGCTGGTACATGTGACAATGGGCCATATGGAGGGTGCTTTTCTTTCCTCGAGAAAAATTGCGAAACATGTGAGAAAACTGGTATATACCACTCATGCAACTCAGCACTAGCAGTCTGCGAGTCCACATTGCTCCTGTTGTTGGACCCCATTTTCAAGCCTTTATCAACAATAATTCCAGCTTTTAGCACTGGCGCAGAGTCCAGGCAGTCTGCCCGAGAGCCGAATTGTTCTTCAGCACAGGCCTGGTGTTAAACCAAAAAGAAGGAAAAAAATAAGTGGGAGGTGTCGTGTGTTGGTGTGAGTGTCGCCCCCCCCCCCCTTTGCAAGAACAACCTCTTGTCAGAACAACAGTAAGTGTTGTTTCCGGAACTTTTGGAACCATATCCTACTTTGCCTTTTATAGAGAACCGCCCGCACCTGTCAGAACATCAGACAACAGACAATCGGTTTAGTCGGGGTTGTGGGGAAAATCTGATATGCTTAAGAAATGGGCGAGGGGCCATACACAGAGCAACGCCAGGCCCCAGAGACGTGGAGGGTGTTCCGGCGTTCCAAGTTTCCACCAGCCTTGAAAGATTTTGTGTCAGTCACTTTGGCGTAAATTGAAGGTCGGTGATCGTCTAAAAAAATTGGACGCATGACTTATGGTGTCCTGTTGGGCTGTGCATACCACACTGTTGCCCTCCTTGAAATGATGATGGGGTAGTGCATGGCTTTTTTTTCCCTCAATATGCTCAGTAATAGAGCGGCTGTCTGTCGTAGTCCCTGCAGTGCACAGAGCGTACGGCAGGGCTTGATACACAATCTGCAGACTTTGGACACATTTTGGTTCCAAAAAAAAAGCAGCAAAAAATTCTCTGCTGCTGCATCCCTACACTGCCTAAGGCCCTGCTTGCCCCTCAGGCCACTTGCCTAGTTGAGCCCCAAAAGGCCCAAAATATACATTTGGGGCCGTCCCTGAGCCATGTAACCTCTGCAGGAAGTGAGGCACCGCTAGGACTCCAAGGGGTTTGTGCCGAGTGTATCTATGCAGTGTCGCAGTGCCACCACATCCCTGATGATGGAACAGGGGCTATGGTAACTGGTGACTGGTGGCTCTTGTAACAGTCATCAATCTGCTGTCGCGGTGATCACTTTCGAATGCTGTCAAGCCCCTAGCCCCCCAGCCCCCCCACACACCCACCCTTCCACACCTGCACATTCTAGTTAGTGTGGCACAGTTGTTGTGCACTCGGCTGCTGTCCTGAAAATTGTCACTCTCTGACTGAGCTAAATGTAAAATTTGCAGCTGAGGATTATTCCAGCTTGACAATGGGGTCACACAGGAAGCTTGGGGCCACGGGCCCTCCAGGTGCCTTCTCATATCTTGGTTGCTTCTTGTGTGCCATCTGTCACACAGCTGCACCACCGCATGGTACCATTCCCAAGCCAGCTGTATCTCTCAATAGATTCCCTGAGATTCTCAATGGTTGGCTTGCACAAAACCACTCTGCCACAGAGGCATGGTGGCTGCTAGCCTCCCCTCATCTGTAGTTATTGGTGGCTCAGGGCTACACAACCAGGCTTGCAACTATGATTGTCACCTGCCCAGTGGCAATGGAACACTGTGGCATCCTCAAGCAAGGAGGATTGTATCAACAAAAGAACAACACTACTTGTCATGTCCAAACACCCATGGCAGAACCTTTTGCTACTGATTTCAAGCAACAGCAATCCACCACGTGAGAATGGAATAATCAGATAACAAACACAATTTTGCCAGGTGCACCAACATGGATATCCTGCTAAGGGGGCACATTGTGTGCTGCGCAAATTTTGCGAGTGTGGATCTCCCAACCAAAAGTAAACGCAAAATGCTGTGAATAGGCCACCAGAGGTGCACTTGGGCACATCAACCACCCTCCTTTTTGGATGGAAATGTGTTGATACCATGGGATTATGTTTCTTGGGGTGTCTGGGGCCCATTTACTTCATGCCATCCACTTCTGGGAACCTGGGAAGCAGGGAGGGAGGGTGCTGGGGTCAAATTTACAACATTGCACCCATGGAGGATTCTTATAGCTTTCGTGGGTGTAATCTTTTACATGATCCGCAACTGACAAGCGATTTGCTTGCACACACTAGCTCAACAACATGGCCCTCTAGCTTGCTAGTATCTTTCCCCTCCGCTTTGAAAATACTGTTGATACGGTGGGCATTAAATCCATGCCACTCCTCTACTTACACGACCTTGATATGGCAGGGGTTATGCAGCCATGTCACACATCTCTGCTTTGGAGACTCCAATACATCCGGGGTTTAGACCCATGCAGATGGTAGTTTCAAGGGTTTTGGGTATTGCCACTGTATGGTTCCAAAAGGAAGTGGATTTTCCACATTGGCATATTTTGTTTCAATGGCCAATAGTTCATTTACATAGCCACCGGGATTTGTTGCTCTATTTGGCAAATGGCACTCAGTGGATAGTTGCACATATAGCACCTGTCCTTTGCGGGCACGCAGGGCATCTTATGGGCACTTTTTGTACTTCAGAGCATGTTGCTATGTTGCAAAGAGGGATGGCAGGGAATGGGAGTCTGGCGCATTTTATTTCCCAGCTAGTGTACCTCCTATTGCAAACCACTCACGTTTTCTCCAAACGTGCTTGTGCAGTACGCGCGCACCACTGGTGCCGTGTGATAGCGTGCATTGTTGGGCTTTCAAAATAGGGGGATGAGTTCTAGCACATCACCTACATGCAGGGTGCGCCTACTGTCGCCCGCACCCCAGCGTCTCGCTTACAACTCCTCTTTGTGTGACATGATAAGAAACGGTAAGAAAAGCCAGGGGAAATATTCGCATCTGTGGGCAAAGTAGACGTGTCAAACAAGGGCCATAGCTCGGGAGACACCCTCGTAATAAGCATCTGATGGCGCAGCAGGTGATTCACACAGCCACAAAAATGATCCGGTGGGCAAAATTGGCTCAGTCGCATCCGTGCTTTGAAAGACCAGTGCGGCGGTATCAGGGTCAGCCCCGCGACAAAAATGCAGCGTTCCGGCAACCAAAAACCACCTTTTTTCATGGAATTTGCGGCCATACAAGATGCATAACGAGGGGCGTTGGGAGTGGTCTCTTTAGTCAAAGTCCACGACCATTCAATCGGAAATCATGGTCTTTAGAGACAAATTCACAACACATGGTACGGTCCACCATCATATATTAGAAGTGGCAGTAGTGTGGGCAGGGCCTATGACCCTGGCCATTTTCAAGGGTTAAGCTGCGAATGCCGCATTTTGTTCGGTCGGTTTCTTGTCCAAATCTACACCCATTTGGCAGGAAATCTTTGTTAAATCACAACCACCCGTCGTCTAGGTTTCTTCTCCTTCTATCCAGAAAGGTTGAAGAGCAAATCTAATTCCCTATCCAACAATGAACCAATGAAAAAAGCAACGTCCCGACAGAAAAACCTGGCACCTTCTGCCACCTTCCGGCACATTCCGGTCGCCCGAATGGGGAGGGGGGGGTGCAAGTTGGGTGTCGGCACGTTGGAGGGGGGGAGGTCAGTCTGAGACGCGGCTTCCCATGCAGTAGAAATAGGCTGAAAGCGTTGGGGAGGAGGGGGAGGCGGGTCATGATCGCCACGTGGCGCTGGTAATGTTGAGGGATATGTGTTGGGGTCAAAGTTGTTTGGCGGGGCTAACACGAACAGAATTCTTCTTCCAGCGCCTTCGGTGCAAACGGTCATGTGGCCGAAGCCCGGCTGCCCTGGGCGACTGAAAGTACGGCCGAAAGACGGTGGGGAGGGGGTCTGCATTTGGGAACCGATGGGTTGCCCGTCTCCTCCCCGTGCAGCCACAGACTGAGACACACACAAGGGCCACTGCACCGCTCAGAAATGGGAAATCCCCGAAGGTGCACTTCTGTCTGTGAGCTCAAGGGGAGCGGGGTAGTCGCGGCGGTCTGTGCGCTGCGCTGGTAGGCCAGGTTCAGCTAAACATGAAATGCCCAGGCGGGCGTGGGGGGCAACACCTGAGTGTGAGAGATCGCCGCAGTGAAGCGTGATAGTCCTGTTTTGACCTCGTGCTGAAGCAATGGAACGGGGGGAGGGGGAGAGGGTCTGAGATCCAAGGACTGCGTACCAAAAACGGCCCCAAATCTCCTTCTGGTGTGAAATTTGCTTCTTCCTGGGAGGTCGGTCGACCAGGACATCTCACAGCCGACTTTGCTGGGGGGCTCAGATTCCCCTCGCCCCTGGGATGGTAACAAGCAGTTACTTGCATGACGAAAAGGGACGTCTGAAGCAAAATGATTGTGTATGATCCATTTTTTTTTTAGAATCCGCAACTACGAATCCTTGTCGTCGTACTAATGCCGGCGACAACTCTGTGAGCACCCTTTTTCATCCGAGCACAGCGCAACTTCAACTCGAAACCCTTTTGTCTCAGTGTTCCTTTCCACTGGCGCCGGGTTCAAATCGCAAATCGTCCCTTAGAAAAGCCCGTAGCCGAGACCACGGGGGGGGGGGGGGATCCCTAGACAAGTGTGCCGGTTGGTGCTTCCGTGTGTGCGCAATAATTCAAATTCTGGAAAATAAATTGTCTGCGTTGCTTGCCCCCAGACGTTGGGGAAACATATTTCGGGACGTCGTGAAAGTGGGACAGTCGTCCCTCCGCTCACAACTGCTGCTTCCGCCCCCGTGGTGTCCAGCACACTGCCGCCGCCGGCAGCCTTCACTTACAGCCATTCCCGTGAAGATGTGGAGGGTGCTCTCCATCACCGATGGGGCGGGAGGGCAGGGGTCGGATCAAAAATGTCCCCCGTTGCGCAGCGGGCATAACTTTCAGAGGTGCAGCTGTCGTCACGTACACGTTCTGTGATGAATGTATCGGAAGGGGCAGGTGGTGACAGCATTGCTCATCATCTAACTCCAGTAAGAAATCGTGGCCAAATCTCTAGGCAGCAAAGGATGTGTACCCGCGAGGATACAGCAGCGAGTGCGAGAGTAGACAACAATGGTGTGACATGGATGACGGCAAGCCAAATGCTGTGGCTGCGGCGACCGTCGCACAGATTGTCACTATGGGCGAACACGAGGACGGCATGCCGAACGGACATAAACATTTGGGCAGGAGAAAAAGATGTTGGCGTAACAGGGTTCGGGGTCAACAAGAGGGCGGCATGCCAAACGGACACGTGTATTGGTGCAGGACGAAGGATGTTAGCGGAAGGGTTGGGGACAGACCTTTGCTTGGCGACTGGGGGGGGTGGGTCTGATCGGGGCTGCCTGGGGACCAGCTAACCCATCCACCCAGCCAGGCTGACCCACCCACCCCCCTACTCCCCCAGGGGAGGGCGGGGCAATCTCTCGTTAATGCAAACAAAGCATGTACTTCAGTTGCAGTCTGCACCCCAGTTGACTGGGACAATATGGGGTCTCATGGCAGGAGCAAAGCATATTGTTCTTAATGTCCCTATTTGGCTCCCTATTTGGCATCAGAGGAGGAGGAGGAGGAGGAGGCTGAGCTGTCATCGTCACTCCTCACCACAGTTGCTGCCTCCTCCGATTTCTTTGTCCACCTACCCACCCACCCAAACCCTTACCCGCCCCGCCCCCCGTTGGGGGGCAGTAGGCGCCTTGGGCCAAATTGCCCAAAACCAAACTAACCCACCCACCCACAGGCCACAGACCCACCCCCCCACTCCAGAGGGACCCACCTTAAGCAAAGGTCTGGTTCGGGGTCGGCAAGAGGATGGCATGCCAAACGGGCACATTCATTTGTGCAGGGCAAACGTGAAAAGGTTCAAACTGTAAAATGAACTTCCCTCACAAGAAAACGTGCTGCTGTCTTTCTGAAAGGCCGAGGATCATGAGATCACAAAACTGACGTTGCCCTGTGGTCTTGGTGGTGTCGGTTTTGGTGCCCGGAAAATGGTTAGACATTTACAGACGGTGCAATGGTACAATTAAACAACGGTGCAGTCTGCAACTGCTACTGCACACTCCTGCAGCTCGGGCGGGCTGCGGCGCAGTACTATTCGACAAGAAGACATGAAAGGCAGCGACAAAATGACCCAAGAGCCAGGAACGTCCCCCTATTTGTAGTGCTTGTCTGCGCGCGAATCCTGGGGCTGGATGCACCGCAACACATCCAGCGGCGTTCTGACACGCCTGTACGTGTCGTGCACATCCAGCTGCCAGGGCATCACGCGCCACCTCGTGCGGACTGCAGGGGAGGCACCCGCTGAGGCGAGGTGCCCGATCAGATTCGGTGATCGTCAGCCTGCGCATGAGGCGTCCACAATGAATGCGACGCCAAAAGGCCTCTCAAAGTCCAGTTCCCAGTTTTCCCAATTCAAATCCTCAATCCATTTGAGGTCCTCCTTCACCTGGTCGCTCACCTGCGGATCCTCATCCTGCAGCATGCGTGGGAGGTGGCCACGAACATCAGACGCACACGCCGAAAAGACACGCAATGGCACGGCACCAGCAACACGACGCACAGCGCGGCAATTACACTCCTCTCACAGATGGATCGCTCATCTCATTGGTTTGAGAGAGCTTTCCTGTTTTGGAGCACTTTCACCCCCACCCCACCCCCACCCACCCACGTGGGGTACCCCAGGATGGTTTTTGCGCCCCATACACCTTTGCACATCTGGTCGCTGTTTACGCTTGAAGACTGCATTTTCATGCCGGGTCCTGCGCCATACTGAACCACTCCGCAATCAGCTCTTTTTGTCACTGAGACTCTGTGATACCGTTGAGGGTATTGTCTTGGACCTCTCCCGGCACGCATATGCACAGACCGCCGCGGCGCCAACAAGCACGCGCCCCCGCAAGCCATCAGCCACGGGCACGCCCCGCCACGCACGCATGCGAACCCTCCAGCGCCACAGCCGCGCAACCGCAAAGTGCAAGGCCCCCCGATCCCAACGCCCCACAGACCGACCTCCCGCCCCACAGCCCCGCAGCTCCCGCAACCCCCACAGCCCCCAAACCGCCACCGTATCACCCCACGAGTCCACGGCCCCGCAGCGCGGTGTCCCACCGAACAACCGCACACCACCACCACCACCACCACCACCACCACCGCCGCCGCCGCCGCCGCCGCCGCCACCACCACCACAGCAAAGCCCTAGACCCTCGACGCGCCGAGGGAGCCGCCACTTCCGCACGCGCGGTGGGGCCTGCATCAGGACGGTAGACAACGCCAAACCTCAAAAAGGTCCGCACTGGGCACCACACTCCACCACATCTTCCGGCGGCGTCGCGACCTCCGTGACAATGCTTTGCTTGGGGCAGTAACGCGAGGCACAAACCTGAGCGAGATACACAAACAGAAAGTGCGTGCCTGTCCTGCACGCACGACGGCAGCGAGGCCCCGGCAAATGATACCGCCGCGTTGCGCTGATTCCAAAGGTGTTCACTTTTCCTGAAAGTTGGGGCCTGGTCACCTGCGATGCATCCCTTTGGAGAGGGTGGGGGTGGGGTGGGCGTCCGGCCGGGGGGGGGCATTGACCGACCACGGCAAATCTGGCAGCCCCGGGCCCCAGGCGTAACGGGAATCTCTCAGGCAGCCCTTAGTTGGGCTGGTGGGTGGGCGTGGGGGCACAGAGGGACAGACCGTTCATATTGGAGCCGCCAATTCTCAAAATTCAGGTCCCGCACCCATCGCAGCAGCTCCGCCACCATCACCCGCACGAGCCCCGCAGATTTTCCGTGCCTTTTGGGACAATGAGGGGACATTGATGCGTGCGACTCACTCGGCAAAGCAAGGCACCCGCACACGATGCGGGAGTGGGCAAGGCTGCGGCCCGAATGCTTTCGGGGGCAACCGCATGTCACGGATCCGTCGACTGTACGCTGAGACTGAGAGTCAGTGACGGTTTTCAAAGGTCGCGGAAAGCTGCGGAAGATTGGACGTCGGTCAGGGTTATGGAAGAGTGAAATCGGGAGCAAAAGAGGTGTGCTTCCTAAAACAGGCCTATCAGAACAAAGAGAGAGCTGTTCTTTTCTTTTCTTTTCTTCTCTTCTTCATCCGCGCAGTTTCATTGAATGGGTGTGAGTGTGAATGTACAGGATAAAATGGCCGAATGTACTGCATCCGGGGGGCTTACAACAACAGTGTGCGACCAACCGACCAACCGAATCCCCCACATCCGTCCCCGACCCTCACCCTCGTAAGCTGATTGAACCTTTCATAACCCTCTTCAACCCCCCATCAACCCTCCGCAAGGTAAATTCACGCCGTTGTATAGAACTGGCCGTGCACCGCTATGGGATGGGGGGGGTGCATCGAACATCAGGTCATCTCCGGCAGAATTGCTCCACACACCACACACACGCACACACACACACGATGCGGACACGCCAACACCCGACAAACGCGCTGCAGATGGCACGACGAAGCACTGGGCGTGGACGTGGGGACTCCTCGTCAGGCCATGTTGTGGCGAGGCGCCTTTCTGCAGGGAACACCCATGGAATTGTAATGGCAAGCAGAATCGATGGGGCGGCCCAGAGCACTTGTGCGTCTTCTGCGTCACACGCACGCACGCACGCACGCACGCACACACACACAAACACCAAAAGCGACACGTATAAAGCCGTCCCTGTAGTCACAACAGCGGATAGCCGCACTTTTCCTCAGGCCCCTGGCATTGGCACCAACCCCCACTCGTGTGGAGGCCACACATACCAAACAAACGTGTTTGCCTCGACCTCCCCAGGCTGAACGCCTGCCTTAGGGCCCGTGTTGTTGAGCTTGGACGAGCGGGCACCTGTGGAGCATAGGCAGGCGGTGGGCCCCGTCTCAATACCTGCCCCCCTCGACAACAAACAACACCCTCTCCCCCCCGTGTGTCCAGCGAACAATAAAATCATCAAAAAACCCGGTCCCACAGGAGTGCTCGTTGGGCACGCCGTACGGTACCTCATTATTAATTCGGTACCTCAACCCGGTACCTAATTTGTTAGGTCTCAAAAAATTATGGTCCGAACAGAAGTGTTCGTTGGGCAAAGCACTTGTTGGACATGGGGGGGGGGGGGGGCAAATCGTGAAGCCCGTACCGGGCGCCTGGCAGTCACAGGCAACCACGCATACGTGCACACACGATCAACGCAACAAACAGGCACAAGTCGACAGCCTGCGGGCTGCAACCTCATCAACTCAATCAAACAGCAAGAAACTGAGCACACCGACCACAACCGACAAGCAAAACAACGGGGGCAGCAAGTTGCACGGCGTCAGACTCCCCTTCAGGCCGGTACAACAAAACAGCTCAGCATCGGGGGAGACAACATGGAGTCACGGAGGATCAGTCACGTTTCTGCAATCTAGCGGAGTTGCGATGACGGACACCGGCACACGAAGTGGGGCCGAAAGGTGCGTGAGTGACTTTCAAACCTTGTAGGGACGTTCCATGCACATGCAACGCATTGCACTGTGGCACTGTTGACACCCTTGCATACATCCTGCTCTTGAAGGGTCTTGAACAGAGAGAATACAAAACACAAAACACAAAACAACAACCCAAACAAAAAAAATCCTGCGCACGTCACATGAAGCCCCGCAGTTTGCAGGGGGCCCAACAGCGATTGGACGGTGACCGACGGCGGTTGGGTGGTGGCCGACGGCGGTCGGACGGTACCCGACATTGGTTGAAGGGAGCGGTTGGCGGGCAACTAGCGGCCTTTGACAACTTTAAAACAAAAATGCACCGTGTCCTGAAAGACCGTCTTATCAAAGATGGGGATACCAGGCGCGGTGCTGTTGAAGATAGTCCCCATGTTCACGAACTTGGGCTGAGCAGGCTTGGCGTCATCCGCAACTGTACATCCCACTGCCTGCAGCAGGTGCATAGGAGGCTTTACCCCAACACATGTACACAGGGTGCAGCAGCTTCTGTGCCAATGACACACACCCAGCCCCGGTCTTCCCGCGAATGCTTCCCCAAAAACCTTCCTTACCCCCTCAGCGTCAAATGCGCTGTTCCCTCTCTACCCTTCCACCGGGGCGGGCTACACTCCGGGTTTCGTCTCGCCTGGGCACAGTCTTCATTCTGTTGCTGCACTCATCGCTCACAGGTCACTCACCCGCTCAGCACCCACGCACCCCAGCAAGCACACAACGAGAACAGCGACAGTAACCAGCACGAGTTTTCCGCAGCGCCAACACAAAACTGCACAACACCACCAGTAGATCTGGATCACAACCAGAAAGACTGTCACGCAACACAGTTCCCTCCTTCATCACCGACCTCCAGGGAATCACCGTACTTAGACAGGGGGGGTGGGGGGTAAGAAGCCAACGGGCTCCATTTTGAAAAATACCTTGGAGATGCGAGACAGTGCCTTGAGCTTCGCTCCGTTCCGCCCGCCTTTCGCGTCTTGTGAGTCGGCACCCGCAGGTCCCTTGAAAGGCACCCCTTTGAGTGGCAGCGGTGAGAGGGAGCGCGTTCGTCGGGGCTCTGCCAGAGGCACCGCTTTTGCGGATTTGGGCACACCTGAAGCGGCACCAGGAGCCAGTGGGTGCAAGGGTGGGCGCAGATCGCTCAGAGCTCCGATCAACTAAGGATACACGGAATGGTACGCGTGCCCACAGCGCGACAACTCCTTCCTGGCGGTGGAGTCTGAATGCGACCAGTCCTTCGGAATACGGGGGGGGGGGGGATTTGGTGCCCAGTCAATTTGGCGGTGGTAAATTTGGCTGTGGGAAATATGGCCGAAGCAAGGAACAGGAATCAGACGTGGAGCATGCAAAGCACAAGGGGATAGGGGGACAAAGCAGGAAGCCCCTGGATTTGGCGTGGGAAACATGGCGGCCAAATCGACACGCCCAATTTCCCACACCCAATTTCCGGCCCACCAACCTCCCCCCCCCCCCCGGCCCGTGTAGCTCCCGTTGGACTACGCTCATGGATGCACATAAAGCCCCCCCTCCCCCCCTCACCTGCTCCCCCCCCAAGGGGAGGTATCAGCAGATTGGGTGCCCTCTGACCCATTTGTCTGATGTGGCCATCGCACTTCAGGCTCACCAGAGTGGCTCCACTAGTGTGGGTTTCCCTGGGGTAGGGAAATGCTCATCGCCCTAGGTAACCTCCAGGATATTCAAGCGCCAACCCTACAGCGACACAGCCGCCTGCGCCTGGATAGCCCCAATGATGGCTCCGGTGAAGTCGGGGTTCCCCCTGGAGGCCTGTAGGCCACCTGAGCCCTAGCGTAGGACTCCATTGGTCCCGCCGCCAAGGCCCGGAGCACCGGCTATCCCAACGACTACCGTGGAGCAAGCAGCTGTGCCAACATGCACATGCCCCCCCCCCCCCTTGTTTGATATTTCGTCGGATTGCAGTTTGTTTCCGGGGCCCTAGACAGTCACTTGTTCTTCACTTTGCGTGCTGCGTCGGGTCAATGCTGCCTGACGGCCGCTGCGGCCAGTGTTCCTTGTGGTGTCGTTTCCGCGTTAGCAGGGCCCAGTAGTTGGCGCACTGGGGTTATGCTGCTGCCCCCCCCCCCCCCCCGGTATGGAGACGTGTGGTGTGCTGGTCAGAGAGAGCAAGCACACGTCAGCACAAGCAAATCCTCGTCAGTGCTACCATAGGCGCCTTTCGGCTCTGCAGTGACAAGCGACTGGAACAGTTTCGGACCTACAGAGAACACAGTGTCAAACTGACACCATGTCTCTTTCCCCAGGCAATTGCACAGGGACTGCAGGTACTACATCTAAGGTTCCTCAACCCTGCCAAGCCTGCAGCGGTAATGTTGCAGCTGCCAAGCAAGCTGTGCAATGCAATCAACAACGCATATTAGAAACCGTCAGCCCCCCCCCCCCCCCTGCCACAGGTCAGAACAAGGGGAGCAGAACCCGGCGGTGCCTTGCAAGTGGATGGTTCTCCCCCTCCCAGGACACACTCAGGCACGGCGGTATCTCCCGCCCGCATGCGCTATGTCGGGGTCTGGGGACCGTCAACAGTTCGGGTGGCCTTGAGACCGGACACTCCGGCGTGTCAGACCCAGTCGAGCAGCGCCCTGTGTGACATTCCATCTGGTTGTTGTTTCTTTACAGGGCCCTGGACAGTCACCCGTTCTTCCCTTTGCATGTTGCGTCGGGTTGCTGCTTTCTGTCGGCCGCTGCGGCCGGTGCTCTTGCTGGTGTTGTTTCCGCGTTCGCGGAGCCCATTGGTTGGTGTGCCCCCCCCCCCCCCCCTGTGTGACATTCCGTCTGGTTGTTGTTCCTTTACGGGGCCCTGGGCAGTCACCCGTTCTTCCCTTTGCATGTTGCGTCGGGTTGCTGCTTTCTGTCGGCCGCTGCAGCCGGTGCTCTTGCTGGTGTCGTTTCCGCGTTCGCGGAGCCCAGTATTTGGTGTGTTAGGGGTGTGCTGAATGTGGCATGGTGTGCCGTTTGCGTGTCAGCGGCGCCGAATAGTTGGCGTATTGAGGATGTGCGGGTTGTTGCCGGGGTCGTTTGACTGTTTTTGCTGTCCACGCGCCTCTGTCCACTGGCCGTCCATAGCCGGCCTCGCTGTGTTTCCGTGTGCGTGAGGCCCAGGTGCCCTGTTCCTCCACGCGCTGTCTGGGCCGTCCACCATATGTCCTTTTCCCCCTCACGGCTGGTCTGCCCCTGATGGGCTCCCGCTCCTGTTGCGCATACAGCCCATCTGGGCTGCGGGAGACACCCCCCACCTGATGCCGGTTGAGCAGGGGTTGCCCTGGCACCCGGTAGCAATGGGGCTGGCTGGCCAGGCCATCCCCTTTATCGTCGCTGCCTCCCATGCGCACGCACTCCCATCCCCTCCATTCTGGTTCCCTGTTCCCACTATTCTAGTTGCCTCTCCTGCCTTGCTGTGCTCCTCCTCCTTGTCTGCTGTGCTCGCGCTTGTCCCTCCTGGTGTGGCTCCCGCGTTCTGTGTGTCTGTGTTGCTCCTCCCCCTGTCTGGTGGCGCTCCTGGGTGCCCCTTTCGCGCACCCACTCCTGCCCCACCCGCCTGCCCCCCCCTACGAGGATTTCACATCTCCGTACAACGTGGACTGTCCCCCCCCTCCCTCGCAGGCCTGAGATGACGAAATGACGAAATGCTGAAACTATGCAGATGGTCTGAGAGCGGCTCCACGCATTGCGGAAATGTGGTTTGCGCAGAGATATACGATTCCGGCGATGTGCTGCACAATGCCAACACCATCAGGGCTTGGGAGGGTGCACATCCTCTCCACATGTGTTTTGCGCAGGCGGGGGTTCGTCCCTTGCCCTCGAACGACGACCAGATGGGCACGGCGGGATGCCTTGTGGGGGCGGGGGGACGGACGGAATGCATGGCTACAGTCGGGGTAAGCGCATGAAAATCGAAGCCCAGACGCCATACCCTGCGATGGGCTGGGGCCTCGACGGCCCCGTTGCCCTGAATCCGACTCCGACCGCCCAGCGGCTGCTGGTCGCCCCAACAGCCGCGACGTGGCCCTCGGCCACGGAACGTCGCAGGCTGCTGGGCGTTGCACGCTGACACCCGCGCCCAGCTCCGGCGAAGCGAGTGGACGGGGCAGAGGCGCCAAGGGCTCGACGTGGTGCACTCTGGCGGGGCTTGCCCTCCCGGAGCCGGGGCCGGAGCCGCATCCCGACTGCAGGCTCCCGGCAGAACTTGTGGCGGAGGTGCCCCGGCTGGTGTCCTGACTCCGCGGGGGCGTGACGCTGCAAGTGGAGGGGCTCGCTCCCCGGAAGCCGCGCAGGGACTGCGGGGTACCGCATGCGGAGCCGGCGTAGGAGGAATGCCCCAGTGGACCGCGGCCTGCGAATTCCAAAACCTCCGTACGGTCTTCACAGGCGCCGAGGGTGACCTGCAAGGCACCTCCCGGTGCCCCGACGGAACATCCGCGAGAGCCCCCGAGCGATCCCCCCGGAACGGCATCCCACGGCTCCGCCGGAGAGTTTGCCGGTTGGTTCCCGAGCAGCCCCTCGGCAGGGCTCCCGAAAACGTCCCGCGGAGGGTCACACAAAGAAACCCCGAAAGGGGATCCTTCCACCGGCTCCCCAACGCGATACCCCAACAGTTTTGCCACGAGGCTAGGGCACTCCTCCAGCGGCTCACCCCGGACGTACCCGAGAGTGGCCCCGGGAGCCCCGGCATCCCCCTGGTTCTGCGCCGGTCGCGCCGGTTTCGCCAGGGCGCATCGCAGCCGGGTCCGCTCCATCACCTCCCCGAGCGCGACTCGGGTGCGGGCCCCCTCTTCCCCGAGCTGCAGCTCCACGAGCGCCCGCTGCTGCTGCGCCTTGCGGTGCTGTGCCAGCAAGTGCACCCGGGCCATAACTTCCGCGATCGCCAGCTGCGTGCGGGCAACGGCCTCGGCCTCGCCGCACCCGGTCGCGGTGTGCTGGCCCTGGTGGGCTGCTTTTCGGGCGGGGGGCATGGCGGGGGTGGGGAGGGGGTAGACGGCTAACCGCGGGGGTGGCGTGGTGGCGCGGCTTTGGCACTCGCCTTCATACTGCGGACGGAGATCCAATGGCCGCGGCTTCACCTGTGGAGGTGCATGGCTAGGTGGAGGCATTGCGCGTGCAGCAGGCGAATTGCTGATGCACGGGGGACCAAAAATCACCTCGGCCCCCAACCTTTGGACCATGGATCATAACCGCGAGAACTTTTCATCGAAATGGTAAGCGAAGAACATAAGAAGAAAAATGATCCAAGAACAACAATTGTCGAGGCGTTAAGGCGCTGCTTCACATTTTCCTCACACCAACTTGCGTCTTTGTTCGACCGTGTCGACAGCCACTACCCATATCCGCTTCCTCGTGCATGCTCTAGCGGTTCTCGTTCCTTGCATGTGTTCAAGCCAGGGTTTGGAGTGTCCCCCTTTGGAGACTTTGGTATTCACTTGCCGGGTCCAACTGCTCCCCCCTTCCAAAGCAAAAATCCTGATTGGAATCTTCTTGGTTGTAAAGCGTGCGTGAAGTTGGTGCACTCTGTCTCCAATGTACCCTGAACGTGTCCGGTCTTGTTCACCTGCACTTTCGCTGCAGAGAACTATGGACATTGTGACTCCTCCGTGCATGCATAGCGTCTTTACCCTTCCCTCAAAGGGTAGGGGGGGGGGGGTAATTGCCACATAACGAACGAAAGAACGAGCGAACGAACTCTAGAGAGCCGGCTCTTGCTCCGACGCTCTCTGGAGTAGGTGGGGGGGCTAGGGTGAGCTAAGGGGTGGGAGGGGTGCGAGAGGTGATCCTCGTCCCTGTGCATGCGTGGGCACAGAAGAAGACGGCGCAGTAAGCGCCTGAAAACGTTTGGTGGGAGGTTTGGGGGTAGCTTTCATGGACAACCATTTTTTTCGCCCCACAAAGGGTGTGGGGAATGCAATCTTACCTCAAGGTACCAATGTTGCGCGCGTCGTTCGGTGATAATCTTGCGGGATGCCGCACAAAGTAGAGTCACATGCAACGGCACATGCAAAAATCTGCTTAGCCCCCACAAACCATGGCTTTTTGTGCACAACGAGTAGTGGGAGACAATTGCAATACGTGGCATTCACCATCACACAATATCGACACAACTCACTAAAAATACAAGTTTAGGAGTCTGACGAGCGGCGCGCTTGTGCACCAACTCGTGCATGGAGATCCTGGCCGCGAGGAGGGCCATGGTCGACTTCAATCCTCACTTGCACGTTGCCTACTGTCGAACGACTAAATCGATTGTTGGCTGTTCGCACGACAAAAAAACTTCCAAAGAAAAGTGATGAAAACAGTTGATCCACAACATCTCCCGAGACCAAAAGTGATCCGCGAGCGATACGAAACGGTCCGCCGATCCCGCTTGCATTCCAACGTTTTATCTGATCCAATCCGGTTACGGGCAAACATCCATCCGCGGCCCCCCCGCTCCCCCCCAAAAGCCTTGCTCGCAATGCCTATTGCATTGCGGATGGAGGCCGCGATTTATCGCTTCCCCGAAATCCATACCACTCCTCACATCAATGTCATTCGGCTAGTTGGGGAAAGCCCCGCAATGTACTTGCATGTGGACGCATGTGTAATGCCCACCGACACGTCTCATAACGCGATGCAAAGCAATGTTTGTACGCTAGTTGGTCGACGAATTATCCGACTAAGTATTCTTCATGCAAAGCAAGTGCTCACCACCATCGACAGCAGAAAAAAAGGAGCCACCATACGGATAGGCATGTGCACTTCATTCTTCTTTGAAGCTATTGGGAAAGGGAATTCGGTTTGCAACCTCGATGCACGATAGTAGCCGTCGGCGTTGCACGATCTCCTCGGCTCGAAGCTTTGTTCGACACTCCGCTTCATGACGTTGGACTTCTTCCGTACCATAGTTCATGGACTTCACTGATGGAGCTTGGACGTGGTATTGCCCTTGCAACACATCATTCCGCGCGTCGTGCGTTGTGATGATGGTTTGCCTTCACGTGGGCGATTGGTCCCGACGTCAACCGCCCCACACCACGCGTACTCCAACGTGTCGATGCGCTTTGGTAACCGAATCAATCAGTATCGAGTGTTGGGGCGCTTTGCTCTAAAGAAGTCCTATTTCACACAACAGGTAAGAATGCCACCCAGAGGTCTAGGGGCTTTGCGCCGACGAACTTTGAAAAGGGCGGGGGGGGTATGAAACGTGCTCGCGCAATCCGATGAAGCGTGGAAGCAATGGAAAATTGGGGACGCCATGTTAAATTCGTGCGTGGCCTTGTAATAGCCACATTTAAAATTGCGGTTGACAAATAGGGACTAACCGTGACTCATTTCAATTGGGGTTTCTCGTTCAAAAGAGCTCTACATCGGTGGTAGCCATGTCCACGATGAGCGGGCTAGAAAACACAAGAAAATTTGCATGCAACCATTGATCGCGCTTGTAGGGCCTCTCTTTGCCTACCATCTCCGTCACCAAACTAGCATATTTGAAGAGAAACGCCCACTTCGATTTATAAGATTGTGAGTGGTTGAGCAAGCGAGAATATGTACGTACAATGTAGAACATAGACTGACTTGTGAATGATCAACAAGATCACGTTATTCACCGGGCGCTTCCGACACCAAACATGTGATCCCAATCTTTTGGCAACTCATCACCACACGGGTAGTAGTCTTTGGGTGTGTTGGAACACTGTGACGGAATGTGGCAGGCCTCTTGCGGTGTGCATCATCCTTTTGTTGTTTCGTCATGATTCATCAACAATGGCGAAAATTGCTCTCTGTGCCTAACCAATAAAAGGGAAAAAGTGGTATATTTCCCTTGGAGAGATGCAGGGTGCGTGTGCATGCAAAAGCTACCAAATGCCGATCCAAAGGAGCCAAGGTGATCAAAACGAGCGGAGAAGAGGTGGCAAACAAGTGATGTCATGATGTTACCAAATGATGACCCCGTCGACAACAAGTTGTCGGTTGAAAAATGAAATCAATAAAAGCGAGCTCGTTGCGTGTGGCTCGTTTGAGTAAGTTTGAAAACAGGTCACAACAAGTTACCACACTTGAACATAAGAGACCCAACACATTGAAGACATGTCAATGGGCCCTGGCTTCGGGTCTTTTCACGTTGAAGCACCACTGAATTATCGCAGGCAAAGCACACAAAGACTCGTCAGTAGGCAACGTCAGCAAGCATGAAGACACAAAAAGGCTTGCGCCTACACAAGCAACACAACGGGTGTAAAATAGGAGACCCATGGGGGGATTCGACCACAAATCCACAAATGAACTTTGCAAACCGAAATGGATGATAGCAATGCAGGCAAGGCGGGCGCGCAAGAACTCGTCCCAAGTGCCATGCTCAAGATTCAAGGCATCAACGTTGATACTCATCCCGAGCAAGGCTCAGGACACGAAGGACGAGGTTCCGTGGAATGATGCCTTGAAGGGCGACAACTACTTGCCCTTTCGTTCCGATTCATGCATCGGGTATCAATCGCGCCTGAAGCTGAGCAATAACGAAGATCTAGAATGTACAGAGAATGACACGCAAAGCTCCAGACAGAAGAAAATTTCTGAACCATGAACCGGCCAAACTGGGGAACATGCGGCACATCTCGGCGGGTGGCTCCTTGGCGTGCATCCTAAACATCACCAGTTTGCCATTCCTGGTGAGCAGAGCATGTTTCATCTACTGTTGCTGTGTGAGTCCAATGGTTCTGCACACAATTGCGCTGTGTTGCAAAGTATTCATCCACCAGATACAAATCACAACATGGCATGGCAAATTTGTGGCATGACCAACGAAAAGGTGGTGACGACAGGGCTTGCAACATCGCTGCCATACGGAAATCTTGGGTTGTTCTCCTCAATGGCAACTTCTCTTGCGCTCTTCGGATTGCAAAACAAAAGAAAATTACCAACGCCAAATCTCTCCCCCACACGACTTTGCTTCTTTCCCTTGTCGCAACGGAATCTAAACCGATGCTACCCAAATCTTGGCTCCCTCTCTTTGGACGTTCGGATATTGTGCCCTTCGCGAACTTGCTTTTCGTTTCCTTGTAAACGGAGCGAATGCGCCCAAATGGGTATATTCACGAATTGATGTGTTCGTGTGAAGTCGTTGCCGCGACTATGAAAGAGATTTCTTTGCACGTTTTGGCTCATAGGGTCATAGACTCATAGCCTAATAGACATGCACATCCGTGGTCCTACCACTAGCCCCCCCCCCCCTACAAAAATGTACCACATGAAAGCCCACATGGCGTTCGAGATCATCGCCGAGAAGATAGCATCCGAGTGAGGACAGACGTTGGGCCGAACCTTGCCAAGAGTTTGCACGTTGTACACAAACCGTATTTGCTAAAATTACACACAAAGCGTAATCACTTTCACACTAATTTCATCACCATCAACCATCATCTTCCGCATTAGGACCTGTACTTTGAGGAGCACTGGTGCCTAACCTAGGGCTACAACCACAACCAACGGTCTATGAGTTGTTCTTGGAACTCACTTTGGGGCTCATCTTAGTACATTAGCTACACGAAGCTTTGTCCCCTCAAACGTATTGTGCCAATCTTGTAGAATGATGGCCCACTCCGTCGCTTTGCATTTGCGTGCGGTCTTGCCACCCTCCGGCCAAGCACTCTTGTCCCATCATTCTTAGTGCTCAAGCACGTCATCGTAGTTCTTATTGGCCAAGTATTACACGGTTGTGTCCTCAATTTTCAACCGAAGACGTGGCTACGCTTCACAAGAAACAGGTGAAACATGGTGTACATGCACGTGCCGTGGTGCCCGTTTGTTCGTTTTGGGCGTGCAAAGGCACCGAGAACAACATTTTTGATGTGTGCACAAAGCGATCTCGTCGTACCTATGCTCAATTGCGGGAATCCAATTGCACCAAAATTTTGTGGGGCTATCATTCGTCCAAAATTTTTGAGCTTGTGCTTTGGTTGTTGCACAGGCACATCCGGCAAGGGTGTGTCGTCAAAATGCTTGGGAAGGCTTGATAGGATGGGTTGGGGCTACCATGTGGATCAACATTACTTCCAATACCCCCTCCCCCCCGTATGCAACGCCCCTTCCTCCGTTTTGGCTTAGCGGGGGCGCGGGGATGCAAAGGTTGCTAGCCCCGGCGAGCCGCGGATTGGTAAATCAAACAGGGACGAGCTAAGACAATGAGACATGGTGGCAACCAGAAATTTGGAGCCACATCGACCCTCCGTTGGAAGGGAAACCATCGACTTATGTCCGAGTTCTCGTGTGGGTTGTTGAGGGCTACACCAGCCCAATCGGGCAACCCCGAGCAACCATCCAAGGGTCGACCACACCCAGGTTTTCCCGATGTCACCGACATGTGCGTGGATCGCATCGTGGGGGGATGATCCTCGAGGTCTTAATTGAACAAGATATTGGTCGGTAAATTCCAAACCATCACGTGCAACGACGATGTGGTTGGCTAAAACCACGATAGGCATGATAGGCGCAAGGCTTGAACAAAAAATCTACGCTCGCCCGTGCCCGTAGGTGCACAATGTTTACGTAGTACTTGGTTTTTTACCCCGTGTCATGTTATTGCAGCGCCGGAGAGATGACACCGAACTTCACAATATAAGGAAGCCGCGGCAGCTGAATGAGAAACTCCGCGTGAACCCCCCGGAGCTCGTCGACGATGATGTCGGCGACATCATCCCCCGGCAGCCGGCGCCTCCCGCCGTGGCTCCGGATGCATTTGATGTCATGGAGGTCTTCCCAAACACCGCCGCCCGTTGGGGGCCACGGCATATGATGACAACTCAAATCCAAGAATTGTTCCAACCCCACACTTCCATCGCCCCCTGTGTTGGGGGCGCCAAAGAGACAAGGTCGACGGGGTGGGAACCTAGCCGGCAAACCAACTCCTTTTTTATGCACCCCGCAACACACGCAAGTCACCCAAAGACGCAGCACCGTATGGGGAGCCACCGACCATGAGCACAACCGTGGGGGGCCCTTCCTAGGAGATCGCCGCAAGGGGACGCGGCGACAAGGTGGGCTTCTGAGGTTCCGCGGGCTCAGCCCCTCGCACACAACGGACCGGGCTGCCCTGCAAACGGACTACAGTGCAACGCCACCCATGCTATCCCCCCCCAAAAGGCAAAAGGCCTGAAAATGCTGCGGACAACTCATGTGTTAAACCTTGGCCAACCCCCTCTATCAATGTACACCACCCACCACTCCTTCACCACCAACCCACGGAGCGTTTCTCATACTCCTGCAAATCGTCCTCTAGGATATGCTTTGCGCTGGCTCGCTCGTTCCGCGCGGTCCGCCCCCGCATGTCCTCTAATACCGACCTAAACCTCCCCACCCGGCCGCCAATAGTTTCTCTGTATTGGCCCCTAGCTGACTAGCTGCATTGCCTGTGCACAATAACACAACTCCAGTAGATCCATGAATTTCTCCTCCTGCCTCGTGTTTTCTGTGACTGCCAACCATTCGTAGACACGCAAAAACCGAAAGCAACGCGGGCTGGCCGCATCAAGTGACCCAAAGTAAGAAACACCCCCAGCCCCACCATTCCCGCAAAGAAACAAACAGGGGCGTACACAACCATGCCTTTGGGACGTCTCAATGGCCGTGCGGTCACCGTGCCTGGGGTTCCTCGTTCCGAAGGGACCCCCCTACCGTCCCTGAAAGCAAGAGTGGGTCCCTGTTCCCCCCGGAGGACGAGATTTTTTTCTCCGTGTTCCCTTGTTTTGGTCATTTGGTAATTGGGGAGCCTCCTTTTTGACTGCAAAATTGCCGACACGGTCTCAGCTCGGCGCTCGCGAATCGCCTCTGAGGGGATCGAAAGTAGTAGCTCTTGCGAGACAGTTCATTGAACCAAATCCATCACATGCGCTGCCTGGACTTCGCTTTTTTCCTTCTTGTGCACAAACCCTTGGATCTTAGACCCCTCCTCCCCACCTTCTAAAACAAGCCTAGGTGCTCAGTGGGGTCCACTGAGCAGCAGAGTGTGCACTCCTCATGGCAAAGGTTTGCAATTGTATGCAGCAGTGTGTATTATCCGACTCCCTGAAGTGCCGGCTGCTGCCGGCAGCGCTAATGGGAAATAGGGGTGGTCTGTAATGCAGCCAAGCACAGTAGTAGCCGTACCCGAACCGATGTAACCGCAGGAATGACTGGGATTCTTGCAGTGCGGAAGCAGTTCTCCCGATGTAAGGCATCCACCGAAGAAACCATCTGGACAGACACCCATGTGGATTGCATCGGGGGCATAACTCTCGAGGGTTTGGTTGTACAAGAGATTGTTGGGTACACTCCTAAGCCGCACGTGCGACGGTAGTGTGGCTGCCCAGAACCATGATGGGCGCGAATCCGGCACAACAATGATCTCCAAGCCCGTCAAGAGCTCGCACTGTTTCGCAGGGCGCAGGGCGAGACGAGGCTCAGACAAAAATGGATTCAAAGCCCGACGAGGAGTTGCCTTTTCGGTATGCAGTTCTGTGCCTCAGCCGCTGCCAGCGATTGTGTCTCACTGGCGCATCTTCCGGGATGGGGAATGCCCGTCGTCCTGGCTGTTCCGCACGTCGCGCCTCCAGACCGCCGGCAGAGCAAATCCAGAGAGACTGCATCCATCTCTACGGCACGACGCTGAAGACGTCCAACCTGGACCACATTGACATTGACGACGTGGTTGTAGCGGATACATACATCAAGTATGGTCTGCAGAAGCACTGAGATACAGCTTGCGCTTGAAGGACAGGGGGGGCACAAGGTGGAGCCGCAAACGCTTGTAAACCAGTTAGGTGCGGTTGGGAAAGCGCGGTTGAGGAGGAGGTGGTGGCAGTTGCAAAACCGTTGCAGTCGCAGTTGGAATTGGAAGGCGTAACTGTTGGGGGAAGGGCCATCAGCCCCCCCCCCCCCATTCAAGCGCAGGCCTGCCTAGATACCTTGCCCTTTGTGTGTTGCCGTTCGACACCAACATCCGCCTCCGACCTTGCCCGTAGGTCGCAGGTACGACAATCCCGACAGAATACTCCTGTGCACACACCCATGCTGGGTGCCACAACTGGGAGTGCGGTGCAGTCATTGTGCCTCTGACCGTGCCTGGAATGCCCCTCACTCAGGACGGCTAGGGACCGTGTCGCGACGCAATGCTCTGATGTGAGGAGGTTTTGGGGGTATCCTGGATCTTGCCGCGGCGGCTGTGCCCCGGATGCTCTCACCCCCTGCTGTTGTTGGGACTATTTCATGCCGTCACGGCATTCCCAAGCGTCGACAAATGGAAGCTTGTGCTTGATTGATTTTTTATCTTTTGGAAAGGCCCGCACCAGCACCATCCCTCCACATCAGGCACCACATCACACAGTAGCCCGTGGACCCGCCCCGGGGGGGTGGCCGCCATCAAGGCTGATGGAGTAACCCCGTGGGGGGGGGGAGGGGGGCAAAAAAGTTTGTGTACCTAAGGTCGGCCTCTAATTGCGCCTCCGTTTGACAAATTTCATTTTTGCTGAGGAAAAATTGAATGATTTGACTGTCGTGATGGTGCGTCCGGTGGGGATGGTCAGGGTCCCAAATCACCTCCCGACCGGGTCACCTACACCTTCGCTCAGCTCACCTTCATTCGTTAAACCCCCCCCGTCACCAAGGTACAGTCACATCGCCTGCTTTACATCCCCCCTGACACTTGACATCCAGTTTCAGATGCATCCGTTTCATTTGCATCGGTCTCAGGTTTTTGAAGCATAGCCCAAGGTTCGGTGAGAGTTTGGCCGTCTTCAGCAGCAAATTCTTCCGGAGCAACATGAGGACCAAAGAGGCGCATGAGGACCAAGCGGATCCCGTTCGTGTTCTCGACAACAAGTATCTTCGCCTTCGCGCCCCTTCGGGCAGGGCGCTTTGCAGGATTGTCGGATCCCGCTGCCGTCGGATCCGGCGGCAGGGCCGGCAAGCTGGCTCCCGGGACGAGCACGGCAGGGCCTCCACTGGGGTCCCGTCCCGTGCGGCATGGAACAAAACGGGTGTCCAGGGGACAAGGGCTGCCCGTTTTCTCTTCCCTCTCTGGCCCTGTTAGGGCCGATGACGGGGGGGGATGCGGGAAGGATACGAGGAGGACCGGGAGTTTGGGTCCATTGATGCGGTTCCGTGCAGAGGGCCCTCTTTTTTCACACCGCTCTTGAGGCCGGGACTGACCTGAATACCCAATCGTGCAGCCCCCTCGAGCCGAGGCGAGGTGCTGGGGGTATGCCGGGCAAACGTTCCTTCACAGATACACAGAAAGCGAGATGCCAGCCTACCTGTGCATTGGTCCCGCTCGTTTGCTTCTTGTTCGCGATGATTGGCATGAAGTCGCCCCCCCACCCGCAACCCCCCGACCCCATCCCCCCCCCCGTTACCTCTCCCCCGTACCTCCAAGGTGTGTGTGTGTGTGTGTGTGTGTTGGGGGGGGGGCTTCGTGCCGTATATGTTGTTTGCACCCTGATTGTCCTGAGTCTTGAGTGCAGCGCGCGACCCATCCCGCTCCGCATCCCCCACACCCTTCTGCACCGCGCGCGTGCTTATTCACCCCCCCTCCCGGCAGTCTGTGTGTGTTGTTGTCGTCTCCATCCTCCTTTGCACCGCAGGTTCATCGTCTTCCCGGTGCTGACCCCCTCGGACTGCATGCTGGTGCTGGTGTACAATTTTGCTGGGCTATATCAGGTGCGTGCATGTGTGTGTGTATGTGTGTGTGTGCGCGCGCGCGTGTGTGTGCTCCGGCCAGTTTCGGGCTGCATTTTTATTGTTTTCGCCCATTGTCGCCAGTTTGCGGCTTCGCTTTTGTTATTTTGGCCCATTTTTTTTCCTGTCTCTGTTTTTATTCATTTGGCTGGTTCCGGCCAGTGTTGGGCTGCATTATTTTTTTTTGGCCCATTCTCGCCAGTTTCGGGCTGCTTTTTTATTATTTTGGCCTATTTTGGGCTGCATTTTTTTTTAGTTTGGCCCATTTTTGTCCATTTTCAGGCTGCGTTTCTATTTCTTTTGGCCCAACCTCGGTTTGTTTTTTTCGGGCCGCAGTTTTAGAATTTTGGCCCATTTTGGCCAGTTTCCGGCTGCATATTTTTTTTGGCTCATTTTGGCCAGTTTCCGGCTGCATATTTTTTTTGGCTCATTTTGGCCAGTTTCCGGCTGCATATTTTTTTTGGCTCATTTTGGCCAGTTTCTGGCTGATTTTTTATATTTTGGGCCCGTGCCCGCCAGAGGGGAGTGCGGTGCCAGTGGCCCACCCAGTCAGGTACGTCCTCCAAGGGGGTTAGCAAGGGACCCTTCTCAGAGGGGGCTTGTGACCCTTTAGCCTATGGCTCAGGCGTGCTTGGACAGGGTCCAAGCCTCACTGTGTGAGAGATCTGCAAAACAAACCGGAGTGCAGTACTTTAATGCCAACGGAAAATTGGGCAAACATGTGGTTGCTACCGACGGTCATCATGTGTTAGCGAGTGCGTTTGGGGATTCTGGTTATCCTCTGCATCTATTACCTTCATCGTCAGCATGCAAGTAGTATTCAGCAATGGTAACCTTACAGAGTTGGCCAACATGGTGCCAAGAGAATGAATACCGGCTTCCCATTTTTGGAGGATGATTTGAACACTGAGCACACCGAGCAATGCCAGAAAGCCGTGGACGTGATGCAAATGGCAGCGTGTATTTCCGGCTAAGAACCGCTGAGAAAGTTGGTGGGTGGGGGGTTTGCGCGGTTCCATGTGGTCTTCTTGTTGTTGTCTGCGTCTTCTTGCACTGGAGCTAGGGGCGGAGCTCCCATGTCCGCGACCTGGAATGCACACCCGATCGCCCCTCCGGCCATCACCTTGTCGCATTTGTAGCATTGTGCTGCGTACCGCCCACATCTTTTTCAGATGCGACCAGGGGAGCTGCCTGTAGATGTCCACAAGGTATGTGCGCTCTTGTCAGTGGTGCACGATTCTTTGGCAGTTGGTGCCTCCTTTGACGGTGGATTGCGATGATGGTGGTTCGTGGAGTGCCCCCCATGTCGTGTGCTCTGCTCTGCCACACCGTCGCTTGTTGTTCCAGACGCTGTTTCGCATTGCTTTGCAGTATCGCGCCTTTGAGTGGTCTTTCAGCGATCCGCAACATACTGCTGACTGGCTAGGTGTGGGAGTGGGGTGTGCATGTGAAAGGGGGCTGGGGCTGGGACTGGAATTGGGGCCAGGGCTGAGGCAGAAGCTGAGGCTGGGGCTGATGCTGCGGTGAGGCTACGGCTGAGGCCGGGCCTGGGCTGGGAGCTGGGATTGAGGCCTGGCCTGACGCTTGTGCTGGTGCTGAGGCTGCATCAATCTACGTCCCCCCCCCCCCCCGCCTTCCTGCTTTGATTCTCTTCCTCTGATCCCCCCTGTTGCACAAGAGCACCCGCCATCTCAGACCTGATTCATTGATCTGCTCCTTCTGGTACATACTGTCTTTGTATGTCGTGTGTCTGTAGTCGTCTGGGTCTGGTAGTGTTTGTTTCCATTGATTTCTGAGGTTCAACCAGGCCTGCACTGGAGAATAAAGTTGCACTCTTTGCAGGTTGAGCAGTGCACTGCCTCATTTGCAATTCTGCTTTCACTGCTTTTCACTTCCACACTTGTGATCTCCTCTAGTTATATTCAGTCAATCAATCTAGCTCTCACCTCCACCTCCCTGCTTGCTGGCACATGCAGCAATCGTATCAAGGTTTGATGGGGCTGCGTTGTAGTGTAACACTCCATACCGCACCTGAGCGATCATGGGGCCTCCAAGGCCCTTGTTTTGTTTGCGAGAAGGGGTGATGAGGGCGAATGATCTGCCAGGATGATCTTATCAAAGGGGTCCCTTGCTACGCTTGTGTGGGTGCAGGGCAGGGTATGTGTGCCAGATGTGTGGGGCATGTGAAGCTAACAATGTGTCGAGCATGCATTGTGCAACGGATATATGTTTGCGGCATGTCCGGAGCATGTGAACGGCAAGTAAGAGGCACACGAGCTGTCACCAGGAAGATTATTTTCGTGCTCTGATTGCAGTGCATGCCTGTTGCTGTGGTACAAATTCCAAAGCAGCCGACCGATCCCTCTGCCGACGCGGTACTCTTGATGTTTCAGTAATACAGCCGAGTGTAGGGTGGGATCGAAATTTGATTACTGCCGGCGCTGTGCCCGAATAGTTGCTGATCAGGAGTTACCCAGTTCATATCCTGACCAGCCCTGCAACGTTTTTTATGTTCTGTAGCCAAATGTACCAGCGCCATAGTGGTCCTCGACAGTACGCATCGCTGCGATGAGCGCATTTCCGAGGTAACGCAGAAGATCAAAAGGTGTGCTCTTGTCCTGCCAAAGGCATCCGGTACACTGCTGTTTCTTCCCACGAGACATGGCCCACCAACGACGGCCCAGCGGGCAACCGGCGTGGCTTCTCGACTCGCGCTTGACATACGGCTGTGGCATAGGGCAGCCTGTTGTGGTGCTGCGTCAATCCATCCTGGAGCATCCTGGAGGTGCCCGCGTCATGACATCTTTCGAATTCGTGCCCTCGTCCGCGATCACAAAGCTCAAAGCCTTCACATGCAGTTCCACAGCAGCACAATAGCCCCGTTGTTGCCGGAGGTGCCCCCCCTTCTGCTTCCTCCCTGTGCTTTCTCCATGCTTCAGATATCTTCACCGCCGGTATAACTGGGAATGTGGAAGAGAGGGGCCCGTTGATATTCCTGTTGAAGTGAACGATTGCTTCGCCCGGATTATGGCTATGCCCGTGATAAGTCTTAAGGTGTGTTGCAGTGCTGTGTACGGGTGTTCGGGATGGGTGTCGTATCGTGCGGTTGTGTATTTGTGGTGGACGGTGGTGGTGTGTGGTGGTATTGTGTAGGTATGTGGTGTGATGGTGGGGTCTCTTGGTGTTGCAGTGATATAGTGCGGTGACGCTGTCTTGGGTTGTTGCGTGGTCGTGCCGTGTTGTGATGTGGTGTTGTGTAATTGTGTTGTGTGGTGTCGCTGTGGGGCCATGTTGTGTGTTGGTGTAGCGTGGGTGTGTTGTGTACCGTTGTCGTGTAGTTGTGTTGTGTGGTGGTGCTGTGCCTGGGAGTGGCGTCATTTCAGGGCCATTTCATGGGTTGTTGTGCCCTCTTGCCATTGGCCTAGTGTTTGCGCGCTTCTGCGAGAGCAACGCTAAAATTCCACAATTTGACTGAAACAACACCGAGTGTTACTCTGACGAGGGCGTTGTTCGCATGCGACGTGAGAAGACAGCAGCAGTGAGAGCAAAGCAAAGGAGCATTGAGGTCCAGACCACCATGCCCCTCCCCCAAAATGGGGCTAGAGGGCTCGTGCTCACCCTAACTGAACTCGCCCCCCCCCCCCCTTTTGAAAACCCACGAGTTCGACCAAACCAAACCGGACCTGGTGCGACTGCTGCTCAGTGAATACTCCTGCCCCCAGGAGGCGGTGTGTGTGGTCGAGGGCTCTTGTACCCGATCCCGCGAGGTCAGCGATATCCAACAGAACGCACCCCAGCCCGGCGGAGGTTACTGTACGTCGTGGCTGTGTCAGTGTTTGAGAAGGGTTGCCAGCAGACTTGGGTGGAAGGGGGCGGATCGACTGCCGTCGTCAGCGGCGGTGCTCACTCAGCAATGGCGCCGACCCAACGCAATGCAACCCCCGCACAACGGGGCTTCCTCTGCTGCTCTGGTGGAACTCCGCGCAAAATAACCCCCGTTTTGCACCATCCGACAGGGGAGGACTGCCCCTAAGCAACCGTCTTAGGGCGGCTTGGGTGGCCCCACTCACGCCCCACCCAAGGCTCTCCTGAGCTCTGCCAAAGCCCGAGCGCAGCGGGTGCCCAAAGCGCCGGACCTACTCCGTAGTCTTCCGCATCACCAGCGGCATCTTATTCAAGCTCGGCCCTTGCGTCTTTATTGGATGCGTTTTTTTGGACATTTGATGTGTTGCTTTTCTTGCATGTGCTTTGCAATTTGGCCTGGGCCGGTGTCATTTCCCGGTTTCTTCTGATTTTTGACGTGTGGGTGCTGCAGGGGGGGGTAACCCCCCCCCCCCGCCCTCCAGGGCCCCCACAGCTGCTCTTTTCCTGACCGCAACTGCAAGCTTCCATGGCATTTGTAACCGACAGTAACCGCCCTCAGCGGATTGGGCACCCTCTCCAAGCACCTGACCAACCGCTTCTGGAACCTCCTCTGACGCCTTTTCCCTTCTAACGCACTCCTGGTGCTGCAGAAACAAAATCTCATTCAGTACTCGACCCCTGACGTTCGCATTTGTTTGAAGCATTGCATCAAGTTGTCACTGAGATGGGGGCTTGGGTCGACGCCATTGGTGGGTGAGCCTCGCGCCCGGTCGCTTGGGAGCTCCGTCGGTTCTCAGACGGCCTCGGGATGCCAACTGAGAATAGTTTGGGGTGGTAGTGGAGCACCCTCCAGGCTTCACTGTATGGGGATGGCTCAATGTGACGCCGCAGGGATGGGTGTGGACGCCATGGGGGAAGAAGGCCGTGTATCTCAAAATGAGCAGCACCCCCTTCCCTTTCCTTTTCGACCAACAGTCCTTGGTGCTGGGGGGCAGGCAGTGCGGGGGCAAGCGTTGACCCGACCCTGAGCGACCGTTTGCTCTCTACAGGTGCCCTTCGGAGCTTCGTGTATGCACCTGGTCCACAATTTGGAAATGTTTGCGTGCACTCCGCTGCACAAATTATGGGACCAGAGGCCGCTGATTTTTGTATGTGGCTGTGAGAGTCGCGTTTGGGAGGTGGCCAAGCACACACAGTGCCTTGGTGTGGAGTGGGCCCATTAGAGTGTGCCGCGCGCTCCGGGTGCCATGTGCCGCGTCTGCGTTTGCCGCCCGGAATAAGCCACAGCAGAGCGATATCATAGCAGAGTGAAGTGCCATCGCAGGGCATGTGGGCGCTTTATGCTCCGGGAGTCAGGAACGGAGGGAGGGACGGCGAACACGAGCAAGCAATGGAACGACAGGGCAAAGACGCCGGCAGTCTGGCAGGCAGGCAGAGAAGGAGGGAGGGATGCAGGCTGGCAGGTAGGGAGGGAGGGAGGCAGGGCAGGGTGGGGCGGTGGGAGGGAGGGAGAGCGGGCGGGTGGGCAGGCATGCGGGAGGGAGGGAGGGAGGGAGGGAGGAGGAGGAGGAGCTCTAGCGTTGGTCCCATGTACGCCGGGCCTTTGCTTCGTCCCTCCCGGGTCCCAGGGGAGGGATTCCTCCGTCTTACCTCTGCCGGAGCAAGACGAATCTGGCTGCACACCTGAGGGTGCTCCCCCTGGCAGGCCGTCTAGGTCGCAGAGTTGGCGAGCAGCAACGTTACGGTTCGATCCACTGTAGGGTACTCTGCCTGCAGCCTTGACAACCCCATTCCATCCGAAGTGATTTTCTAGGGAGCAGCCAAGGTCATGCGTTGGGTCTTCTAGGGGCTTCACCTCCGGCTTAGGAACGTCGTTGGGCTGTGAGAGACGCAGCCCGGCACGACTCGTCGTGTTAGCAGATCCCCGCCACCACGTCACGATTGCTGTCACAGGAATACGCCTTGGTGCATCTCGTTTCTCCAAGGTTGGGCTACTCTTGGTTGTTGCCACCCCTGAGCCTGCCCCGGCTTTCCCGTTGCCCCCTGCCACAGGCAACAGGAGCCATCGCCACGGCGGCGGTAGGCATTCACCCGGAGGAGGCCTCGGTGTGGCATTGGGGTTTGGTTAGTGGCTGCGCTGCTCCTTGTACCTCCCTAAGACACAATACCCTTGCACTGGGCATCATGATGAGAGGCGCAAGAAGGCCGGGTGCAGCCCCCACCAAAGGCTGGGTACAGCCCCCACTGTGGTGTCTTGAAAGGTGGCCTGGAGGAGCACCACGGTGAGGCCGACCGGAGAGTGTTTGACAGAAGAAGACCGCGGACCACAAGCGAGAGGCGCATGTGGCGGGCCACTTCCCGTCCTTGAGAGCGAGAATGGTGTGAACGGACCATAGCTTCCCGGCTGAGTCGGCAGTTCGGTCGACGTGGAACCCAGAAAATTCTCATTGCAACGTGGAGAATTCAAAGAAAGTTCTCGTCCCCTACCCAAAGTGTGATGCTACACGGTGCTGCTAAGTAGATCTCTATTTCAATCATTCCCATTGAGGAATTCAACACCCTCAAACAGGAATCAATGGCGAACAGGAAAAAACCAGATTCAGCGGATCAAAAGAAACCTTCTTATGCGCAATCAATGAAGCAAACTGTATGATCCTATTCAGAATAGGAGAACCTTTGGATGTGGAGCTAGGCACACGAGGCCGTCACGTTGACCTAGAGAGGAGTCGCGTGGCAGATGACAGTCACAACGCATCACGAATGGATATCACTGGCCTGTCCCTGGCAATGCGTGTGGGCAAGCCGCCCCACAGCTACCATCTTGAGGCTTTTATGCTGGTGCCAAGTCTCCAGGAGGGAGGGAGGGAGGGAGAGAGGGGTGACATTCACAGAGTGCTCCAGCGTGGGACAGTGCCATTCACAGAGCGCCCCTGTGTGGGGCCATGCCATTCACAGAGAGCTCCAGCACGGGGTAGTGACGTTCGCAGAGCGCCCTGTGAGGTACACGGTTTGTGAGGGCGGGGAGGGAGGGAGGGAGGGAGGGAGGGAGGGAGGGAGGGAGGGAGGGAGGGAGGGAGGGAGGGAGGGAGGGAGGGGAGGAAGGGAGGGGATGAGGCGGCCGGGCAGGCAGGAAAGGATGTAGTGCGTAAGGGAGGCAAGCAAAACCAAGCGATGCATGCAGTGTCACCGGCTCTTGAATTGTCAAAATGTGGCGACGAGCAGACACACTCACGGTGCTGCGGGATCACGTCCAGTGGATGCATTCCTGGTGCTGTGGGACAGTGGAATGATCCCACTGCTTTGGGATGGGTGGTGTGGCCGCAATGCTGTGGGATCAAGACCACAACGATGGGGTTGGAATATCCTCTCTGTCCATTTCACATGTTACGACGAGGAGGTAAAGAAGCCTGTTGTTTGATCCAGAATTTTGCCACCGGTTACATTAAAAGTGTGTGTTCCCATTGATAGGTTTTCGAAGCGGGGCTGTGGTCAGTAACAGCTTCAGGTGTCAGGCACCCTCCGCCGGCGCGTACGCTTTTCTCTTCAGATGAGACGCAGGACCCTCTTTGACTACGATGCGGAAGCCATTGACGAGAAGCGGCATTTCTTCAAATCGATTGTGGAGGTGTCCGAAGCGTCGCTGTGCTCTGCTCCAGCCGCTAGTTTATGTCTCTGAAATACTTCTGGGATCTGCAGACGATTTCGCATGCCGTCATGGAGCCTTTTCCAAACCCGCGTGCGCTCTACCATAACGCAGCAACATAACCTTACGCGTTACAGTTTGTTCAATCGCGCGTTGGTCCCCGTTCCACTGCGTTCTGTGCCCTGAAAAAGGTGGATCATCACAGTTTCACCCTGCCTTGCTGCACAGTACCCACCTGGGGCCAAATGAAGGTTGCCAAAACAGCATCGGGCGCGTGATAATACAAGGGGGAGGGGTTTGACTACCTCTGCCCAGCAGCCTCCCTTCCCCTTTGGGGATTTGGGTTGGGGATATGCAGCCTGCATATCCACAACAATGGGCCAAAAAATACTGCAGCCCGGGACTGGCCAGAATCGGCCAAAGGAAATAGAAATACGGCCTGAAAATGGACAAAAAATGGGCCAAATGAACAAAAAATGCAGCAAGGCGTTCCTGCGGGGCTTGTTTCTGACCTCCGAGTCCGGCACGTGGCATACATCGCGTACAATACGCATGTCATTGTGTTTGGTCCCCTAAAGACCGTAAGTTCAAGACCTCCCGGGCTCGCACTTGTCCGATGGCGGTTGGCGGTAAAGTGGCGGCGGCAGGTGGTTCAATGAGGGCGGTCAGCAGCCCCCCAGTGACGGCCGTCTGGCGGGGTTTGCAGGAGCTTCGCCGTCAAGTGCAACAGAAGCAAGAAGCCGGTGACGTCGCATACATCGCCATCACGTCCTCGGAATACGTTGCGCAGGTGTGCGCGTTTGGTGAGCGGGTGCCATGTCCCCCGTGTGCGGGGGACTGTGGGACATGCTCCGTCTAGGGCCACCCGGGGGGGCGGGTGACCGCACCGATGGGGACTGTACCGACCACCCAAAGGGACGCCGAGGCCGGGGGGGGGAGACCTAATTAAAGTGAGCTAAGCGAAGGTGTAGGGGGCCTTGGACCCCCCCCCCAGGGGGGGCGGGGGGGCATAGATGCCTCGCAATGATAACCCTAAGCCTTTTGACTGTACATGCGTTGGGGCGTTCTGGAGGGGGATCAACAGATGGTTTGCGAGAGAGAGCCCCCCCCCCCCCCCCATCACTGGGCAGGGCCGAGAAAGCGGCTGCGCAGGGCTGCGAACGAGCGGCCTGCTTCGCCGTTGTCGGAGTTACCCCCCCCCCCCTTTCCCGGGGATCCGGTCTTGCCAGAGCCGTTGGACGGTGGGGGGGCTTTGGCACGTCACCCGAGCCCTGAAGGGAGGAGGGGGAAGGGGAGGGGGTCTAAGAGAGGGGCTCCAACGCCCTCCCCCGTGCGCAATGGCGCCCGATCGCCTGTGAACCCCCGAGACCGGCACACGGCGGTGCACAAGTGTCGTGCACCGCCGATACACCGTCGTGCGCCTGCCGCACGATGGTGCACAGCCGTTGTGCTGGACCCTCCTTCACTCCGTGGCCGGGGCGGAGGGGGCTTCCCAGGGATGCATCCCCAGAAGCGGTTCGATAGGCGGTTGCAGCAGGTTGCTAAAGCTGTTACCGTCGGTTACAAATGCCATTGACGCTGGCACTTGCCGTCAAGGAGACACCAGCCGGGCATAGGCTGGGCGCCCTGCAAGTGGGGGGGTGGGGGGGTACCTCCCCCCCTTTCCAATGCATCCCTGGCTCCCCGTACCCTCACAACCACCCTTCACATCCAAAACGGCAGTCATCTACACGCCGACCCCTTTGGTTAATGCTCAAAATGGGCTCCTCCGCTTCGGTGCCCAACAGCCGGAGAGACGTGGACATGGAGATGGACATAGAAATGGATGTAGGCACAGAGATCCAGACCGGCATAGACACGCGCATACACATGCGCATGCCTCCCCCATTTCCCCCAATTTCCCCCATTTCCCCCATTTCCCCCATTTCCCCCATTTCCCCCATTTCCCCCATTTCCCCCATTTCCCCCATTTCCCCCATTTCCCCTCACCCCCCCTCCCCCATTTCCCCCATTTCCCCCATTTCCCCTCACTCCCCTGCCCACGCGGCGGGGGTTGGGGTCCGGACCTGGACTGACCACCCCCCGTGACTTAGAGACGCCGAGACCGCTCGGCGCGGGGCTCCGCATTAGTGTGCTGTCCCGAGCACGTCCTGCAGTCGTCAGCGGTGTGCCCTCGTACCCGCACTGGCCCTCTGCCTCCGCAGGTGCAGTACGACGCAGAGGTGTTCCGCCGAGTGCAGCCGGTGGTGTCCAGGTGTGACGCTGCTCCCCCAAGCGCCTCCAGGTCCACTCAGATGCCCTTCAGACCCGCACACGTCCCGAGTTGCGGGCACTGGTCAATGCCGTTTTGTCGGAGCAGCGGAACTTCCCGGTCTGCGGCTCAGTCCGGCTGCTGCGGCTTCTCAGAGGGCCACTGGCTTGCGACAACAGTTTTGTCACCCGAGCCCCTTCCCCCAACCCCCGCCACGACTCCTTCTTTTGGCCCTCCCCCGCGCAGGCGCAACCCCCCCCCCCCCCCGTGAGCACGGGTATCCGTCTGCCCCGCACGACGGTCGTGTCGGCGCCCCCCCCCCCGCGCGCACAAACGGAGCATCTATTCTTTTTAGGTCTGTCCCCCCTTCGCGAAGTGGGCCACCGCCAGCTCAACGCACTACTCGCCGGGGGGGACCCAGCGGATGCCCATGCCGTCCTGGCCCCAGACCGCGATCTCGTGGCCCGGAGCATTGGCTGCACGGGGCCATCAGCGCGACAGGCGCTTCCCGCCCCCTCTGCGAGGGTCGGCAGCGACAGCCACAGCACCGCATAATGTGCTCTGCACCAACTCCAACTCCCTCCATGGCCCCCTCCCTCACTCGCTCCCTCCCTCCCTCCCTCCCTCCCTCCCTCCCTCCCTCCCTCCCTCCCTCCCTCCCTCCCTCCCTCCCTCCCTCCCTCCCTCCCTCCCTCCCTCCCTCCCTCTCTCCGCAGGGAACCCATAACGCCTCAAGAGAGGCGATGTGTTTACACGGCATTATCACAAATTATACAGGTACAGGACGACAACAGACAGTGAAGAGAACCAGAGACGTGATGCGCACAGGTGCGACAAGCAAGCAAACAAACAAGCAAGATACACAACAGCAAGCAAAGGAACACAAACACAGGCAAAAGGAAATAAGACCAGGCGCATGAACCTGGCACCTGATATGGCGGCGCAAAGACCTGCCATAGTAAGCAGGCATTAAGACCCGAGAGATGAAACGGGCAGGCATACCACAGGGCACACAACACACTCCAACACACACCGGCCCAGCGCAACAACACTGGTATGTTACTCAGGACGCACAAGCGGAAGCTGGCGATCCGGTAACAAGGCCAAGAGGCAGCGATTCGAACACCGCAATGGTGGAGTCGACGCGCATGAGCAGCCAAGAGGCAGCCCGCGAACGGCGTGATCATGGCCCGGAAAGCCGAAAAATTCAATGACAGACCGCAGATGCCATAGAGAGAATGAGAGACAATCATAATACACACGATAAACATATGGATACACGCACAGAAGGGACAAGCACAAAGCACAGGGGGCAAGAAACAACAAGGGGCACCACGCAACCCCACACCCTCGTACAGATCCACATGGCGTCGGTCCCAGGGTCCCCAGGACAGCTCGCCAAAGTCCTCACACTGAATACATTTGTCCAGTGGGGAGACACTGAAGTGCGCCAAGGAAAAGAGCTGATTCAATGGAAATCAGTGGACGATGAAGAAAGATGGGTGGACCTGGCGATTGCCATGCATGAAGGGGCGGTGCCTGCCAAACTAATGGCACTTTACACCATACCAAAGGAGGGACTCACGGACACAGCCAGGGCTGCCATGGCCCTACGGGACGAACAGGTATGTGTCCAATCCTACCACGCAGCACTGGAGGCCATCACGGAAGAGCAAATCACAGAGATCCAAAGAACAATGAAATGTGTAGGAGCGGACATGCAGACATTGGAAGGATTGGGAGATCACCACCAGCTGGCGGTAGCACAAGAAGTCCAAAGGATGGCCAAAGGAGAAGGAAGTAAAGTGATCGGCAACAAACACCTCCAAGTGGGTGGAGAACAAAGTACGCACCAAGCATGGAAGAAGCACATAGCCAACGTGGCGCGCATGGCTGGATTTGTGGCAAAAAAGCCTGGGGCGGACAAGCCACCAAACAAGAAGCCAGCGGTGGAGCCCGAAGATGAAAGGGGCATATACATCCAGCGACTTCTTGATGAACAAGCAGAGCTGGTAACACAATTGGAAGAGCAAAAAAACAAGCGCCGGACAAGGGCATCGCCGAGCAAAGAGGAGCTGACAGCAAAGCTGAAGCAAGCAGAAAAGGCGGCGGCAAAAGCACAGAAGGATCAACAAAAAGAAAGACTACGACAGCAGTTGGCGGAGATGGAGGAAGACAGCTCTGAATCTGAGGATGAGACAGACCGCTTGATGAGACTGCTGCAGAGCAAAAAGGAGAAGCACAAGGCCAAGGACCAAGATCAAGCGGGCGATGTGGGGAAAAAGAAAGGGAGCGAAAAAGAGAAAGAAACGGATATGAGGCGAATGATCCGCAACCTGAAACGCAAACGAGAGCCGGATGAGGATGAAGAAGACAGCGAGGACAACAAATACGTGGACATCACGGAGGAACAGCAAGCGCTGAAGGTGATACAGCTGACAGGAATACGCTGAGCAACCCCAACCGAGTGGCACAATTCATCAATGAAAAGTTCAAATTCCACAACCTGGCGGACATGTGGCCGGCGCTATGTGTTGTGGTGGATGGCAAAAGTGAAAGACCGCTGCTGCTGGCGGTGGATGCGGCCAGCTATGAGGCATACATGGGAGGAAGAACGATGAGGCAAGCAGCCCTCAAAGGAGTGGCCATGTCCATGAAAGTGGAAGAGTGCCGATGGGGTACAGTGACATGCCACATAGCCAAGGATCAAGCCACACCGGTAACGAGAACAAGGCCAAGCAAAGGAGGAGACCCGGCGATCAACATCACGTCAGCAGGTCTCAGTGGGACCCTGGGCCGACTTGTTATCCTCACAATGGCGCCACACACACCCACAACACCGTTCATATCTATATGGGGGATGGGGGAACAAGAACGCACAGGGGGACCAGTCATGTTTGATATGCACATAGACGAGCACATGCTGAAACAGGCAGTACAATATAAAGGGATGTGGGTACAGAAGGGTGGCACCAGGGCCTACACAGCGGAGGCAGCGAATGCAGGCAACAAGCCAAAGCACACCATGCAAGTAGGGGGGAGCCGGCCACTGCACCCAGGGGTATTGGACACCCCGGGAATGTCCATGGCATGGGAGTATCGTCGCACCACGAGTGGGCGGCCACAAATGGGCCAAACCCTGAAACAACCACATGGACCAGTGGTGAACCCCCGCATGCACCCCTGGATGATCACGGGCAATGAACGCACACAAGTGGCACACAGGGTGGCCATAACCACTCTGGGACTGGAATGGCACATGAACCCAGACGGTGTCAGCAGGCACTGGAAGAGCATCCAGCAACGAGGTCGGCCACAACACATTACACTCACAGCACAAGCACACAGGGCGGAGACAGTGCACACAGTAGAGTCAGGGGACATGGAGTTTGGGGGAGCCATGTTTCGCCTACAAATGTCCCACGATTGGTGGAGACACTATGGAGTGCAAAGATACACTGCACAGGGGATCATGGGAACGGCAGGGGAATGGGTGCTGCCAGCATATGATGTATTTGTACTACAATGGACCATCCTGCGCAAAAGAGTGTGGCGCAGAAAAGATGGTGGTAAAGGAAGGAAATGTGCACAGGTATGGGCGAGCATGAAAGGCAATGAGAGAGCCTTGTTTGAAGAGTGGGCCAGGGCCTGGGGCACAAAGGAGGAGGACATGTCCACAATGGAACTGCGATGCACAATAACACACAGCGATGGGCACACCATTTGCAGTGCGTACCTGCACCCACAAACACAACTGCCCCAGATGCACTATACGACATCCATATGGAGTGGGATGCCTAAGATCCTGTCACAAGGGCGGGGAGGGAAGGTAACCATAACAGGCATGTTTGTCAATGCGCAAAGCATGACGGCAAGCAAATGGCAAGAGATAAAGACAGTGGCACTACGGAACAGAGCCACCCTTGTGGCGGTGGCGGAAATATGGGGGGTGGAGAAACGAGACCCCCTGTTCATGGGGTACAAGAGGCGAATATCCAAGCACATGGGGGTCGGGAAGGGGATTGGGGTGTGGATGCATACAGATAGGGTCACGCACATGGAGAAAGTGCATGACGACAGATGGGCCATGGCTGTGTTGGCACGAATGGCACACCACACCATACTGCTCATAGTAGTGCACATGCCACAACGCAATGCACCAGGTGACTACGCCAAGTGCCTGCAAACACTCACGGCAGTGTACGCATTGCATGCATATGTGCAATGTATCATATGTGGTGATTGGAACAGATATGTCCCCACACACACACCCACAGCACAGTGGATGCAGGACAGAAGAATGTACACGCACACCACAGGACATGAGGCGAGAGACCATAAAGACTGGGTGATCACGTCCCAAGCCATGGAGCCGGAAGTGGTGCACTACAGTGAGGGAGTGGCGGACCATCCGCTGGTGCAGTTTAAGGTGGGGGTAGGGAGGGGGTGGGACAGTGACACCGCACCGGTGGGACACAAGCCCACAGGAGTCAATGCGTGGGGGCCGGGGGACAGACAGAGTTGGGGCACGGTGATGGAGTGTGTCAGTGGGGCAGGACTCACCGTGCAGCAATGGGTGGCCATGTGCCGGGAGGTAGTGGCAGCAGTGGATGAACTACGGGTGCAAAGGCAAGCGGAACAATCCATCAGAGAGGCCATGCAACAGGAGAGTCAGGGGGGGGGAGGGGGGACGGGGAATTGGGTGGACGTGCCGGAGGTGCTCACCATGCTACATGATAAGGTATGGCTGGCGAAAATGCAAGAACGCCATGTCCTGGAACAGATACAGCAAACGGGGGCCACCACCAAAATCCTGAGGATCAAGAAAGCAAGCAAACTGGTCCAGCTCACCAAGGTATGGGACACCACGACACACACAGTGGCCACGGGAGAGAAAGTGAAGGAGGTGGTGGCGAAAGAGGCACAGAGAAAAAACACTCTGCCAACAGCCAGCCCAAGTGTGGAGTGGGTCAGCAGGCACACACCAACGGGAGAAGACAGGGGATGCTATGACAAAGTGACCAGAGTAGAGAGGGCCAGGGTGACAGAAGAGTCAGCAGGTGAGGTGAGACACACACTCGGGTACCCCATGCAGTATGGTGAGGGCAGGGAGCTGGCAAGGGCGCAACGCAACCTAACGGTAGCGGCGGATGGAGTGGCGGCAGGGCTGTCCATCCACGCAGAGCTGGCATACCAGCACATGCAGGCGAAGGTTCTGCTAACCCCCATTGACAAACTGCCAGCAAAATGCACCAGATTTTTGCACCTGCCTTTTGAAAAACAGCCGGGTATCGTTTTAAACAAACACACACGACCCATCATGCTGGGATCGGCAATACCCAGGCAGGGGCAGAAGCTGCTCCTCATGAGGAGCCAGAGGTACAACACCCCGGAGGACCTGCACATGTTGCAGCATGCGATCCTAAAGGGCCTGAACTGCCAGCACTTGCGGCGGCTAACCTACACCAGCATCTTCACACAGCTAAGGGATACAGGGGAAATCCTCTTAATGTTCCTGGACCTCAGCAATGGGTATGGGCAGACAGACAGAGAACTGGTGACCAAACAGGTGACGCAAGGAGGGAATCCGCAATGGGCGTGGAGGCAACAAAGCCAATTGTATGCACACATCACGGCCTACGTGGTGACGGCCATGGGCCTTTCCATGGCGTACTCTGTGACGGGGGGACTGGTACAGGGTGGGGGCATGGACCCCTATTTTTACATCTGGAATTCTCTGTTTCTGGCAGGACCAGGGATCGGGGAGGGGGGGATCTCACTGAGACTGTGGGAGTCCATGGCACGCCTACACATACAGTGTGTGGTGGATGATACCACACTATGGGGGGCCACAACGCAAGGCCTACAACACAGCGTGAACAGAACCATAGCAGTGCTCAAAGCCATGAATGCGGCGTGCAACCCCGACAAGTTTGGCCTCATCCATTATGCATACCGCAACCACAAAATCACACCACAGCCCTCCACCATCCAAGTGGAAGGAACCACGGTACACGCGGCCAAGCGTACCAAGTACATCAAGTTCCTGGGGGGCAATGCAAATGTGCTCACGGCAGCGGGGGAAGACATCCAGGGAATAAGGAAACATGCACGCCACATCACAGCACAGGCATGCAGGCATGTACCCTCGCTGGCCATATTGAAGGCCCTAGTGGCCGGATGCATACTGGCCAGATGGCTATACAAGCGCAGTGTGGGGTGGCCACAGCATGTCAATGGGAGGGGGCATGCAGGGGAAACCAAGACAGTACTGGGCATCATGTGCAACACCATGCGGCGAACACTATACCTACCCCTGAAAACCCCCAAGCAATTTTTTGTGCATGCAAAAGGCTTGGCGGTGACACCACCACTGCAAGCATTTTGGGAAAACAATCTGATGGACATGTACAAAACAGCGAATGCCAAACACCAATGGGTCAGGGAAACCACCCAAATGGCAATCATCCGGCCGTGGGGAGGAATGGGAGCGCTACGGGGGGTGGATACAGACTATGACAAGCTATACCGCTGGTGCACAGAGCACCAATGGAAGCCGGTGATACACCATGAGGGAGCACAGTGTGACACATGGGAATGTCATGCAAGCGTGAAAAGCATACCACACAGAGTACTAGTAGTAGTGGGGGATGTGAGTGGCAAACAAGGAGAGACGATATGGGGCCTGGGGGCAGTGGCCAGTGACCTGCATGGCACCATAGTATGGGAAGGGCAAGCATGGATGGATCTCATGCATGGCAGCACAGATGTACTGGAAGCCACAGCGGTGGTGGAGGCATGCAGGGCGATACACAGGGCGACGAGCACCAGAGGGGAGAGCGTCGACCTGGTGCTGGCCTTTTGTGACAACAAAGGGGCGGCAACAGCCCTGGCACACCACACACTCACACACAGGGGGGGCAACCTCATGGATCGCACAGTGTGTGACTTCTACGACTTAGCACAGAGCATGCCACTCAGAATGGGATGGTGCCCAGCACAGCACGACACACAGTTACAAGGCGTGCTGGCCATGGCCAATAAGGCAGCGGACACCAAGGCCAAACGAGCACAAAGACACAGGGAGGGCAGCCACTGGACCATGCCGCAGGCATGGGTGGCAGGGCACACATTCGCATGGTACCACAAAGGGCGTAGGGTGATGGGCATAAAGCGCATGGTCAGGGACAGCATGGTGCAGGCAGGAGACTCAGTGCCGTCAGAACAGGGGTACACACCAATGGAGCATGTGCAGGAGAGAAGAGAGGATGCCAGCCTGCGACACCAGTGGGCTCAGTGTACATTTCGCCATCCCAGAGACCAGGCGAGTGCCCTGTTGGCGGCATTTTTTGAAAACACCAGGGACATGTACATAGACACGGAAGGACACGGGGAATGTGAAGCGTGTAAGGGAACATATGCATGCAGAGTGACACATGCACACCAAAGATGCCCCAACCTGTGGCACAGTGTCGTACAGGGCATGGGGGCTATTGCGCGAGTGTGCGCAGAACACACCAAGCGGGGGGTACAAATACGCCAAGTGTGGGGGGGGGTACAGCTCACGGGACAGGGCACCACAGTGCTACTGCTATGGGTACCGCCTAAACACAGCTGGTGGTATGAGCAAAGCATGCACACAGAGGGTATCACCCTGTGGCCCATGTACACAGCGTCGGTGCCCAGCACGGATGTGGTGGCAGCGATGCAAGTGCTCAGTGTGGAGCCCGCGCGCCACATATGTTTACGCATCATGCACACACAAGGCATGTATATATGGCATACAGCGACTGCAGACACAGAGCTGTGGAAAGAGTATTGGGCCCTGCTTGCAGGGCAACACTACGCGGCTATGATGCACACAGATGACAGGTGCAGGTACCAGGAAGGGGAGGGGCAAGAGACCACCATCCCAGCACCACTGCTATGGGCATTGCTCGCAGCAGTATGGGGAACTAAAGTGCGGCTGGCAGCAAAGGGGGTACAGAACATGCGGCTGTGCAGCATCCAACATGCAGCGTGGGGTTCCCACAAAAGGATAGGAAGCCTGCCCCTAGAGGGCTTACAAAGGGTAACGGCGCCACCCTTTGGGATGGGCCTGTGCTACATAGCTATCACCAAGGAAGGAGTTACACCGCAGCAGAGGCAGTGGTATGAGAGGGCGGAAGCCCAATGCAAGGTGATGCGACGAGTAGTATGGGAGGGACACCGTGCATACATGGTCATATGCCTAACCGGGGGGGCCCAGGCGACAGAATGGGCCCATGCAGTGCAACAGGCGATTGACCGTGTGCAGGTGACCTAACCTCACTGTCCTGCAGGTGGCAAGGGAGGAGCCAAGCGACACCTCCAGTATCCGCAAGCAAGAATGTGGGGCCCCACACCATGGGGCAACCAGGGAAAAGGAAAGGGTAAAGGGTGGCAATGGTGAAAACAATGGTGAAAGCAGCGCACATGCACAGACAATGAGCCAGTACGTGGATGCATGGAAGAATGAATGAATGCGACCGCTCAGTGCGTGCTCCAGTGCGTGTGCCGGGTAAGGGATGAGGAGGGAAAGCAGTGATAAGCCGAGGAAACACAGCAAAAGCAACGGGCCCTGGGCAGACGGTGTAGCGCACCGGAACAAGCGCAGTGCATCCATCCATCCATCCATCCATCCCTCCCTCCCTCCCTCCCTCCCTCCCTCCCTCCCTCCCTCCCTCCCTCCCTCCCTTCCTCCCTCCCTCCCTCCCTCCCATCCTCCTCCTCCTCCCTCCCTCTCGTTCCCTACCGTTGCAGATACGCAGCAGCGCTGGAGTTTCTGATGCCTTCAGAGGACGCCGAAGAAGTATGCCCTCTGCCTGTCCAACGCCCCGTGCATGCGGTCCGGTGATACTATTTTCACAGTCGCAGAGCTTGATCTCGATCCATAACCACAGTCTGAGGGTTTTCTGAAAACTGTTGTCCATCCAACTTCCTTTGGCAAATATTGGTCCCCAAATCGTTGGAAACCGGTCCAAAGAGTCCCTGCCAAGAGGCGGGGCTTAGAAAAGGGGCTCCTTGGCCTCCCACCTCTGACATTGAAATGTTCATCCACCCCAGCGGGGTTGCAGCTGATGCCTGCTCAAGAAGTATACAGGAGCGAGACGCAACTATGACGTACAACCCATCTCCCTTGTTGACCTTGCAAAGAACCGGCAAAGCAAGAAAAGCAGGCAAACAGCAGAAAGCTCCGGAAACTTGTGAATTCCTTTGATTTCTCCTGCTCCGCAATCACTTTTGCGGACATCACTAGGTGGTGCGTCCGTATCTTTTCGTGCGTTTACCGCTGTCTGCAAATGGGGACCCCATTGCGCAGACCATTGTCCTCCCGCCGTGCCTGTGGCGCACCCTGAAGCGCCGTAGCATTCAATCACGTGGGGCAGCTTCACACGGCTGGGGGAGATTTGTGCGCAAGTGTACAACCGGCATTGTTCACCCCACGCCCGCCGCGGCAAAAGCATGGCACCACCACTGGGCACTCCAGGAGCGACCAGCCAAGAAGAAGAAGGGCGAGAAACCTAAGAAGCTCTGAAACCTCCACCCGAAGCCGTGTAAAATCTGCACTGCCCGAGGCAAGCGGCAAAGTGCCATGCTATTGAGCAGGCAGCGTTTGAGCTGGTGGTAGCTTATGCAGGCGCAGCAGCCGGTTTAGAGGTGCACTGCAGCGTGGCAACACTGTCACGTGGTAACACCACAACATGACCGCACTGCGACACCGCAGCGTTGCAGCGTGACTGCAGCGTAGATCGCTTACCGCTGCAACACAGCTGCACTGCGGTGTACTACGGGTCTAAAGTGCAACACTGCAGCGGTACAATGCAGCCATAACACCGTTGCAGTCTACCGTCACTGTAGCACCGCTTCGGGACCCGGTGTAGGCTCTTGTTGGGGCATACGAGCGTCGCCATGAAGCAACTCAGTCCATATGACCCAAAATTGGTGGAATTTCATGCGACGCACATGAACTTTAAGGCGCAGTGGCTCAGTCCAGGTGACCCAGAACCGTGGCAGTCTCCTGCTTGGTCGATAAGTGTCGATGCGAAACAGGTCAATCCCAAAGACCAGTGCAACTTGCCGTTTCCGGACTACAGTGGGACAGCGCTGCGTGACTGCAGCCGTGCAGCAACACTGCACGGCACTGCAGCACTGTACAGCACGTGTTCGACGTCACCGGAGGGCGTCACCGCCGGTCGTTGACCGCCCACCGCCGGCGGTTAATGGCCAATTTTTCGTTCGTCAAGTGCCAACTGTGAGTGAAGGGTCCGTTTTACCAACGACAAACCGCAGATGGAGGGTTTGAGACGTTGCGGTGCGTTATGCCCGGGGGCAGTCTTTGTGGTGGTGTGCGCTGTTGTCGGGTCATTGTAGATCAACGAGTTTTCTCTTGTTTTGTGGCCTAAGTAACCCCCGTGCGCGCGACTGCCGCCTCCTCTGAATACTCAGTGCGACTCAGCCTTTGCTTTCACGTATGCACGCACACCAGCGGGCGATGTGTGTGTGCCTGTGTGTGTGTGTGTGTGTGTGTGCAGAGGCCCGTCCCTCTCATCAGGTTCTGTTGCAGGCAACATCAGCACCGCCGCCGCCGGCCCCTCCGCGGAGGCCGCCGCCGCCACCGCCACCGCCGCCGCCGCCTGCACCCCCCCCGCCTCCAGCGACATGGATTGCGGTGACCCCCCGCACTTCTCCGGGTTCGACCCCGTGTGCCCAGCCCGCCCACCCCTTCCCTCCCCAAACCCCGACCAGCCCCCGCACTCCTGGGCCCAGCCCGGCCTCTGAGGCTGCCCACGGCCCGCCCAGAGCGGCAGGGTACCCCCAGACGCCCGCGGCGCACGTGCGGGAGAGCCCGGCCGCCGGCAACCCCACGCGGTCCGCGGTGGACAGCTGCTGGAATCGGTTCCACGCGCCCCTGCAACCGCCGGGCAGCCGTCCTGGCTCCCGCGAGGCAACGCCATCCCACGCGGCCTCGCCTCCGGAGACTCCCAGTACCGGTCTCCGGCCCAGGACACCCGGCAACCGCCTCCGCTCCCGGAGCCCGCGCACCGGCCCCCGGTCCCGGGACGCAACGAGTTCCCGGGAAGCCACCCCATCGCCCGCGATGCCGCAGCCGCCGGCCTCTGCCGCGTGCTGCCCCCCCTGTCCCGCGACCCCTTCCGCCACTGCGCAGCCCCCGCAGCCCCCCACCACCGGGTGCAGCTCCGGACGGCCCGCCTGCACCCCGACTGCATCCTCCACCGCCACCGCCGGACTGCGGTCTGATTGCGGTGGCGAGTTGGGCACTGCAGACGCGGCGTCATGTTCAGCGGAGACACTGCTGTCCCCGTCGGCAGAACTTGCTCCGCGCCGGCTGTTTGGCGACGTTGTGGACTGTGATGGCCCGGAGGAGCCCATCCCGAACCAGCCAACGCTCTCGTCGCATTGCTGGGCAGTACTGGAGGTGGCCACTCTGCACCCCTTGTTGCCGTTGCCTGGTTCACAACGTGCATCTCATGGTTTGGTGTGGCGAGGCGAGGCGAGGCGAGGCGAGGCGCGGCATGGGGTGGCTGGTGTGGTGTGGTGTGGTGTGGTGTGCCGAAGGCGCTGTTACCAAATGGCAATGGCCGGGATTGTGTGGTGCGGTGGGTAGTGCGTAGTGCGGGGTGCGGGGGGCGCGCTGCGTGGGGCGTGGGGCATGGGGTATGGGGTGTGGCGAGGCGGGGTGGGGCGTGGCGGGGCAGGGTGGGGCAGGGTGGGATGGGGTGGGGTGGGTGGGGTTTGAGGTGGTGTGGTGGTGTCGGCTGGGGTGGGCTGGGGTGGTGGGATTTTCAATGTAGGGCACGGAGGTCAATAGAGCCCCTTGGCCAGATACCCCCCCGCCCCCAAAAAATGGCTCAACTGACGGGAGCCCCAAAACTAACGATATCCGTGGTGTCAAATGGTGGTAGTACTTGTGTTCAAGGGCACTTGGCCCCTGGTCATTTCTGGCCACACAGGTGTGCAGCACGGGCATGGGTGGTCAAATTGAGCAATACAACTGCCTCTTCCGCAACGGGGAGTGTACTGATGTCTTGCGGGCTGAATGGGACGATTAATGGAAGCTCCCAACTACATCCACACCGAATAGTGGACTGGGGGGAGGGTATGTCGCAGACCCTGCCCCTGCTTTATGCTGTGGCGTGCCATGTCCTGGCAGTGCCTGCCACTTCATGTGACGTGGAGCGTTGCTTCTCGTCCTTCAAGTGGGTGAGGGATGAATGACAACGATGTATGAAGTGTGAGGATCACCGTGCAGTGGTGATGCTACACTCCAATGGCACTTTGCAGTAGTTTATTTGGTACCGACCTGTAGATTGAAGGTTGCGGACTCAATGTGGTGTTGCTGCATGCCCTCCTCCTCGTTTCTTGCCCAGAGGTTTCTCTCTCCTTCCACTCCCCGCACATCTGTTTGGATTTTCACCTATTTCGCCTACCCGCCCTCCCCCACCCCCATTTCCCCCCATTTCCCCCCATTTTTCCTGTTTCCCCATTTTCCCCCGGGGTGCATTACGTCCTTCCCTGGCTGGGTGATTCTGGACCCTGCAAGGGTTGCACGAATAGTGCCACCCCCCCTCTCCCTCTCCCCGTCCCCAGAACTCTCCACATCCGTGTCTTTGCACAGATGCATGGGACGATTCGAAACCACGTGGCCCGATGGGTGGATGCAGTCAAAGAGGCATACAACTCAGAGGTGCGTAATGTGCGGTTTGTGCTGGCCCAGTGCACTGTGGGGCCAAAGGGAATGTGGAAATGTTGCTGGAAGCCTGGGGTGTACGGGCGGGTTGGCGCGCCACAGAATGTCTGACCTTGATCGCACGCCCCGGTCACATCCGCCTCATTGAGTGCACACACTGTGTGTATTACCAGGTGTACACATCTGTGTCACGCCTTTCCTGGACACATAGGTTGCAAAAGTGGAAGTGTTGTGGCACGAAAAAGCTTGCACTAAACGCCAAAAAGAAAAAGAGCTCTTGGAGTTGATGGACGTGGTCATTGTAGGACGTTTCTGTGTTCAAACGTCTTTGACATGCTACCAAAGTGGGCACCTTGTAGTGAGCTGTGCCAATGTCAGTGCATGCGGGGCCTGTGCTGATTGTTCGGTGGGTGTCACCCTTTATCAATGCTACGCTGCTTTCCGTCGGCCCACGGCTGTGAAAGCTTGGCGAACAAGCCAAAGCCTTGCTTGCTGGGCCTTTTGCCTGTGATGTGCTCCGTTGCTCGGTCATTCTCGCCTCGTCAGACAGAGGGTGCAAGCACTGGCACTGCCGCATTACGTGGCATAATACACGACCAAAAAAAGGCCCCGGAGCCGCAGCCTGCGGTGCTGGCCATTGGCCCGCCCGCCAAATGCCGTGAGGGATACGGCCACTGGGCACGTCAGACTGTTCAGAGAGCCACCGGCGTGTGCCCGCAGGTCTGCAAATTTGGTGGTCCATAGCCGCGGTGGACTGCCTGGGCCGTGAAGGCCTACGGCCCCATTCGTGCCCATGCCTGTGGGCGGGGGCATTCAGACGATGGCGTGCTCCTCCGCCCCCTTGAGCCACAGCCCGACCGCATCTTCGTCTCACACAGCGGACTGCCGGCTGGTCTGGAAAGGGCATCTGGTCGAAAAAGGGCCATTGCCACGCATTATTCCAGCGGCTGTGCGATACCATTGACGTGTACCATGCGGGCAAGGCAGACTGGCAGAAGTATATCGCAGAGTGGGACGAGGTGTGCCTGGTTCAGAGGGCGTTGTTTGAGGGTTGAGTGGACCATGTCTGAGATTTGCCCCTCGGGCCGGACTGAGGGCCTGTGGGGCAACAGCCCACCAGTACCAAGGCCACCCGGCCCCGACCTTCCGGAACCGTTCATTTGGTGGCACAGAACTGCGGCATGTGTTTTTTGGTCCGGCCCCCTCCCGTAAAACAATCGAGATAGGGTCCCCACCCCTGGCACGACGCAGGACTGTCGGTCATCACTTTGTCGGGGAGGGCGAGGGTGACATGTTTACAACGTTTACAAAGTGAGTTGTCCGCACGACCTTTCAGGACATGTTTTTGAGACAGCCCCCACCCCCCCCCTGTCCCCAAAGCGCGGCTCGGGCTGTGGTGAATGACTGGAATGATGCTCTGCATGGCGTCGAGAGGGCGAATACTGGACCTTTTCCTGCTGGTGCCATGAGTGCCACTGTCTCCTGGAGGGGAGGTCCTGTTGTCGGCAGCCAGTGACCCATGAGACTGAGTGTAAACAACGAGAGGCACGGGAGTTTGTTGAATGGTGGAATTGCAGAATCAGCACCGCCACCTACATTACCACGCACACTGTCAGGAGCACTGCCACACACATTGCTGCGCATTCCTGCACTCCTTCTCCACTCAGCTTCTGCAACCGTACGATGTTTGCAAGCGTACGATATTGAAGAAAGTGGAAAAATGCCTCGAGAATTCCCGCCCGCAACCACAGGTTTGTGTCTTCGTGTCCGTAGTGCCGGTTTGCTGAGACGACGCATCGATATGTCACGCGGTGTTTGCTCATGGGATCTTCAAAGCGCAAAGCCATCCCAGACCTTGATATGCCTTGCATTGCAAACCAGGCAACCACGCAGACACGGCTCAGCAGTACCATTTTATTGCAAACCCACCGGCCCCATCAGCCCCCCCCCCCCCACGTCCCTCTCAATGAAGATGTATCAATTGGGGAACTGAAATGAAATGAAATGAAATGAAAATGCAAATGAAATAGAATTAAAAATTTTGTGCCATAGTTGGTACGCACACTTTTGGGTACCCCCCTGCCTGCTCCACCCCCCCCCCCCCCCCTCACCGAGGCCTTGTGCCAACCCCCCCCCCCCCCCCCTCACCCGCCCCCCTGTCAGCACAGCCTTGCGGGTGGCTCACACGCTTGCAAAAATGATGCTCACGTGCTGCGAGACAACCACATACTCCACAACCACACAACAAGTAGCCAAGGTAGGTCTCTGACCATCACCACACCATGGGCAGAGGAGGAGGCTGGAAGCACTGCAAACAGGGAGTTTTTGACGGAATCCTGGTGATCCGAATCAACAGACGTCGCGATGCATTCGATGCGGTTCTGAAGTCAGGCTCCGCTTGTTCCTCGTACCCATGGCGTGTTTTGCAGTGGAGCCTTTACCATGGCGTTCAAAGGCAGGAAACATTGTGTGTCATCATTGTTCGAAGCTTCATGGGCGATAGGCCGGCACACCAATTTTATCTTGTTTTATGTAGTTTTCCCTCTGCCGTCCCGCTGGCTGTAACCCAGGAGCAGGTTTCTGACATGAAACCAAGGTGAGTGCCACAGAGTGGTGCAATCCGTGTTGCCAACACACTGTTGGGAGACCTTCTGTTGGGTCCCGTTCATCATTTGACACGAGTACGGTTCTCTCCATGTGCACCCCGGCTGCAGCTGTACAAGCCAAAACCCTCGCGGATATTTGCGGCCAGATGTCACCTTGATTATTCTTCGCTTCTCTTCCTGTCGGGGAAATGCAAAGAGTGCATTGCGAAATCCATTCTTTCGTTACAACTCATGCGAATATAGGATTTTCCACGTTTGATGTTTTGCACTCTTCTGTTTGCGGTGTTCTACCACCGTCTGCAGCTGCACTCTCCGGCGATGTCAACTGGCATTGCGTGTCACGGTGGCGTCTGGTCTTTGGCTTCGCGTGTGCTTGAGCTTCAGGTTCCCCGTGTAAAGTTGCATGATGACGGGGTACCACCTCCCCTAGTGATGAACTGGGGACATGCTGCAATGTGTCATGAAAGCCATCCCTGCGAGGCTTTATTGTTGCTGTATGATGTCACCCCCGTCCTGCGTTGGCGTCAACCGCCCCCATCCTGCGCACCTGACACGCCCTTCAGAATGCATTGGTGCATTCTGAAGGGCACTATGTTGCCACGTTCGCGCTGTATGTGTGCGATCTGCTCATCTTTGGCTCTCCTGCCGGCGTTCTGCAGCCGACCCACCACATCCTCAAAATGGAAGAGGAGTGGATGAAGTTGATGCGAAGCGCTTCTCGGCAGCAAAAGGTATTGATGAGTGCACCCCCATCCTCGCGAGGCAGGGCATTGAGGGCAGCTCCCCCACGTCCTGCAACCCAAACTCCTTCAAGCGTACCCCGTGCACGTACGTGTGCCCACGTGCAAGAACGCGCCGCTTTCTGCAGCCGTACGTACCCTTTGTACTTCCTGGTATGGCTGTGTACGCATGCCCACACACATGTCACCTCAAGGAACTCAAACGTCTCTGCAGCTGAAGGCGCCTGAAAGCCCTCTCCCTCTTCTTTGATAAACACGAACGCGCGAAATGCCCGGATGCCAGCTTTTCCCACAGATCTGCAGAGGGGGCATTTGCTGGCAGTCTCACCTCGAGGATATTCCCTTGGTGCGGGTCTCGCCCCCCCACATTCAGGAGTGGCAGGTAATCCCGCCTACCGCCCGCTGGCCCTCAACGCATGGCGTGCAGCCAGAATGGGCAGCACCACCGTCACCGTGCCTTGTGGACAGTGCCCTGCTTCTGAGATGGACACAGATGTCAGCATGCCTCCCTGTTCATATGTATGACACAGCGCTTGGTTTGAGGTGTACGAGAAGGCACTGTCGCAGACTGGGCTGCAGCAGTTGCTCTGGTTCAACATGGTTCAGGGTAGAAGTTCTGCCGCTTTCCATGGCATGCGGCGAGACCTGGAATGGGATGTTACGTTGTCCGCGTGTTCTGGTACGGGAGAGAGACTGGCTGAGTCAATTTGCTGATTGCTGAACCAGCGGCATGTCCCGTCGACCACAGGGCACCAAGTTCCGGTGGATCAAGACCTCCGACCCCCTGATGCCGTACCATGCGGCCTTTCTCAAGCTTTGCAACGCCATTCATCATTACCACAAGAAGAAGCAAGACTGGGACAAATACATCCGGAAATGGGAGGAGGTGTGCTGTGATGTTGTGGTGTCAAAGACTGGCATGGCATGGCCCAGCCCGACATGAGCTTCAATGGAATCGCAAGCCATGGCATGGAACGGCATGGGTCCGAGATTGCGCTGTGGTTCCGGGGGAGGGTCGCGAAGCCTCAAGCGATGGCATAGCTGGCCCTGGTAGCACTGCCTTCCCCCAATTGCACGTGTGGTAGTGGCTTGTGAGGTCTGGCAGTCTTTGTGCGTTTTGTATGTGTGTTACACAATTCGGGGCAGTTTCCTCAGAGGGTGCCAGCCACCCTTCTGGCAGGGACTCAGCAGGATGCCCTGCACTGTGTGGTGTGTATTGTTATGGGAGGGGGGGGGGCGGGGCACACACCCGCTTAGCCCACGTCTGTACACCGCTGCGTAGGGCGATGCGCTAAAATGGAGTTGGACAGGAATCAGATCATTTCTAAGGGGGCGCACCGTGCGCTGTGCAAAAAGTAGGCTATTTTGGTCCCATTTCCCCCAATGGCCAAGGTGACCGCAGTAACTACTGTGTTCCCATACGCAGGACTGCTCAGATTCCTACTCAGTCCAAATACTCAGATGATGGGTTAAAACAAACTTTATTTCCCACTAAAAATGCCAGATTGCTGTTTAAATCTGCTGTTTTTGCCCTGTGGATATGGCTGCTGGTCTTCAGGGTGGTTGCGGGAGAGCTGACTTACCGTTGGGCGCTGTGCAGAAACGCCCCCTAAGAGCCCGTCCTCGGACCTCCCACTGCCATTAACCTTTGGGCCATTCCGGAGGGTCAGGGGGTGGTCTCCACAGCGCCCGGACTTGAGCGGGCGGTTTCCCGACGATGGGGCCCGAGACCCCCTCCCCTTATGCCAAGTCAATGGTCTCCGGCCACAGCCCCGCCACCGCTTTGCATCAACGCCGTCGCTCTTTGTGGTCAGGACTTGGCTGACGTGGGCGTTTCACATGCGACGTTCAACAGAAGGATCGCGGGCTGGCGAAGATGGACGGAGGACAACCCGGTCTGCCGTTGCCCTGTGGATCGGACCCCAGGGCTCGTTTTCGCAACTAACGCAGCATACCCCCCCCCCCCCCCCTAAAAGATTGGGACCCATTTTCCTCCGGGCGTTCGGCCAATCAAAAAGTTTCTCTGGCGTCTCTAACAACTCAGCACCAATGGGGGGGGGGGGGTGAATGTCACACAGGGGGGGGGGGTGGAGCCCCCCCCCCCCTGGAGCCCTGTCAGACCCACCTGAGGCACTGGGCTGCCTTTCCATGCAGGGGATTGCTCAGTGGCCGGTTGATACTATACCGGACGGGGGTGGGTGGGTCTGAGTATGGGTGGGTGGGTTTGTCTGGTTTTCCCCCGATTTTGGGAAAAGTGCAGCCCCCCCCCCCCAAAGGGGGGGGAGGTGTCAGCTTTTTTGGGTGGGTGGGTGGGTTGCTGAGCTGTTGTTTTAATGGAATTTCTGTGTGCATTTGTCTGCTTTTCGCAGGCTTTGTTTGTGCATGAAAGCACAATTTTTCCATCAGACTGACCACTCCGAGGCAGGTGATAAAAATATTCACAACGGGAATTGAACCAGCGGCATCCAATTGCCATACCACAACTACAGGCACTGGGTCACTGACTGTGGCTGACATACCACTGCTCAAGGACTATGAACAGACTGAAGAGTGACTTTTTTTTTAAAATTGCTCTCTGACCCCCCCATATCCGGCAGGTGAGTGGGTGGGTGGGTCTAAGGGTGGGTGGGTGGGTGGGTGGGTGGGTGGGTGGGTCAGCTAAAATCCTGCGGGGGGGGGGCGGGCAATTTGACCCCCCCCCCCCAGTATCACTAAGCAATCCCCTGTTCCCATGCGATACCCCCTGCTGCTCCACTAAATACCTGTGGCATGACCCGCTTTTTGGGCGAAGATATCGGTGGGGGGCAGTGGGGCAGGGCATGGGGATTGGGGGGGGGGGGGGTAGTGTTGTGAATTCGTGCCCCGTCGCCAGGGGGCAGCGCATCTTGAGGTCAGGCTGAACAGTTCAGCCCGAGGGGCAAGCGATGCGGACGGAGCCTCCGGCAGAGTTGTGGTCGGCTCCGTTGAACGGGACTGTCCACTTCAGGCGCTGACGGGAATCAATGTCCAAGGGAAGTGGGAAAGGTTTGCTGGGGGGCGGGGCCGTTTGAGCCCCCAGAAGGAGTTGGGGGGAGGGGGGGCCCGAAACTGGGAGGAACGCAAGCAGCAAAACAACGGGGCACAGGGCCGCCCCACACACAGTGAGACGAGCCCCAACAGGACACACAACAAGACACAAGGGAACCATGAGGTGCGAGCACTGCAGCAACCACCAAATGCGGCGCACGCCGAGCGAGCCATCAGCAAACACCCCCCGCCCCCTCCCTCTACAAGGTGCCCACGTACTCCACAAGGGCGGGGGCTGCGCCCCGCGCGCCGGGAGGTGCCCGCCACGGGGGTGGCAACAGGTCCGTGAACAGCCAACCGCGCACGGGACAGTCCACGTCGTACGGAGATGTGAAATCCTCGTACGGGGGGGCAGGCGGGTGGGGCAGGAGTGGGTGCGCGACATGGGCACCCAGGAGCGCCACCAGACAGGGGGAGGAGCAACACAGACACACAGAACGCGGGAGCCACACCAGGAGGGACAAGCGCGAGCACAGCAGACAAGGAGGAGGGGCACAGCAAGGCAGGAAGGGCAACCAGAACAGTGGGAACAGAGAACCAGAATGGAGGGGATGGGAGAGCGTGCGCATGGGAGGCAGCGACAATAAAGGGGATGGCTTGGCCAGCCAGCCCCGTCGCTACCGGGTGCCAGGGCAACCCCTGCTCAACCGGCATCAGGTGGGGGGTGTCTCCTGCAGCCCAGATGGGCTGTATGCGCAACAGGAGCGGGAGCCCATCAGGGGCAGACCAGCCGTGAGGGGGAAAAGGACATATGGTGGACGGCCGGGACAGCACGTGGAGGAACAGGGCACCTGGGCCTCACAGAAACACAGCGAGGCCGGCTATGGACGGCCAGTGGACAGAGGCGCGTGGACAGCAAAAACAGTCAAACGACCCTGGCAACAACCAGCACACCCTCAATACGCCAATTATTGGGCGCCGCTGACACGCAAACGGCACACCATGCCACATTCAGCACAGCCCCAACACACCAAATACTGGGCTCCGCGAACGCGGAAACGACACCAGCAAGAGCACCGGCCGCAGCGGCCGTCAGAAAGCAGCGACCCGACGCAATATGCGAAGGGAAGAACGGGTGACCGTCCAGGGCCCCGTAAAGGAGCAACAACCAGGCGGAATGTCACACGGGGGGGGGGGGGGCAAGAGGACGGATGAGAGTCTTGAATGATGTGTCCAACGTTCCGTATTATAAATTGTAGTGTGTCGTTTGAATGGGCCCCCGTTGATCTGTTGCACGGGGTACTTCTTCCGTCGCAGCGAAAGGCGCCCATGGCAATGTCACAAAAGAGCTTTTGCTCTGACTTTGTTGCTCTGCCGCCTTGTGCCTTGCAGCGTGCAGGTCAGCATTCAGGATCTGCATCGCCCGGTGGGGGATGGTCTGCAAAAGGGGCTCAAACCTCCAGGCCTGTAGACAAAGGCAGGTTGAGGACCGATGATGGCTTGAAAAATGGAAACGTTATGACGAAAATTCCCCCCATGATCCATCCCCCAAAATGATCAGTGTGGATCGCTTCGAGGGATGTATGTGGGGGTACCCGCGGACCTCCTCCCAACCCCCTCCCGCGCCCTTTTGGGCTTCGGACATTCGAGCCCCTGAGGGGGGGTGGGGGGGGTCCGGAAAAGGGGCTCAAATGCCCCCCTCCCTCCCCCCCCCCCCGCCCGCAAACGTTTTTTCCCCCTCCCCAAGGGGAAGCACTGCGCTGTCAGACACTTGCAGTGGGTATTCTCTCAAGAGCCATCCCCCAACAGCAAGGCAACGGCAAATGACATACAGATCTGCTAAGGGCTGGGGGAGGGCGGGGGGGGGGGGAGTGCAGCCCCCTTGTCATCATGTCAGGGCTCTCCTTAATGCGATCCAATACGTATCAGATCAGATGCGCCCCCTCCCAAAAAGGGTGAAATAGGTCCGTTGGGCTGTCGAAAAACGTGTTGGAGTAAAAAGCACTAAATAAGTAATGAATAAGTATTAGCTCTAACACGTATTAGACAGCCAAACGGACCTATTCCACTCCTTTTGGAAGGGGGCACTTCTAATCTCATGCATATGAGATCCGATGCGTATTACATCGTGTACTCGGCCACCGTGGGCGGCTGACCCCCCCGTTGCCGCGTCCATTCTGTGCTGGCGTGGGAGGGACACCATGGGGCCGAAGCAGCCCTTGTGAGCAAAGGGACGACTGTCCCACTCTCATCTGCCGAATCTGCGTTCCCCAAGTGCCGTGGGACAAGGAATGTGGACCAATTGTTCGTGCAAACCCAAACCAGTGCGTAGACCCGGACGTACTCCGCCCATGTCCTGATCCTGCACCATTCTCGGGATGACTTCAACAGCGGCCCGTCCGCGGCGGTTCCACTGCGATCCGCACACCAACAGTCGGTCGCCTGGGAGAAGGGGGGGCACAAGGATGTCTTAGAACGGCTGGCGACCTCAGCAGGAGCCCCCCCCCCCCCCATCTCGACCCAGATTTCATGGCGGGAACAAATGAAATTTACCAAACAACCAATCGATTTTTTTGGTACACGAACTTTTCGGTTCCGGAGCCCCCCCCCCCCCCCCCCTCTCCTCTGACACATGGTTTGGGGAAGGGGGGGCAGCGTATCATCATGATCAGCGCGATGTGGTGAGTTTTGAGTCAGTTTGAGATGCACGTGTGTTGGCGTCAAAGATTTTTGTGAGGGGGCGGGGGCGCGTGTGCAAGAGGTATGCGGGGCGCGTGTCTGGGGGCGCACGTGCAGGCCCTGCGCTGCGCAGAGGGGCATTTCCGGGGGGTTGCAGCCCCATCCCCCCGTAGGCCCGTGCCTGTGGCAGTGGGGGGTAGGCGCAGCCCTTTTCCAGGGCCTTGACCGCCCGTCTGTCTGTGGGGTGCCTGATTGCCACCGGCCGCCCCCATTCAAAAAGGAGATTGGGGGGTGGGAAGGGGTCCACGGGCCGGGCTCGGCAGGTCCCCAGTGATGACGCCCAGTGCCGTCGGTGGTGCTGCCCGGCCACGGAGCGGCCTTCATGGCACATGGAAGGGCCCCGGGGACGCGACCGGTGACTCTTTTGTGGCGCTGCACGAAGCCTCCGACGCTGAGGACATGCGCCTGGGAGCAACCCCCAACGCGCGGTGCGATGCATCGTGCGCCGTCTTTTGGGTGCTGCCCCTTTTGCTTGTTCAGGTGGATGCCCCACATCGTCCCCTTGTGCTTTTCCGCATTGCCTCACCGCTCCCCCGCCCCCGGTGAGTCCGTCTGCCGTGGCTGCGGGACAGGGCGCCAAGCCACGTTGCGATGGCTGTCGCGATGGTGGACCGTTGTTGTATGCTTTACCCCTCGGGCCACCGCGTCCCTGCCGCCCTTAAACATCCCTGGAAAGTTCGAAGCACCGCATCCAAAAGACAGCACGCGGTGTGCGCGCGGCGCGATGTGCGGTGCGCGGGGCTCCCTCGGAGCTGCTGCGCTGCACTCCGGGGCGGTGGCCCACCTCCACGGGACCGTGGGCCTGCGGATCGGGGAGGGCATCACCCCTCAAACACCCGAGGGCCACAGCACTGCGTCCCGTCGTGGCACTCCGTCGGCCCCGCCGGTCTCGGGCTGCGCCTCTCTGTCCGTCTCGTCTCAGGCGGACCAGTGCTGCGGCCTGTTCAGCGTCGCCTCGTCGCCCCGTTGCCCCCCCACTGCCCAGCCCAAGCCCCGGGCCGCGCGGGCGCTGCTGCACGACGCGTGCACCGCCCGCGTGCCGGACCGGCAGACCTGCAAGAAGGGCCTCCACTTCGCGGAGACCGCGCGGCGGTCCTCCTCCAAAAGGGCCGTCGAGTCGTCCTCCCGAGCCTGCGATTCGGAGACGCAGGTGTTGTGCGCGGGCGGGGCCTGGCAGGGCCGGGGGCGGACTCAAAGGAGGTCGCGGGGGTCCGGATCGGGCCATTGCCGACCCCCTCTCCCTTGCCCCCCGCCCCCCCCCCTTTGCGAGAGCAACACCCTCGTCAGTGCAACGGGAGGTGTTGTTTGCGCAACGTTTGGGACCGTGCAACCGTCTGGTGGTCCATGAAGATCGCGTTTTTTCGGTCATTTGAGGCACGGGACACAGGGCAAAGACACCACATCATCAATCATCACAAGGCGTCACAGACAGGGCACATAGGGTCCCTGGATCAAGCTTGAGAGGGGCGTGTCATGTGTGTCCCAAGCGTCCAGGGCTGCGTGTCACCCGCTCTCCCATCTCAGCGCTTCGCAAGCGCAGATTGAGGGCTGTTTTGGCCGCCTTTTGGCGGAAGGTGGGAATCGTTTGACACTGCGAAAAGCGGGAAAAGAATACCTGGAATGGTATTTTAGGGATGTTGGTTGCTGCCCTGCGACCCATTTTCGCGCCTTCTTGTCTTTTGGACGTGGAGATTGGGGAATTCCCTGACCACTAGTACAGTCATAACGCAATAGTCACATGTTGTGTTTTCTCACGGTGCGCACAGACAGCGCCCTTGTCAGAGCACCAGGAGGTGTTGTTGCCGTCCAAATTTGCAATTTTAGTGTTGCTCTCGCACGAGGGGGGGGGGTAGGGAGGTCCCCCCCCCCCAGCCCCCACCCCCGGGATAATGACGAATAGAAACATGGACAGGCTCCTCGCGCCCCACCCCAACACCCTTCAATGCCCCATTGGCACAATCAAGTGGCGCCCTCTGCGCATACGAGGGGTAGGGCTCTGTCAAAGATGTCAACAGGTGACCATTTGGGGACCGTACAACGTCTGGGCAGTGGGCCTTGTGCATGCAAGCGACCCAAAATGGTGAACAATCCTTGCAGACCCTCTTTGGCATGCCTTGGCGCCGATTGCCCACCCTGCGGACCATGCGGTTCGGGGGCAAACGAGCCACTACAAGTCATTGACAAGGACCCGGTTCTGCCCCTTTTGGCTCCGTTGGACAGCCTCAAGCGCCGTTTGTTGCCTCAAATGGCCGTGAGGGTGATGGTCAAAACAAATGTTGCGACATGTTCTACGCAATGCAAATGCCCACCCACGTTTGGCCCGATTGCACGGCACGCAGGGGACTGGGCACGCAGGGGACTGGGCACCATCTGGGGTCATAAAGAGCTGAAAAATCACTTTTTCCAGAAGTGGGGTCCATTTGGTGTGTTCCAAGTGGCATTTCTAGGCGTTCACCAGCCACATCTGGTCCGTTACATGTGCAGTGCCCAATGTACAGAAGGCCATCACAACTTCCACCATCCCAAAGTTCTGTCTTTCTGAGGGTTCGGGACAAGCTAACCTAAATCCCAGTGCCAGGGGGAGTGAACCGCCACGGGGGGCGCCCCGCTGCAGGTCAGCCCTGCGGAAACGAACACGCCTCCCAGACAGACCCCTGTGTTTGATTCATACATCGTTTGCGTTTTGTGCTGCTGCTTGCCCTCTGCTGCGCCCCCTTCGCCGCTGGTAGAGGCCGAGGCGAAACCCCCGAGCGATCTCCAAGCCCGGCGGCTGAGACGGCTCGTCGCCATTCCACAATGCCCAACTGGGGATTCGATCCCAGGACCTCTGGGTCAGGGGTCACGTGCCACGACACGCGCAGTGCTTTACGTCTGGGCGTCAGCAGAAGTGCGCCTTCCGTGCTAAGATGTCAATGACCCTGCGAGCCGGATGGGGGGCAGCAGGGGATGAAGGGTACGCTGGTGTCTGGAGATCTGGAACAGAGGATTGCATTACCACCCCCGAACGGGCGGGGGCCCTGGCCAATCCACCGGAGCCCCCCCCCCCCCCCCCCACACACACATCAGACAAATTTTCCCCGGGGGAAAGTGGGATTTATTGAAGTCGGGTCCATTGTAACTCTGGGGAGGGGGCCCCTTTGAGCCTGTTTCCCACATGCCCCCTCCTAATCAGGCTGCAAGGGCCGGGCCTACCGAAGGCATCGCAGGACCTCTGAAATTGCTCATAAAAGCGATTTCGCAGAAAATCGATGCAAATACCTCAGTCCCTTTGTAAGAATCTGTTCGACCCAATGGCATCAGAACTAAAGAGGCCTGGCCTGTTGAGCCTGTTTCCCAGAACCCGCACAAATACAGATTGATTCAACGTCGTACCCGGGAATATCATCCACCACCATTTGAGGAGCGAGCCAGCAGGGCCGAGCTTTGATTTTCTCCCATCCTGCGCGGGCTTGCTGCTTGCTTGCTACTGGAGCCCCCTGTTCCACCCAAGACCCTAAAGGCGGTTGTAAAGCCTTGCTGGTTACACCAGCTCGGTGACCCCAACACTCACCCTCTTTTGTGCATCCTGGATAGTCCCTCTCCAGCTTCTACTCTGCCCGTCTCCTCCGCCTACCTTTCACACAGGGGGAAGAGGAGACTGCCGAGGGGGAGGAGAGGATTGCCGAGCTTGAAAATGTGCAAGTGGACGGCACTGCCACGCCAGCCGATGGCAGTGAGGATGTGGCTGCGGATGGTGATGAGGACGGGGATTGGTGCCCCGCGCCTCTGCATGCAGAGCCTGCAGCAGAGGGGGAGGTGCGGTACCAGGGCAGGGGGCAGGAAGGGGTGGTGGTTGAACCTGACAGTGCGCGCAGCGGGGACAGCGTTGTGGAGGAGAAGCAACGGGACCCTGAAGGGCAGCAGACGGAGGTGACGGTGATACGTGCGGAAATGGGGCAAGACAGGCCCACGAAGGTACTGCAGCGGAGGGAGTGGGTGAAGGCGAGCAACGAGAACGCGCAGGAGCTGGCGGCGAGGGAGCGGGGCATTGCTGAAGAAGGGCACAGCGAGACGACGAAGATGAGGGAGCGAGAGGGGCCGGAGCAGGAGGAGGAGGAGTGGCAGGACGTTCAGAATCAGAAGGACAGCACAATGGAGCGCGTGCCGCAGGTGGGCGTTGAAAGGAAATGCACCGAAGAGTTGTGGGACGCGGATACATGCGAGGACCTGCTCTTTCATCGGCTTGGGAATTCCCTTGCGGAAGCCTCCGAGCTCTCTGTGTTTTCTCCATCGCTGTGTCCCGTGCGGCTCCTGGATCCTGTGGTCTCCTCGGCGCCTTCTTGGGGTGCAGTTTCCCCGTCCCTGACCGTCTCTTGCGAAACGCCGTGTGATACGGGAGAGGGGGCTTTGGAAGGATTTGCGACTGGATTGTGGGCAAACGAGATGGGGTTTGGCAAGAGCGCGGAGCACGGCACTCAGGCTCGCAGGCAGAAGGATGGCAAGAAGGAGCACGGCATGCAAATGCATGCCGAGCGGCAATACGCAGAAGAGAGGGTGAAGCGGAAGGAGAAGAAGAAGTTAAAGAAGAGGGAGCCTGTGGGGAAGGAAGAGGATTGGAGTCCGAAGGATCGGTGCAGGACGATTGAGAAGAAGGCGCAGAAAGAGGTGAGGCAGAGGGAGAAGCAGAGGAATGCTGGGGAAAAGGAGGAGGCATGTGTGAGGGAAATGGATAGGGACGGGCAGGAGCGCAACCAGGTCACGATCGTGCCGGCCGAGAGAACGCAGGAGAAGGAAAGGGAGAGGGAGAGTGCAACAGCGACCAGGAGCGAGAGTGGGCGAGAGAGAAGGCACGCGAAGGGGACGGCGCAAGAGAGCGAGAACCGAAAGGGGGAGGAGAAGCAACAAGAAAATGCAACGCAGAGGGAAAGGAGCAGGGAGGCTCCTGGAGCCCATGCAGAGCAAGACAGAGGGCTGCAGAGGGCTGCTGAGAAACAGCTGCTGAGTTACAAAGCGGAGCGGATTCGAGAGGAGTGGGGGAGGGAGGAACAGGGGAAGAAGTCTGCGGACAACGAATGGGCGGCCACCGAAGTAGAGGAGCAGAGAAAGCTGCGTAAGGCGCTGAAGAGGGAGCGGCAGGACTTGCAGAGAGACAGTGTGGTGGTCAGAAGCTGGGAGACTGGAGACGAGAAAAAGACTGAGAAGCAGAAGTTCACGGGAGCGGCAAAGAAGATGACGGTAAAGGAAACGCATGCAGAAGAAGAATGCAGAGAGAGGGACAAGGAGAGAGCGAAGGCAAGGGAGAGGGAGAGGGAAAGGGAGAGGGAAAGGGAGAGGGAGAGGGAGAGGGAGAGGGAGAGAGAGAGGGAGAGGGAGAAGGAGAGGGAGAAGGAGAGGGAGAGGGCGGAGAAAGGGACGGAGGGCCAGAAGGGACATTGTGTGACAACCGGACAAGGCGAATCTTTCAAGATTTTGCAGAACAAGCGACGAGACCAGAGACAGGACGGCCCAGAAAGCCTCACGGAGGTCAGATCCAACGAACAGGGATCTGGATTGGACGGGGCCACGATGCTTGTGGGGAGGGCATCGGCGGAGCACGACGACGGAGGCAGAAGTCGAGGGAAGCGGGACATGAAGAGAAAGCGGGTGGAGGAGATGGACACGGAAACGAAACGGCAGAAGAGGGTCCAGATGGATGAGGCCGACGAGGACGCGAGGATCAGGACGAAGGGGCAGAGAGGGGGTAATTGGGACGAGCCGCAGAAGTGCGCAGCGAGTCTAGAGGCAGGGATGCAGGGGCCGCAGGCCGTAGGGCGGGAGAGGGAGGGGAGATGGGAAAAGCCGTGGGGTGAGCAGAGGGACGAACCAAGTGATGGGAGGACAGCGCCGACAGGAGCGGGGTGCGCTGGGGATAGAGGAGCAAGGTGGGTGGAGCAGGGGATGGTGAAGGGCAGTGACAGAGAGGCGGGCCGCCTTCTGCAGGGAGTACAGCCTGATACACGTGCCGATGGAGTATGCACAAGCAACTCAGGTAAATCTCCCCCGCCCTGAATGTCACTGAGCCGCACCCCGAGTGTGACAAACCCCCCCAAGCCCGACCGAGCGCAGCACGTAAACAATAAGACCGAGCTGTGGAACCCCGTGCAACGTATGGCAACCACCACTGCTGTCGCGGGGTGAAGTGGAAACCTGGGGACCTTCGCCCCCAGACCCACCCCATTCGTCTAGACGCCCTCCACCTGCCTCCGTGTGGAGTCGCAGTGTTTTCGCCTACACTATTTGGGATGCTAAGAAACAGTTGGTTTTAGGCTGCTTACAGCTGTTGTTGACCCGTGGTAGCCCGCGCAACGTTTGAAATAAGGCCATGGGGCTATGGGGCAAAAACACGGGTTCCCAGCATTCTTTGTCTCCCCCTTCTGTAATTCTCATTCACGTTGGGGTTATGTGGCCATCCTTTGCCTCCCAGAACTAACTGCGACTAGTCCCAATGGGCACAGAGGGGGCACGGGGAGGGCCTAGTGGGGGAGTTCACCCGTGCACTGAACCGTGATTCCGCAATATTTCTTATTCATCCACTGGACCTCTCATGTAGGCTTTCTTTGTTGTGGTGCGTGACCCTACGCATTTCTTTACATTTTGGCTTTCCATCGTGGGTGTGATTCACAGATGTCTGCTTAGTTGGTGAACACGCATCAAGAAGACAAGGAATGGCTATGCAACCCTGCCGTATCACAGGGCACGGAGGCAAAGAATGGCCGTGTAACCCTTGCTGTATAGGGCACCTACCGAGCGGTGAGGCAAACCATGTTGAGTGACCTGTGCTGTATGCTGTGAGCATGGAGAGGAAGAATGGCTATACAACCCTGGCTGTATCAAGGATGAAAGAATAGGGAGGCAAAGAATGGCTCGGTAACCCTTGCCGTATGGGGCACCCAATCAGGGACACAATAGAATGGCTATTTGCTCTGTTGTCTCTGGACCAGATGGGACGGCCAAAACACAGCTACGTAACCCCTGCATGGCCCCCATGTCAAAGTGAATTTCTTCAGTTGGACTACACCGCCATTTATTGTGATTGATGGTGTCACATTTTTGTTACCCGGTTTGACACGGAGGCATGTTATCATATGATCATCATTGAAACGGCATCATAAGAATTCAGTTTTACCAGTCACATGAAATACTTCACTGACGTTCTGACACACGAACACTTAGTTAGTTGAATACTCGAAGGTTGGTTTTGTCTGCACGCTGTCTCCTGGGTGGTCTTTGAGGATATGGTTTCTTGGTGTTTATTTTGTCGTGACCACCCTGAAATGCTGCCGCCAGTCTCCCCCCAAGTGCAATTGCTGACCTGTCATTTACCACCCAACTGCTGTTGGTTCCTGGGGGGCGTGGGGATACAGGGTCCAATTTCTGTGTCACAAATTCTGTGCGAAATTTTTGTGCGCAATTTGTTCAGTGTTTTTAAGGATTTGCACGGGTATACGTGAGGCTGTGTCTCTGCTCACTTGTGGCATGCCAAAGGGTTATTGGTTTCCCATGGAAGACGCAGACATGCTGAAGTGGTCTTTCCTCATTTGTAGTGTTCCCGTGGCATTCAATGGGATGCAGACAAAGGTGCTGTTTGATGCACCTGGAAAGTCCTCAAGGAAATGGCAGCGACAGTCCACTGTTTCTCATGAGCAAATTTTGCCAACCCTGCGTAATTTGTTCGCTCTTTTTTAAGAAATGGCACGGGTTTTGTTGCGCCAGAATTTGAAGATTCGGATTTTCCGAGACACGGAATATACCCCCCCCACTCCCCACCCGATATGCTCCGAGTACCGTCGGGACCTCCCACTACCGCCGATTGTGCTCCAAGTGCCAAGATCCTCGAAACTCACGCCACAGTTCTTTGGCTCTGTGTTGTTGCCAACAAAGACTGCTCTGAGCTCATTGTGTGTGTTGCAAAGCTGAGCAGGTCTCATGGAGTGCATGTTTGTCTGGAATGTACAGGTCATCTAATCCGAGACCGTCGATTCACTGGAGTGGCGGACCTCAAAGAGTTCCTGGTCGGCAAGGGCGTGCTCGAAGAGAACGCCTCCATTGCTGCCCCATTGCTCTATCGAGCGGGATTCACTTCCCGCAACGCCTTTCACATGATCTCCGCACCCGATTTGCGCCCGCCCCTGAACGTGCCCCTGTCAAACCAAATTGCTGCTTCGTTTCTGCGACCGGCAGACTGTATGTTCGTGCGTCTCCTGTTCGTTTGGTGGGCGCCACTTGCTTCTGCCACGGCGCCGGGATGAGTTGGCGCGCACACGGGAGCAGGAGACTCCCAGAGTTTATTGAATTAAATTAATACCGGGGCGGGGGGGGGGGGGGGGGGAATGGGCGAAATTTGGAACGGCAAAATCTGGCACAACGACAGTGCACCAAATTTTGCGGCCGTACTTTAAGGACCGAAGCCATTTTGCGAGGTGTCATTTTTCGGGCTCTTGGTATGCGCAGCCTCTTGGAAATGGCAGCAAGCATCCGGACGCCAACATTCGCGGTGTACGCTTGTGCCACAGTCTGGGAATTTGGCACCAAATTTTGCAGCGGTATTTAAGGATTGGTGCCAAATTTTCTCTGCAGCAAATTTCGCCATTCCAAATATCGCACGTTCCTACCCCCCCCCCCCTCCGGCAGCCAACCACCAAGGCCTTGTGCCACCCCCCCCCCTGGTAGCATAAGGAAAGCGGGCATCCAGACATAATTGAAACACTAAAACTGGACGTGCCATTGGTGTCGGGTTGTGGACTGAGTTTCGTGGAGGATCGGCCCCATTGCAACTGCCGCTCACTGATGCCCGCTCCCCTCGCACCCACAAGTCCGGGGCCGTCCGTAAGGATCCCGATTTCCTTTTCTTTTCCCCGATTATGGACGGCGCCCCGTTGGGGGGGTGGCTGAAGGCAGCGGGCGGGTAACCGACGGCGGTTGGCGGATGACTGACGGCGGTCGGCTGATCGATGGCCGGTGGATGGTGACCGTGAGCACTCCATTTTCGCGGTGTGACGGAGGGGGTTTTGGTCACAGGGGGGGCGGGCTTACGTGGCCAGTGGTGCCCAAGTCGGTTGCTGCCCATCGTTCACCATCGGTGTGTTTTGGGGGGTCCGGGGGGTTGGGGGGGGGGGGGGCTTCCGTGTCGGGCCGCACCCACCCCCCGATGCCGATGGTGAACGATGGGCAACAACCACGAAGGCGGAGGTACGCAGCCATTCATTGCCCTTCTCTCCGTGCCGGCGTCCCCTGCGACGGCAGGGCTTGCAAGCGTTGGAAGGACCTGTGCCATTGAGCGAGGGATCCGCTTGCCCAGCCGCTGCCGATGGCGGTGACTCTTCCTGAAGCACGAAGCATCGTAGCCCTCCTGCAGACGTCCATGTGTCCCACACCCGCATTCCCCACCCCCCCATCCCCCATCCCACACCCCCGTGTACCGCGCTCCGTCATTCGAGCACCATCTCCTGCTCAGGCACGCTGCCCCCTGTACAAGATGCATGTTCGCCTCGATGCCGTCATGCAGTGAACGCGTTCGTCCGCGGGGACACGGGCGTCGAAGAACCTGTTTTCATGCACAAAGGGAAGGTAAGCACCGGGACCCAGTCACCCCTGCATGTCTTTGGGCGCTCTCTGCGATTCTGTGTCACGTGCTCGGGTGGTGCATGCGCCGTGTTAATTCGGGGTTTGTGTCGTTCGGTCCCAATGCGTGTCTGTGAGGCAACATGCTCTGGTTATGTGCATTTTCGGTTGTTTGCTGAGTCACTGTTGTGATGGCATAACTGCCAACAGAGGTCAATGAACATTTGACGGACCATTGTCCATCGGCGGTTGGCGGTTAGCCATCGGCTACCGGCTACTTACAACCAGCGTCCAGTGCCCCCCCTATTTAAGCTACAGCCTGTCTAAGATACGGAGGGTGGATGTGACGCATGAACTCGGGACCTGTCTTGGTTGGTCCCGATCCGTGGACGTGGGCCAAGATGCTCTGGCTGGGCATCTTCTGCAGCTCCCTCCTCTCTCCCCGACCCAGCGTACCTATGCAGTACAACGCTCTGGTGCTGCGGCCTTTGCCTGTGCTTGTGCCCTTCCTACCAAGTGAGGGGCTGCCAGGGCTGAGAGGGTGCTAAGGCACGTTGTTTAGCACGTGCGATGGCAATGCCTCGACATTCCCGCGCTTCGAAGCCTCTCCGCTGGTCGACCGAAAAGATTGGCGGAAAGTGCCCCTGGGCACGGGAAACGAGCATAGAACTGCCGTTCACAACGGGACGTCACAACCACCGGGCGAGGGCAATGCAAAGGATGGTGCAGAAGGGGCGGGGATGGGGCCACGCTCGGGGCAATTCCTTGTACTGCGAGACCCCACGACCATGGGGAGGTTGTGCGCAATGCGCACACAAACCATCGCCAACCCAAGAAGCAACCGGAGGCAGCGTCTCAAGCCCGCCCCTCCCGACTGACCATCAAGGATCTGCGGAAATGGTTCAATCTCCGAGCACGATCTGATTTTACGCGAAGAAAAACTCAAAACAAATGGATTAATTTTTCAGCACCATGCTTTTGGAAGTCTGAAATGGGCCGCAAAAGTGCGCAAAAATTAGTACTTTTGCAGACACCATGCTCAGTTGCGCCCATATTGTGAACTCATTCTCCGTATGGTCCTTGGACGCATGCTGTTAATTTGTGGTGCTTTGTGCATGCATCGAATGAACGCCACGTGGTCGTCCAACAGGCCACCGAGGGCAGGCGCACGCAGGGGTCTCCACTGTGTTCGCCACACCAATACCAATGCCACGGCAGAAATCTGACATTTCTGCCCCGTGGCCTTCAGCAGTGGTCGTGCAAATTGTTTTGTGACATAAAGTTCAAAATTCAAGCACAAGAATTAGTGGTCCGCAAAACTCAACTGTTCGGTCGATATTCCAATGCCGAAGTATCTGAGTTCTAGCATGCACCTCTTTGTCGTACCATTTCAGTGGTCGGCGAGAAAGAACCCAATGCCTGGCACATGGATGCCAATCAACACCCTCACTGCACCTGCTCACTGCACAACCGCGTTCTGCATGCACACCACACACGTACGACTCAAAGCACACCAACTGTGCACACTCCACAATGCAACACGCACCGAGTGACCGGACACGCATGAGTGTGTGTGTGTGTGTGTGTGTGTGTGTGTGTGTGTGTGTGTGTCAGGCCAGGGATGGGCTATGTAGCAATCATGCAGCCACCTTCGAATTATCACCGCATGCTCCTCTGGAACCGAGTCAATCTCTGATCGATTGCACGATAGTTGTCGTTGAAGGTTCTTCCCATCTGCATCACGGAGGCGGTGCTTTTGTCCCTGCACTCAGGCTCAGAAGCGGGGCCCTGGGTGGGCCAGCGTCAACGATCAAAGCTTTGAAAGCCCCTCCAAGAGAGCCAAGGCGGCGGCAGACAGCGATACTGCGGAGGCTGGCAGCGGCCAGTGCGACCAGGTGTTGTTTTGCTCCAGAAAACCCCCACACGCAAGAGAAGTATTAGAATGGCCGTACACCGTAGGAGGAGGGGGGGGGGGGGGGCAAAGTGACCACAGTGGGAAAAACGAAATTTACAACAGAGGAACTCTTGTCGGGCCACCTTTGGTGCACAAACTTTTGGGTCCCATACCCTCCCTCCCCCCCTTCTAATGCTTCCCTGCCCACAGCTCGCCACTGCCCGACAAGATGGTCCACAGCTAAGCCACGGTGCTCAACACGTCCAGTCACAGGCCAGCGTCTGTTTATCAGAAAGCGTTCCTCGTATCAAATCCGTCAAAGTAAAATTCTTTTCAATAACTTAAATCCTCTTTTTTCTCAAACAAACGAAGGTCACAAAAATTTCACTTTTCAAACCAATTTCATTTTTCTAAACTCGGATGCAGTTTTGCATGGCACTCGGTGCGCCGGTGTTTTCATGCATCAGGACCGCGGTGAACCGACGGGGGTTGACGGTTGAAGTTCAGTGGATGTCAGTTGGCGAATCACGATGGGAGTGCTGCTAGGCTGGTGCTTCGGGCGCTGTGCAGCGCAGCCCGCCCCCGTCTTTTACCCGTTCGAGCAGTTCCGGCGGCCACACATCGGCTGGACCGTCCCATGGCACGACTGACTAATCTGCGGACAAGACACGCATACGAATGGACTGCCAGCCCCAGGGAAGTAGTAGAATGGCGCTACACCGTAGGACGAGGGGAGCCACCCCCCCGCCCCCATCCAGACCAAAGTGACCACCGCGGGAAAAACCGAAATGTGCCATTGGGAAATTCTTGTTGGGCCATTTTTGGTACAAACTTTTGGGTCCCAGACCCCCCCCCCTCCCTCCCCTTCTAATATTTCCCCGGCCCAGCCCTGCGTTTGTCGCCGAGTTGGCTCGTCGACCGCCTCCCGTGCAGGGCTGCATCGCCGCCGATGCCTCCGAAGTCGGAAATGTGGTCTAATGCGCTGCCGCTGGGCGTGCCGACCGTCGCAGCGCGTGCTCGTGCCCCTTCCGAGGGCCGTGTCTTTGGAAGGCGGCGAAGGCCTGCGTCGCATCGCCGCGGCGCATGGCGCACATGCACCACTCGTCACTGGCGTCGTCTCAGGGCTGTTGCACGGGCACTCACCTGACAGGCCGTTGCTGAGTGGGAAAACAGTCGGCACAGTGGAGGTGCCTCCGGGACAGCCCCGAGCTCTGTTTTGTTCAGTCCCGCAGCGTATATAGCCACGCCATATGGTCTACGGACAGCCATGCGCATATATAACCATCCCCCCCCCTCCCCCCCTCCCGCTCCGATGTGCCCCCTCTTGTGTCTATTGTGTCTCTTGGCACAAAGGAAATGTACATGCTGGAGAGCTAAAGATGACGGGGAGAATGGCTTCGGACCTTCGAATGCCGGGGCACAACTTGGCCCACTGTTGTTGTGCCAAAATTTGCCATTCCAAATGTCGCCTGTTCCCAATTCCCCCTTCCCCCCGGCAGTGGAAGCCTCCTGCCCCCCATGGGGCCCACTGCTCTGCTGGCGCCATATACAGCCCAACCCAAGGCCATGGGGTGTCTCAATGGTCCGGTCTTCCCTCTTGCCCTGTTCAACACCACTGCCCCCGCTCACTTTGTGAGGTGCTTCTGCTGCCCTCACGCGCGGGGGGGGGGGGGGGGGGCTCAGAGGCCAAAAGCAAGTTAGTGTACCTCGAGTCGGCCTCCAGCTTCAAGCCCATTACATAAACCCGTTTTTTCCCTCAGGAAAAGTTTTCTAATGTGGGGCCGGGGGGGTGGGGCTGGGGCTGGGCCCCATATGCCCCCCTTAAGCAATGGCCTGTACCCCAACCCTGTTCTCGCCCCCACTCCCGGAGTCGTTGCATTTTCCAGCAACAAAACCTCCCTGACCCCATCGCCTGCCGTGTCTGGAAAGACAGACCCCCTGACCTCGCCCCCCCCATTCTGTATCGACCCCCTCGCGCCGGCCGAGGGGGCAAGCTCCTCAGCACGACCAAACGGTTGGCGGCCTCCCTCCTCCAGGGACCCCCCCCCCCGCCCAGGCGCCGGTGCTGCGGCCTCCAACAAAGCTCCTCTACCCTTGGCAATGCTGGTGATTGGTGGCGCCGAAAGTAGTTGACTGTCGGTGTCAGGGTCACCATCAGAGGCCATAGGAACGACGACGGCCGTCGCCCACTGGAATCACTCCAGAAGCGTTTCTTGTGCTGACTACCTGACGAGCACCACCGCGTGTCTCGCTCCGCTGCGATTGCCTCTTTGGACTCGTGAGGCATGGGGGCAGGGACCATCACCGCACAGCAGGCGAACGGCGTTTACCTATTTGCCGTGGGGCACAGCGGCTGTCACATGGGGGGGGGGGGGGAAGGGGGGGGGCAGCATGCGGACCGCCGGGGCGGATGCCTTGCACGGACGGTGTTGACAGGGCGGCCCGTGTACTGGGCTGGTCACACTGTACATCCTGAGGCATGGACACTGCCTGGTCCATGATCCCCCAAGCCAATGGCTGAGAGCCACACGCCCCCTCTGGTCCCCTGCTACCCTCTTGGAGGACTGGACTGTCAGGGTGAGCCACCGGCCACACACTCCTCTGGAGCATCCACGGGCTCCAGGCCACCGACGACACTCGAATGGTCACGCCCTGCGAGTCCACAAGACCTCTTGTACAGTCCCCAGGGACAGGGGCTCAGGGACAGGGGGGCTCAGGGACAGGGGCTCAGGGACAGGGGGGCTCAGGGACAGGGGGGCTCAGGGACAGGGGCTCAGGGACAGGGGGGCTCAGGGACAGGGGGGCTCAGGGACACGGGGGCTCAGGGACAGGGGCTCAGGGACAGGGGGGCTCAGGGACAGGGGGGCTCAGGGACAGGGGGGCTCACCCCCTGAGGGGGTCAGCGCGGGTGGACCTCCCTCCCCAGCCGCTTGTGGGGGGTGCTCAATGCCGGGCGGGACCCTCCGTAACCGATGGTACGCCGGATGGGGAGGCCACGCGCGGCACAGCGCTCAGCGTGACCCCCGGGGGAGCGCTGCCCCCCCCCCCGCCCCCCCGGGGGACAGGACAGCCGGTGTCGCGGCTGACTGGCCCCGGACCCCGCCCTAAACACGGGGGGTCTGAGGGTGAGGCCTCACCCAATTACTGTGGGGCGTACCAAACCAAATCGGACAGGGACTACCCCGTGGGGAACGTGCTATTTGGACGGGGCAGCGCCGCCACTGCCAGACCAAGTGGAAGAAATGGCGGTTGCTGGTCTGGTCTCCACGAGAGCCCGACATCCACACGGCAGCGTGGCGATCTCATGCACGCTCAGTGTCCCCTGGGTACAAGTGGCCAGGAGCCTAATGTCTCAGCTCACTGAACTGTGGCCGTGTATCAGTGGGACCACGCAACGGGATTGCCCATGGATCGGACTTCGGGGGGGGGGGGGGCTCATGGAGCTACATGTCCACTCGGACGAGACCATTTCAACATTGACAATGGACCCTTGAATTGGAAGGGGGTGTCCGGAACAACAACACGGGCCCTTCTATTTTTTTCCAAACCGATTTTGCACTTCCCAGTCCCCATCCCCCCGTTGATGCGTAGGCAGGACGCAGCGCGGCCATAAGACAGCGCGGCATGCGCTCCAGTTCAGGGGGTACAAACCGATGTTACGGCACCGCACCACTGCCCCCAGGGCGGCGCTTCAACGACGTAGCCCTCGACCCTTCTGTATATTCCCCTGTCCGCTGACATGACTCTGGGCACAATCACTGCGGGCATCGAGTGCGCCTCGGTACCCTGGAAGGCCTGCGCTTGAAGGGGTGGAGGGGTGGCCCCCCTCGAAATGACAGAGCGCTACCTCCCCACTGCTTCTATGCACCACCAATGGCAGACCAACTGTTTTGTAACCGCCGCACTCTGTCCCCCAACCGCTTGCTCTGACCGCCAGCAACCGCTTTTGCCACCCCCCCCTCCCCCGAAGTGTCCGCCGCCCTCAAGCGCACCCCTGCCCGCTCTGTCTACATTGTTCGTACATTGTTGGGATTACTGATAACTACTGCGGCCGTGAGTAGCTCCTCAGAGCTGATTGTGGATTTGGAGGGTCGTTACTCGTTACTTCCCCAGGCTAGATGTGGAGACAGTGTGTTGCGTCTTGTATACCATGCTGCCATTCCAGCACGGACAGGTGTTTTCTTAAGTGACAGGAGATTTGTTGTCACTTTAGGAAAGTCCGGGAACGCCGCCGGTGGTTACCCGCCAACCGCCGACGGTTGAGAGCCAGTTGCCGATGGTAGGGTAGTCCATAATTGCTGTGCACCTGCTGTATTGCACTGCATTTTCCCTTTCAGGCCCTGCGGGCCCACTTGCCCTTGCACCTATTTTGGTCTGTAAAGTAATGGGACAGGACCGGTACTTTTTTCTCTCTTGCGTTGGGGAAAGTCCTGAGGCCGAATGAATGTGGAACGTGTCACGTGTGTTTGTGTGTGTGTGTGTGTGTGTGTGTTTATGTTTATCTTGTCACGTTTATGTGCCAGATCAATGTGTAGTATGATTTAAGGCATTTTGTTGGCTTGGTGACGTCGCCATCGTCACGGGGTAAGTTCCATGGCCACAAGAAGGTTGCCTCCTGCGGATAGAGGTGTTGTGCCTTTGCGGCAAGCCCTGGAGAATGGCCTTCTGCAACAGTGGGGCCTGGTACAGGCTGTCGTATGGAAGGCCGTTTGCACAGGCCCGGCCCTGTCCTTCAGTGCTGCACTGCTGTGTGCGTTGGTGGGCTACCCTGCCCGGCTGGATTGGTGGCATGCATCGAAGTATAAACCCGTTGCAGCACAGACCAGTGTGTCAGTCAGTTTGCATTTAGTTTTTCTATTCCATGAATTCAGTGCTTCCCAATGAACGGGAGGGTGTACAACAACGAATCCCAGCATAAAGTAGTCAGTGCGCGACCATAGGCCGGGGTCGTGATCAGTTCAAATGGTGATGGCCGGCAATGATATTACCATTGTATTCCGAATATGTCAAAACGGGTCCGTCCCTGATTACAGCTCAACACACGTGTATCGCATGTAAGACGTATGCCTCCTCACAGCAGGGGTTGTGTCGCCTTTTGTGGATGCCTCCTCGCTCTGGGGAGAGCTTATGCCGCCTTTTTGTGATTCCTTCCGGCTCCAGGGCCCTGCTTCCATTTTTTTCCCCCATGCCTGAGGATCCGAGAAGCAGCCTACGCCCCCAAATATGGCTGCAATGCCCCAGGCACTGTTGCTGGCGGGTGCCCCCTAAATCGCTTCTGATTTTGCCCCATCCCTATGGATGTTCTAAGCCTTTGCATGGCATGTTCCATCTGAAAACCTGAGCATGATTCTGGGCAATGGTTAGAATCATGCAAGGAATTTCGGGTCCAAAAAAAATGCCATGCTTTTTGTTTGGGCCAGGCTTTTGCATAGGGACCCCAGGGGGGGGGGGTTTGGGGTTTTGGGGGCCTCAAGGGCTGGAACTGACCCACCCTCCCACCCTTCAACCCACCCAACCCCCCCCCCCCTTTGCGGGGGGGTCATATACCTTTGCTCGGAAACAATCTGAAAATAGGGGCCACAAAAAATAGTGGACCAAGGCTCGCACACCCAGCGCCCGAGAAAATCCCACCCCCACCCCCGGGGAGGGGGTCCATGCCTCCCAAAAACCACTGAAAAAGGCCTTTGACCCACCCACCCACCCTTTGACCCCCCTCCCCCCGGGGAAGGGTGTCCGACACACTAAGCAAAAGCCTGGTTTGGGCCATATGTGTTGTATGATCATAGGGGCTGTTCATGTTGGTTCTGTGATGCTGAATATATAACTTGCATTTCAATTTCGCTGACTCTATACTTGAGTTCTGCAGCCTGTTCACTGCAACCTGAATATTGCTTGTGGTGTGCCAGGTACTTCAGTGCATGCAAATGATCCATTACCCCCTACCACCCCATTCCCAGCACAATGTAATTTTATGACATCTTCTTTCGAACACCAATGAAGTTGCAGCCCACAAATACACGAATGAATCCCACAAACAAGAACAATGAATCTCAAGGAACGTGGACGCAAACTACCCAAAACACTGGCACAGACAGCTCCTGTACCGCTCCTATATGGCTCCTTTGCAACTTCTTCAAGCCTCAAAGAATCTGTGTGCAGCGTTTTTGCCGACTGCCGTGACAATGCAGTCTTTATATACATACGGAGGCAAGTGTCATGCATTCTTGCTTTGCTGTCTGTGTGCGCATACAGCTCCCTTGTCTGAACAACAGGAGGTGTTGCTTCCGTCGTTTTCAGTGCTTTCACTGTTGTTCTCGCAGGGGGGGGGGGGTACCGTTTCCCCATCGACCTATGTGAGGTAGCCCCGTGCCCTTCCTCTTTTAACCCCACTCCTCGACCTGTGATACATCTTTGGAGTGCTCTCTCCCGGGTGTCTTCCCTGTATTGCTTTTCTTGGCCTGATCATCATTCGCACAATTTAAGCACATGACATTGTGCAGTGCAGCAGTGGCGGTGGGTTGGGCTGGCACGGTGACAACTGTTAGTCTATTTTGGTGCTTTTCGAAGGGGGGACTGGAGTCTGGCCCAAAAGGAGGGCGGCGGGTGGCATCCCCTCCCCATCCAGCCCAAGCAGACCCGACACCCGTTGTACTCACGCTTGTATGGAGCCCCCCCCCTGCCCAACTCAACATACGTTGCCCAAGGCCCCCGACACGCACAATAAACACGAATTCAAGGTCCGTTCGTCCGTGTGTGTCACCGGAAGGGGTCCGTGTCGGGCAGCAGCGGGGGAAAGGGGGCAGTTTGGTGAGGCACAAGTGGCCAGTCATCAGTTCATTGAGCTGACGTTTGTCGGCGTTTGCCTCTGGCGGTGGTCCTCTTGAGTGTATGTCAATCGCAATGTGCCGTAAATGTCAACCTCTTTGTTCCAAACAATATTCAGATTATTGCCTCGCCGTAGAATGTTAATACCGCAGAGCACAGCTCACGTGGTGGTACCGCTGCAGCTCTACTGATGTGCTGTGATGCAATACTCACTCCCTCACTGGGGCTGATGGCGATTCTACAGCCTGATGCTGTCCAAGTCTTTACACACGCAAGTCCCATCCCTGAGTTTCAATCCTTGTCAATATCTCAGCAGCATCTTTTCCTTTTCCATGAATTGTAGGTTTCCTTGGATGTTCACCTGCTCTGCTAAGTGTTGGTGATGCTCAGCCCTGTGTCTAAAGGATAGATATCTCTGCGCACAAAACCATATGTCCAAGACATTCTGTGTATTCCTTAGTGCTCACAATGTCGAGGCAATGTCCGTCTGGGAGACGTTCAAGACGTCAATGCCGCCGCATTGCCTGACTGCATCCAAAGTGGATTGCACGCTGGCGCGCACCCTATCAGCCACTTGTCCCCATTGCAGCAAAGCATACTTCAGTTGCTGCCTCTGCCCCCCCCCCCCCCCGGTCTCCCCCCCCCCCTCTCTTTCTCTCTATAAGTGCAAGCTGAAGCCTCGTCCTCTGGCCACAAAGTGCAAATGCCACGGACGGTTTGTCAGGCAGGCAGGTCAGGTAAGGTGCCCGTACCTGAGTGTCCTCTGGAAGGGTTTCTGGTGGCAATTGGCACGTCTGCACAGAATCAATTGGCCAGGAATGAACTACCAGAGGCAAGTCAGGGCCAGAGGAGTCAGCCATGCACTGGAACAACTGGAAAAGCCGACGAGACAACTGACAAAGGGCTTGGTGCCAGATTTAATGGGTGGACGTTGCTGCACAAGGGGCAAAGGTATTTTCATTTCCAAAAGGTCTGCATGCCCTGTACCCTCCATTTGTCACTAAAAGATCTAAGCCATGTGTATTTGCTTGACCAGGGATATTGACTACTATGGTCGTATGGATGTGACAGGTTTCTCGTGATTTGTGTTGAGGACAACTGACTCTGTGTATAATTCTGCTGCCCTGGAAAGTCAGGGAATGGATCTGGGGGGTTCATGGACGCTGGCATGAGAGCGTCTATTTGGCAAGTGTATCCGCCACTTTGTAGCCAGGAAATCCAACATGTGACTTCGGCCACCTTGTGCCCATCCGGAACATGATTTCGCAAATCAGGGATCATATGACTAGGCGGTATTTTTATTATTTTCGGCCATTTTCCCCGTTTTCCGGGGGCGGTATTATTATTCTTTTCGGCCATTTTGACCTGTTTCGGAGGGCAGTATCTTTATTATTGTCCGCCATTTTGGGTGGTAATTTTCTTGTTGTTGGCCATTTTAGCCGTTTCCGGTATTTTTTTGTTATTTTCAGCCATTTCTGCCATTTTCGGAGGGCGGTGTTTTTAGTATTTTCGGCCATTTTGGCGTTTCTTCCCAGAGCGGTATTTTTATTTTTTTCGGCCATTTTGGCCTTTTTCGGAGGGCGGTATTTTTATTATTTTCCGCCATTTTGGCAGTTTTCGGAAGTTGCTGCCATGTGCACTAGGGAAACACCAAGACCGGCTGGAATGGGGTTCGTGACATATACCCCCCCCCCCTGCTTTTTGTCTAAGCAACACTAGGCATTGATTCCGTCAATTCTCGCACTGTGGATTTTGGTGGTGCATTTTTCAATTGGTCCCACTGTGTGTAATGTGTGCTGTCTGATACCTTCGAGCTATGGGGAGCTGCGGGGAGCTATTATTTTCGGCCGTTTTGGCATTTTTTCGGAGAGCGGTATGTTTATTATTTTCCACCATTTTTTGGTGTTTTCGCAACGCGGTGATTTTCTGATTGTCAGCCGTTTTGGCCGTTTTCAAAGGGCGGTTTTTTTATTATTTTCGGCCATTTCTGCCGTTTTCGGACGGCGGTGTTTTTATTATTTTCGGCCATTTTGATGTTTCTTCCAAGAGCGGTATTTTTATTTTTTTCGGCCAACTTGGCTTTTTTCGTTTTGGAGGTCTTTTTTGTTATTTTTGGCCACTTCTGCCATTTTCGGAAGGCGGTATTTCTATTACTTTCGGCCATTTTGGCCTTTTATCAGAGGGTGATATTTTCATTGTTTTCGGCCCGGTCTGTTTTTTTTTTTTGGAAGGCGGTGTTTTTATTATTTTCTGTCATTTTTCCGCTTCTTCGACAGCGGTGTTTTTATCGTTTTTGGCCATTTTGGCTTCTTTCGGTCGGTGTATTTTTATCATGTACGGCCATTTCGGCCGTTTTTGGAATGCGGTATTTCTATTGCTTTCTGCCATTTTGATATTAGTATTTTAGTTTCTTTATTATGTACGGTCATTTTGGCCTTTTATCAAAGGGTGTTTTTTGTACTTCTTTCGCCCATTTTTGCCTTTTTCGCAAGGCGGTATTTTTATTGTTTTCGGCCATTTTGGCCTTTTTCGGGGGACGGTATCTTGCTTATTGTGGGCCATTTTGGCTGCTTTCGGACGGCGGTGTTCTTGGTGTTTTTGGCCATTTTGGCCTTTTTGGAAGAGGGATGTTTTCATTATTGTAGGCCATTTTGGACTTTATCGGACAGCCATATTTTTGTTTTCTTCTTCTTTTTTGTCTTTATGCTTCACTTGATCAAGTGCACACACTCCACACTGCAGCACAAATGCCTTGGTCGACCGGAAGCAGTACGGCGGTGGCAAGGACACGCACCGGCTTTCGTCGTATATTCAATCCGCCCCAAGAAGAGTGATTGGGCTGTCCAACGAATCATTCTCTTCTTCAAGCAAGCAAACGGCTCTTTGATATGTAGAAACCATAAATTGCGCTCATTGCAAGATCTGCACCCCAGCTCCAACAGTTGTATGGCAACCAACGACCGGACGGACCTTTTCCTAGTGCTATTGTGTAGGGACCATGATTTTTGCACCATGGAGATGCAATTTGCTCGATGAGACCCCTCATCCAACGCAAGAGCGCATATCAAGCTATCAGATTTGTCAACCGGGGACCGTGGTGCTACATGGAAGCAAACGGGGGACGGTGGTGCTACATGGTAGCAGTGTGAATTGGTAAGTCCCATTTCAATATGCCTAGCGCGAGCATGGAATCATCCATTGTTAGCTTCCAGCGCTCTGAGGTTATCCATTGAACCGCAAAGAAAGGGTTTCGACAAGTGATGTAGATTAGGCAGCTTCTTTTCGCCCGCTATTCTTGCAAACTTTTTGCAAGTTAAAGATGCAATGAAGGCATATTAAGGCTGGTTGTCAGTCAAGCTTGTCAATCAGGAAGTCAACGGTGTGACCTCATGCCTCGGCGTGCCTATGGGATGTTTGCTTTGTAACGATCAACCGAACTTGCGTTTATGGCCAGGAGCTCAAAGAGTTGCACAGGAGAAGAAGCGATGACATGGAACTGGGTTTTGTTGTCCATGTGTTAAATTACCACTTTGTCGTTTTACATCGAGTCAAATTGATGCCACACGTTTGACTCCGTTGTTTTCGACGGACTTGTTCCAATAAAAGGGTCACGGCGATTCTTTTGTATGTGCCAACTGCACCAACGTAAGCCGACAAAATAGTTGACTCACAATACAACTTAGCTAAAAATTTGAGCTACTAAAACCTTTCCAAACTCCAACCGTATCCAGAGACTTAACTAGCAACTGTAAACCGTCCTAGCAGAGTGGTGACAGGGGTGCTGCCAAACCTGCAGCAAAACCTCGACCCCGCCCTGCCCCAAAACCTCCGGCTCCAAAGCGCCGAACGCTTAACAATAATGTTCTGCCAGCTCTGTAGCCTGGGTTTGAGTGGGAGCTTGAATCGGTGTCCGGCAATGAACAGGGGGTGATGACTTTGATTTGTTCATTAGCCATGAAAGTGGTGCATAGGCGGTTAGAAAGTGTTTTTCAACGCGGCCCTCCTCCTTGTCAAAAACACCAAGAATCCAAATGTGTGGGTGATGGCTATGGGATGTGGGCTGTAGGGTGTGTGTTTGTTGGCAAAGGCAAATACAAACGTTGTGCAAGGAATGTGCAAAGGAACGATGTAGTTCAAAAAAATAATTTGTAAATTTTTTTGTAAAACTTTTTTTGACAATGTTGTGGACCATGAAAAAATGTTTTTCCGAGTCTAAAATCATGTTGCTACACAAGGAAGCATGGTTTTCCATGGGCCATGGGATACAAATAGGTGACGCAAAACTTTTTGGCACTACGGATAAGAGTCCCACAGGGCCACCGGACCTCATTTCCATGCAAATAACCAACTTTTGACTGATTTCTTAGTGAGCGCAAAAGAAGGGAAAATTCTTCTTGGGGCCCCATGGGACCTCTATTGACCCAAACTTCTGTTCAGCAATCTGATTTAGGTGCATCCAAGCATATCCCAATGGTTGGCCACCCTTATGGGCCCTAAATCTGACCAAAAACAAATCGTTTTCATGTAGAAAATGAGAGAAACCTACGGTGGTACACCAACTAGTCCCTGGTACAACAACCTGCTCCTTTACCTTAACTGCTGGTGCCTGCTCCACAACCAGTATGCATACCGTTCTATTTGAGCCAAAGCTTGGAACCTTCTGTGGAATCTCAAACCGATTATTGTTGCTCACTTGAAAAATGAAAACCAATTAGTGGCTTCTTAACACTTCAAAGAACCATGATTTGTTGGACTTATGTACCTAATCAAGCACCGGTTACTGATAAGTCGGGTGTCCTAGTGTTAGTGCTACCAATAGGTTCTACAATAGACAACCATATAACGATTTATGATTTCACTGCCAATATGTGATGCTTAGCCAAGAAACAAAACGGGTCATTGGCTTCTTCAGTCTTAGCAAAAAGTGAAACTGGTTGTTGGCTTCAAAAAGCAATGCTAATAAGGTACCGGATATTGGCAAAACTTGAAAAACCGGTTCCAAGCCCTAGTAGGAGCTTACTTGCGCCGCGCGCACACTGCATGCCCACTCTGTAACATGTTGGAGCACACCATAGAGAAAAGATCATTCCGTGGTTCCTTGGGCACTTGATGCCCACATATCGCTCACACTCAAAAGTGGAGATCACAGTGAGGCACCTTATGCCCATTTGATGCAGGTGATACTGCTTTCCAAAAGAAGCCATTCGAGAGACATGGGTGGCTGCAAATGGACACAGCACATTATTGCAATGGTGATGCCTTCTAAAACATTTAGAGACATGCATTTCACTGTCAAATACCTAAATAGGTCTAAGAAACCACCCCAAAGAAGAAATTCAATGTCACTACATGTTTTTTGCTAAGCGTGACAAGCAAGAAAACTCCAATTGGTGTGTTCCGACATAGATGGCACTTGGCCACTCACGAGAAATGATACGCGAGTGTTAACATATGGCACGCCATGGTATTCGCGCGACACTTAGAAATAAACATTTCTTATATCGTGAGTGTGAGCACAAACGTACGGTCAATTTTTTTTCCTGTTAGCGAAAAAATCCAATTTGATACCCATTGGTGCTTGGAGAAGTGAAGTGAGGCAAAGTGACTTCCACAGGCATTTTGTTTATTCCACACATGGGCAACACAATACAGCCAGAGCACAAATGATGATAGTTAGGATACGAAGAGAAACCAGTGGGTGGGCATTGGATACAACGTAAACATCATGTGTGCAATGGATTATTGGTTGAGGTCTAGAGGGGTCAATGAAGAAACAACAGGCAAACACGCAAAAGACATGTTTACGATAAGCAGAGATTGGTTCGTTGGTTGGAGTCTATAACGTTTGATGGGCAAAAAAGAATACAACAAGAAAGCGTTGAAAAAGAGCCAATGAAAAATTAATATTGGATACAGCACCTAAAAAAAACAATGTAGGATACCCCCCCCCCTTTGTCCTAGCTACACAATAGTCCCAAATTAATACAGTCATTACGCCTACTGTAGCTTGGACAAAAGCATAGCTTGTGCGCAACACATACAACTACTGGCATGGTGAATTGATGCAAAAAAATAAGATGTGGTGCACAAATATCCCCAGAATCAGAGCTACGTGGGTTCAAGTGGGCAAACACCTACAGCAAATGTGTCCATGACTCTATGTAGCTGGCGAATTTATCACCAAATGCATGTCTTATGAAGCTACACTGCACTTAGTACTGAATTAAATTAGGCCCCAAAGCAATACGGTCCCTACGCCTACTGTAGCTTAGACAGGGGGTTGGGTAGCTAGGACAAGGGGGGGGGGGGGGTGAGTTGTTGTACCCGAAAAAAGAAAGCAGAAGCAATGGACCCCAAAAGCAAGACCATGGCACCTGGGGCACACCATTCACAATATCTTGAACATTCATCGCAAAGGCCGGTGGCATGTGTTCAATGGCGATCTTGCCCAAATCGGTACCGAAATCCCATTGCAACAATCGCTGCAACAAGACTAGGAACTGATAACCGTATGTCTAAGCATCAAATCGTTGGAAACCAGAAAATTTGGCAGTTAGCGGGATGCGTTTGTTACGAAATTGTTGAATAAGTAGCCGCATGCACAACTCACTTTCCGTGGCATTTCACAAATACACATGCAGACAGCACTCAACAACTATCCTTCAAACAAGCCAATGGACCCTAGGAAAACAATCATTGTTCATCAGACAAAAAGGAATGATGCCATCAATAGTGCTTTGGTGACATGGTAGGATCACACTTGTCCATACGCTGCTTGAGGCCAGCACACCATCCCAAGGCCTTTGACCAAGCAGTTGGCTCAAACACCCCTACCATGTACCAAACCACCTCTTGGTAAGCACAAATATGGCGGTCATCTATCCAAGCTTGGAGACCTATGCCTTCAAAAAGGCGTTGTAGGTGGGGTCCTTCTTTGTGCACCTCTCAACAGTTGAATCCCCTTTGAAAAAGTAGCCACCATTCTTTAGAGGAAGGGCCTTCTTGAGATGCCTGGAACACATGGTGCGAGTGGTTGTAGGCACAGAAGTGTCTAAGTGTCTGCCCTGGTGCGAACATTGCACTGCTTTTGGGGGCAGGTAGGAATTCGTCCCTTACTTTCACCGTGTGGATTTGGGCCTTTGGGAATTGTAGCCTCAGCATGATAAATATGTAACTCGAGTACTGATTTTCGTTGTGAACTAGGAAATCTTTTTGGTCAAAACAAAGGCAACCCAACAATGCAATTGCTACCGTAGTAGGTGAAGTATATAGCCCCAGGGGCATCATTGTCACCTCTAGCCTATCCCACCTGTTTTGTCAATCCACTTTTGACCGATAGACTCCCATGAAAGACGATTGGTTGTGTGAGGATCAATCATTGCAACTGTGCAAAAAGGTGATTACTGCGCGTGCGAAGGGGGTTCAAAAGGGGGGGAAAGGGGGTCAAAAAACTTTTCAGGTTTGGGGGGCATTGTTGAATTCCCCACATCATCCTGAGCAATTGAGCACTGAACCAGCAAAAGCATCCAGCACGCGATGTAAGATACATGGCAACAGCCAAGAGGAAATCAGAGAGGCGCCATAACCCGAAGCCAATCCTGTGCCTGAGGTGTGTGGGGAGAAATCAATCTGGCGACAGAACCCTATACGCTTCTTGCACTGATGTGAGCCATTACCCCAATCGCTGGGTCATCATGGGTGTTGTTGCTGGAAGCGTTTGCCATTGTTCACCATCAGGACACACGACTCATGCAGCACGAGCAAAGCAAAAAGCACACAACTCCATCACTTGCGCTTCACCAGTGACATGCATATGCGTGTACATTGTGCAACACCCTCGCAAGAGTTGCCATGGAAAATCACTGCCACAACGACTCAACTGTCAGGTGATTGGTTTCGGGTTTGCTGTAAATTGCCATCATAGTTCGCAGGTGCACCTCCTGATTGGCATGGCTCTGGGCTGGTGATTTGTTCAAACTGTTCATAGACCCTGTGCCGCAGAAGCCTGGCATTGCGCAGCCATGGCGGCGGCTGCCACCACAGTCCCGGGTATTTTGAAAGCTGCAGCCGGACTTGCTGCTGCTGCTGCTGCACAAATGGAGCCATTCTGATGAACCCAGTGCCCCTGGGAATTCCTGCTTTGTGCCCCCCCCCCCCCCCCCCCTCCCTGTCCAACATCCCACGGCTTTGGCAGTAAGCAGGGTAGTCCCCCTTCCCTGTGCCAAGCCCTCCCTCCCAACATCGCGCAGGAACGGCCAAAGGCAGGGGGGAGGGGGTGGGACAGCAGTCAGATCCCGTGCTCAGACAAGGCTCTTGCGGGGTATCTGCAGAGGGACCGCCCCGTACCCCATTGAAACACACAGGTGCGGGTCTCATGCAGAGGGCTCTTCTGAGCAGCACCCGCTCTTTAAAGTTTATGGCCCAGGCCTCTTTAAAGTTTATGGCCCAGGCCTCTCTCCCCCACTACCACCGGGGCACAGACACATCGTCTGGGCGTCGTCTGGGCACTGCAGACCACAACACCTCACAACACCTGTGCTCCCAAACACGGCGCCGGGACCGAACGGAAGGAGTGCGTGACCACCGGGACACAACCCCTGATGACACACTGCCCTGTCCGCCGCCGTGTCCCGCGTCCCACAGACGCTGTGCTGTCCAAAGACGAGGGCACATGTGAAGGATCATGTGCCCCGCGCCCCCTGCGTCGGGTGCGGGGCTTTGCAGATCTGCGGGGGTCACTACGCGGGGGACAAGGCGCGGGGGATGATCTGCACACGGTCTCGGGAGTGCCCAAGGGAGAGCGCACTGTCGGCGCGGCGCGTCCGCGGCGCCGCGGGTGCTTTGTTGTTTGGGTCGGTCCTGTTCGCCCCCATGTGGCCCTGAGGGTCATCGCTGCAGCGCCCCCCCCTCGCCGCCTCCTCCACCGCCCTGCCCCTCCCTCGCCCACAGCCTCTTCCGCAGGCCTCCCCCCTTCCGTTCCCCCCCCCCCAACTTCGGTGGGTCGTGTGGGAGGATGGGAGTCACGTCGAGCCTTTGGTCCCGCGATCGCAATGGCGTCGCCAGGTCTCCGTGAGTTCGGGTGCCAAGGCGCTGCCCTCGGCCCCGCGGCGGCCCTGCCACCGTGGCCCACTGGGTCCTCCTTCGTGCTCCGTCACAGGGCTGGACCGCACAAACGACCCGCCTCCCGTCCCCCCGGGAGGACGCCCATTGCTTGGTGCCCCCTGCCCTCGACAGTCTACGCCGGAGGCCGACAACGGACTCTCCTTCATCGACGGGTGCTGCGGAGGAGGTGTCGGCAGGAGTGGCTGCTGCGTGGACCGAGTCGGCGAGGGAGCCCGCCCCATTGCAGCGCCACTTCGGCACATCGGAGGTTTGCAAAGAATTGCTAAACAAAACTCTGCAGCCCCGTTTCAACGATCGCCGGGTGTCCAGCCGCAGGGAACGCCCCCCCCCCCCCCCAACGTGTGCCGCGGTGCTCAACGTACCCACACAAATCTGAACGGAAGGAGTCCCCCCGTGGGTCAGAGTGGTTTGACACGGGAGATGCAGAAGCCATACGCCCGACCCCTTGACTTGCGCCGGTGCAGACTGCCTTGGACAGAACTGCACGCCAATGGCTCCGTATGGGCGTGCGTGTGCCCATTGGCACGAGAACCCAAACCCATTGACACATCAAACGCGATGTACTCATCGATCCGCTTCACTGCGCATCTTTTTTTTTTTTGCTCAGACTCACGTGTGCCTCGTAAGTGCTCGGTCAGACAGTCTAAGTACAACACATGTGTCCCGTGTGAAAATTCCGCATGCCGCCGATCCGCTTCACTGCGCATCTCGTGAAGCCACCGTTTGCTCTCAACACACATTCTCCGAACACGCCCCCACGGTGCAGCATATCATAAGTGACAAGCTGCGACGAAGCTCTGTTCCTGTACCGCGCACAAATGGCCCGTCTGCATCACTGCACTTTCTTGATTAGACAGTAATACGTGGTATCCATCTCGAAGTCCTTCAAATCGTGAGGTTCTCCTGCAAAGATAATCGCACACACTTGAGGACGCTGCACGGGTGTCTGCGCACACAATCCCATCCGACGCGCACGCCCATGCGAGCACCGCCCAAACCCTCCGTCGGTGCCGACTTAGCTCTTATTTTCGTTCGCATCTCCCCCTCTCGCGCTTTCCGTGATACACCTCGGCTTCGTAGGCCCACTGAGTCAGGGTTGTCGGGCCCCGTCCTCCCGGGATGGGGACAGGAGGCATGCATGTCCAAGCACACAACATGCGTTGCCACAAACCATACCTACGATCTTCTGCAGCAATCCACCATAACTAATGTAAACCGCACTGCAGAACATAGAGATCCACCAATCCTTCAAAAGCACTTCGCCGCACACAACAGCGAGGGCACACACACGTGCGCGCGCACAATACAAGCAATGAGTGCACCTGCTGAACTTCTGGAGCCAGGGCACGTACACACGCGCTCGCCCGCTGGCTCGCTCACTCACAAACACGCGCACGAGAGCAATAACACAGCAGAGTTTCTCGTAGGGCAGTGCAGACGCGAGGCAAAAGGCTGGCCTTTCTGGCACAGTGGCTGACGGGGTAGGTGTGGTGCCCTGCGGTCCGAGTGGCCTGAAACACGGACAGTGCAGTGCCCCGCACACAGCCGGCGATGCACCACTGCTCATACCGGGGAGGGTGAAATTAGGAATGTGCGAAAATTGGAGTGGCGATGTTTGTTGCGGAGAAAATCTGGCACGATTTCACAAACACCACTGAATATTTGAACCAAGTTCCCAGATTGTGACGCAAGTACAAGCGTGAACTGACTGTGAATGGTGCTTCTTATTTCCGAAGGGCCTTTGGGCGGTTGCTGTTATATCTTGGGGGCTTCTGGATGGTTGCTTAAATGGTTGCTCTTATTTCCTGGAGGCTGTTGGGCACAAAGGAAATGTACATGCTGGAGAGCTAAAGATGACGGGGAGAATGGCTTCGGACCTTCGAATGCCGGGGCACAACTTGGCCCACTGTTGTTGTGCCAAATTTTGCCATTCCAAATGTCACCTGTTCCCAATTCCCCCTTCCCCGCGGTAGTGGAAGCCTCCTGCCCCCCATGGGGCCCACTGCTCTGCTGGCGCCACATACAGCCCAACCCAAGGCCATGGGACGGAGTGTGCTCGCCAGTGCCAATGCGTTGGGCCCCCAGATCGCCAAGTGCTACCCATCAGAAGGGCACTGCAGTCCTCGGCATTTCATTGCACCCACGTGCTCAGTGCGGAGGGGGTCTGCAGGGTCTCTGGCACTCGTACAGATCGGTCCCCGGACACCACGTTCCTCCTGGGGCAAGCGAAAGGGGTCCGGGGATCAGGGCGGAGGACTGTCAATGATACGGACGTGTCAGCAGCCCGCCTACCGCCGCATTCCTGGGGCTGGAGCGAGGATATGCACAGCCACTGGCCGGAGCATTGAGGGGAAACGCGACCTGCACTCCAACACATTCCCGAGGGAAGAAAGGGGTCCAGAAATCACTGGCACGAGGGGTGAGGCAGGGGTGTATTAGAAGAGGGGGAGTGGGGCGGGGTCTGGGACCCAAAAGTGTGTGGACTGAAAATGGCCCAACCAGATTTTCCGTGTTGTAAATTTCGTTTTTTCCCGCGATGTTCACTTTGGTCTGGCCTCAACATGATCCGGCTGCAGTGTCCGCATAAGGCGCCTGCCCCACGGCTTTCATCGGCTTCACACTTTGGTCTGGGGGGGGGGGGGGCTCCTCCTCCGGTTGTCAGCCGTTCCAATACATCGCTGGGGTAAGGGCGACAGATGGCACGTGTGTGTGCTAATCCCCGGCCCTCCCTCGACCCCCAACCCGACGCAATGGAGAGTCCAGCCGCCCCGGCTCAGCGCAGCACTCTGCGGTGATTGGCCGGGCACCGCCTCCGGGCTGCTGCTGCACAAGCGGTCCGGATGGGGGGGTGCGGCGTGGGGCGGCATACATCCGCTGCATCTGCTGCTGCAACGCGTCCATTTTGTACACCCGTCCGCAGGTCACGTACTCGAAATTGTCCATGAGGGACGCCTTCTTGCCGCTGCACAGCGCCTTGTCGAAGTGCTCGGGGGACGGCTTGCCTGCGGACCAGGGCACGCAATGCGGCAGGAAGCGGCGGCGGCGGTGCTGCCTCCGTGCCCCCGGTCCGCGGACCCCGCCAGCGGCCCCCACAGGCTATTGCTTCGGGACCCCCCCCCCACCCGGGGGGGGGGGGTGTTTGGGGCCCTGGACCCGGCCGACCCTCCCACACCAGAAAAATTTTCCTCCGGCAAAAAAATGAAATTTATCAAAGGGGCCGGAAATTTGAGGCCGATTTTACGTACACAAACTTTTTTTTCGCCTCTGACCTCCCTCCCACCCGGCGGGGGGGGGGGGTCTCCTTAAGCAACAGCCCGAGCCCCCACTCCCCCACCAATCACAAGATTTCCGGGGGCTCTTCTGGGGCACCGCACGCCATCGTTAGCGCATCCCGGGCGCGCCGCACACGTGCGCAAAGCCCCGCGAGCACGAGCGCAGGCGCATGCGCACGGCGTCGGTACTGCGGGACGGCCGTATCGGACCCTCTCGGGCGTGTCCGGGAGGGGGCGGGCGGGACATGCCTGCCACTCCCGCCGGACCGGGCCCCACGGCAACGCACGTGTGCCCGGCAGCCGGCGAAGTCACCGGAAAAGGCCCCCCTCGACCGCCTCAACGCGCGTCCAGCGCCGCCCCCCGCCGCCCCGCACGATGCCGCTCCGCCAACGGCGCGGCACGATCGAAGGTCTGCGCGCCCGCGGTCGCCGGCGATGTCCGCGTGTGACACCGCGTGAGCCCCTTCGTCGGGTCCCTAAAGACGTCCTTCGCTTGCGATCCACCGCAGGAACCAGGCGACCCTTGTGACGTCTTGGCGGCCCCGGTGAGGGTGGAGGTGGCCTGCCCCGAAGGGGGTCTCTGGGGCGGTGTGCATCCCCTTGCCCAGGGCTCCTTATCGGGGGGGGGGGGGTCTAGCCCCCCCCCCCTCCCCCGGGTGGTGCAGAGTCTTTAGAGGCGCCGGAGAAAATGTTTGGTCTAAACTAATTGGCGCCGAACGCGCCGGAACACAAAATTTTTGAATGGCCGAAGGCCCGGAAGAAAATTTGGCCCAATCTTTAAATCTTTAAAAGGGGGGGGGGCGCCCACCCCTCCCCCCCCCCACCCCCTGGGGGTGCCGAGTTGTTAAAAGGAGCCCTGCCCTTGCCCCGCGTACATTGTAACGTGCACAAGATGCGCAGGGACGCAAACACTGGGAGGAGTTGGGCATGGAATGGCACACAGCCCCCGCCCCCCGCCGCTGCTTGGGACGCCGAAGCCGGCAGCGGGACTTGGACGTACACTGCCCCCCCCCGTCCGCCGCATCCCCTGCCCAGACACCCCCCCACAGGGCCCCGGCAGCCGCGACACACCGTCCAGATCGATGGTCTTGGCCCACGCCACCACCAACCGCATGCCGTTATCGATGGGGTACACGTCGACGTTGAAGTCCATAACGCAGTCCATCTCGTGGCGCTCGCTCCGCATGACGGCCCGCGACACTGTCAGCGGAGGGGCACAACGCAGCGGCACGGCGGCGGAGGGGGCGCGCACAAACGTCATCGGCACAAAATGGCGGTAACACTGCGGAGGACGGCCCAGGAATGTTGCAGCCGCCAAACGAATGTGCCATATCATGCGTGCTGCTGAAAAGTATTATCTCTTTTGCGTGTTTTTTTGCGGTAACCTTTTGTGCCGGGAATTAATTATTTTTGCAAAACTGTTCATGCATTTTACATACACGGGCACCCCTGTTCATGTGCAAGTGCAAATGCATACCGAGATCAAACTTTTTGCCCTCCGGGTCCAGCTCTTTGACCTCGAAAGTATCCTCCAGCAGAATGGACATTGTGTGCCAAGAGCAACTGCCACTGTAGATGAGAGGCACCAGCCATAACCCCCCTGTGCACAAAGCAAAACACCGGGTCAAGACTTCACACGGCTACAGCACAGCCTGGCACCCCCCCCCCCCCCCTGGCGCCCCCCTCAGGCCATGTGTTTGGCAGAAACTGGAAATTGGACCAAAACGGACGGAGGTCCGGTTCATGCCTCCCAACTCAGCCCAACCATATCGCCACGTCCTGGCACCATGGGACAGGGCAGGGGACAGAGGGGTATGTGGCACAGTCTGTTCTGGAGTTGGGACATGGTGGTCCTTCCGGACCTCAAGGATGACCCTCACACCAGCACGTCCCCCCCCTCCACACACACACACTGTTAAGCAGGGGCCTCGGGGCCCCTGCAGCTCAGCAACTCTGGTCCTGTTGGGCTGCTTTGTTTTCGAAACAAGGAAAGGAAAGGATTTCGAAACAATATACGGCCCAATCACAAAGACAGAGCGTGTCATTGTTTTTAGACCTCCGCAGCAAACGAAGTTGATGGCGGAGTTCATAGACATCCGTCATCTCATTGGGCGCTTATGATTATGAGGGTGCACCCGCCATCCCACTCCCCGTTCGCCATACCGATGGGGCCGACATGATCAACTTTGACGGTGTTGAATAAGTTTGTTGTTCCCAGTCACCAGTGCAAAAATTTCTGATGCCCATGACTTTGCCGGGATCCAAAAGTCCAAAAGTCCAAAAGTCCAAAGTTCAGCAAATATTTCTAGTTTTGCCACAGCAGGTACGGGTCCGGTTCAATCTGCATTTTGAGGGGGGGGGGGGGACGGTTTTTTTTGGGGGGGGGGGTTATATTGAGGCCATGAGCCCACTCTCTGTGCAGCTTTGATGAAGTAGTGCTGCCAGACGGCCGATTGCGCTGGCACGTACAGTGGGCACCCTCCCCGCACGCGACACCGTTGGTGCACTGTTGAGGAGTACTTGCAGGCAACTGTCACTGTTTTGCGCCAACTAAGGGGCACCGGATGCCTGGCGCAGCCATACTAATGGCTGCATCGTGCTGCATTGGAGCTAGTACTGGGGGCTTTTACAACAAGGGACAGTGGCAATTCAGCGCAGGGGGTGCAAGACACAAGCATTTTTGGTTTCTTTGATTTTTGACCCCTCGGCCCAATTTGTGGTATGACCATGGATCGACGATAGTTGTCACCCCCCGGAATCACTCCGAAAACTCTCACAGTGCATTATCATGAATACGTCGCCGAAGGCGGCGTCACAGATTGTCCACAAATACGCGCCGGAGGCGCCGTCACAGATTGCTCGGGGTATGGTCAAGGTATCCTCCCCCGCTCACACCCCCCTTTTGGCAGGGAAGCAGATGGTAGTACGGAATATGCTGCGATGCTGAACAGTGGGACTAACATTTCACGATGGACCACATGACCCACAACCTCCTCCCCCCATTCCTGGTGGACACAAACAATGTCGATCTACAAAAACATGTCATACAAGAGACAGAGGCATAGCAGTGGACACCAGTTGCACTACCACCAACCGCCCGATTCCGGCCTTAGCGTACTCAGTCAATGAGGGATCAGGCATTGTACATGGCGACCCTGGCGACACTTGCAGCACAAAACAACATTTTGTATGCTGGGAGCTCCAAAACAAAAATCTGGCACCCAAGGCACTGAAAATTCCATTGTTTTTGGCAGGGCACCTCAAGAGCAGGGGGGGAATGGTTAACCCCCCCCCCCCTCTTAAAGTGTCCAGACTAGTGCATGCGACTGGTGAGATATGATCATGAGTGGCTCAATTGTGGAATTTAGGGGCACCAAAACGTGTGCTCAATTGGTGCTACATGGCGCAGGATCCTCACCATTAGTTAGGGCATCCAAAAGAAAAAAGTTCAACGTGACATAGGTCTGGATAGACGCACATTGGCTGCATTAGGACAACCAAGTTTTGACCCCCCCAACAACAACAAAACGGCACCCAGAGCTGAGGGGTTAAAACCAAAAAACTTCATTGGGGGTATAATTTTGCCTCCCAAAAATCGTGATTTTACACGGGGTCAAACATCCAAATTCATAGATAAGATTATGGTACGAAAATACCAAAAAAAAGGGGGGTGCGAGGCGCTTGTGCCTGCCCATGATATAACGACCTCTCTTCAAGGTGATTTGTTGGGGCTCAAGAATGATTCAAGTGCTGTTCACCGCACACAACATGGATGATGCCTTTTCTGAAACACCCTCGTTGCACGATTCCAAAAACGCTATTTCTTGGGGCGGGGTGGAGGCGGGGAACTCTCGAGGTCCAAGTGACACCCGGGCCCAATTTAGGGTTCAGTCAAGTGGGTTGTGTGGGTGCTTGCGTGCCGCAAGGCTGCAGCCCACCCAACTATCTTCCCCCATCCACCCAGGCCTGCTCTGCATGATGTGGTCGTATTGCATACCCACCCTTCTCCCATGGAACGCGGTTGTGTGAAATGGGGATTGGGTCTGAAATGTCCCACATGGTGCAGGGGTTTGAAACGTCTCTTTTTCTCAATCGAAGTGCTCGGAATTTTCTCAAGGAGCGGCCCCCACATCACTTGGAAGGAGATGGCCACAGAAACAGCTGGGGCCCATAAGAGCGGTGGCCCTGCTCACCAAAGGCGTCCAAGGCTACCTTACCACTGGAGTGCGAAGGCCACCCACTCTACATTGCCTCGGGCCATTGGTTTGGAGGGTCACCTGAAGACTGGGCGGCCCTACCACAGGACAATGCAAAATGAGCAACAGCGGGAGGAACGTTTCCACATGGCCCCCCTCTGCACCACAGCACCCTTTACCAGATATTGAATATGGTTGATGTTTAACATCTGCGCCCCCCTTCCATTATGACTTTGATGGTTCACGCCTATGGTCATTACACACTGCATTATTGCCTTGAACATCCCAGAAGCATAACAGCCATGACCTGGTGTGTGACGTGTGTGACAGGTTATCTTTTTGGTTACGGTGAGGTCTTGGACAGCCACCTATTGCTCCCTTCGCCGTGTCCAACACATCATCGGATCGTACTCCCCTTGTCCCGGATTCTTGTCTACGCTGGGTACACTCTGTTGATCAAGAGGGGTGAAGGTTTGTTGCAAACTCAGTAGACTTTAAACCCAAGTTTGAGCCTCCATTCCACCTGCACTTTTGTTGCTGTGTCGGGCTGCCGCTGTTGCCGTCACTGTTGCTGCAGCTGTTGCTGTTGCCATCGCTGTTGCTGTTACTGCTGCTGCTGTTGCTGTTACTGCTGCTGCTGATGCTGTCGCCGTTACTGCTGCTGTTGCTGTTGCCGTCGCTGTTGGTATTCCCGTCGCTGTTGGTGTTGTTGTCCCTGTCGCTGTTGCTGCTGCTACGGTTGCACTTCCTGCTGCTGTTTCGGGTGCCGTCGCTGTTGCTGTTGCTGTTGGTGGTTGGGTCACAGGCCATGAACAGACTGCACTTCCCATAGGTCAAGAAGCGGTAGCGCTGCTCAACGGCGTGCACGGGAACACGCCGCAGCGCCGCGCAGCCGTCGTCCACGCGCATGTGGTCCGTCAGAAAGGCGGAGATCAGCGGAAGCAGCGCGGAGCCGGGCTGGTGGAATTTGGTGATGAGGCCGCCGGTCACCACCTGGAACTTGTACCCCGGGGCGATGCAGAGGGCCGTGGAGCCCATGGGGGGGGGCGGGGCTGGTCCTCAGGCAAAGAGGCAGCAATATGCCTCATGCGCCGGAGGGGCCTCGGCGCCCCTCGTGCTGGTCCGCGGTCAAGGGCAGGCCCGGAGTGGGTGCAGCCCCGGAGCCCAGATGGTCCTCGGAGCATTCCGTCGTCCGGTCGGCACGCCAGTCCTCTGGGACCGTGTCCTGCCTCCACTGGGCCCCACACAGCGCCAGTAGACCCCCCAGCGAGAGCCCCTGCACGTCCCCGGACGTGGTCCAGGCGCCTGCATCGCTCTCGAACTGCACCACCGCCTCCGTGACCGGCTCGTGGCCCCGCTCCGCCCACGCGGCGTGTGTGGCGACCACCTTCAACAGGAATCGATCCCACGCCGTTGACCTGGGGCCCTCCAGTGGGACCCGCACTTGGACGTGGTCTCCCGCCGCGACACAGCAGCGCAGCAGCGCACGCCAGCGCTGCCCGCGCCAGCCCCGGGCGTGTGCCCGGTCCGGATCCGGATCAGCGGCAGCGGGGGACAGCAGCAGCACCTCGACCCGCTCCCCTTCATCCGCCCCCCGGGTATCGATGGGGCTCGCCCAGAGGCGCGCATAGAGCACCTGACTGTCGTTGAGCAGCAGGTGGCTTTGCGGCGGCAGGAAGCTCTCCAGCGCCCTGAATGGGGCATCCTGCATGGGGCCCGACGGGCGCACTACCAGCAGGCGCGATGCGCCCCTCGTAAAAGGGGCGGGCAGCTCGTAGTGCAGGCGCGCCATCGCGAAGCGAGGCACAGCGGACGCAGCCAACCTGCTCGCCCTCCCTCTCCCCGCGTGCAGTGCAACGCAATGCCGCATGACTCGCTGCAAACCTCACGGAGGGGCAGAGCGGGGGAGCGGGCCAGTCTCTTTGCAGCGCACGCCATGACGCTTGCACTAGTTCGATGTGTCATGAGGGTTGTTGTGTGGGGCCCAAAAACACCTTCCTTGGTCTTCATGCCATCCATGAGCAGTTGTGCATCAGAGATGTTCAGTACCCTCGTGGTGTGTGTGCTTGATTACCATACGAAAGAACATGATTCAAACCCTGCTGTGCATGTTTTTATGACCTGCCTTAGACCAGTAGCCCAGTGGTAAGAATGTTTTTTTTGGTTCAAAAACAAAGCCCAGCACAACAGTAATCCGCTGTCGCTGTATAGTCCATACTTGCCATACCTCATTGCATTCCATCACAACACTGAACGACCCACCCCGTTTTGTTGGTGTCTACGCGTACCGACCCTTGTTCTTTGTGTACATGACACGTCACCCCACAGCCAAGAGGCAAACAACTCCACAGAGGGGGGGAATGTTTGCCCGGCGCGCGCCCGGCGCGCTACTTTTAGACTATGTTCCCCCCGAAGAGCCCCCAAGCACACCCCTTGGAAACGCCCTTAGAATTAGGTGACCCAAACTGCCCCAGCTCAAGAAAGTTGCAAACTGGGGTACACAGTACCACTCTCGCTCCTTTAAGGGCGATCTTGGTCAACACCTTAGCAAGTTGGGAGAATGGGGGGTTAGGATAGCACAACCGCAATCGATCTCCAGTAGAAGCGATAGGCGTTATTGAGGTATCGCGAACAGTAGAGCTGCATCATAACATTGGTCCCACAAGTGTGGGTGTCAATACATTCAGTACAATAGTGCTCCTTACACTCATCGCAAACTGCGACGGTGGAGCGTTCTGGCAACACAACACACACACTTCTGCCTCATCCTCGGCCTCATCTTGCGTGCCACAACCGAGCAAATAGCTGCTCAATGTGTGCCCTATACCACCCGTGCACGTCATTGTAACATTGTTGGCGGGCTGTCAAAGCGCCATTCTTTCTTCCAATGAATGGCACAATGACATGAATCCGGCCCTTATAAGCACCATCATGGCCCCCAACTTCGAAATCAAAGAAATCACCTCGGGTACGAGAAGGTCCATACCCATCCCAAATCAAAACATCTGCTGATGTCCCGGGGGCCAAGGGGCAAATCCATATAATGTTGCCCAACATATCAACGGCAACAGTCCACTGGTAGGGCACGGGTCACAAAAGATGCCCGGCGCGCGCCCGGCGCGCTAACGTTCCCCCAGGAAGCGGGGTGCATTGCATCAGGATTTGGATTTGGGATTTGGATGTGTTCTCATGGGCTACACATGTCATGCATTCTGCTAACTTCGTTATGGGAAGGTTTGTGTACAACTGCCTGCTACGTGGTCGGACCCAACCAGCCTTTTACCCAACCCTTCTTCCTGCTTCCACTCCGGTGCCCTCCTCACCTCTACCCTGCCCGCCCCAAATACCTGCAACATTTGTTGCTGGGCTGGTGGTTTATCTTTGCCGTAACAGAGGAGCCCTGCACCTTCCCCCAAACATGCAGCTCCACGAGTGGACCCTTGCCACCCCATCTGCTCCCGCCTTGTCCTGTTGCGCTCCACCCTTGGCACACTGGCCCACACCCGCTTGCCGGTGCCCTGTAGATTGCCTTGTCCAACCCCATCCTATTGAATGCCCCATCCAAGGGGGGGCGGCCTGTTCGAATCTTGACACCCAACCGTGTGCAAAAAGATTTGGGAGTCTGGAGGGAGGGGGGGGTAGGTGGGTTGGCCAGTCAGCCGCTGGGGTCCCGGGGCCATGAGCAACAGATACTGAGCTTGCATATACCCCATGACACAGGCATATGGTCACAGCTATAAATCTCAGTACATTGTTTTGACTTGCTGCACTGCAACGCAAACCAGATCAGTGCTGAATCACCCCTTGAGTTCGCCGTAGCCGCTGTGGTCCGGGGGGGGGGGGGGGCGTGGGTATCCCAATACACATACCTCAAAATGATCCCCATGACACGCTGATCATTTTGAACATACACAACTGGGGTAAAATACGTTTTCAGAAAAAATTTGCCCATCAGCTCAGGCTCCCATCAGCCAAGGTCCAACCCGGAGGTCAGGTCCGGGATCAAAATCATTTTGTGTTTTTCACCCATTTTTGAATTCTCCACAAAATTCTTAGTATTTTGACTACAGAAACATAGGGTTACCCACTCAGGAGGCCAAAAACAAAAAATCGGCGCCTTTGGCGCAGGCACTTTTCCCCAAAATCTCACTTTGGAGAAAGACAAGTTCAAAAACTTTGGGGGGTCTGGAGGGGGAAGGGCCATGAGGCAACGGAAACTGGGCTCGCATACGCCCCCGTGTCACAGGCGCATGGTCATAACCACATTGTTCAGTGTGTTTCTTGCTGCACTGCAGCGCAGGGGGAAGGGGGGGGGGTGTCAAGATTCGAACCGGCCGCCCCCCTTGGCCCCAGCTTCTGTTTCAATCTTTCACTCATTGAGGGTATGTTTGCCCGGCGCGCCTGACGCGCCCGGCATTCACATCAATGTCCCTGTCGTCCACCCCAATGCTTTACCACTAAATATCACTCCCTCCTCCAGCCGAGGAACCCCAAGCACAAATGACACAACAAAGCACAACCTTAACACTTGTCCCCAGAAGCGCACGCCGTACGTACCTCGGCTTCCTTTGTCACTCAGTAGTTGGCTGCTTAACCCCTGCCGTCTCGGTCCCCATGTGGGTGGAATGGCTATATCATGCCTTCTCAGGGTCCCCATGGTGGGGAGAGATCGGTATGGCTACATCACCCCTGCCTGCTCAGGGTCCCTATGGTGGGGAGAGATCAATATGGCTACATCATCCCTACCTTCTCGGGGTCCCCATTGTGGGGATAAATCAACCTAGAAAGGAGTGGTGGGTGTGGAGGGGGAGGGGGGGGGGGGGTCAAAACGGCCGCCCCCTTTGGCCCCATCTTCTGTTTCAATCTTTCACTCATTGGGGGAATCCTTGCACTGCGCGCGCACTGCGCGCGCACTGCGCGCTACTTTTAGACTATGTTCCCCCCGAAGAGCCCCTAGGCACGCCCCTTGGAAACACCCTTAGAATTAGGCGACCCAAACTCGATTGGAGGGGACCTTGAGGGGGACCTTCCCGGCTCTTGTGGCATGGTGAAGGACCAGGGGCCTTTGGAGGGGAACTTGGCTGTGTGTTGGGTAGCGGAGATGGAGGGCAGTCAGGTGGCGAGTCCGAACTTGGGATGGCAAAGGAGATGGACTCCATCTTGCATTGCTGATTCACCACTCTCAACCCATCTTGGTAGTATTCCAAGTGGAGGAGTCCGTCTTCAGCCATCCCAACCACCGTGGCAGGAGGTCGCAGGCCATTGGAGTGGGTATAGAACACCCTATCCCAATTCTGAGATCCATGGAGAAAGTGGGCCTGAGAAATTAGGAGGGAAATATGATGTCCTGTAGCAGGCACCCTCAAAGTGTATCACCATATCAATCAACTGAGAAAAAGAGTAGATGTGGTGGAAACAGGGGGTGCCGTAATGAAAAAAAAAAACTCGGAGTGTCCAATACGCCCTACAATGGCGGCCGGTGGATAACCGATGGCAGTTGGTGGGTAACCGATGGCGGTTGGTGTGTAACCGATGGCGGTTGGTGGGTAGCCACCAAACATCAGAGAGTGGATGCCATAGTAAAAAAAGGGGGGGGGGGGTGAGCGTCCTTATGGCACCCCCTGGCTGGAAATGGACAAAAAATGTGTGCAAAAAGTAGAAATGGGTGAAACAGGGTGAACATCCACTGTTAACATTGCGTCGAAGCGACATGCAATGTAGCAAGTCGTCAGACATGTCCCACATGTCAGCAGGATCGGCGAGTACGCCCTGGCGCGCTTGATAAACACCAGGACGCATAGCATGATGCTTGCAACAAGCAGCATTGCATAATTCATCCATTGAGCAGGCGAAGGACTGTTGTTAGACGAGATGTCGAGAGGCACAATCGCCCCGCATGTGGCGATCATTCCCAGGCACCAACAAATGGCCGGTGTGTACCCCAAGGGACGCCCATTCGGCGTTGCAGGGCTTTCAATGAAAGCCCATAATCTCGCCAACAGTGAAGCACCGCCACTCCGGTGCGCTTCGGTGGGCAGGGCGTTGCCATCGCCTTTGGACTGCCCAGGGGCATACTCCTGCAGATAGTCGACTCGGCGATTATTGCTGCCAATGCGGTAAGCCATGTTCATCAAAATCAAGGGACTGCAGCGCGCACAACAGGGGGACGCAAGCTGCAAGCACCCCTCGGGGAATCCTCCCACTCGGCACACACCCCGCATGCGAGTCCCCCCTGCCACCCCCAATGTCCAGCCCCACCAGTCAGGCCGTTGAAGGCCTACGCACATGGCCAGCAACATCGACAGCAACAACAGCAACAACAGCAGCAGCAGCAGTAGCAGTAGCAGGAGCAGCATGAAACATTGCTGGTTGTTGCGGAGTCAAATACTCTGGCAGGCAATGGGTGCCTTCTTTGGTGAATCCCCCTCCCCCCATGAGCCTCAAACAGTAGGAATTAGGAGCTGAACCTCGCAGTTTTGCACAATACTTGAATTTGGTCATGGCCATCACCCCAATCCACCTACCCACTAGCGAATGCATGTTGTTGGTGCTGCTATTTTTTTTTTTGAGTTCTGACACTGAATAGTTCGGCCATCAAGGCAGACAGTGTACATAGGCGGCTGGGCCTAGAAAGTATGTACAGCAAGGGTTGCTTGGCCACTAGATGGGATGCGGGTCACGCACTTCTCCACAAGGGAGAGTCCAACGGGGGCGCGTACCCTGTTTGTATTGTACACTCGATGCAGGAGGTGGGGCTTGCCACGACCACGAAGGTCTGTTGTTGGTGCTGCTATTGCTCCCACTACCGGATGCACTTCCAAGAGCATCTGCAGAGGCCAATGGTGAGGTAGGGGTTGTGGCGCCTTGGACTGCGGATTGGAAGCACCACCCTTCTTTGTCTTGGCTTCAAAATTGTGCAATCACTCCATCACGTTCGGTAGCCGACAACACAAACAACACCTCCTCATTGTTGGGGTGGTGCTCCCACATGTGACTTTCAATGACATATGTACACATCCACCTACTGCACATTACAACAGGGCACTGCACAGGGACATTCGTGCAAGGGTTGCTTGCTGAGCCCTTTGCGGCACTGATGACGCGCAAATTAATTTATCCATATGAGCATGTAGTGTGCATCTTTTGGCCAACAATGAGTGTTGTGCACTTTGATGCACACGACCCACAAAACAAGCAAAAGTTGTCTCACTTCGTTGTCTGATTGTTGGGCCACTTGTGGCCCAGCAAAAAATGCCCAGCCACATGTCCACGCAATGCACGAACGCCAACATGTTGATCACAACCCTCAAAATAGCAAGATCATGCGCTTTGCCTAGTGTCGACTTCCAGGGCGGGGCAACTCGGGAGACGGGAAGGGGCCTCATATGGAATGCTAGGAACGCTCTTTGGCAAGTCCATGTCCACCAACCATTGTGCTAGAGCCTCAGCTGGCTCTGTGGTCAGTTGCCAAAGGTTGTGCACCTCCGGTTTGACCATGTGGGCACGGGTGGCTAGGATATTGTACTTTGTCATCAACATTCTTTCCGGCCAGTGCAAAACTTGTGCTGCCTGTGGTAATTCAATTGGCATGTATCGTGCACGGACCATTGCAGTAATGCCTTGCATCTCGTTCACCTTGAGGTTAACAACCTCTCCCTCCTGATGTGTAACATCAAAGATGTTAAAAGAGCCGATGGATGCACGGTCATTTTTGTAGTTGCAAAGTGCAACCACAATGTGTTGCAACTGCACGTACCCCCCCACCCCTTGCGCAAGCATGGTCCCAAAAGTGAGGTCAAAACGGCGGTTCAACGCCCACCCCGTGCTTAGACAAGGCCGTGCATGCACGCGACACACGTGACAGCAAACGTGTGGGGGAGCCCTCAGATGGGGATGGTGAGGGGCCGTGAATGGGGAAGAGCACTTTATCAAAAGCGGCATTGTGCTCAATCTCCTTCCCATTCCACGTGTACTTCAAATGGATGTAGTTGTCCCCATGACTAGAGGGATCAAAAATATTGGCAGACACATGTTCCCCAGTGCTCTGAACGTACATGCTAGCCATGCCGGGAATAACATTGTTAGCCATGGCTGAAAATCACATCTGAACAAACAGCATGGGGTTGCAATATGTGGTACGATGTTGCAATGCACACAATGAACACAATGCACTATCACAAACATGACTGAGCCCCTCTTTCCCTGTACAAACGCTCTACAAACACCCAATCCTCCATTTTGGACCACAAAAACGTGCATCCGCCTTTGCTCGAAAAACATGAAAATGCTAGCTAGAGCATCACTTCTGTCGGCTGTGGAGGCTTGTTGCATGGAGGCAAACAGGCCATTGACCCCCTCAGATGAAGCAAGGTTGGGTGGGTCATCTTGCTCATCATCTTCACCATCAGTTTCATCAAGAAGCTCAGGAAGCTCCACCTCCGCCGCATAGGTGGAAGGGTTGTCCCCACCACAATTTTTCAAGGGGCTCCCAAAGGGTTGCAAAATGGTACAGTCCTTCATAGCCCATGGTAGAAACAAGTGGGATTGAAGCATCAAATCTGGTGCCTGCAACAACGCCTCCCAGGCCCAACGTCCCCCGGTTTTCCCAATACTTTCGCAAATCCACATTGTATACATTGCAGTAGCAGGGTTGATTTTGTCCCCGCGGGTACCCCCCTTGCCACTTTGGGGCTTCCATTCCGGGTGGGTGGCATGGATACAGGCAATGCCACAACACCGTGCGCTCGGGTTAGGATGGTGTCTGCCTTGAGGTCGTGAGTGCCCACTGCTTGCCGAAAACAACCAATGTAAGACTCAAGTTGTTGAGTCCCACGGAGGCAAACAAAGTGTTCTGTTCTAAGGAACTACTTTTCTTGGTTGAATTGTGTACATATTTTGCGTCTCACCTCTTCAGCTTCAGGTGCTGGGGGAGGTACACGCCATGGGTAGCCCATGGAGTGCCACATGGAGCCACCCGCTTTCGTAGGGGACCCCAATCAGCCACTTCACGCCACATACCCCGTGTACACACCAATGCGTATGGTGTTGAACCTGAACGGACCCGCAAAGATGTTAACATGGTTCAAAATTTGTTGAATGATCAACTAACCCAACCCTAAGGGACAGTGGGCTATTGCCTCTCCACCGGCGTTCTAGTGGACCATACCGTAACTTGCAAAGGGAAATAGCTCCGAGGTCGCCACCAAGACGACAGCAAGGTGCTTTCAATGACTCTGCGACCACCAACCCAAATGACTGACGATGACATGTAGAAACAGAAGGTGATTGATCAGTGCACCATGCGCTGAGGTATTCAGAAACAACATGCGGGGCAATATCCGACCAAGCAGGCCTGGCAAGCATGCTAGGCCTGATTGCAACACGTTGAGCGAACCACGAACTGCAAATTTCCAAAAAAAAAATTCTCTCAAAAAATTTCCAAGAAGATTTGCAAATCACGCAACAACAATGAACCACCTCCGTAAGCAAAGCTCAAATTTGGGACCATTGTGCCCACCATGACAGGCTGTGCAAACACAATGAGTGAAAGATTGAATGAGGTATGTATATTGGGGTACCCATGACTTCCCCCCCCCCCCCCCCCGGGACCCCAGCGGCTGACTGGCCGACCCATCTACCTCCCTCTAGAAGCCCAAATCTTTTCGCACACGGTTGGGTGTCAAGATTCGAACAGGCCGCCCCCCCTTGGATGGGGCATTCAATAGGATGGGGTTGGACAAGGCAATCTACAGGGCACCGGCAAGCGGGTGTGGGCCAGTGTGCCAAGGGTGGAGCGCAACAGGACAAGGCGGGAGCAGATGGGGTGGCAAGGGTCCACTCGTGGAGCTGCATGTTTGGGGGAAGGTGCAGGGCTCCTCTGTTACGGCAAAGATAAACCACCAGCCCAGCAACAAATGTTGCAGGTATTTGGGGCGGGCAGGGTAGAGGTGAGGAGGGCACCGGAGTGGAAGCAGGAAGAAGGGTTGGGTAAAAGGCTGGTTGGGTCCGACCACGTAGCAGGCAGTTGTACACGAACCTTCCCATAACTAAGTCAACACCATGCTTTGCATGGTACGAATTGATATGTTGATTGCCACCGCCACCCAAGAGACAATCCCAATCCCCCGGTCATAGCGGTTGAGGACGTTTCGGGATGTGGGGGAGCTCTTGATATCCGGTAACCACCAGCCTAGGCTATGGAAGAGTTGCCACACTGTGTGGTTTTTGTTTAATTCTTCTACCTCATTTTCTAATCGGCCGTTGCCAGAGGTTCTAGCAGCAAAGGGAGGAAACGGGCAGTTTATACCTCCCTAGATTAAGTGGGGTTATGGATGGGAATATTTAGGTTGAGGGCTATGGGGAGGGGTGGGGGGCTTAAAAACTCACATATCTAGCAGCTCGCTAGGACAACCCCTTATCGTGGAGAGGTCACATTTAAACCTCCCCTCCTTGCGCAAGCTAGCCTAAGAAACATTTGATAGCCCAACTTGGGCGAACTCAAGGCAACATTCAGGCTTGGTTTGGAATAGCGATGACGGTATGGCCTGTGTCACAGGGGTCATATGGCAGCTAAGTATCCGTTGCTTCGCAGCCCCCTCCTTGCGCAAGCATGGCCTTGTCTAAGCACAAAGACCGGGCCTCGGCCTTGGCGAAGGAAAGCAGAAATTGGAACAGCACTGAGTGTTGCTTTGAAATTGAAGTTATGCAAATAAGTTTAAATTTGTCACCATCAGGAGGGGGGGGGGGGGACAAGAACACATCCGAATCCCAAACCCGAATCATGATGCAGTGTACCCAGCTTCCTCTGGGCATCAGGTGACGTGTCATGTGCACAAAGAACAAGGGTCGGTACACATAGACACCAATAAAATGGGGTGGGACGTTCAGTGTTGTGATGGAATGGAATGGAATGGAATGGAATGGAAAGGGGTTCCACTTTCTTGTTGACAGGGGCAATATTGTCATCACAATACCTTTTGTAAAAAGGAGTTTCTCCACAAAAATAAAAAGGGGGCATCAGTCCCCAGAAAACTTTCAACAAACGGTGAACACATGAGAACTAAGTGAGTCTAGTATGAGGTCAAGATCATGCTGACTATTTCAAAATGTGACGGCATGGCCCCCCTATTTTTGGGACCCGGTTTGCCTGAATCGGCCGAAATGTTAGCCCAAACCACTGGATTTCTGGCAGTAGCGGCAAAAAAGATGAAGGTGCCTGTGTGGTGGTGAGAAATGCCCGTGTGCAAGTGTGTTCCATTTCTGTTAACGGTCACTAATGTTCGCGCCACAACAAACACACCGCACGGCAGTCAAGAAAAATGGAGTAATGGCGATGGTAATGGCGATGGTGCAGCGACCGGAGTTGTGACCGATGACGGCTTCTCCATAGTGAACGTCCCACCGTCATATCCGGCGCTAAAGGTGTCAACAAGCCACCCGCCAGTGAATGCAAGTAGCAGAGAGTGGCGGTGGCATTCGGGATGCGCATCCGATTCACACCCTCAGACGTGATTGGAGTGGGCGCATCCATACATCACCACCTATCCCGAGGATCAAGATGGGAAAAAGCGTCTGAAGTACAAAAATTGACAAATAATGGCGGCTGATGAAAAGCTGACAGTGTTAGCAGCAAATGCTTACACGGTGGAGAAATACGATCTACAATACTCTTGCCCTGTGATGTCAAAAATTGACAAACACCCAAAGTGACAAGAATCCAAGTAATTGCACAACAAGACAGCCCAAAACCTTCCCCAAGCAATGCGGAAATATGAAAACACATAAATGAACATCAATGAACATTGAGAAATGACAGCGTTCATTTTTTTTTTACCAGTGGCACGACCATTGTTTCACCGATACATTCTTTACAAAATGACAACGTTTAAGTCCACATGTGCACTTGTAGCTGTTGCTGTTTGGGGTCTTGGCAGTGATGCTGATCACTTGTGCACTGAGTACAAGCATGGCTGCAACACGGCTGCAATCTCCCACCCAACAGCCTCGTAGACAAGAGTTCAAGATGGGTTACCACTGAAGAAGATGAAGGAGGGTTTCTCCTTGGAACCAGTTGACCAATGCGTAAATGTCACAGCACCATTGTCCCTGAGGCTATCACTTTCTGCGTTTTGGAGTGGCAACGTGACCTGCGCTGGTTCGTGTTGCACAGGTGGACGATGCAAGCCTTGGCACCCGGTACTGGAGAAAACCGTTGGGGTGTCTCGGGTGCTGTGTCCAATGCCCATGACCAGCCCCAAGCACGTAACCTGCCCGGAACATCGGCTCATGATTGGGGCGGCAGGGCATGGTCATTGCAAACAGGGGCTTAAATGATGTCGTTGGCCTTCAATGTACTGCATCATCCAGCAGTCCTGTTTTGCAAACAAGGCCTTGAAGCGACGTTAAGTACCATGAGCAGTGGGACCCTCTGGGGTATGTTGGTTTTTGCTCTGACAGAAAGCTATTGTTATAGCACCTCATTGGTGATCACTACTTTCCCTTTTTTTTGGACTTGCCTCAGAATTACGGGGCACTAGAGGTATGAAAGTACAACTGACTGAAACTGCAATACTCAATATCCGGTCAGGGATGTGGAACCAACTGCTCATATGTGTTTGTCCGCACTGCATGCATTTCTGACGGCTCTATCTGGTGCCCGGATGCGCGTGCAGCATGTTGCATTGGATATGCAAGACATTTTGATCAAACCAGCTTTCCATCTCAAGCCCTGTCCCACACCACAGGCCACACATCATTCCACATGTCAGACACATGCACGTCGCTGCAGTTACTCGGTCAGTGATTGTGCTTCGCCCCGTGATACCGCTTTGCCGAACGGCGCCTGAGGCAATGGCCACCCAGCTGGTCACACTTGTTCTGTGTTTCATGGAATGATGGCACGTTGAACATGGACATGGGCATTAGAAGAGAGGAGGCGGGGGGGGGGGGGGGTGGGGGGCACAGCAAAAAGTTGTGTACCAAAAATGGCCCAATCAGATTTTCACCATTGTAAATTTCGGTTTTCTCACGATGGTCACTGTGGTCTGGGGGGTGGGAGGTACCGGGGGTATGGGGGCTCCTCCTATGGTTGTCGGCCGTTCTAATGTTATGCTGACCTGGGGCTGTCCTGGGCACAAAAACAAGCAAAGAAAGCAGAGACAAACCACCCTGACGGACAGGAAAATGGACACTGTTGCCCCTTGCCAAGTCCCTCAGTGACTTCAACTTGTTGGGAGTGGCAGGACACCACAACGCAACGAACGCAAGCAGACGCTGCAGCAATACGATAGACTTCATCGGTGCAGTCCCATGTTGTGGCCGGGCGAGGGGTATTTCAAAGTTGTCATCTACTGCGCATGCAACTCCTGGTATTAGTGACTCTTGTGATGTGGTTGTCGGATCCCCCCTTGAAAGCAGGTTAAGAAATAAATGTGTGCGAGCCATATCGAGACTGTGTTCAGCACCCCATCCGCATGTCTGTTTCCCTCCTGAAGGCGTCTGCCAATGGGGTATACCACAAAGAGTATTGATTTGTCCACAAGGTGGAACAACCTGAGCAGCACAATGAGCAGTGTTGGGTTGCTTTTACGTAGGGGGCGGGGGGTCTAGGGGGGGGGGGGGTGCTGAGTTTAAAGGCGCCGAAGAAATTTTTTGTTCTAAACTAACTGGCGCTGAAGGCGCCAGAAAAATTGTGATTGACCAAAGGCCCGGAAGAAAATTTGTCCCAATCTTTTGAGGGATGGGCTCCGGTGTGGGACCCGCCCCCCAACCCAGCGGTGCCGGGTGGTTCAAAGGAGCCCTGATGTTGGGTCACGCTGAAGGGATGCCCTGTGTGCACAGTGATCGGTCACATCCACCACCTTCTCTTGGGTGCAAAACCATGGGCTTGAACTTGCGCTGTGGTGACAGCAATCTGCCGGTGCTGGGGCTACACAAACCCGTCCGGTAGGAACGCACACCAGGGGCCCCAGCACGAGAGTGAGAAGGATCAGCGTTGGCTCTGACTTTCGTCTCGGAGATGGGGGGCCATCGAAGTGGGAGGGGTCAATACTCAAACTTGAAATTGAGAAGTCCCTAACGAGGTGCACATGGCACAAAGACCATGAGACTGTGCGCAGGTGTCCAGAGGGTCAGAGGGGTCCAGATATTATTGTTCTGCGGGATACCGGTCAAATATGGGGATGGCCGCCAGCGAGAATACATTGAGCCCCTGTGTCAATAGCCACACGCCGCGCTGATGGAACGACCACGATGGGACCGAAGTGGCCGAAGCTGAAGGTTCCTACCGCATTTTCTCATTCGTTGAGATCTCAGCGGCGGATACTGCCACGTCCTCCCATCAGTCCATTCGGAGGCAAGGGATGAGCATTGCACCCATCCATAGTCGCAACCGCCACGTGCCCCGTGTGGCATGACGTTTGGAATGTAGAGTAATAGTCGTCTGTTGCACCCGATGGTCTTGGGTCCGTTGTCAAGGTCAGCTCATCGTCTGCACTCTTTTTGGTTCCATGGTTGAGAGTGGCCTACTGCCCCCTTGGCATCCACACCCCTGCCAGCGCCGTGAGGCCCGACACGAACGACCCCCACCACTAGAGAGCCCCTCACCAGCCCCCTCAAGGAGGACTGGTGCTCGCAGAGTACAGAGGGCGGAGCTCCCAGACGCAAATCCATCGACGCCAGGAGAACGCACGTCGTAGCGACATGCACTGCGCACTCGCTGGTGCTGGGCACGGGCGCGCCGCCGAGGGGGCCGAGGATAGGTGGGCCCACTGCCTCATCCGCCGAGAACATGCCATGCCACTGCCCAACCTCCCGTGGCATGACAATCCCCAAGGCCCGCAACCCCCCCCCCCCTCCCCCGTGGCTGTAGCCGCAAAGTGGGAGAAGCAGCTGCCCAAGTCGCGTGGTTACCCTCCATTTCGTGGGCTGTCGTCGCCGCACATCTGCAAGTCTACGCTGCCGGCCGTGTGCACACCCTTGGCGTGCCCTGTGCGCACGGCGTGCCCCCCTTCGCGTGTGCCGCCGTTGCCCGGGCCACGCAAGTGCCCCCCCTGTGTACCCCCGGCACGTGCAGTTCTGTGCGTGCCCCGGATCTGCCACCCGGAAGATGAATGCTGTGGCTCAAGAGCAAGGGGCTGCCAAGGGAATCGCCTGAAACAGACCCCAAACCCCCAAGAATGTCACCAGAAAGAGCGGCGGGGCGATGTCAACACGAAACAAACTCTCCGACGGCGGTTGACCTGCGCGGCAAGAGCACTGCGCAGGTCGAACGGGTGTACACAATGCAATGGCACAGACCCCCTCCCCACCCTCCGTGATCCAACGTGCGGTCCAGGGGCACAAGGGCGCGCTGCAGCACGTGCACCACCGGCCGTCTGCGCGCATCTCTGAGCACACAACCAACACAGCGCCCAGTCGAATGGTGCACCAGCCGATCACAGACCCGATCCCCCGCCCCATCCCCCGCCCCATGGCCTCCACACAAACCAACCCCCGAGCGCCAAGCGCCAATCGGCGAGTGCCAAAACACACCTGACCACTGCACAATGGATGGACGGGCTATTCATTAGGGGGGCCATCCCAGGGGCACAGGTCGCCAGGCTTGACAGCCGACGACTCTGACCAATATCTGGCCCACAAAGCCCAAGGCATCATGACCTCGAGCAGGATACTAGAACCCAGAACCAGAACCCGGGTGAGTGTGCAAGGAGAGGAGATGGGGGGGGGGGGGCACCCTGAACCCCCTCCTGAGCCCCAGGCTACCCCCACAGGCTACTCCCCGGAGGGTAACTCAACTATGGGTGACTCAACTAGAGCTAGGAGGGAGAGGAGGGTGCCGGAGGGGGGGGGGGAGGGAGGACTGAGCACTGTGCCCGCCGGAGGGTTCCGCCCGGCATAGGGCACCACCCACAAGTTGTCAGACCCACCGTGGGGGGGGGGGGGGCACCGACCCCTGCACAAGTCTGCGGAAAGCGTCGTGGGGGGGGGGGGGGGGGCGAGGCCTGTACTTGAAGAAGTGGAAGATCACCGGGGGTCTGTACCGAAAGCGGTGGCTGGCAAGCAAAGCGTTTGGGCACAATGTCGGGTGTTGGAGAGCCGTTGGGGACGGACGGAAGCGGTTGTGGTGGAACGGACCCGTAGACCCAAACGGCAGGAGCGTTTGGGACAAAGCCCTCAGATGTCGCTGCTCTCCTGGCAGTTCGGGGCGTCACCGACTGCTCGCCACTCACGAAGATGGGGGGGGGGCATCTTACATCATCACCCCCTTCGAGCACAGTCCTGAGGGAAGGGGGACCCGAGTTCTGGACCGACGAGCGCAGCGGCTGGTCGCGATGCCCGTCCTGTGCGGTAATGCTGAGCTGGACCAGCGGGACTTCGCACGGCACGAATGGACGGCACTCGACACGGAGTGGATGGCAGAATCCCCGACAGATCATCACCAGTGGCGACCCCTTGGAGGGGGAGGGGGGGTTTGGCATGACGCCATGGTGTGTTGTTCTCGTCTGCAGGTGGTGGCGCCTGTTGGCCGATCGCCACTTACTACCCTTCCCTTGAACCCTTTCCCTCCATCGGCGGTGGTGTCCATCGGCCTCTCACCGCCCTGTGTCCTTCCTCTTTCTCCTTGCCCAATCTTTCCCTCTCTACTGCCCTTTCCTTTCCCTTGGTGGGTTGTGTGGTTTGGAGGGGGGGGCGGGGGCTGAGGGGTCAAAATGGAAAAATCGGTTGAGGCAGAACTGTATGTCCCAAAATGATGAGTGTACAACTGGAGGAACGAGAGGGTAGTGGTCACAGGCCATTTCACACACGTCCACAATTCTGAGGGGCTGATGGGGCTCTACCACCGCCGCCCGGCACAGCACCCAAACTCACCCCTTCCCAACCCCCCATTACCCCCCCCCCCCCGTCGACGGTTCGGTGCCCAAGGGCTGTCCCGGCGGCAAAGTGCCTCTTTCAAAGCAAGCGCTCAGGGCTGAAGGGCCTCAGGTCCCCTGAATACCCCCCCACAAATGGGGGTATAGGGCGTTCGCGGCTGCGCTGGATCTACCCCGTTCTCTTTGAGGGGATGCCTTGCTGGCACCCATTTGGGGGGGGGGGGGGGCATGGGAGTACTTGCCCCAAGCAGGCCATTGCCTGAGGACTCCCCCCAGGAGGGGGGTGGGGGGTCAGGCGTCATTTGGGGCCCTGGCCAACCGACCCCCCCCCCAGCCCCCCACATCAGAAACATTGTCCTCAGGACAAAAAGTAATTGGGGCCCGAAGTTGGAGGTCGGTTTCAGGTACACAAACTTGGTTTTGGCCTCTGAGCCCCCCCGCACCCCACCCCAGGGTTTAGCCACTCAGCAAAGGCCTGGTCCCTGATCATGCGCATTCACGCGTGCACGAGCAACGGATACCCGAGGTCCATTACGGCTTGCGTTTCTTGGCCAGAGATCCAAACACCTCGTCCGGGACCTTGACCTCCCCCACATCCTCCACGTCATCAATGTCTATTTCATTGGCATCCGGGGCCGTCGCATCCTTCGGTGCATCCTCGTTGCCTTCCTTGGCCAGCTCCTGTGCCGGAGGATGACCGGTCCCAAGGGGCATCACAGTCGGGTGTCGCCCCGCAGTCAGTCGGTGGGTTCCGCACTGTGGGGTCGCCGAGCCTCCCGCCCCAAAAACTCAGTGAGTAGGTCAGAGGAAGGGGCCGCATGTGCGCGTACACTTCTGTTGTGACCTGCGGTGCGTCGACGCACCACAAACCGGCGGCCGGCACCGCGCGTTGGCTGCTGCATTGTGCCAGACGGCGCTGTGTCGCGCTGCGTGGTGCTGGGCCGTTCTGGGGGCCAGTGCATGCTTGAGGGTACTCTGTGGCACCCGTGCGGATCCCGTGTGGAAGGATGTGCACACCCCTTAATAATCCGGCCTGAACTACGACATGGCACGATCATCGTTCAGGGCACCCACCAACTCAAAAGGAAAAAAACAAGTGGGTGACCATGCACCGGCAACCGACCGCGGATGGGCGGCACCGGACGGCGGTTGGATGGTAACCGATGGCGGCGGGGTAACGGTAATTGGATGCTGACGGAGGGCGATTGTACAGTAACCGACGGTTGCGCAGCCGTTGTGGGCGCTCCCTAGCTCAAAAAAAAAACAGCAAAAGAAGGGGCGATAAAGAGGAGCCCCGTTGTCAACTTGGTAGGCCTCCGCGGCGCTGTCAGGCGCACAAGCGCATTTGCAGAACACATGAACTTCACACCGGAGAAGCCACATACCTCCAGATTCATCGGCTTGCTGAAGGCCACTTCCTCTCCAGGGGCAGCCCCCAGTCCTCGCTTGCGTTTGGCCCCGACCCGAGCACCTCCTTTCGTATCCTGCGGACCCGTGGAGGGCGTCGGGGGCCAGCGAACGAACACAGGACAGCGGACCCGATCGGACAGCAAACAGCTCATCCACACCCACTGGCCCGTGTCGGCAACGGTGTCAGGGACCACAATCGCAACGTGCATTGCCCCCCCCCCCCCGTCTCCCACAGCGCCTGCAGCGCGCAGGCCTCCCCCTGGCCAAGCCTCAACGGTACACTTTGTGCCCCTTGTCCACGTCGCTTATGGTCTCCATGGACGGGGCCCTCACAACCGCCCACCCCCCCCCAGCCCCCCGAGCCAGTACAGGGTCTCGGCCAGCCTCAGGTGGCGGTCAGATCTTCACTTAAGCTCCTTCGTGAGGCTTTGGGCCGTGGGGTAGGGGGTGGACGGATAACGTCATCCAAAGGCAAGGCATATGGCAAACAGGCCCAAGGGACGGACCTTGCCCATTGCCCATCAACCGCTCAACCACCACCAACCGCTGTGGCAACCGCCGTTGAAACCTCCTCCAGCCCCAGGCCCCCTCGAGCGCATGCCTGTCCCCCGGCCCTTGCCCAATCATCATCCCCGACCTCCCTCCAGCCGTTTATTGGACCCCGGATGTCCTGACCCCGCCTGCGCTTTCTTGCACTTCGTGGGCCTAACTCCCTGCGCAATGCTACGAGGCTGGGCTGCATCAGAAGAGAGGAAAGGGGGGGGGGGGGTGGCGGAACCCAGCATTTTGTGTACCAAGGATGGCCCAAATCAATGTTCCGTCCAGTAAATTGCATCATTTCCCTCCATGAAATCTGGTTCCCGGGGGGGGGGGGGGCGGGACCCACTTGAAACCCCAGCCACGGTAGCGGACAGCCCCACGGAAGAATGACTGGTACTATTGATGTAGAAATGTGGTCAGAGATTGGGCGCCGGGCAGGGGGTTAGGACCTAATTAAGGGGACCTAAGCAAATGTGGAGGTGGAACCTTTGGCGCCGGGCAGGAGGGGGGCGGGGGGGCGATCTTGTCGACTCGAGGCAACAACCGTCACGGCTCCTCAAGCCCCAACGCACCACCAGATCTGCCAACCTCCTCGGGACTGCGGCATACTTTGTAATACCCAAGACCTTTGATGTCCATCTTGAAGACAAAACCAGGTCGTGACCCGGAGAAGTAATTCGCAGCCTCAAAGTCAGGGCCATCCTGTAACACCAACGACGCATCAATGGGAAACATGCAGTGATCGCACCCCCGTCCTGGACCCCTACAGTCAAGGAGAGGATCTGAGGGACGGTCGTTGAGGATGGTCGGCAACGACAACGACAACAACAACAACAACAACAACCACGACGACGACGACGACGACGACGACGACGACGACGACGACGACGACGACGACGACGACGACGACGACGACGACGACGACGACGACGACGACGACGACGACGACGACGACAACAACAACAACAACAACAACAACAATAACAACAACAACAACAACAACAACAACAACAACAACAACAACAACAACAACAACAACAACAACAACAACAACAACAACAACAACAACAACAACAACATCATCATCATCATCTTCATTTGTGACCAGTCCTGGGTGTTCTTGTCCCGGAGTTTTGGTGTCAGTGTTGTGCACTGGATGTGGAGGTTGATTGGCTTGAGGAGAGACCGGAAGCGATGCGATTGACAGGGCAGCTGTCTGCTGAGCGATGGTTGAGGGCTGTTGAAGGGGTAGTGGTGTTGGAGGTTGTTCAGGGTCGGGGGGGGGGGGGCGCTGAGCAAAGAGGAATTGCGGTCCGCTGTGAAGGACGTTTCTTGGTGCCATTGCACGGGGGGGGGGGGTTTGTGGGTCCATTTTCGGTAGCGAAAGCGTCGGCACCCCCCAATTGTTGGAGCTTCGTGGACGGTCCGCTGTGTGGCATCCCCGACTTCACTCTCACATGCGGGAGGTGCCTCAAGGGCAGGGGCAAAGGAGGCAGCGCTGGAAGAGGGAGCAGAGGATTGGGCCGGCGGGTTTGTGGGGCCGCTCCCCCAACACGGCACGAGCCTCTGGCGGCCCGGCACTGCAACACCGCACCAAGACCTGCCGACAGCCGCTGGCCCGGGGGGCAAGCCATGCGCACGAGGAATTGCCTGTCAGCGCCGATCTGAAAACTGGCACGTTCCCCACGAATTCGACCCCTGCCAAACCTCCGCCCCCCTCCCTCTGTAATGGCTGTGGGGTGTGGCGAATGGTTCTGCGGTGTTTGAGGACATTGTCCACGGGGTTTGTGTGGGACCTTCGCGGAGGTGGTGAGGGTTGGGCGTTGTCGGTGCATGTCGTTGAAGGCTGCACATGACTGACCGGAATTGACCCGTTGTTGGGGGCTTTGAGGGTTTGCGAGGAAGTGCAGGGGGCTGTCCACCGCATTCTGCGAGAATCGTCCCCAACCTGCATCCCCCAGCAACAACAACCACCCGCCCTCAACAAACCTCAATCATCATCAACGACCCTCAAGGTGCGGCCCACCAACAATGCTCCACAACGCTCCAGCACCCATCAGCACCTCAGCAATCCTCGTCAACTCTCTGCCACCCTCAACAGCAATGATCCGCTCTTCACATCCCTCATAAACCCTCATCAGCCCTCCACACGGCCCCGGTCCTCAACATCGTCAACGACCCTCAACAATTCTCCTTCCTGAACGCCCCTCATCAACTCTCGGGCTCTCCACAACCCTCCACAGCCCGTCCACTAAATCCCCCATCCTTCAGAGCATTGCCGCGGCACCATCGAATGCTGTGCATGCCCTGCCACACTCCCGGAGTCCAACGTGCAGTCGCTCCTAGAACCCAACGACTTCCCGCAGGTCGACCCACGAACTGCGCAGACCCATCAACTCGTGCGCAACGATTACCCCACAAACCCTGCGAAGCCTCAAGTTTGGGGTGCCGCATGTGCGAGCGCGTTGCAGGCAGATCAGCCACTTGGGGCAGACCCGTGCGATCCCATACCACGTCCGCTTCATCAAGTGTTGCAGAGGCGGCGTCAGGCCCCGTGGGGGCAGTGACAGTGCTCTCCTTCTTCTCCGCATTCATCGTCGCTCCCGCAACGAAACTGCAAAACACAGTCCAAACGATGCCCGGAGCCATCTCATGAATGGCGCAAACGCATGCAAACACAACGGGACGGACCTGGAACAGAACGTTCGCAGTTTGCCTTGATTCGTTCCTCCCATATCCCCCCCCCCCCCAGGACCCACCTTCACCGACCCTCAGCCTCCTCAAACCCTCGTGGTGCATGCCCCGCAGCCTCTTCGATTCTGCCCCTCCTCAGACCCTCCTTTACTCAAGTAAAGAGAATTTTTTTTTGGGGGGGGGGGCAAGACTTGCAACGCAAATGACAGGTCGGGTCCCACTGCAGCAGAGGTCCCCTCTCTCGCACCCTCACACTTTGGGAAGCGACAACTCATGGCCCGTGGGTTTGACGACACCCGCCTCATTCCCCCGTCCCCCGCGCGCTGCTGTCCCTCTGACTACCCGGGGGCTGCCCCAACAAGGCAGACACGGACGCCGATGATGGGGGATGTTACACGGCTCGTACACATGAGCCCCCCGAACAAACACACCCTTGCACCGCACCACTGTGACTGGCCTCGACGGATCGTTTGACGAGCAGCATTTCACGGAACGTTGCCTCGTTGCCATGCTTCACCTGCAGCAGAACAGGGGCCCAGATGGAGGACTTGAGGCGGACCACAGGGGGCCAGCGCAGACACAACCGTGTCATTCCGCCGGCCGCAGGCGCGTGCGGGGCGATGAGAAGGCGTCACGTCTAACAGCAAATTGCCCCACGCGCCACATCTGGGGCTCCCGGATTTCCAATTTCGTGAGGAGGCGGAGAGGGGGGAGGCGATAAAGCCCATTGGCCGGAAATCCCCCCCCCAAAACGGGCTCAATTGACCAGACCCCCTTCAAGGGCCCCAGGGGTGGCCTGGAGGCGACAGCTTTCCACTCGGGGGGGAGGGGGTTCCTGGGTCAAGGGCTCCATTCACTGGGGCCATCAGTCGCTCGCTGCAAAATCAGGCACTGAAGGTACCCAAGAAAAATGGCCAAAACAGATTCACTGCATCCCAGAAACATGATGATTTTTCCGGACCCCCTCATTGCGCTGATTCCAAAAATTCCCTTTGAAATTGGGGGTCCGGGTGTTTAACGCAGTGCAAGCACACGTGCACAGCAGCACATCAGACAGCTCGTCGGTGGCAGCCCGGCACTTTTGGAGTTGACAGCGCAGGGCTGTCCCCTGTGGCGCACACCACGTAAACGGCCTCATGTCCTTTGCTCAATTCAGAGATAATGTGTTGGTGGGAGCGGCAGGCCCCTCCCCATCCTCCGCCTCTGTGGGCCCCGAATGCATTGTGTAGGAGCCCCACCCGCGGGAATGAGGCAGCACAGGGCTGGAAAAGCATGAGACCCAGTCTGCGCAGAGGCCCGTGCACGGAGGAGGATGGGGCATGTGCCAGGAGGCATGTGCTCTTGGCTCGCTGTGGCATGTACTGCTGCCAAACTTTACTCATTCGTGGCCTGATACGAGGCACCCGTGCGCAACTGTCTTGTTGGCAGAAAGGTACCCATGGTCTTTTGTTGGATCAGTACATATTTCCAGTGCCCAGACACCATACAAATCGGCGGCTTGGGCGCTGAAGGCCCCCCCATCGGAATGGCTCCACTGCGAACCCAAATGGATGCGGCAGCTGTGTATAGGTGTCGGTCATAAGTGAAAAGTCAACACAGCGTTGTCCAGATCATGCGGACGGGGGGTGAAAATCCCGGTTGGTGTTCCCTCGTCAGGCTCGGTCCTGTTTCTTGTGGTCCCGGCGGACGGATCACACAAATTCGTCAGCCGCCAATTGTCTGCGCTGAGTGAGCCCCTTCATAGATTCTTGTACATGTTTGGGAGGGCCCCCTCCACTGAGTGCTCTAGAGGCAGGCCCATAGAGGAAAGGAGAAGGTTTTTGGTCTCCATAGAAGCGCCTGCTCGACGGGCTCTGGCATCTCAAGAGGATGGGTGCCCCCCAGCAAAGCAGGCCCACCCATCGCTCCGTCACGACGCACGCGGGCACTCGCAAAGGCCGGACCTCAAACTTTTTCCAAATATCCCAGAAGTCCGGGGCCAGGACGGGGTTGTTGGGGTCCACGTACTGCGAGCAGTGCACGTACAACGCCCGGGTCCGATCCACTTCGCCCAGCGTCAACTCCGTCTCCGCGTACTTCAGGCACATCGGGGGCACAAACTGATAGAAGGGTGGTGAGGGACACAGCAGAAGCCGCGAGGAAGGCTTGTATATGGCAACGAGGCGCGCTTCTGGGGGCTGCTCGACTGGGGCAGAATGGCGGGAGCGGTGGTGATTTTGGGGTGGGTGTGGGAGCGATGGTGGGCGGCGCCCAGGTGCAGTCCTTGACCCCGACACCCCTTAAACATTTTGGCCCCTTGAAGAGGGGGGGGGGGGGTTTGGCATGACGCCATGGTGTGTTGTTCTCGTCTGCAGCTGGCGGCGCCTACTGGCCGATCGCCATTCGCTGCCCTTTCCTTGGACCCTTTCCCTCCATAGGCGGTGGTGCCCATCGGCCTCTCACCACCCTTTGACCTTCCTCTTCCTCCTTGCCCTAACCTTCCCTCTCTACTTCCCTTTCCATTCCCTTGGTCGGTTGTGCCAACGGAGCCCCGGGACTTGCCCTGTTTCACTTCTCCGCGTCGAGTCCACGCAGTCCACGCAGAGTCCACTTGCGGGGTCGTTTCCCCGAGGGGGGCACGGGGGGGGGGGGGATGGGGGTGGGGGGGTTCAGGGACTGCATCTGGGCGCCCCCCGTGGGAGCGGTGGGTCCGGGATTGGGGGGTGGCAGGTTCTGCTCTGGATGGGGCTTACCTCCCGATGGAGAGGTGCCCGGCTGAAACTGTGTGGGGGTGGTTTGCCATGAAGGCTAAGTGGCCGGTTAATACTTCCGGGTGGACTGGGGGGGGGGGGGACGGTGTGCTGCTTCGGGGGGGCTGGGGAGGTCCCTGCACCTCTCCTTTGTTCAACACCACCAGGAGACGGGAGGGGGGCATGTCCAGAGCTGGCCAGCTTGAAGACGGGGGGGGGGGGCGCACTGGGCATGAGGGCACGCCATGGGGGCTGTGGGTGCAATGATGCACCCAAGACACAGATAGCATTGTGATTCGGACCGCTCTGGCCCTGTGGTAGACAGCTCCACACCACCCCCTCAATGCCCCCGTGGCCATGCCTTTGGCCGGCAGCAAAGCAGCCCGGCCCAACCGGGAGCCGAGGCCAACAGTCCGCATACCATTGCACATTGCACAAACCCCCAATTCATCTTTTGGGCAGGACGTTCCCGAACGACAAAAAGACAAAGAAACAGTCCGGAAGTCCGATTTCAGGGGGCGCAAAAAAAAAGATCCTCCATCGACAGCAATTGACTGGCCAACCGATGGCTCCGGGCAGCCAACAGATGGTGCTGGTGGTGGTGCCTTGATGATAAGGACTCATCCACCTCACACTGGGTGGATAGTCCTCATCCACAACACACACCTCATCCACAACACAACAATGGGCACACCTTATCCGGTAGACTCTGAATGGCCTGCTCAAAGATTTCGCGCGTCGATGTCACTCCAAAATAATCCGTGGCCTTCTTGATCCACTGGCGGTAGATATGGATCTTCTGCCCCGCCTGTAAAAACACAACGACTGGCACCACTGGCACCCATTGGCATGTGACATCAGCCGTGCTGCTCTTTGAGCCTCCCTGACGTCACCCTGGCGTCGCCAACGCATCACTCCTTCATGTCCCTTACACGTCTTGGTGGTGCCGCATCAGGCAGTCAGTCAAGTCTCTTCCTTGGCCTCCCTTCTTCACCAGCCGGACATCAGATGGGCACAAAAAGGATCTGAGAAGGGGAAAAAAAGGGGGCTGTGGCCATGGGGGGGTGTTCAGTTCAGATCCCAACAGAACCCGGCAGCGTGGGCAGGGGTCCAGAGGGGGAGGGGGGTGGGTATTCAAAATTTCATTCAAAGAATTTTGAACATACATAAGTAGGGGAAAATTTCCTTTTACCATTCACCACAAATGAAAAATAGTACGGCACCAGCAGACGCACAATTGGACCAGCATAGGCACCCGGCAAGCAGTGTAAGACACATGGCACCATCAGCAACTTCAACTTGAAGCATCGCTTTCATTCCATCGAATACGGCTCCACAACCCAAGGCCAAGGCCATGGTGGGGAAAAATCAGCATGGCGCCATAAGCCCAGGCCAAGGGATAGTGGGGAGGAATCAGCAGGGCTCCATAACCCCAGGCAAAGAGGTCCCCACAGTGGGGCCAAAAAAGATATTTGAACTCAGCATTCCAACTTGAGCATTTTGGGTAAAGACACTACAGTTGAAAGCAACTTTCCGACCCTTTCCCCGAAGCTCAAAAATTTTTCCGGGCGCCGTTTGGCGCCCAAATCGGCTGTCCCCTTTTCTTGCCAATTGGTGTGGGTTGGGGGGGTCCCGAGAGGGGGCGGGGGGGGGGGGGGGTCCAGCCCAACATGTAACACACCCCACCCCCTGTGGCTCTGGCCGTTTGTGACCATCATCCGCCTCGTGGACATGGTTTGACCATTTCTGGACATTGTCATGAAATGTGGTCCAGTGACAGACAGAGCGTGCGGTCCGGTGACTTTGTCCCGGAGATGCGCAGGTTAGCGAAGACCCGTGTGCTTTTGTAACACATGCGTTTCCATCGCAGTGACCAGATGACAGTACTCCTCCAATGTTCTCAATTCCCTCCAAATTCTGCCTGAAGTTGTTCCGGGGCTCCATCCCTCTCGGTACTGCCCACTGCTGCAATGCGCAACCATGTACCCCCCAATGAGAGAGAGAGGGAAAGAGAGAGAGGGAGAGAGAGAGACAGAGAGGAGGGGGGGAGGGAGGGGGGGAGGGGGGGAGGGAGGGAGGAGGCCAACGCACTGGAAGGCGCCGGGAATGGCGCATGGGGGGGAGGCAGCACCTTGACAGCCTTCACTGCCCGGTCATAAATGGCCATGGCCGTTTTGGCCAGGCCATAGTCCTCCTCTGCCTTGGCGTACATGAGGTACAGCTTCTTGGCGTGCTCCTCTGGCACGTTCTTCACCGCCTGCAGGGGAGGAGCGTGCAACACGCACGAGGGACAGGGCCCCACAGGGCCCCGGTGCGGATGTGGGGCCGCTGCGGTCCAGGGATCCACAACATCGCAATCGCCCGGCCCGAGTGGCATTGGGGGGCGAAGTACTCGGCGCCACAGGCCACGGGCCCACGTCAGCTTGGCATTGATTCGCAGCGATGCATTTGGAGCTCCTGCCAACCCCAACCCACCCCCCGATGACACGACTGCCAATGACAGGGTGCCTGGCCACGGCTCGGCGTTACTTGGGGCGGGGACGGGGGATTGCCGTGACACGCGGCGGCACTCGGCAATGGGGAGGACACCTGCTCAAAGAGGTCCCGCAGCCGCTCCAACTTCGAGCCCTTGTACCGTTGCATGAAGGCGGACAAGTACGACAGCCAAATGTCGAAGACCTGAGCGTTGTGCAGATGGAGGCCGTTGGGAGACGGGGACAGGGACCGGGGGGGCGGGGGCAGCGGCGACGATGCAGATCGCCAGCGCATGCGCGGGGGGAGGGGGGGCGGTGGAGAACAGCACCGCGACTGCATTGCCCCCCCCCCCCCCGCGCGCTGGGGGGTGCGTGTACGTTTCAAGTCCCTGCCCTTTGGAGGCACAAGACGAACACACAAAGATCAGAATAATCCATGACATTGCCATCAGCGAGCTGCACTGTGACAAAGGAGAGTGCCCCGAGCGAGCGAGCGAGCGAGCGAGCGAGAGAGAGAGAGAGACCTCCCAGACTTGCCACGAGTGTCCCCCAAGCGAGACACGCTCAGGCGTGGCACTAAGCCATGTACCAAATGCAGCAGGTTCCTACTCACTTCTGGACGTGAGGGGGGCGAATACTACCGAGTGGTACTTGTTATAGAATTGAGTCTTAACAAGACTCGGAATCCCCGCCGGACGCTAGTGGCATGTCTGTGCCCCCCCCTGTGTCATAGCAGTGCGCAGGCACGCGCACCGCAGCACATGAGGCAGATGCTCGTCAGTGGCCATTCAAAGACCAGAGGCCCCGTTCTGTCGCAACAAACTGCATCCCCCGGCGGTAGGCCAGGGGGGCGTTGACATCCCTTTACCGGACCCTCGGGGTCCCACAGGACAGTGCTGGACCCCCTCCCCCTGTGCCTTCGTGCACAACGCCCACAGGAAGGACACAATGCACCGGATGCTTACTGACGGGGCGTCATGGCCCGGTTTGTTGTTTGGGGGGGGGGGGGGGAGCAAAGCTCAGGAAATGTGCCTGTTGGCTTCCGGTGGTTTTCAGACCCAATTGGGTACCGCACCCACCAACGTGGTCCTCATCATCTTCGAGTTCTTCGGAATCAGTTGTATCTACGAACGCCATGAACCATCAAGTGCTGTCCCCGTTGTCTCAATATACACATGTTCCTTTGGAGCTTAGAGTCTGTAAATTCTGAGAGGCCGTGCCTGTTGGCTGTGCGCACGTGAGCGGGTTGTACGTCGGGGGGCAGGGCGGGGGCGGGGAGTTTTGGCATGACGCCATGGTGTGTTGTTCTTGTCTGCAGCTGGTGGCGCCTACTGGCCGATCGCCATTCGCTGCCCTTCCCTTGGACCCTTTCCCTCCATAGGCGGTGGTGCCCATCGGCCTCTCACCACCCTGTGACCTTCCTCTTCCTCCTTGCCCTAACCTTCCCTCTCCCCTTCCCTTTCCTTTCCAGAGACGGCACCCCCCCCCCCTTCCCCAGCTGCTGCCGATGGGCACCACCGTCGATGGAGGGAAAGGCCAAGGGCCGTGGATGGGTGCCCCCCCCCCCATCGCAGAAGCAATGCCCCCCCTCCCCTGCGTGGCCGCACAGGCATCCGATGCAGCCATTCCGGCGACAGAGGAGGGGCTGGTGCCTGTGGCTGTCTGCCCCGGCGAAGGGGACGGGGCGCATGGCGAGCCCCGAGTGAGCCCTGCGGACACCAGTGCCCCGGCCCTGGCCCAGCCCCCCTGCCTCGACCCTGCTGCTCCACGGAGGCTGGGGGGTCGGACCTGAGGCCAAGTGAACAAGTTGACGCCCTTCTCATAGGCCTTGAATGAGTCCTCCCAATGGTTGTGCTCCTGCAGATAACTGCCGTAATTCAGGATCATGTTCGACGTGGCCACCTTCAGCTCAATGATCTTGTCGTACACTTGGATGGTGCTCTGGACAGTGCCCAGGGACTCTTCCACGTCGACGTAGAAGCTCCAGAGCTTGACACTCTTCCACAGCCGCTTGGAGACGGGTTCGTTCGGGTCATGCTTCCAGTTCGGGGCGCCTGCGAATGCGGGACACCCCCCGGTATCCCCGCGGCACAACGCCAGGCCACGACGTCGCAAGCCGTGGGACGTGGCGCAGCCCTACGCCCCCACGTAGACGCATGGCACGCACGAAGGACTGCGGGTCCGCAGGCGGACACCGACATGTGTGCACATTCAACTTCTCGTCTGAAGGTTTCGGGTTCGCACTCGTACATACACATGTATCACACTTGGCACACAGGCTTGCGCTGGAATCGGATAAAATAAGGAGGAGGGCCCCCCCCCCCCGCCGCGGGTCCGTCAAAAAGTTCCTTGGGGGCAAAGTGAATTCTACAGGAGAAAAGATTTTGGAGGCATTTTTGGTACACAAACCCTCGGATCTCACCACCCCCCTCCCCCCCCTTCTAAAACAAGCCTGATGGCACACCAATGAACTGATTTGAGCTGAATTTGAACGCAGGCGGGGAATACCACCGGTACATTATGCGACCAGTGTCCCGTTCACCGAACAAAATTTTGCGGCGGCCGAGACTCGAACTCGCGGCCGGTCAACGGGTGACGCTTGACAGCCCTTTCAATAGCCGCTACTGACTGCTGCGCCTGTCAGTCTTCAATGTAATGAGACTGTAGGGTGGTGCGGCAGGGCATGACAGTGACAGTGACAGCCACAGTGTTGTTGGTGCGGCCCATGCTGTCCTGACATGGTGCCTCCTGTGGCCGCCGCTCCCCTTCCTCCGTAGCTCTGCCACTGTCCGGCCCCCCCGCCGTCCTGCCCCCCTTGGCCACACACCGCCGGCATTCACCGTTGCTGGCTCCACCGCCACCGCCACCGCCACCGCCACCGCTGCTGTAAGGGTCACCATCACGCCACTGACTGTCACTGTCACTGCCACTCACCCTATCAATGCCCCTGCAGTCACTGTCATCATCACTGCCACTGTCACTGTCACTGCCGCTGTCACGGTCACGACTACTGATGACAGTTATAGCGGCAGTGACCATGATAGTGACAGTGACCTTGACATGAAAGTGGCAGCGAGCAGGGAAGTATTAGAAGGGGGGAAAGAAGGGGGGGGGGGGGGCTCATCGGAATGGAACGGCGGCCGGCAGTCTCGGCCGGCTGGTTCAGCCCGCCGAAACTGCCGCCAATTATTTCGGCCGAAAATTCAGCCGTCAGCGCCGGGCGGTGTTCCGGCCGGCCGAAGCGCCGGCTCGTTCCAATACACCCCCCACCCCATGTGCCTCTTGCAAAAGCAAAACCCACCTATGTGGATAGGATGCACGAAGTTGCACCCCCACCTCCCCCCTTCCGTTACCCCACCACCACCACCACCACCACCCTCTACCTTCTTTGGCTTGCGACGCGGGGGCCAGCCCCGCACCCCCCTTAAATAACAAGACTCTGAGAATGCTTTCTGCGCTCCGCAGGCGCGCGGCACATGCGCCGTGGGCGCTGCAGGTATTGAGAAACCTGTTTTATTGCAGAGTGTTCCGGAAAAAACCAAATAACTGAGAAATAGCACACGTTGCTCCGCCTGGAGAGTAGATGGATCGGACACAATGCTCAATGTGGGTGGCGGCGGCCCGCGCCAGGGGCCCCTTGTCCGCGGGCTGACGATTGAATTTAACAAGTGTCCCCCACTACTGGGGAGAAATCAATGGCTCCCAATGCTCAGCACGGGGACAAAATCAGAAATGGCCCACATGTGGGCATAGTGGCTACCTAACCCCTGCCCCCGAGTTGACACCCCGTAACATAACCCGTGCCTTCTCGAGGTCCCCATGGTAGGGAGAGATCAATATGGCTACATAAAAGGGCCATACTATATGGTAAAACCGAGCCCCAAGCCCCCCGGGGAGCACAACAAGGTGGACTCTAAAAGGCTCCACAAATTAGGTAGGTTCCCCAAACTGCGCGCTGCAGGGCGCGCCGCAGGTGCCGCAGGCACCGCAGGAAAAGCATTCTCTCTTGCGGTGGCCACAGACCGCCTTGTGTGTGCACCGCCTTGTGTGTGCACCACCTTGTGTGTGGACAGCGGAACCTTCCCTGCATCGCGCTGCGCTTGAAAAGCTCGCTTCACTCGACGCGGGGGCCAGCCCCCGCACCCCCCTTAACAAGACTCCTGCAGTGGCCACAGACCGCCTTGTGTGTGCACCGCCTTGTGTATGCACCACCTTGTGTGTGGACAGCCGAACCTTCCCTGCAGCTCGCATAACAAGACTCTTGCGGTGGCCGCAGACCGCCTAGAGAGCCCCGCCTAGAGTGTGCACCGCCTTGTGTTTGCACCGCCTTGTGTGTGGAGAGCCAAACCTTCTCTTTGCCCCCCCCCCCCCCCAGCGTAGAGCATGCAACGCAATGTGCGGATGTCGGGAGTTTGTCCTCCACAGTGAAGCGGCCAACAGCGGTGTCAGCCGGCCGGTTCGGCCCACTGAGACCGCCGCCAATTATTTCGGCCAAAAATCCAGCCGATTAGGTTGGTTGACACCGCTGCCGAGCCGAACCGCCGGAACCTAACCAGCCGAGCCAAACCACCGCCGAGGGTACCGCTGGTTCATTCCGTCTAGCAGGGGGGGGGGGGGGGGGCAGAGATTTGTGCACCAAAAACGGCCCCACAAGATTTTCCCCACGGTAAATTTCATTTTTTTTCCACAATGGTCACTTTGGTCTAGGGGGGGTACCCCCCCTCCTCCTGTGGGGCACAGCCATTCTAGTCCTCCCCTGGCAGTGAGAGTGGCCATGAAAGTGGCAGTGACAGCGAAAATGGCAGTGTCACTGACATTCTGTCACTGTCACTGTCACTGACACTGATAGTGACGGTGACTGTGACAGTGGCAATGGCCGTGGCACTGGCAGTGGCGCTGGTGGTGAGATGCCCGATCATGGTCGTAGTCACGGTCAATGCCACAGCCACAAGCATCATCACATCACCATCATGGTTGCCATCACGGTCACCCACGGCTGCCATCGCCATTGCCGCGGTCGCGGTCACCTTCACTGTCACAGCCGCTGCCACTGTCACTGCCACTGTCACGGTCAGTGTCATCGCCGTCACTGTCACTGCCTCTGCCACTGCCACTATCACTGCCACTGTCACCATCACCGTCACTCAGTGTTACGGTCACGGTGTCACCGTCGCTACCACTGCCACTGCATGGGTCGCCCTGCGTGACAGCCCAAGAGGGTGTTGTTGCACCGCGCGCTGTACGATGGGGCATTTGTTTCGATTTGTTGGTGTCCCGGCAGGTAAGTCCTCATTATGAGGGCTCGGACGTTTGAGCCCCTTTTTTGGACGCCCCCGCCCACGGCTCCCTCTGGGCTGCGTCCGCACCGTGGCAGCTGTTGGTCGTCAAACACCGGTGCACCATCCCAAGACGCACCCACCCAAACGGCCCACAGAACCCTAGAAAAGCTTGGTTGCAAGCACGACACTTGTCTTTAAGGTTTTTTTATGGTTGCCAATAAATCCCAGAGGCTTCCGGATAGTTTTTGTTCTTTCCTGGAGGCCTCTTGATGGTTACAATTATCACCGGGAGGGTCCCCAGATGTACCCAAAGTTTGCGCCGCGTGCGCACTGCCCACACACAGCGGGAAGAGCACCCTCCGAGGGCAATGCGTGACCCCCTTGTGGCATGCCGGGCACGTGAGGCCAGACCTGTGAAGTTCACCACCGTGGCCCGCTTGAGCACTTTGTGGGCCGCCGCGTGGTTCTCCAGCCGGATCTCAAATTCCGCGTACTCCGTCCAAACGGAGGCCAGGTCGTCCACGGATTTGTACTCGACCTTCGTGGCCTTCTCGAAGATCAGGCGCGCCAGACGCAGCGGATCCGTCTTGGGGTCTTTGTTGTGGACCACCTTCTTCGCCAGAGACTCGTAGTACCTGCGCGAATCACAGCCGGACCGCCTTCGAGATGGGCTCGGGCTACGACCGATGGACAAGGGCTGAGGCACGGGGGCTGAGCCAGTGTCCCGGTGCCACCGCCCGGGGGCCTCATCCCCTGCGCCTTGGGTTGACTGTTGCGGCGGATGCGCGCGCAGATTTGCGTCTGGCAGGGGTCCGCCACGGAAGACACGGGACGTGAGTGAAACGCATTTGGGGAGTTGCCCTCATCTGCAACGACGGCTCTGGGGCGTACATGTGTACGAGGTCCCCTGTCCCAGACATGACGTGGGCTTGGGGTGGAGGTATTTGCCCCCCCTCCCCCCCCCGACGTCTCCAACAGGCAAATGCCCTGTCTGTGGTCACGTGGGTTACCCTCCCACACACAAGTACGTTTTTGCTTTTGGTTTTGAACAAATTTGGTTTGTTGATTGTTTTTTAAAATACATTAGGTGTTTGTTCCTTTGTGGTTCCAATGCAAAAAGTATTCAGAGAGAAAGCAATACAAATTGATTTTCTGATTGGTTCCTATGCAGCATACTGAAATGCATGTGCGTTGAGGAAAATATCTACACACCAGCTCTTGCGTTGCGTCGGGGCGCCCCGGGTAGGAAAATCTGAATCTTCAAATTCTGGCGCAACAAAACCCGCACCATTTCTTAAAAAGGAGCGAACAAATTACGCAGGGTTGGCAAAATTTGCTCATGAGAAACAGTGGACGGTCGCTGCCATTTCCTTGAGGACTTTCCAGGTGCATCAAGCAGCACCTTTGTCTGCACCCCATTGAATGCCACGGGAACACTACAAATGAGGAGAGACCACTTAAGCACTTCTGCGTCTTCCAAGGGGAACTAATAACCCTTTGGCATGCCACAAGTGAGCAGAGGCACAGCCTAACGTATACCCGTGCAAATTCTAAAAAAACACCGAACAAATTGCACACAAAAATTTCGCACAGAAGGTGTGACACAGAAAACCTACCCTATGCAATCCCCCTCCCCGCCCCCAATAAAGTAAAGAGAGCGGCCCTCTGTAATCCTGCAATTGTAGGCCGATGACCCATGCCGAGCCCGTCGTTCTAAACCCTTCCGAATCCGGACAAGCGAGGTGCCTCCGCTTCAAGGCCCGCCTCAGGCAGCGGCAAGGGATGCTTTCCTATCCCCCGTCCCGAAGTGCGGCTGGACCAACGACTCCCCGCATGCCTACGCCGCACCTTGCAAAACCGACCCAAAGCATGTGGGGCTTCCCCACAGCTCGGCTGGGATCGACCGTCGCGATACCCTCGCTGTACGTGGCAACGACTTTCTCCGGGAGCTTCTGGAAGAGCTTGACACGATTGATCCATTCGTGGACGTTGTGGGGGTTCTGGCGCAGCAGGACGGAGTTCAGCAGCTCCGAACGCCGTTCAAACAGGTGGTCCAGCCGCGTGGCACGCATGTCGATGTCCTCGTCTTTGTTCAACTCAACACCGCAGACCTGCAAACGATACAAAAATGTGCGTGCGTGCGCGTGTGCGTGTGCGTGTGTGTGTGTGTGTGTGTGTGTGTGTGTGCGTGCGTGTGTGTGTGTGCGGGGGGGGGGGGGGCTGAGCCCATCCTTCCATGCACGTCTGCTCGTTTCTCTGCGCGTTCACCCGCCATCCCCACGGGCAAACGGAGGCCCCCCGAACCCTTGAGGACGGGGGTTTGCTCACACACAAAATTGTGACGTGCAGTCTTTCGCACAGGGATTTTGGTGGTCGTATCGCAGACCGCAATTTGGGACGGCGCTATTCACTTTGATGTTGATGTCCCGCGTGCGCGTGGTCTTGATCTCTGGAGATGAATCTGCGGCTGTTCGGAGGAGAAAGGCAACGCACGTCTGCACACCGATCGGGTACTCCGAATGGCACACGCATTGGACTGCGTAGGGGCGGTGTGCCGGCGCCTGTGTCCTCTGCTGCACCGGTCCCCACGGACCCTCACGTTATGTTGCTTTGTTTTCTGCATCGAGGACCGCCCGAATGGTCGATCACCGTCCGTTACCCTTCAACAGCCGTCGGTTACCCAACCGCCGGCGGTTGCCTTTGACCTGCCGTCGGCTACCCTCGAACAGCAGAGGGGGGGGGGTTCATCCCGCCACTCCTCCAGCTCAGCATGCCCCACCGCTGACACCCGATACTATTTGGCGGCCTGCCACCTTCCGCCGCCCCCCCCCCAAAAAAAGACTGACGGCAGCCCTGTGCACTCTTTGGGACGCGGACGTTTCCGACCTGTGCATGCGTTGGACGCGGTAAGTCAGTGTCGCTGTTTCATGTGCACCAAAAGAGGCCTCGATGCGGAAGAAGAGGCGGACCGTTGTGTACAAATTGTCGGGCGTGGACTGGAATAAAGCAGAACACCGGGGGTCCCAATGGCAGTGGGAGGGTCGGCATGCGGCTGCCATTCCGAAGAAGCCCCCATTCCGCTGTGACCGTGCGGCCTCCTTGACAATCCCCCGGTCCATTCGTTCCGGCCGACCTCACTTCACTTCCTTTGGTTTGTGGTCGGTGTCAGGGGAGCCGCTCAATCCCCAGCCACTTGCCTGACCGCCCGCGACTACGGGCCAAACTTACCAATCGCCGTCAGTCAAACGAGACGTACCGGTGTTGGATCGCCATCCGGGGCACCTTTTAGGGGATGGGGTGGGGTCTAGGGGGGTGGTTCAGCCCCCGGTGTGACATTCCGTCGGGTTGCTGCCCCCCCTGTGTGACATTCCGTCGGGTTGTTGCTCCTTTACGGGGCCCTGGACGGTCACCCGTTCTTCCCTTCGCATGTTGCGTCGGGTCGCTGCTTTCTGTCGGCCGCTGCGGCCGGTGCTCTTCTGGTGTCGTTTCCGCGTTCGCGGAGCCCAGTATTTGGTGTGTTGGGACTGTGCTGAATGTGGCATGGTGTGCCGTTTGCGTGTCAGCGGCGCCCAATAATTGGCGTATTGAGGATGTGCTGGTTGTTGCCGGGGTCGTTTGACTGTTTTTGCTGTCCACACACCTCTGTCCACAGGCCGTCCATAGCCTGCCTCGCTGTGTTTCTGTGCGGCCCAGGTGCCCTGTTCCTCCACGCGCTGTCCGTGCCCCCCCCCCCCCCCTGTGTGACATTCCGTCTGGTCGTTGCTCCTTTACGGGGCCCTGGACGGTCACCCGTTCTTCCCTTCGCATGTTGCGTCGGGTCGCTGCTTTCTGTCGGCCGCTGCGGCCGGTGCTCTTGCTGGTGTCGTTTCCGCGTTCGCGGAGCCCAGTAGTTGGCGTGTTGGGACTGTGCTGAATGTGGCATGGTGTGCCGTTTGCGTGTCAGCGGCGCCCAATAATTGGCGTATTGAGGATGTGCTGGCTGTTGCCGGGGTCGTTTGACTGTTTTTGCTGTCCACACACCTCTGTCCACAGGCCGTCCATAGCCTGCCTCGCTGTGTTTCTGTGCGGCCCAGGTGCCCTGTTCCTCCACGCGCTGTCCGTGCCCCCCCCCCCCCCCTGTGTGACATTCCGTCTGGTCGTTGCTCCTTTACGGGGCCCTGGACGGTCACCCGTTCTTCCCTTCGCATGTTGCGTCGGGTCACTGCTTTCTGTCGGCCGCTGCGGCCGGTGCTCTTGCTGGTGTCGTTTCCGCGTTCGCGGAGCCCAGTAGTTGGCGTGTTGGGACTGTGCTGAATGTGGCATGGTGTGCCGTTTGCGTGTCAGCGGCGCCCAATAGTTGGCGTATTGAGGATGTGCTGGCTGTTGCCGGGGTCGTTTGACTGTTTTTGCTGTCCACACACCTCTGTCCACAGGCCGTCCATAGCCTGCCTCGCTGTGTTTCTGTGCGGCCCAGGTGCCCTGTTCCTCCACGCGCTGTCCGGGCCGTCCACCATATGTCCTTTTCCCCCTCACGGTTGGTCTGCCCCTGATGGGCTCCCACTCCTGTTGCGCAAACAGCCCATCTGGGCTGCGGGAGACACCCCCCACCTGATGCCAGTTGAGCAGCCCTCCCCCCCCCCCCGGTGGTGCTGAGTTTTTAGAGGCGCCGAAGAAAATTGGTGGTCTGGACTAATTGGCTCCGAACGCGCCAGAAGAGAAATTTTGATTGGCCGAAGGCCCAGAAGCAAGGGGGGAGGGGGGGGGCGCCCGAGCGGTACCGAGTTGTTGAAAGGAGCCCTTTCACCAGCCGCTGTGGGCGACTCGCCAAATGCGGTTGGGGAGCCACAACGGTCCCCTGCGGACCGGCATCAACACTTTGCGCACGGCGTGTTCAGGCACCGGAGTTTGAGTGATGGGCCCGGGCGTCACGGGTGCACGTGCCGGCACACCTTCATCAACGCGGTGAAGCCCACGTCCTCCCCCTCGTCAATATTGCGCAGGTTGGCCTCGGTGTCCTGCGCCTCCTCCTCCCCGAGCTGGTGGACCTGGGGACACCGGAACGAGGATGGGGCGATCCACACGCCAGCGGCAACGCCCGGAAAACGCCCGGATGGACCGACGCCCGCGGTGACGCCCCTGGGGGCAGTCCGTAATGAAACAAACGAAACATGACAACACCGTGCGCGTTACAGTCCCAGCGGAAATTACCAAAGACAAATATTACCCCAAAAAATATTACCCAAAAAAATATTACCCAAAAATTGAGGTTGTTTTGGCAATTGTAGTTTCCCCCCAATTCCTGGGCCCCAAGACGTTGATCATTTGTTCTACTGCAGGCCCGTGTTTCTTGTGCGGTGTGCTTTGTCATAGATGGGCATGTTGTTGCAACGGTGGTGGTGGACGCGTACCGGGCGAGACCTGGTTTGTCAGCTCCCCAGCACAATTGGAGAGATAAGTACATCAAAACAATAGCTGATTGGGCAAGCCAACATGGTGTTGCTGGGGCTCTGCAGGATGATGCCCCCTTTGCTACGATACCAAAATATTACCCCAAAACAAATTAACCAAAAAATGGGCGCCGTTGGCTAATTTTGACCTTTGGTAATTTCTGCTGAGACTGTATGGGAGGCTTGAAAAGGGGGCTTATGGTGAGTTCATACTGTTGCACACGGCCAGACCTACGGGGCCAGGATGATGCAACTCAGCGACCATCCGTGGGATGCGGGGCCGTTGTTTTCGGGGAATACTGGGAATGAGAGATTCTGGGAGACGCAGTTTGGTGCCGTCCGGTTTGTCTGGTGTGCCTAAGGACGGCCCCGTGTGGACCCTCCAGAAGACTGATGTTGTTCAACAAAGCTTGAGCACCGGCACTGGAGCACACAGTGGTGTTGCGTCCAGCACCCTGTCACCCCTCGGGGGGGGGGGTTAGGCTGCGGACACCCCCCACACCCCCAGAGCAACGCTCGGCTGTCCGTCGAAAATGGGCCGTTGGAAAAAATTGTTCTGCGTGCCCAACAACACCGCTTTGCTGCCCGTGGACTACCACGGGCGCTTCCGCAAACCTTTGGAGGAGCTGTTGGGCAGCGGATGGAAGCAGCGGTGGCACACCGTGCCCTCGGGAGCACGTGTAGACGGCACGACGCCGAAGCCTGGGGTCCCCCCTCCCCCGGGCCCACTGGCGCATTGGGGCTGCAGGTTTTAGTGGGGGGGGGGGGGAGGGTAGAGACAGGCCATGGAAAGGGGGGGGGGGGGAACTGAGGAGCCCGCAGAGCGAGCGTACGGACGGGCGGGCGGAGGCAAACGAGGCACATAATCATGCGAATGACGAGAGGAGCAGCAACTGGCCTCGGGTCCAGCTCTCCACGGGGTCTGTGGCCCTGCGTATGCCCCCCGCACGATCACGGATTTGGTCCGCAGTGCCCCCGGGACCGTCGCATTCACAGATAGCCCCACTTTTTTGGGGGGAGGTGGGGGGGCACACCTTCGCAGTCAAGAGACTCTCCTCGAAATGGGCGTAGGCGTCGAAGATCTGCGTGAAGTCCTTCACGGTCGCCACGGAGGTGATGCCCTCCTCGTACACGTCCCGCGCCACCTCGAAGCGCCCCAGGCGGATGTGGAAGTCCGCCAGCGCACACCACAACTGCCCGACCTCCGCCGGGAACTTCTTGATGCCGGACCGGATGATGGTCTCGGTGCGGAGGTTGTTGTCCAACATGTGGTCCTGCACCGCGTGCGAAGCGGATGGGGCCGCGCGCACAGAGGGCCCTGGGTCTGGGTCCGCCGTGCAGGTGACGCTATGAACCAACGACGTTGTCCCGCAGTGCATGAAAACAAAACCACAGGGCAAATCACGGGGCATACTGCAACCGCCCAAAACTGACGAATCTGCTATCAAATTCTTGGACGTAAACGATGCATTGTGCAAAGGAGTCGCCCATTATGCATAGCAACGTGTGCTTGTGCAGTGGCCCACAGTGCAGAAATTGTTCGCACTTGGCTGCCCTGCCCCCCCCCTTGAAATCTCCCCCCGTAGTGCCCTGCGATCTGCCCCGTCTGGTACAGGTCACGCAAAGTCCCACACGTGCCTGTCGCATCGCCAAACAGGTTGCCCAAATAACACCCCTTACGACATCCAGTCCAGCCTGCTGCCTGCGACCGACCTATGGGACCCGGGGGACCAACACAACAGGGGCTTGTGAACTTGACAACAACACCACATGGCCCCAACAACCTCCAGGAGGCACACTGGTTGTGGAGTAGAGGGGAGGTCGCCGTCCAAGCGCCCACACCCCAAACCCGTGGCAGAGGGCTGGCGTGGCAGCCCCAACATCCGAGTCACCCGGGCTACACATCATCCCAACGAGAATAACCCACCCCAATAATGGACCAGCCTCGCATGCCGTGCACCTTATTACCATTGTACCGCGCCCCTTCTTCATGGCCTTGGACACCGGTCGCGCTACACGGTAACCAACCGGCCTTTATGGAACATTGTATCCCAAACGCAGAACCGTGTTAACTTGCGACCGAATTCTGATTGTAACTCGGTTGCAAACGTGGCTCGTGGTGGGGGGCATTTCGCAAAACGCAAACACAGGCGCGCTGCCTATCGACGACCCAGCAAGCACCATGATTCATCAATGGCGCGTTCAAGTCCAGGTTGACAGCTTTGCTGCGTGGGTGGAGATACGGGGTATAGTGTGTGTGGGGGGGGGGGGGGCATGCGTGTACTACACTCTACATTTGCTTTTCCGCACCCTGCGCAGGTACCGTGGACGGACGGACCGCATGGATGTGGTACTTGCCGCCCTTTGCACCACGAGGTGTCCACTTTTTACTCGGCCTTTCATGGATTTGTGCGGGAGGGGTCCGGCTCCCCTCATTTGGGTATGGGAAAGGGAGTATGTGCATCGCAGGCTTGTGCACACACTGCAGTTGCAGGGGATCTTGGCACTAAAGCAACATGTGATGGACAAAAAAGTGTCCACAACCCTGTCACTGCACTGAGTCTGGGGTCCCGGACAGGGACGTTGTGCTCTGACCGCACTGGACATCTGTGGAGAGGAGACCTCCATCGCTATCATCCATTCCAATATGGGCTATGCTCCCTATGTGCAAGGGCTGACTGATCGTGTGCATTGTTGAACATTTTCCCTCCCACGCCTCTGCCATTCAGCAGAAGGGCCCGGATGGGGAGGCGGGGCAATTGGCAATTGACCTTATCATTAGAGATACATTGGCTTTGCTTCTAAAGATAAAAATCGGGGGTATGGCAGCTGGCGGGACTCAGCGCATTGTTGCGCCCCACGAGATCAAATACGAAAGCGGCAGCAACACACACCTCATCTTGTTTGGAGAGCAGTGTGCACAATTTGACCCATAACTCATGTTTCGTCTTGCCTTTGGTAGAAGTGAAATCAGGGTCGTTTAGGACCTGTGTCAGGGGCGAAAGGCAGGGCATTGGAACACCAACAGTGTCGTTTGGCCGGTGTGCATTCAGCAGCCGCACTCTCCGAACGAGCCGACACAACACGAGCCCCTTGAGAAAATTCCAACTTCAGGTCCGAAAAACGCAAGGGCTCCAGGCTCCACAAGGTTTGAAGGCCTCAAAAACCTCCGCAACAAAGAGAAAAATCTCCAAAAATGAAGCCTTCCAGGAAGCAGAACACAACAACCTGCACGAGCACAGGGGTGGGGGAAAAATGGTTTGTGAGGGGGAGGGCCGTATGAGCTCCTTTTCTAACCGCTCCCCTCCCCCCTCCGGGCTCAAACACCGGGAAGCCCCCCCCCCCCAAAAAAATGGCAGAAAGAAAGAACCTTCAATGACGAAAGCTGGTTTTCAGCAATTCCCCCCCCCCCCACCAACAGTGGTGGTACTTTGTCCAGTCAATTCCGGCCATAGCACCAAAAAAAAGAGGGATGCTGCACCCCACCATGGTCTCCTGTTGGAACTGCAACTAAGAGTCAAATGAAATATCTAACAAATTAGAACTGTTAGGTCCAGAATTGCTGCCATCAGAAACAGAATCAGAACTTGTGAAGTTGGAGTTGGAGTAGGAGAGTCAATGCTTGAGCTGAAGGTAAGGAGGATGTGGAAGGAGCACTGGAATGCAGCGTGCACTAACAGTGCATAACCTGAGTCTCGGAGGCGGCAATCAACATCAAACCTCTCTACAACACCAAGAGCAATCATGAGTGTGATTGACAAGAGGTTCACGGCACTTCCAATGGCAATCGATTGTAGTACTGTGGTCACCATCACAAATCAAGGAATCATTATTATCAGCAATCTCACTGCTCAACGATTGGAACAAACGATGTCTAAGCCATCAAAATCTAGATTGTTCTGCAAAACGTGTTCCACATAGACAACTCAGCAGCCTGAGGCAAACCCTTAGCCTCACGAATAATGTTGATGTAGCTGTGAACGCGTTGCACCAACTCTGATTTGGGCCCTTGATCGATGAGGACAGGCGTCAAATTACTATTGATATTACACTGCCCATTTGATACGACCCCCTAGGCCTTGCCCCTGCCCTTTTTATACCCCATAGAGACTCATAGGAATTGGTTCAAGAACGTTTGCATGCCCAAAATTTTGCGTTATGCACAATCCTGGCGTTGGAGCCCCTTTCCCAACCCCGCCCCCCCACCATCCTTCTAGGGGCCCAAACGATCCCCACCCATGATCCCCGCCCCTCGCAAACCTTTTTTCCACCTCCCCTATACGTATATGAACGGCCCTCCCCAGCCTGCACCCAGAATATCAGAACACGAGTGTTTTAATCCCGCGAGGATTTTCCAAACTGGTGTGAACCCCCTGTCGACAATTCATACCCCAACTCACACATCATGGGAGCACCCCACAGGTAAATAGGTTGTGCATGCAATGCCCAGTTCATGCAAGCCCTGCTGCAAAAGGCATGAGGAACATATGCTACGTGTCCGAGCAACAGACAAATGACGGTACAACACATCGGTGTGGGGTTTCCCACACCAATCGTGATGCTTGATGTTTCAATAATGTGGCGTGGAAGGGAAACCGGGCACAGAAACACAAAAGCACAATTTGAAGGTCCGTATTTAGGAAATGATGAAGGTTCCAACCACGTCAAAGTGGCCTCTCATGTGTGACACAGAGTTGGGTGGCGAAATGATTTTGGTATCAACAACTGCATTACCCAGAAGGGCTCATCGAGGCTACTTGATGACTCCCCGAATGCGTTGTCTCACGCGCCAGAATCCAAGCTTGAGCATGCATCCCCTATGTCTCTCGAGTCGCAACCGCCTGCACCGCACAAAGGGCATGACACTAACTTGGACTCCTTGGATTCCAACCATACTCCCCAACCTTCCCCTTGTGGGACCCCAAGTCACTGTGCCGCGTCTTGTGTGTGACCTGGTGGTGATTGAAATCATTTGTTTGGGGATGAGAGGTAGGGTAAGAGCAGGACATTTGACCAACTGCTCACGATTGCAGCACCAATGCCCCATGGCATCCCCATGGCGTCCACTCCTCTGACATGTGCAGCATGGTGTGAACTAGCAAGACCACGGTGCACGGGGGTGTCTGAGGTGTCAAATTAGCCATTAACTCATTCAATTGAGGGGTGCCACTTTGCACCTGGCTGCAACACATCGAAAGCAACGCACCCACCCTGAATGAAATTGACCTCCTGTTGACGATGTGTTGGAGGAATAAGGCTCGCAACGGATTTGGGGGGGCTAGCCCATGCTACCCCCCCCTCGCGAAACGCCCACATACTCCCACAACCAGCAAAAATGTCCCATTGGAGAGTTTCTGGTTTCTGTGGGTTGCGTGTCAGCTACGCGTTGATCAAACTCCAGGTAAACACACAATGGAACACCTTGACGAGCTGATTAATCACCTCAAGCCACTTGCCTTTCTGTTCGAGGTATTCAATGAAATCTTCAACCTGAATAAAGGCACGGACATGGATTGCAGGATGGGGAGGCGACTAGTGGTTCGTAGTGTGGGCAATGCGAAACGTGCGATACATGACATATTCCTTTGGCTACAGGTACGCATTTCATAAAGTCCGGTCTTCCGGTCTGCCCGGTCTTCCCGTTTCGCGCAGTTTATTCTAGCAAAACTTCTACTTTACGCCGGTTTACGCAGTTTATGCAGTTTATGCAGACCGAACAGTTTATGCAGTTTATGCGGTTCGTTTTAGTTTACCAGAAGACCGGTCCAGACCGGTCCAGACCGGTCCTTGAACAAACCGCGTAAAACGATCTAAACGGGCCGGTCCGATCATTTCAAGCAGTTTATGCAGTTTATGCAGTTCACATCAAAAACAGGTATAAACAGGTCGAACCGGTCGGACCGCCCAGTTTAGCGCGTTTTATGCAGTTTGTTCAAAGACCGGTCCGGACCGGTCCGGTCTGGTCTTTACACGAAGTGAAATGAACGGTTCGGTCCGGTCGGTTCGATCAGTTCGTCTCGTTTTATGCAGTTGGCGCAGAAGAAGTAAAAACCTTGTAATCCTTGTATCCCTTTTTCGTTTGAGTTCGTTTGAGTTGGTACAAAGACCGGTCTAGACCGGTCTTGTGATCTGCCAAACTGGTCTACATGCAAAACTCTAATCCTTCGTTGAATCATCAAAAAACACCAAAACCACAAGATCCGCCACATGCAAATACCCCTGACCCAACTTTTCACACAAAAGTCACAATTTGCACAAAAATCCAGACCGGACAAGACCGTTGTGCTAGTAGCCAAAGGAATATCAGGGGATACAGGTCGCTGCCATCAATCCCATGGACCACCACCGCAGCGCACCACAGATCACCTCACCATGCCGCATAACCATACATCACCACACATACCACACCACACCACACCACACCACCACAAACAGCGGCAACGCAAAACGAGGGCAATCCAAAACGGTGGAACTCCAAAACGGAGGCACTCCAAAACCACATCGCATCATTCAACTACACGACTTCACTGCGCAAGCGAAGCTCCGAAACTCCACCTTAGATAATTGCCAAACCACATCGCGCAACAACAAGGAATCATAGGCACCCAAGAGAACTATGTGGCACAGAGCATGGGCACCTGATAAGGTTCCAATTGCAAATAGCGCTTCCAACTTCGGATAGCGGTCTCTGGTGGAATGAACTCTTGGTTGATGAATTTCAAATAAATCTTCCAAATGCGTTCGTGCTGCGTTGATGATTGGAATTATGCAATAGAAAAACACCACACAGAGCAACGGAGAGGGGCTTGTGGGTATTTTTCACCTCGGTGTTGGCGTTGTGTTAACAACACAACATGTGGTGGGTGGGGGAAATTTTTTTAGGGTTGGTGTTGACACAATTTCAACCCCCCCTCCCAACAGTTTTGTTCTCTTGTGTTACGTTGTGTCATGTTGTGTTGTGTTGTGGTGTGTCACTTTCTATTTGGTTTTGTGTTGCATCTCCAATGTGTGTTGCCCTAACACACACTGCAGCCCAACGCAACGCAACGCAACACAACACAACACAACACAACACAACACAACACAACACAACACAACACAACAGAGCACAACACAACACAAGACAACACAAGACAAGACAACACAACACAACACAACACGTACGCGCTGTTGTATGAGCCGACTGGATGTGTTGCCGTTTTGCCTAACGGGGGACAGAGGGGGTAGTAGGGTGTTTTCGAGGTCCGTGTTGGAACTATGCCAACACAACTCAGGGCGGGTTAATAACATGCCTTTTGCCCATGACACCAAATACCCACCCTAACCCCCAACTCGCCCCCATAGCATGAGCGCACCACACCACAACAACGACACAATACATGACGGTGCAATTCTGTCCAATGCAAAGAGTAGAGGCAACATCCATTAATAAGAGCGCTTGGGCAAGCCAAATAGAGCATCTTGCAGGTACTTGACAACGCGGGCTCGTGAGAGGAGACACTCCTCTCTCGTGCGAAGATCAACAAGCCAGAAGCGTCGAATAGATGAAAAATAAATGGGCCACAAAAATGTTGCATCTCAACGAGCATCTAGTAGGGATGCAACACCTGAGTGATCGGCAAGGATCTCAAGGCCCGATCGAGGGTTTGCCGAGATTTTGTAGTTTTATATTGCCGCAAAAGGAACTGACAATATTCCACCCATATCCGAGGCATCTTGTTCATGAATACAAGTGCTCGCTCAAAAGTGTTGTTCACGGCTTCCCATGCCGGGTCGTCGATGCACCGATTTTGAACCTAAATTCCAAGGGACATCCGTCAAGTAGTGGAACCGAGGCGCACGCAACAAGTAGTAGGACAACCACACGGCAAAGGTGGGATAGACAACCAATTCACGTATTTCTTCGGAGCATGCCACGCGCCACGAATGTACCCTCACCCACTTGCGTACGCCCGTGTCCATGTGCGTTGCCACTTTGTACAACAGTGGCGAAATGTGTTTTGAATGTGCCTCAACGGTGAGGCCGTCCGCTGTCTTGGAGAGCTTCGTGGGTCTCGCGAGCAAGCCGCATGTGAGATGAAGCTTCACGTTTTGTCATAGTTCTAGTCGGGCTTTCCAAATTCCTTGTTCCTACTTCACTGTCGCCGTGGAACTGGAGGCGCAATCGTCGGCCAAGTTCAACATCAGTCGCTGCATAAAACCCATGTTGGTTTGAGCCGGGAGTTCTGCGCCATGCTGTTCGTTGATGCGTTTTTGCTTGGCCGTTGTTTACGTGATGGATTGTTTGAATGCGATGTTTGAAAAGCTCGGTTGCCGAACTCCTTCGATTGGTGGATTTGCTTTAGCAACTGTGGATGGTGTAGAACATACCGCGGACGACACAAAAACCAAACCAAAGGTCGAGTGCCAATCCGGAAATGAGGGAACGTGAAGATCGGACATCAGTGGCCGTACAATGGGTTGGAGGGGTCTTTGGGGGTCTTGAGGACGACGCTATTACACATAGTGGTGCCTTCGAACTGAAATTATTTGTTTCATTTTGTAACTATACTATAACTCTCGCATCCAAATTTGCAAACGCCACCATAGCCCTAAGACGCTTTTCACGAGTTGTATGAGCACGCTGGGAGTTGTTTGTTTGCCCCATCACCTCAATCGATTCGTGATTGAGCCGACAACGCGATGAGGGCCTTGATTCAGATTGTGCAATGGCCGTGCGTGTGCCTCTTGCAAAACGCACCGACTAGTACCATTCCCCAAAAAAGTTGAAAACTGCGTCCCTGTAGCACTACAAAAAGGGTGCAACTTGATGGCACAGCACTCGCAACAACACGAATGAATGAATGGTTGGTTCACATGTGGGTCATGATGAGCATGATGCAACCATTGCATTGTGGGCAATGTGTGGCACCAAAGAGTATGAGGCCCAGCTCGGGGGGCATGATGCGGCTAACTGGCAACCGAATGTCATCAAATACATATAAACGGTAAGGCCGTTCCGTACCTCTCGAACAGTGTACGTGTCCGGCCTCTCGCACCGCATCGCAAGACGGTCCGAAAAAGTGCGTTGTGAAAAGGCTTGGATGGGAAGAAAAGGGAATATCACACGGTTTGGTTGTTATCACGGGTTGGTTATCTGAAAAAGCCGTGCAACAACATTTCTTTTTAGCTTTGGTCATGCGTTCTGGTGCAGTAACATAACCGTCCCACTCGGGTTTTGCGCACCAAGGCACCAAGGTGTAGACGGTTGGTCATATGCGCTATACACAATCTTGTTGGCGGCGGGATTCTTCAAGGCCCGATGTAGAATCGCGCCCTTTCCTCGGTAGAAAACGTGAACGAACCTGTTGCATCCGCTCTTGTAAATATTGAAACCACATCTTGTAAGATCCAGGCAAGCATCGCAAGGCACGTTCATGAAGTAGATTGCGCACCTATACACACATTGCATGGATCAACCACGATGCCCCTCCACAACGCACGATACAACACACCTACGACGATTCGAGCTCGACCTACCGAGCTGGTAGAGTGTCCGACACTACATCCATGGCACTCACACATACTTTTGCAGGAGCACCATGTTTGAACTCCAAATATCGCCACCAATATTTAAAATTGTATGGTTGTCTTTGCAAATCTTCCTCAAATTCCAAGTCCGTCACCGTTTGGCCGATGTCCATTTTCTGATCGTACCCTACGTATTGGGACCGAGGCTCCGTCCATCAATGAAGTTGCTCATTCCATGACAAAGATATTCTGATTTGATGAAATGGTTCATGACACACACATGAAACGTGAAACAAAACGATGACATCAAAGGGCCACTCTTAATCGATATAGACTACGTTCCGGGTCATATCCAACCAAAAGGAAAAGGACGGTTCACATGGGGTATTTCTTTAACAAAAGGAAATGATGGTCTTGAGACCCTACATTACACGATTCTTTTGAAGCTCGTGCAGCGGTTGAACTTGAAAAAGATTCGCACAAGCTCAAGTTTGTATTGTTCTCAAATGTTTCGAAAAGCTTCAAAAAAGCCATGGCAATCTTTCCGTGTGTGCTGGAACCAATTACTCGGAACCCGAGGTAGTGCCCTTTGACGGGCCAGTTCGCGTGCATCTGATATTTCATGCGGATTTGAACAACAACAACTCAAGCACAATTTCTGTATCACGTGGACATTCGTTTCATCTCGATTCGTAACGAAGGCCCTTACGAAAGGCCTAACGAATTTTGAACACGTGAGCATGCGCATCAAAATGGAGCGCATGCACACGCGTTCAAACGAGGAGCATGTGGTTCAGATGGGTTCAGATGGTGAAGTCGCATTGCGACGCGCCATTGTCATGGGTCAAAATTTCTTCAATTTTTTGATTTTTGACGTTCCAGTCCAATGGATATAATGCCATTGACTCGGGAATTCCAAAAAGTGTCGATCGTACCAGCCAAAATGCGAATTCGAAGTTTTCACACTTTCATTCTTTGTTGCCGTGTCACGTGGTTACTGTGGGGGACTTGGAAAAAGTAAGTTTAACATAATGTGTGCCTTTCGTGTGTACATTCGTACTTTAAGAGTGCTGTTCGCATGTGGCTCTCCAGGACAAATTGGCAAGGGACCATGACTTGCAACAACAATTGCAACTACACGGTTTGGTGGGCACTGACCAAGGACCAAGAGAGCATGCATGCACTTGGAGTGGGAGTCCCTATCCCAAGGAGAGAAAAGGGGAGTGAGGGAGTGCCCTACGGGTTATGCATTCAGCCGAGCATGCGGATTCCTCACATATCTCCAACCTCAATTGCCCCAACCATAGCTCCAACGAGTGGAGAGCGAGGGAGAGGCCCTTTTGCCCAAAGAGCGGGAGATAGAGAAAGACCCTTTCTCCTAGAGACTGAGAGGCCCTCACCCGACCATGGAAGTTCTTGACATCCTTCTCACCCTTTGACCTCATGCCCTCTTGCTTACAACGCACGGTCCCACATGCTATGAGAATGGCTTAGGCAGAAACATGTTGTAACATGAATTCTATGCCATGACATGAGCAATTGATGAAACAATGGTACTTGCATCTTATAACCTTGACCTGTATGTATACTTGCAGTGGTCAAATGGAGTGTCCACCCGTGTTCCACACATGGCGTTATGGAATCCATACACCTCGATTCATGCATAAACCTTCATGTCATCATGTCGGACAAACGTGAAGTAAATTTGCAAAGCACAAATCATGGTATCTCACCAACATGCATGAGCGGACATGAAATGGTGCGGAATGTGTGAAACAAGGGGCAAAAAAGGCATGGCACCAAAGACGAGTATATGCATAGAAAGAAATGTGTCACATGGAACGTGTGGCACACAGAACGCACTCATGTGGTGCACTCACAATGGAGTCAAAAAGCAAAAGTGCAAGGTCACACGTGCAGCATGTCCTAGGATAGAGTGGCTATGGGAACCCGGGACCATGGCCAACAAACACCCATCATGTGAGATGGCAACAAAGTCTCTTGCTATTTTTGTAGCCAATGGAAAATATCCCACGAAATGGAAAACCTGCAATCATGACCACTTTCGATCCGTATCCCATATACCCAACCAAGCTCCAATCTGAATGGGCTTATAGCCTATTTGAGGAGCATTGATGTACTCCTTCAAATGGCATCTTAACTTCCTTCGAAGAACGGGACACAATGGGAACCAAAATGAGATAGGCTCCTGGCAAGTAGCACAAGTCGCCCGACCCCTCGCCCCATGGATCGCAGACCCCATCATGCAACACACATGTCACAAACAGGGACTAATGTAGGAACAAAGTAGAAACTTGCGCCTGGGATGTCAAAACGAGTTCATGGCGGTGTGCACAACGCATGAAGTGCAATACCACGAGCCCTACCATTGCAGGGCTTTGGTACAGGGCCATACAAACTGCGTGATCATTGTGCACATACGCCATACATGCATCATGTACATTTACATCACAGGGTTTGATGCATTGTTGAGAAACGCTTTGTTCCTGTGCCCTGCTGCGTGTTGTAATGCGCGAATCTTCAAAATTCACTTGAAAGGGCCTGTTCTGGTCAGTGGGGGGGGGCTCTCGCCATCTAGTCACCCAACCGCCCAGCCACCCAGCCACCTAGCTAGCCGCCCAGCCACCCAGCCACCCAGCCACCTAGCACCATATTGTGTTGGGCCTTGCATTTTGCCTGCTCTCAAGGTCACATGACGATGATGATGTGTCCGACACAAAAATTTTTTTCCACAGAAAACTTTTTGTTTAACACAACAATTTCGTGTTGAAATTTTTTTTTCAACACAACAATTTTTGTGTTCAAAAATTTTGTGTTGAAAAAAATTTTGTGTTTTTTTTTGTGTTGAAGTATGCCACATCGTGTGTTCAGCTGCACGTGAAGTTGCTCTTCAGCTGCACGTGAAGTTGAGCATGGGAGGGACGGGGCGTCATTTTGCACTTCAAAAGAGGCCACACAACCTAGTTGCCCCAAATGCACTGGCATACATAGCCACCGGTCAAAAGGGGATGGCTTGCACCCCTAGGGAGCCCAAGTGTGGCCGTGTTTTCTTCATTTTCCTTGAATTTGGCCATACTCCCCCCCCAGCCGTTTTTGGCCAGCCGCGGCCAGCCAAGGGGGGGGGGGAGGGGGGGGGTCCCAACCAACCAAAACTCTCAAGAAAATCCAAAATGGAGTATATGGAGATGATATATTTAAAAGCTTCCATGATAACCCACGTGGTAATTTTGAATACACTTCAATAGTGTACTCAATCCAAGCTGGTGCTGGGTTTCAACGAACCCAAGTAACCAACTCAACGGAACACTCAAATGCATACATGCCAGACACACAAGCGCACACAGCGGGAGGGCGCGCGCACTCACCCACCACAAACAGTGACAAAATTACTCCAAAATAGCATGAATAATTCGGAAATTGCATCAAGATGTTGATGGGCCTTCTGTCAAATTGCATTGTAGCCGAAGTTGGAATCCAAGATTTGCAAATAATAGAAATCCCCATAAATCATGGAATTGGTGCTGTAGAACGGGACAAAACAATATCAAGGTTAGAACTACGCTTTACCCGGCAAAGAACACACTCTATGGGACATAGAACACTCTCTACCGGACATAGAGGTGCCGAAAGTATAACACTCCCCTCCCCAACTCAAAGCCAAGAGGTTGAGCTTCACGAAACTGGATACTCGAGGCAACGGTACGGTCACATAAAACACGCAAACAAGGGTTGGGAGGATGCAAATTGAGATTGAGTTGCGCGCGCGACGCTGCCTCACAAACACTTGCCAAGCGCAAGCTCCTTCAGTTGTATGCCTGCTGGACCATTATGCCACGCTGACTCATGCACAGTGAACTAATTGGGCGATGACCGAGTGGCCTGTGTCACGGGGGCGTTTGGTAGCTCTGTATCCGTTGCTTTATGCCCCCCCCCCCCCCCCGAGCCTTTTGACGGATAGTTGGGGGGTGGGTTGCAGTGGGACCAGCCTCCCCGCAAGAGGGGTGGTGCAGTAGAGTGAGTAACTCCAGAACACCCGGCACTGGGCGCACGGAACACTGTGGAGTGCAGGAGGTACCCCTCGGCACCACCTCCCTTTCATCCTCCAGCCATGGCAGCGCACCCTCTGCTGATGCCGGAGCTGATCTTCCACTGCCTGGGCTACGCTTCGAACGACATGTTCCACTTGATTCCCCTCAGCCAGACCCGAAGGTCATGGCGCGACGCCGCTGTCGCGCTGCCCTGCACGCTGCGCATCGCCGCGTCGGTGGAGGTCCACGCCTTCGAAGAGGTGGTGCTGCGGCTGCTCCGGCCCTGGGGCAACGTGCGCAGTCTGGACCTGTCCAATGCCCCGCTGAAGGGGCCCGAGGCTTTGCAGGCCCTGCTGCTCTCCGCTGCCCCACCCGGCGGCGCCGCCCTCCATGTGACCCGCTTCCCGCGGGCCTTGTTGCACTCCATCGCCGCGAATGGAGGCGCAGAGGGCCTCAAGGCGGCAGCCGGGACTGAAGCACCGGCGCCGTGGGCGTTTCTTACCGGCGAGTCGCGCCGGGCTCTGCGGCGGCAATGCCGGTTCGTGGAGACCTGCTTCTACCGGCCCCTCATCCCGATCATGGCCCGCGAACCGGATCTCGAGCACGAGGTCACGGAATTGGTATGCGACATGGGGTGCGTTCCCCGGCCCGACGGCGTGTTCCAGTCCGTACTCGGTCTGTCCCGAGCAGAGCGGCGCGCGCTGTTCCTGAACGCGCTGCTTACCAACGAGGTCCTCGTGAAGGACGTGCTCGAGCAATGGCCGTCGGAGGGACACCTGGCCGTGCCTTCGGAGGTGATCTGCGGGGCCGTGCAGCTGAGCGCGTGCGTCGCGCTGCACCGACTGAAGCCGGTCGCGGACGATGTCCGGCACGTCCTCGAGGCGCTGCCGGCCTGCGTTTTGCCGCGCGCCCACGGCCTCCTCGCGTGCCGCGGGTACGTCGCGGCGGGGGGGAAAGATTATGAGCTGGGGCCGGACCCGGTGGGGGCGCCGGACGCGCACCCCGACGAAGAGCCTTCGGGCTTTGACCGACGTGTTTGGCAGATAACGATGATGGTTCGGCCAAAGGGGCCTCCCGCTCTGTTCCCCTTTTTATTTGACGGCCGCCTCTGGGGGGAGATGCCTCACTCCGCCGCCTTTGGGGAGAGCGCCACATGCTGCGGGCCCGAGTGGGAGCGGCTGCTGGGGGACGCAGAGGCCTCGGCGCGCGCCCTTCTTAAGGCCGTCGGCGCGGCATTCGCCCGGAACGCGCACGACGTCGCGCCGCTCGCCGATCAGTTCTGGAGGGCACTGCACGAGGGGCACCCGCTGCTGCCGGCCTACTGCCGCGACGACGCCGCGGTCCTCTGCCACAAGTTGGCCACCTGGCCGGCGCTCGTGACCCCCGCGGCGGTGGACGTGACGCTGTGTTGCCTTGTCAAAGAGGCGCTGACGCGGTGCAGCGAGCGCAGGGCCTTCATGCGGGCGGTCCTGCACCCCGGCCACGCCCGGCTGTCGTGGCAGGAGCGGTGGCGGCTCGGGATCCAGCGGGCGTGGCGCGCGCGCGACGACTCGTACGGCCACGCGTGCTGGCGCAACGCTGTGCGTGACCTGGGGCCTGCGGGGGACGCGTTCTTCTGCCTGCAGGTCGGCCTGGCCGCTGCGCACTACGGGGGTGACCCGCGGTGGCCGGAGGTGACAAGCGAGGGCCTGGATGGCGTTGGGAGGCAGGGCATTCGGGAGGAGGAACAGGCGGAATGGGTGCAGATCAGCATCCAGTACGGGAAGACGCTAGACCTGATTGATCGTCGGCATGAGACGCCAGAGGAAAGAGAGCGGCGCATATTTCATCCGGCCGCCTCTGAAGGGGGTGCTGTGTATAAATTCGACGATGATGCTCTGGATTTGGACGACGAGAGTGCTATGTCGGTGCCTGATATGATGGAAGAGGACGCGGTCACGGGGGGGCGGCCAGGCCCGGTCCTTGTATGAGACCCCCCCCCCGCAAGTTTTGACAGATAGCGAGGGGGTGGGTCGCATCAGGACCGGTTGTAGTTGCCCCCCCGTGGACGCGGTGGGAGTGTGTAACTGGTGCCTGCGCACCCGCCACCACCACCACCACCACCACATCCGCAGCCACTTCCACCACCACCGCCGCCACCACCACCACCAAACAACAACAACAATAACGATAACGACAACAACAACAACAACAGCAGCAGCAGCAGCCGCAATGTCAACAACAATGTCAACAACAACAAACAACAAACCGCACTTTTGGTCGGTGCGGCAGATCGGAAGAGAGTCGGCGGTGCAGAGTTGTCTTGGCCATTCGACAAGTCTACGGGAGCGGGGGCTGTGCGCGGGGGTCCAATGCCCACAGCCCGTCCCGTCCAAACACGGAACTGTACAGTCACACAGTCACGCACGCATGTTTGCGCCTAAACCGGCCGCCTCAAGGCGCACACTGCTTTACGCGTGGCCGTGCGCACACAAAAGCAAGTCACGCCCCCCCCTCCCGCTCCCAAAAGACATGTAAAGGCACGAGGAGCGAGGATCGCGTGAGCAACGCGAGCGACGCGCGCGTTGAGGCGCGGAGGGCCGCCTGCGACGCGCAAACCCGTTGTTTGGGCGTAGACACGGGTACTTGTGCAGCCCTCCCCCAACACCGCGGGGGAGGCGCTGTGTCGTGCGGTTCTGAAGCATTGGACCCGCATGGCCGTGGCCGGGGATTCCTGCAATTCTGTAATACGGTCCTGTGGATTCTGGTCCCGGGCATGTGCACACGACCCTCCCCCGCTCTGTACCCCCCCCCCCCTTTGCACGACTTTGCACTTATGCCTGACTGTGGAGTGCATTACCTCTGGTTTGCATTTGTCTGTTTTTTAATTAGGTCACACCCCCCAGGAGTCTTCTCCAGCCGGCAAGCGGCGGGTTGCTCTTTTCGGCCATGCCGGTAATGCATGGTGTCTTTATCCGACACTGATTGCTGATGTCTGACTGACAGCTACTGACTGTGATTGTCTGACTAACTGTAGTCAGACATGATGTTCTGTTTTCTGTTTCAGACACAGTGTGTGTCTTGAGGTTCAACCAGGGTTGGCATAGAGAATGAAGATGCACTTATGCCTGACTGTGGAGTGCATTACCTCTGGTTTGCATTTGTCTGTTTTTTAATTAGGTCACACCCCCCCTTTGCACGACGACCGGCTGGTCCAACGACCGCCCCCCGGGGTCGAACGGCGGGACGGTGCGCGCCGGTGCGCAGGGTACAGTGCACTCGTCAAGGGGCAACCGACGCCGCGTGCCCAGTAACCGACCGCAGAAACCGACAACGCGTTGCGGTCCCGGTCGGTGTCGCGAGGCCCTCCGGAGGCGGCAGTGGCCCCCGTGGGCAGTCCCGGGTCCGAAGCAGAGCACAGGCCCTGAGGGGGACATGGGCGGAGGGACCGGTGGGTGGGTGAGGCTGATGGGGGGCAGTGGGAGCGTTTCACCCGCCGGTCCCGACTCGCGGACGAGGCCCAACGGTCGCGTCAACGGTTCGTCCGGGAAACGGAGTTGCCGCCCACTTTGCCGCTGTGGAAGTGCGGTGTGCCATGGGACCAGTCATACCGCGTGTCGCTGATGAGGACGGGCACTCAACGGCCACACAGCCCGACTCTGCTGCGGCGGATTGAGGAGATGTGTGTCTTTGTGACACACCTGCGGGCCACAGGACGCACTGTGCAGGGCCTGTCTTCAGTTGCGGGTGTGCGTGTGTGTGCGGGGGGGGGGGGGGGGGGCACAAGAGCCCCCCCAAAAAGCGTGTGGGGGGTCTGGGGCGGGGGCCCCGGTGCCCGGGCCATTCCTCCGGCGCTGTGGAATATGGCGCTGCGATTGTTGTTTGGGGTTTCACTGAATAGAGGGCGCAGGATGACCTTCCTGGACCCCCTCGTCGCGCTGATTCCAAAAGCGCCATTTTCACTTTTGCTGGATTTTGGCGTCCGGGTGACGTCTGGGGCCGGCCTTTGGGGTCCGGTCAGGCCCTTTTGGGGCAGGTCCAGCCAAGGCGCTCTAATGACCCCCCCCCCCCTCCGCCCGAGCAATTGAAAATACGCCCAGGCCCAGTGCATCTTGTTTCCCCCCATCCCCTTGGTCTAGGCCGAGGGCGCAGTAGAGTGAGGGGGCGCTGTGCGCGCGCGGTGCGAAAAGTCGGCTGTTTTCCACCCCCGCCAGCCACGGGTCCCAGGGTCCTGAGTTCTGCGCCCCCGATGCTGTTTTGCATGGATCACGCACGCTTCTTTAGGGGGGTGGTTTTCAGGGGGTGTTGCCGGGATGAACAACCAAATAATTGGCGCCGTGCCTGCGCTGTGCGAAACCGCCCCCTAAACGCCCAGGAGCCACCGGGGGTGATCCCCAAGGCAGTCGTCTTACCCTCTTCAGGGGGGAAGGGGCTGCGCAGTGCGAACAATCAATGGACACCCGGAACAAGCGTTTGGAAGTGATGAGACCGTGAAGGCCGTGTGACGGCAGGCGTAGCTGGGGCTCAGTGGCGGGGCTACGCCTGCCCTTTGGAGGCCCCTTTGCCTACGCTACGCCATGTCCAAGTCACACTGCTCCGCAGTGACCGTTCCTTTCTGGAACCAAAGCCACGTCGGGACCATAAAGTCGGTACCTGGGTCCCGCACGAGCGAGGCCTTGTCTGCGGTGCGCCCGCCCGTAGGGACCATAAATTTTTCGGGACCTGAGTGTAGCTTAGACAACCCCCCCCCCCGCCTTCCCACTCCTCTTCTCAATTCAGGAACGATCTACAGCAGGTTTCCAGGCACACTCGACAACACGCCATTGTAATGGTATTATATAGTCGGGATACCCGACGACGCGGATCGTTTTGAACGGCCTCTTGAACGACTGAGTCGAACTGGTATGTGCAACAGGTTATCTGCAGTCTAAGATGTACATATCTGTGTACATACAATAGTGGAGCACCCCAACCAAGAATGGGACACATTGATGTGTGATGAGCACCTTGCACAATCGAACTAATGGCTGAAAGTGTATACGGCGGGGACATTCAGTCTATCAGAGCCGACCATTGATCCCCCAATAATCAGGCGGATGGCCCGTGGCTGGGGCCATTGTCCACAAAAGGTGTGCACCATGCGCCACCCCCTGCAACTGTGATCCTGCCCGATTGGGTACGATCAGTGCACGCGCCGTCGGTGCACGTGCCGTGTGGGGCGTGCGTCGTGAACCAATCGGGTTTCCGTAGCTTTTGGGGCTGCGGCTGTTGTACGCGGAAGGCGTTTGTGGGTCGGGTGCTGTTCTGAGGTGAGGCCATTGCCGGAGAACGCTCTGGTACGGCCGAAGGAGTGCCAAAGGCCAGGGACGCTCCCCCCCCCGACGACCTCCCACTCTTTATTAAGTAGTTCATTCAGTTTATTCAGTAGTCGGTGATGAGAGAGATGGCCCCAGCGACAGTCTTTGGCCGGGTGGTCATATGTCTGTCGTCTGTACTGCCTTTCCTGGTGCGGCTCTGTGTACATGTGCCTTCGTAGTGGAACACGCAATCAGGAAGGGTTCACAGTGCTGTTTGCGGGCATCGCTGAGCGACAGTAGACGTCGCCCCTGGAGCCCGGAGTCACGTCCAAATTCGCGAAATCATGAGGAACTCGCGAAATTGAAACATGGGACCCGCAAAGATCGGCGAGATTGCCGACTGCAGCAAAGTGGTGGGGGTCGGCGCTGTCGCGCGCGCACTGTGCGGCCTGTTCCCCCCCAGCGGCTGAACGTGTCGATGGCGGGGCCATTCAGTCAATCGTTACCGACCACTGCTCCCATTCAGGCGGCATAAGACAAAACAAAACACCCGGTGCTATCGTGCACTCGGTGCTATGTTTGCCTCCGTGCAGCTTCAGATGGAGATACTTGTGTGCCATAGACCCGCCCCCCCGTGTGAGCACCGTGTATGTTCATAGCATATCCCATCAAACATTGAACTGATGCAGTGTGTTTGTTGATTGCGCCTGTGAGCACCGTGTCTGTCGGCTCACATCTGAATGCGTGTCATGCCCGTGTGCATGGCTTAGCACACCACAGAAAACAAATCGCATTCACCTGCTTTGTCATGGGGTACCACCCACACACACACACGCACACACACACACACACACACACATCGCCTCCTTCGATGTGTGTGTTGCAGACGGTTGGACAAAAGTACCCCCCCCCCCTTGCGCATGCACGGCCTTGTCTAAGCACGGGGTGGGCGTTGAACCGCCGTTTTGAGGAAATTTTGGGACCGTTGTTTTTGTGGTCCAGAATGGAGGATTGGGTGTCTGTAGAGCGTTTGTAGAGGGAAAGAGGGGCTCATTCATGTCCGTGATGGTGCAGTCTGTTCATAACAACATTGTACTACACATTGGAACCCCATGCTGCTTGTTCTGATGTGATTTTCAGCCATGGCTAACAATGTTATTCCCGGTCTGGCTGTCACATGTGTCACGCGCATGCACGGCCTTGTCCTAGCACGGGGTGGGCGTTGAACCGCCGTTTTGGCCTGACTTCTGGGACCGCGGCCGTGCTTGCGCAAGGGGGAGGGGGTACGTCCCTTCCCCCCTCCGCTTCCAGTGTGGCAGTGTGAGTAGCGAGTGGGGCCGCAGCACAAGCCAGCCGGTTTGGCTGACCCTGAAGGGGCATGCCTGCTGGACCGCTTCACTTTGTGGAGATGGCCTGTTCTAGTGCAGTCTTGGCAGTCTTCTCCAAACACAGCGATGCCGTGTTTCCGCATTTTTGGGCCTTTTTTGGAGCCATCGTTTTTGCGGTTCCAATCCAATAGCGAATGTGGTGTGTGGCTTTGTGCAGGCGGCGTGAAGGGTCCACATGGGTGGCACATTGTTGGTGCAGGTGTACTGCCATGTGCTCTTGTGTACTGGGGTGTGTTTTGGCCTGTTGGACACCCTTTTGAGGGATAGGGCTGGCTTATGTCTGCAACATGTGTTCCGGGGTACGTGCTGCGCGGTGACAGGTGCTTGTCTAACCCCGGCGACCCTGTGTTCCCGCATTTTTGCCCCCTGAACCAGCGAACCAGCGAACCATTCTCTGGGGGCGTACCGTGCGCTGTGCGCGCGCTGTGCGAAAAGTTGGCTGTTCTCCACCACCGGGAGTTCGGTAAGTTCAGAAGATTGAAAGGACGTCATTGAATGGCTGCTGCAGTGGACGGGGCTATAGGGGGCAGAATTTAGGTCCCTGGGACCCATGGCAAGCATCAGATGTTTGAATTTTTGAGTTTTGAATTGATTGTGCATGATTCCGCAGGTGGGTGGTTTTCAGGATTGTTACCTCGCGGGGTGGAAGGGGCAGATGGGGCGTTTTCGCACAGCGCGCGCACAGCGCGGACACAGCACCAATTATTACGGTGATTAGGTCCCCGAGGATTCTCTAGCGCCGTCACTCTATGCCCCTCTTTTGGTTAGGCATCACGGGCGTTGCCGGCCGAATGACTTGGGGACGTACAGGTGCCTTGGCCTGCGAGTGATGTGCACCGGACCGCTGGCCGGCACGTGTGGACCCCCTTTGGCTGGCCACAGTCCAGTGCAGTTGCATTCCCTTGAGTCACATGGGGACCAGTGCCAGGCCCTCGGCCTCAGGAGCGCAGAGCCAAACAGGGCCATTCCGGTGGACAAAGCATCGCACCGCCTGGTCTATCTCTTGACAGCGCGGCTTCAGGGTCGCATGTCGATCGTTTGCACAAACCACGGCTTTCGGTTTTGTTAGGATCGTCACTTGAACAGTTTTATTGCGTTTGTATTGTGCTGCTGCGCTTTGCATTGGACATTGATGGACGAATGGCTGAGACTCTCTGCACGCGAACAGGGTAGGGGGTCTGCCCGGCGTGCGGACAACAGTGATGATGTCCTCCGCAACCCACTCAGGGCATTTCTCCCCTCAAGTTCGCGAATGTGAGGTTTGCAAGTTGCGATTCGGGGCCAATCCTCCAAATTCAGTGGCGAAGCCTTTGCTGCTCCCCTCGTGCCCGGTAGATAAGCCCCTTTAAGCCACAACACTTCACAGCATCTGTACTATGACTGCACCATATCTCTACGATATCCCTGCGACATCTCCAATCTCGACCACATCCCTACCACATCCCTACTGCACCAGTATTGCATCCTCACTGCATTAAGATCTCTAGGGTACCTTTCTTCTACTCTACGTCTGGACTGCACCTTTATGTCATCCTTACACTGACTACATCTCTGCTGTGTCCCTCGTCCAAGGCCAGTGTTGATTGATTCCATGGGAAGGTAGATTTTCAGTTGTGTGTCTGGGGGGGGGGGGGTTCAATAGCCAAAAACTGGAATGTACTGGAGGTCAGGGGGTTTCACTGCATGAGGACGGGGTGGACCCCACCACAGCCTGATCAAAACCACACACAGAAATTCGCGACAACAACGACAGATATGCTTGATCCATTCACTGGGTTGCACTGACCAGAAAGGGGTTCACGGCGAAGGATGTGTAGTGCAGATGTAGTAGAGCGGAGTAGAGTGTGGTGCAGCCGCCGTAACAATGCAGCAGACGGTGCTGACACATTGTTTCCAGGCACCAATGCAGAGTTTGCTATGTTCTTTTTTTTTTCTTTTTCAGAGTGGGCTTTTTAGCTCCAGCGCGCAGAGCATGTGCCCAAGCGCTCTTCGCCTCAGTGCAGGTTTGTGGCTCTCTTTTGCTCCAGTTCAAAACTTCAGATCGGGCCCACCGGACTTAGTTTCGCTCTGTGAGGGCTGCTAGCCCACCCCAAGGGGAGAATGTAGGGCCCCGAGTAGTGTTGCTATCCGTCACCCACCTCATTGTTCGACATGGTCCTCACGGCGTGTGGTGCATGCACATTGCACTTGTTCAATACCGCACATCTATCGTTGTACCTGCGGACACCTTCAACTCCGTCTTCGACAGCAAAAGAACAACAAGGGCTTGCAAGGGGAACCGCGCTAGACTGGACCAACGTGGGGAGCGTTGCTGTAGCCTATGGGAGTCGTGGCTGAGGGGTAGAGCATTGGTATTCAAGTTGGGGGCGCCTGACGCAAGGATGGTGTCCCAAAGTGACCCAGGCAAGGGTGAAAAAAACCCTTGCCCTCACTGTGATTGTGGCATGCACATGGGATGTCTTGGTTGCCTCCAAGAACGATTGACAAACATTCCAAATGGAAGACTGTGTTAAAAGGGGCGGTGAAAGAGTGCGCTTCATGCAGCAATGTGTGGGGCACCATGGAGTCCTGGTGGGAACGTGCCAGCACACCGGGAAAACCGGACGCCGCCAAACGCGTCTCGCAGAATCTCTCATTACCAGTATTCCACGAAAACAACGGCCCCGCATCCCGCGGATGGTCGCTGAGTTGTATCATCCTGGCCCCGTAGGTCTGGCCGTGTGCAACAGTATGAACTCAACATAAGCCCCCTTTCCAAGCCTCCTATTTTCCAGCCAAAAGCAGGGTGATATGCCTTTTTTTTTCTTACTTCGTAGTGTCATCAGGAGAAGATGGTGTGCCCTCTCTTGTGAGGCGTTAAAGGCCACATGACTCTGGCCTTGCGGCAAAATGTAACATACCCCTGCTGAGAACTGACCTTCGCAGTTGTCAGGCTATATTCACTGAAAGCAAAAATGTTTTCCAGCCAAAGCCGGGTGATATGCCTTTTGTTTGTCGATGTGTGTCGATGTGTGTCGATGTGTGTCGATGGTTGTGGGTATCTCGCCACTGAGAAAGTCATTTTGTGAGTGGCGACCAGCGACGCGACCATGACCACAACCACCATTTCGGGTTGATGGCACGGTTACAGGACCAAGGATCCAGCCTACTGTGGTGAGGCTTTGCCAACAATGATGACGTTTGCTCACAACTTGGGTGAAACTTTTGTTTGGCCGCTGCAAACCCATCCTGATACTGATCAGAATGGGCGTTGAGCCGAATTCCCTCCGTGCGGAAGCCATGTGGAAGCCAGAGGATACCTAGGTGCGGGTGAAGGGGGAGAGGCATATTGTTAAGCACCAAGGCAACAAAGCCACAAGCGCCACGCCACGTTTTGATGTCCCCATGCACCTGGGAGCGTTGGACGAAAAACGACGAACACCGGTGCACAATAAATCACATTTCCGCCCTAAACATGCAGGTGAGACCTCAATTCTTTTCACAACTTTTGGTAACACATGCTTTTCAACTGGTGCTAGCCCTTGTGTCCGAAGGTGTGTTTCCCTTCCAGCCAATTATCAAGGAAGGGGCCAAGCTGGTTGCAAGGGAAGGAATGGAATGGGAACATCCGCCCCAGACTTTTGAGCCATTTCCAAGTGCTATAACTGAATTCACCGTCAACCAACTCGGGGTCGCCACGCTGCTTGCGCAACCAGTTTGCCTTGTTCAAGCACGCCAAGCCGAGAGGGTTCCAAATGGTTTGCAAAACTCCGTCACTTTGCATTGACACACCAAATTAGTTGGAGATAGACACACCAATGCACACGATGAAGGAACATGCAGCAAACAATACTTGCCATGCCAGCAAGCGTGCGGACCTTCTTTGACTTACGATACCCACTTCTTGCGCTTAGAGGCTGCCGCCAAAATGCGTTTTTGCATATCACTGTGGGTCCTTTGCTTCATGCTCCCGTCAAGTTCGTCGTACAGCATCCCGACGGGTCCCATGGGCACCATGTACAAGAAGTTTGTCGTGTCGATGCCAGACGCAAAGCCTTGCATTTTGTTGAACGACAAGGACGGCGAAATGGGGTGCTCTTCGCAAAACGAGATCACTGGGCCGTTGCGACAAGTGGCGGATGAGGAGGACATTGTCGCGCTCGGGCAAGTATGTACGGGAAGTGATCAGATGCTTGGATACAGCGTAACACACTTCGTCATTCCCACGCTTACAAGGGGCGCACAGGGTGATTGGGGACTTGGAGACAGATTCGGGTACCCCCCCCCTCGTCCTTCCCCACCCCTTGTCCTTCCCCTGGGGAGGGGGGACTGTCACGTTGCCAACCTCAAAATTTCGCTGTGGGTAAGCGTGTTGTCTTGCAGGACAGTGTGTTGTGAGGGAGCCGCTTTTACTTTGCCAGGACTCTCTGAAGTCATTTCTGTGAAATGGAACCTGATGCCACAGCCATGTGTACCCCCGGGACGAGTGTGATACCAGGGCAGAGCAACGGGCAGGACCTGCTGGCCCTTGTTTCTGCCAAGCCTCCTGCCAAAAAGGGCCAGACCACCGCCCAAGGGTGCTGTCCAAAGCATCCCTGTGGAAAGTGGTGAGCATGTTCAGGACTTCAAGGTCAAATGGCACACGACGAAGAAGTTTTACACCGAGCCAGTCAAGGAGTGATTTCATTACATTGGCAGCCCAAGTGCATGCATGGTTTTCATATTGTTGCAATACTTGCTTCCATTTGTCACTGTGTGTTGACTATGACAAGCTCTGCACACCAAAGTTTCTTATGCTTTGTTACTTTGTTTTCTGCCGCAATTTCTGTGCCCCACAGTGTCTGTGTACGATGGTAGTATGGCTCCGGGGAGACGGGGGGGGGGGGGGGGGGGGGGGGGGGGGGCGTCACTTGGCAACCGTCCCCAGGGGGGGGGGGGGGTGGTGGTGGCAGGGAACCGTCTTCCCTGGGGGGAAGGACAAGGGGGGGGGGTACCTCGGAGATGAGAACCAGGATGAAAAGCCCACATTTCGGCGCCCCTGGACTGCGACACGGGGGGGGCAGGTGGGGCTTCTCTTGATACACTTGTCACGCATGCCACGGCGCGTTCATAGGCCGAGCGCTCCTTCATGGTCCTCCTCAACATCGGCTTGTTCGAGTCGATGCTCGACGAAATTGCTGCAACCAAACGTGTGTTGGGCCTCGTCGTCCATCGACCTTCCAATCACTCAAAGGTACGTGGATGACCATCGAACGTGGTGTCTACCGCACACCATTTGGTCTGCACATCTTACGAACGTTTGCTGCTTTGTGGACGAGGGCATGCCTGCGTCTTTGTTCTGCAATGTGCCCCGTTTCGTCCACAACCGGTGCTTGCTCGCGTGTAGGATGGGTTTTCACCGGAGCAGCGTACCCCCAATTCAAGGTATTTCCCGAGCCAATCCTCATGGGTATCACCGAATTGGAACTCCGTGGGATCATCCCGGATGCTCGAACGCTACCATTTTCCAATCTTCTTGATCCAAGACACGGCCACTTATGCCAAGCTAGCGCATGGGGCAAAAGAGAACAAGTGTGTTACCATGGATCCCCAACTACGTGTCATATACGCTACCCCCCCCCCCCCCCGAAAGTAAGACCCCGCCCCAAAAGTAAGACCCCCCCAAAAGTAAGACCCCCTTGCAGGGTCAGGACCAGCCATCCCAAAAGTAAGACCCCCTTAGTGGCACATGCACGGCAGCAACACATTTTGGTCTACCACTCATACAATCCACGATCATCCGTCACATATTTACTGAGATTTGAACCACGAGGTGATAGGTTTCTGCTTTGCTTTGAAAGAGGGCAACCGGATAGGTGCCTCTTCAGGAACATCAACTGCTTCCTGGCGGGCACGTGCATCAATACCTGCCCTGACCTGCTGCTCAACCTCAGACATTGGCACGAAAATATCACCTGGGAAGACTCGCATCATTTTCAGTGCTGTCGTCATCAACATCCAACAACAACTCCATCACACTAGGTGATTCCTCAGGCTGTTCAGGCTCTTCATCATTCACAGGAGCCTCAACAACTTCAAATTCTGAGTCATCAGATGACTCTACCTCGTCAATGGTGTCCGTTTCCTCCAGCTGCAGGTCGTCTAAAAGCATGGGCTCAGACATTTTCTGTGTCGGGAAAGGTGAAGTGACAGCAAAGTGGATGAACCCAAAAGTAAGACCCCCCCCAAAAGTAAGACCCCTCTTGGGACCCAGGACCAGCCGGACTGAAAGTAAGACCCCCGGTCTTACTTTCAGGGGGGGGGTTTACCACGCTGGGCTGTGGGACAATCGTAGCACTGGACTGCTCTGATTCCTGATTCCGAGAACTCCCTCGAGTACCGTCTGCCAGCTTGCCAAGGTCTGAACCACGGAAATAAAATGTCCCCATTCATTCGTTCAGAATGGCTGATTTGCTGCGGCCAATTCATCTGTGCTGGGTGTGGGTCTTAGTTATGATTTGGAGGTCTGAAACAGGCCAGACCCTGTGTGAGGGGGGGTGGGGGGGGCGGAGGTGTGTGGGCAGCAAAAACAGTCACATAACCCCCACAACAACCAGCACAACCCCAGTACGCTAACTATTGGGCGCCGCTGACACGCAAAGGGCACATCCCGCCACATCCCGCACAGCCCCAGCACACCAACCACTGGGCTCCGCGAACGTGGAAACGACACCAGCAGGAGCACCGGCCGCAGCGGCCGACAGAAAGCAGCGACCCCACGCAACATGCGAAGGGAAGAGCGGGTGACTGTCCAGGGCCCCGCAAAGAAACAACAACCGGACGGAATGTCACACAGGGGGGGCAACATCAGCAAAACAAACGAGAACAAGTGTGTTGCCATGGATCGAAATGGATGGTGGTACGGTCCTGTCCGGAGTCGCTGGTCCCTGGGTCCACCACCCCATGCCCCGTGTCACCATCTCCCATTTCACGTCTCCGTCTCCCATTGCCCATGCACCCCCCCTTCATCTCCTGAAGCTTGCTTGTGGCCTCTCGTGTCGCCACCCTGTCGTTGCCCTGTCGCTCCTCTGTCGCAACCATGTCGCTCCCCATTCCCTCATCTGTTGCTCCATGCCACCGCCCTATTGCTACTTTGCTACCACCAAAAGTCGTGGTGCTGCTGAGAATCATCGCCATTCGTCCCAGCTGCCTGCCTGACATCCGCCCCCCCCCCGTTTCGGCAGGTGCCCCGTCTCCCGTGCGGTCCCCTCCTCCCTCCCCATCCGGTGGTCGTCTGTCCATTTTGCCAACATCTCGGACGTCTCATCGACCCGTCCGATCCGACTGTCCCTCTCGCCCCCGTGTCCGCTGGTCCCCCCTCGCCTGTCCAGTGGTGCCTGGATAGGGCCGTCCAGTTGTCAGTTGTCGCACTTGCCTGAGCGGTGGTCCCACCCGCACGTGCACTGCCTGCCCGCCCGTTGGTCGCACCTGCCCGCCGGGCGGTCGCGCTCGCCCGCGCTTGCCCGCGTGGTCGTTCTGCCTTACGCCCTGCCGAATGGGTCATCGTGGGACGATGGGAAGAGCCACGTAGCACTGGCTGCCACCCCCCAAGTGATGCCCATTGGCCCCTGAATTTCTACAATGTACGCACTGACAGCGAGCAGACCTCACCATTCACTTGTGCCAGTCTTGACACCTTAAGAAAGGGGGGTTTAAGCGTTCCCCTCTTTTGGTGCCTTGCCAAAGTCAATGGAATTTATGAGTGCGTCAGGGGTCCAAGGTTCCCAGGATCCGGGAACAGGCGACTAAACGCTGTTTGGGTGCGGGATACAGGAGAGGGTTTTTTACTAAAGGATCAAAGAGAGGAAAGTCTGTGACATAGGTTAAGGGATACAGATGGAGGAAAAACGGGGGAAAAACGGGGAAAACCGGGGGAAAACGGGGGAAAACGGGGGAAAAACGGGGAAAAAATGGGGGAAAAATGGGGGAAAACTGGGGGAGGATGGGAACTGTGATGAATGGGTCAAGGTGCTCAGGTCTCTTGCACTGCCACTATTTTTTATATGCATACCCTTGCTTATGTTGCTCTCATCCCCACACAGATATGTCCAATTTTCATCCTCATGAAGATATATTGTATGTGCGCATACAACATTTGGTGTCACAAAAATGGGCTTTGTCGTCGGACATCTCCAAGGCCCTCACACGTCTTGGCACATCATCCAAATCGTCAGCTGCCATTGGTCTTGCGGGCAATGCACGAGATGGAAAATGGGTGCCTGCCCAGGTTGCTCCCCAGTGTGTCCGGTCTGCACACAAAAATGCATGTGCGAGCGCAATGGCAACTGCAGCTGCTGCATTGCAGCTGCAATGGGATCCACGTACTGATGCATCAGTACCCTGCCTATTATAGGGTTATATTGAGTTATAGGGCTGCGATCGGGACATGCAAATGGGTTTATGGGTATGCAAGCTGGGAACATCAAGCAGCACATCTTGGCTGACCAAGACGAGGGCCTCACAATTATCTTGGATGAGTCCGGTGATTCTGCTATGGACAAGTTACCCATGAACGTCATCATCGGCACATCCAAGCACGGGAGAGCGCCTTGGCTTCAATTTGGTTTGCAAAAAATGCTCCCCACAAAATTATAAAGGGGGGGGGGGGCAAAAGTCGGGTGGGTCTTGTCCAAAATACCCCCCCCCCCCCCCCAGATTTCCCCCGTTTTCCCCCGTTTTCCCCCCGTTTCCCCCCCGTTTTCCCTCCGTTTTCCCTTGTTTTCCCCCGTTTCCCCCCGTTTTTCCCCGTTTCCCCCCGTTTTTTCCCGTTTTCCCCCGTTTTCCCCCGTTTTCCCCCGTTTCCCCTTGGTTTTCCCCGTTTTCCCCCGTTTTCCCCCGTTTTTCCCTGCTACCGGGAACCAAACGCCGATTGGGTACGGGAGCCTTGGACCCCTGCTGCGTCGGGTGCCAGAGTTGTTTTTTGAGTTGTTAGCGTACAAAATGGTATCGTGTGCTGCTGTCGGGAATTTCCCAAAAGTGTTGCCATTGCCATGTCCCCCCCTTTTGCGAGAGCAGCGCCCTTGTCAGAGCAACAGCGGGTGTTGTTTCCGTCAAATTTTGGGAATTTGGTGTTGCTCTCGCAAGGGGCAGGGGGTACAATGCCTGACCGAGTGGGCCAAGGCCAGACTCAGAATTCGTGTCCGTGATGGGCCGCCCGAGCCCCCATGCAGCCCCCACACGGGGCATGTGCCCCATCCCCGCCCCCCCCCCCCCCCCCACGCCGCACAGGGAGCACGGCAACTCCACGCACCCGCTGTGGGCGGTGCAGATGGCCCTGAACATGGAGTCCAGCAATCGCTCCGTGGCCCAGTGCCTGACGGACCGCAAGTGCCAGCCGTTGGGCGGCGGGACGGCGTGGGCGACGCTGCGGCCCCTCGAGGGCCCGGGGCACAGGCCCATTGTGGCGGCCATGTGCAGTACCTCCTCCAGCGGCATGTTCCACGAGGCCGTGCCGGCGGCGGATGCAGTGGTCTCCCACGTGGTGGCCATGCTCCTGGCGTTTGACGCCCTGAGTCAGCGGGTCGCCCCCCCCGACCTCCCTGACCCATGTCCCCATCGTCGCCCGGGATGCGTTTCGTCTTGCGACGGCTGATGCCCCAATAGTTGGGCGCACTCGGAATTTTGTCTGCCTTCTGGAGGGTCGTGCAGGGCTGTGGAGGGCTGGGGAGTGTGGGGCAGATGTTGAGGGCCGATTGGCGTTGTGGCGGGTCATGCGTCTGGGGAAGGCACACCACCACTTTGTAAGTCCGGTGCTGTGGAACACACTCTGTAATGGGTATCGGTGTGTGGTCATTTTGACTTGGGATGTGCAGCGTTGTGCAGGGGACCATTCCGGTGTGCGATCCGCGAATGCTCTGTTGGACTTGCCTCCGGCAGCAGAACCGCGCGCTTGTCTCGAGTTGCGGCACCCAACACTCGCTACTTTGCGGAACGTGGCGCCCATTGCGGCACCATTTGTTCGCTGCAGATACGGAAAAGTGATACCAAAAGTAGCGGCAATGCCGCTTGCTTGAGTTTGTGACAGTTGGTGTGTACCACTTGAGGCCGCATCTCATTGGAATTGCCAGTCTTCACGTTGCGCGTCTTTTTGAGGAATGTTCGTGGGGCCACAGACCGGCGTGAGTGTCGCAGACGCGGACTTGCGCACAACGGCGCGACACGTACCTCAGCGTTGGCCCATCAAACATACCCCACCTTCAACTGCTTGGGACTGGTTGTGGTGCACACGCAAGCGCTGCTGGGACACCATCACACCAGAGGGCCGTGACCGTAGAGGCAGGCCGCCGAGGGCGGAGGGGGAGGGAGATGCCCTAAAGGCCAGACGCCGCTTCCTGATGTCCGCCTGTCTGAGGGAAGTAGGTCAGTAGGTCAGTATGATGTCTAGGAATGTTGAACCTCGCAGTCTGAGCTATAATTGAAATCCTTCGGCGTCACACACACACAACCGCATGCACATGCTCATGCACATGCACATGCACATGCACACATGCACACGTGCACATACCTGCACGCAGTCGTGCACATCGCACGCAAATCTCCTGCTTTCTCCCTGTCCACATGTCGTCCGCGTCCGTCCGCGGGCGCTGGGACTCCCCCCCCCCCCCGATTTGGTTGCCGCAGGCAAAGTCCGGCGACGTTGAATTGGAGAAGGAGATTCTGTTCTTGTTCTTCGCTGGCGAGGACTATGGATACATAGGTAGCCCCTCCTTGCGACGTGCCATCAGTGCCCCATCCCCAGGGATGATCGCTGTTGCCCGGAAAACTTTTGAAGGTGGGAGCCACCCTCGGTACAGCCCCGTGTTACGTTGCCCAGATTGGTGGTGGTGAGCCGCCTCCTCTGAAGTTCACCCTTCACCACAGCAAGCATGCACTTGCCCTCAGTGGGTGTGCTGCTGTTGGCACAAATTGTGACCGTTCAGCCGTATATACCAGCCTTCCATTCCAGCCTTCATCAGGTTTTGCCGCGTTTTCTAGTTACCCACGCAGGCAGTCCCTTGCCCGGTACCCCTCTAACGTTTTCCTCTGGTTCATAGTGCTGCGATGCCATTTCCGTGAAGCTCGTGGCGGGCGGGCACTCACAGAAACCAGCGAACATGCAGGGCCAGTGCAGTTTCGGCATTCCATTTTCTATTCATTCTATTTCATTTCTATTCCTGCCTGTGGCGCCGGGGTGCGTGCGTGTGTGTGTGCGTGTGCGTGTGTGGACGTCGCTTACTTTTCCCCAATTAAATGGGCTGATAGGCCCTGGCCTCGCTAAACCGGGTGTCATGTTCAGGGCGGTTGGGCCCCGGACGCGCTCGTTCGCCTGGAACGCTGTGGCCCCATTTCCCTGGGGCACCCGCACATGGACCCACCAACGGGAGGTCCCAGAAGAGGCACAATCACAGTAACGGCACCAACGCACGTACCGGAGGCACCCCCTGCAGTGTCCGTCACAGCCACAGCCATGTGAAGCTGGGCGTTAATGAGCCATTCATCGGACGAAGCTGGTTCCCAATGAGTTCAGGATGTGAAAAGGGGGCGGGTTTTAGTGAGTGGCAGATGGTGCAGTGGTGATTCTTGACAAGATCTGAATTGTCCTGCCGATGCCTGCGCGTACCACCCCCCCCCCCCCAGAGTTTTGTGCACAGCCAGCGAACAGAATACAGAATCGGGCGGGATCAACAAGGGCCAGGGGATGGAGTGCGGGGCTTACGTGTCACGATCGCGGCTGCCAACACAATCCAAATCCGATCGAATGCGACCGCGGGCCTTGTGGCACGGCCGCGCGAGAAACACCCCCGAAGACCACCGACAACCAGCGACCGCGCGGACTGCGTTTCACATCTGCGATCTGGCCCCAATGGGTCGAGGGGAGGGGAAAGCCGACTGGCCGGCCTGAGGCTGTCGCGTCCGCTGCGGAAGAAGAAGAGGTGGAGGTGGGAGTGAATGTGCAGGAGCCGCCATGTGCGTCCCGGACCCCCGGGGCCATCGCGGGGGCGCGGGCCCCGGTCGGCATCTGTGCATTCACGCACACGGGGGGGCGCACTGCGCATCTCGCGGCTGTTGTGCCCGGCCACGCATTACGCTGCCGTGCCACTCTCACAGGGAGCTCACGGTTTGTGAAGGATATCACGGACCCATACAACTGCTCGACGGAAGGGGACGACAAGAGTCAGGTCCAGGCCCCGCGGTGGTTGGGGAGGTTGGCGCAGCATGCCATGGCCCCCCGTGCGTGCGGACAACAGCCCCCTTGACGGTGATTGACCCCCACCCTCACTTGGGGGAGAGGGTCAGGGTTTTGCTCAGTTTGTGGCCTCCCCTTCGGAGGGAGGGGGTTGGGTGGGGGTCCGGCGACCGCCCCCCCCCTCCGGTGGGGGTAGGTATGTGGGCTTCAGGGTACAGTGTTCCTTCGTTCTGTCTGCTCATTGTAGGAAATCACCCGCTTGTTGTCACCCCAACGCTTGCGCAGAAGCACCAAGTTGGCGGGGCAGCCTCTGAGTTTGGCCCCGGACAGTGTGCCCTGGACTGAGTATATTTTTGATGCGGTTTGGGAACACATAAGCCCCAATGCGCGTCGGGCCTTGGTCCGGTTCCCTAGTTGCACCGTTGGGTGGGTGGGTGGGAGGGTGGGGTCAAACACCCCTCCCCCTCCGCGTGGGGGTAGGACAACTCTGGGTCCTGAGGTCTTCCAGAATTCTGCGTGGGTGGGTTTGCCGGCGCGCCCCCCACCCACCTCCCCTCCCGTGGCGAACCTCTGGAGGGGGTGATTGGATTTTCAACAACTGCAACAGTCATGGGCTGGGGGGGAGGTGTTATGATGTGGGAGGGTTCGGAGGAATGTGATGTGGGAAGGTTCGGACGAACGAGATTGGGCTGCAAGGACGTCTTGCCGCCCTTTCAGAGCCCCCGTGTTATGCCTCGTCTGATAGTTCCCCATCTGGCCCCATGGCGCTCTTCTGCGGAAGCCCCGACGCGCCCCGGGCCCCGCGGGACTCACGCCTCCGGAGGGGCGGCCTCGCTGCCGCAAGGGGCGCGCACAGGGGCGGGTTTACCCCCCCTTCCTGCTTCGTCCCAGAAACGGGCTGTCCACGCAACACCCGGTGTTGGTCCCTGGCTGCTTGGGGCTTGGAGGCGTGAGACGACGCGGACGACGGACCGGAAAACCCGGTGCTCAGAGCGGGATATGCCCAACACATTGCACGAATACGTCGAAACGCACGCACCAACCGGCAACAACACCCGATGCAGAGGGGCAGAGCACAATGCGCAATGCGCCGTACGGCACAGACTTCGTTCGTGTGTTCCGTGCGCTGCGGTACAGTCGGTCGGCCACCACATGTTCTCCGGGCGGCTGCATTCAGTGTCTTATTGTTCATGTTCTGCCCCTCGGTTTGCCCTCTGGCACACCGCGCCCAGGGCGACGGCTGTGCGCACGGCCCCGCTCAGACAGGGGGAGGTCACACTGTCGATGGTGTGCGCTGGGCGGGGGAGGGCGTCCTCCACAAGAGTAGAGGGCAGAACCGCGATGGGCCCCCGTATCACACGATTCGCAAGTCAGGGGCGACCTCCGGCGGGCGGATGCGGACCGTGCATTTTGCGCACTGTACACGTGCATTCTGCCCTCTCTGCCCCGTGCACATGCGGCCTATTCCCTTGGGGCTCGGGGTCGGGGTCGGGGTCGGGGGTCCATCCCGGCGCTTTTTTTTGTTCGGCATCAGATCGCCTGCCGCAAACCGTACATTCCGACCAACGACTTCCAGAAGATCAGTGCCATGCATCTGGAGTTTCTTTTGGACGTGAATCAGGTGACGGCCTGGCTCTCGTGCGGTCGACATTTTCTGTGTGACGCGGCCCATTACGGCGGGCGATGCATTGCTGGCCAATGGCACTTCGCTGTCACGGAGCTGCGTTGCAGTGCATCAAGACTGACCATTGGGGCCAGGCTGTGGGGGAGGGCACAGTGCGCCCACTCCGCCCACTGCACGACGCGTCCCTGCCCTGTGGCAAAAGGTCAAGTGTTGCACAGTGCACGGCACACTTTGAGCACTGTGCGCCACACCGCCCCACTCTTCGCACTCTGCTCCCCCCTCCCCCGCCCCCCACTGCGTGGCAGTCTGTTCAAAGTCGCATCACCGGCGCAGAGAGGACGCAGTGAGGGAGGGAAAATGCACAGAAGAAGGCGTGGAAGAGCGGGGGACGTGGAAAGCTTGAGCACAGCAAGACATACGAAAGCAGGAAGGCGGCAGCGATGGGAAAGAGAGGCAGGCCACAGCAGCGAATGAAGGGGCGTGTCGCGCAGGGGATTCGCCCGCAGTCCTCTGCGAAACCCGGTTTACGTTCCCCAATTTGAGAACCAGACACGGTTTTTCTCCAGTAGCCCACACTTTGTCTGCCGGAAACCCTCCTCCCCCTTCCGGGTCCCCTCCAAAGCCCCCCAGCCACAGAACGCTTGTTGCCCATCCACGGTCAATCGCAACGAAACGCCTGCATAGAGGGAGCAATCGGGGAAGGCAGGACTGCCTCGGAACTCGCCAGCGCAGCAGCGGTCCAACACCCGCCCAACAACACCGCGAGGCTACCGTGGCACAGTGTTTGGAAGGGGCAGCAATGGACGGTTTTGGGGGCGGGCATCAAAGAGCTCTGTGACATCTTCGCAGGGGGTTCTAGAAGCGGGCTCTTTGGGCGCTATGTAAAAGTCCCTTTTTGTCTGCAGAGCATCACACGGGGGGATGGGTTCTGTGCTCCTACCTAGGGTCTAAGAACAACAGATTTGAGCTGGAGTTTGTTATTAGTGCTTAACATTGTCCTCAAACGTTTGGAAGGCACAGCTGTACAATAACAACCAAAGCCCAGTGACAACCAAAGCTTCGGATCTAGGGAATGTGGGTGTGCATGCACATTGAGACATGTCAAAGTACGACATAGCGCGCCCCCAGGGCCACACCCACTGCCCCCCCTCCCCCCCCCGCGCCGCGCGCGGAATCCCGGCATCCGACCCGAGCAGCCGGCGGCAGCCACTCAGGTTGACAGCACGCGCCGCAACTGTTGTGATCGGGGCGCCGGGGCCCACGTGTGTGCGGAGGAGCTGCTCCAGCCCCTGGGCTTGGGTGTGTCATCAGGAAAATGGTGCCCCTGACGATGCCGATGAGCATTTGTGCCCGGTACAGCCCATGACGCATCCGGCGCAACGGTTGACAGACGGTGCGGCAGCCCCTCTCTCGCTCGGCTGTTGTGGACGCCACCGTCGCCAGGCATTTGCCGTTGCTGCGACACCGGGTCGGCGGGGGGGGGGGGGGCAAACCTAAGTAAGGGGGTCGCCCCCGCAGGGGGTTGGCAGCCGGCTACGCGGTTGTCCATTGGGCAGCAACCTAAAACATGTACTGCCCGGGAGTAGCTAAGTTCTGTCACCAGGGCCTAGTGCAGGGGCCTTGGGCACGCTTATGAGACACAGCGTCCAAACTATTGGTGGTCACTACACACGACCAACCAGGGGGTGGACTCACACGATTCCCCAGCTCTGAGGCGTGGACAGCCCGGAGTGAAGTCCTCAAATGGGGAGCCCCTCAGCAGCCCAGAATGCAAAAGAGCAACAACGCATCGCATTCACCCCAGAACAACCCGAACAAACACCAGTGACAGGTCAGTTTGTAGATTTGGATACATGTGCAAAAGTGCCCGGTGCCCTTGGTGTCACCCAACTGAAAGTGGGACAACCCAACAGCCACAATGGGAGGTAGGGAGCGACATGCTGCCCCCCCGGCGCCGCACACCAGATGGTGTGAGCATGCCAGCAGAAGAAGAAAGAGCCCGAAATTGGGAGGAACGCAAAACAACTGGGCACAGAGCCGCCCCACACACGGTAGTGAGACGAGCCCCAACATGACACACAACAATACACAAGGGAACCATAAGGTGTGAGCACTGCAGCAACCACTAACTGCGGTGCACGCCGAGCGAGCCATCAGCAAACAGCCCCCCCCCCCTCCCTCTACAAGGTGCCCACGTACTCCACAAGGGCCGGGGCTGTGCCCCGCGCGCCAGGAGGTGCCCGCCACGGGGGTGGCAACAGGGCCGTGACCAGCCAACCGCGCACGGGACAGTCCACGTCGTGCGGAGATGTGAAATCCTCGTATGGGGGGTCAGGCGGGTGGGACAGGAGTGGGTGCGCGACATGGGGACCCAGGAGCGCCACCAGACAGGGGGAGGAGCAACACAGACACACAGAACGTGGGAGCCACACCAGGAGGGACAAGGGTGAGCACAGCAAACAAGGAAGAGGGGCACAGCAAGGCAGGAGAGGCAACCAGAACAGCGGGAACAGGGAACCAGAATGGAGGGGAGGGGAGAGCGTGCGCATGGGAGGCAGGGACAACAAAGGGGATGGCCTGGCCAGCCAGCCCCGTCGCTACCGGGTGCCAGGGCAACCCCTGCTCAACCGGCATCAGGTGGGGGGTGTCTCCCGCAGCCCAGATGGGCTGTTTGCGCAGCAGGAGTGGGCGCTTAGCAGGGGCCAGCCGTGAGGGGGAAAAGGACATATGGTGGACGGCCGGGACAACGCGTGGAGGAACAGGGCACCTGGGCCTCACGCACACAGAAACACAGCGAGGCAGGCTATGGACGGCCAGTGGACAGAGGCACGTGGGCAGCAAAAACAGTCAAACGACCCCGGCAACAACCAGCACACCCTCAATACGCCAATTATTGGGCGCCGCTGACGCGCAAACGGCACACCATGCCACATTCAGCACAGCCCCAACACACCAACCACGGGGCTCCGCGAACGCGGAAACGACACCAGCAAGAGCACCGGCCGCAGCGGCTGACAGAAAGCAGCGACCCGACGCAACATGCGAAGGGGGGAACGGGTGACTGTCCAGGGCCCCAATGTCACACAGGGGGGCACTGCGCGCTGTTACTGTTTGTTCAGGTCGGCCACACAGACAACGAGGCGCTGTACGTGCACAGCGCAACTGATTCTGCGAACACACACAAACTGGTCGAGGCTCTGAAGGGCGGCGGTATTCTGTGCCCCATTGCGCTGGTGCACGTGGCCGATGCGAGAGGCTACGGAAGGGGTCGCCACCTGCGAATGCTAAAGCGCTGTTGCCGGTGGGCGTTTGTGCCGTGGGGCTGGGGGGCCGTATGCGGGCGTTCATTGGCCCGCGTCCCCTGCACTGCCCCGTCTGCGCTGGTCCCCCGTCGGACAGACCGGGGCCGCACACCGCCCCGGACGGAGCCCCGCAGTACACATGTGCGTCCGAGGGCACAGTTCATAGATGGCCCTGTTCCATGTCCCCCCGCCTTTTTGGCATTCCTTGGGGAGTATTTCTGGGGCTTGCGCTCTGGGACTCGGGCCTCAACCGCGGGGCAGTGTGTGCCCCGTGCCAGGCCGGTGACGTCCGATTCAAGAGACAGACGCCCAACACCGTCGGTACACTGGCAAACCGCCTGAAATTCCCGGCACCTGCAGTACCTTTTAGCCCCCCCCCCCCCCCCGAGGGCCACTTGTGCCATGCTGTTGGGGGGGGTCTGCGGCTCAGCACCGGCCCACACTGCGCGGGCACTCCCAGTGGACGTGAGCCTCACGCAGAAGGCTTTGCGAGCTCTACCCCTGTGGCACAAACGCCACCCGGTTCCTCAACTGCTGGCGGTTCGTACAGGGGCGGGGGGGGGGGGGGGGGTTTCATGGGCTGTAAATTCGGTTTGGGAAATTTGGCGTTTTAATTTGGCCGCCAAATTTCCCATGCCAAATCCAGGGGCTGTTTCGTTGCTGCCACGTCATCGAGGCCGTCCGCATGTGGTCGCATCTGCAGTGGACGGCCTGCGGTGGTATCGGCGGGTTGGGCGCCTTCGTAAAGCGCCAACCATCTGATCATTCAGAAAGACAAGGCCGCTGCCGTGCGGTCACTGTTCGTGGGTTTTCACAAGTGCCCGGTGCTTCTCCCGCTGAATGTGTGACTTGCAGGGGCCCGCGAAGCCAAAGGCACCGGCATTCCTCCGTCTTCGTTGATCCCCTTTCTGGGCCATGAACAAGTTCCAAAGTCCGTAGGTGCGCTTGTCAAGGGTTAGCATCGACAAGGACGTCCAGTCCCAGGCCCCGCCCTCGCACTGGCCGAAGTGCGGGCCCCTGCCTAGCGCGCCCTGCTCTGAGCCTGGCCTGCCCCGCTGCGCTTCAGCTCAGCACCAGCCCCAGCCCCGACCGAGCCCTAGCTCAAGCCCCAGTCCTACCGCTAGCACTAGCAGCAGTCCAAGTCTCTGCCCCAGCCCCTACCCTCGCTTTTGCGAGTTTACAGGGCATTTCTTTGGGGTAGCCCTGGGCTTTGCTGCAGCCCAAGGCAAGTCATTGGCGGGGCATGTGCGTGTGTGTGTGTGTGTGTGATGGAGTTGGCTGCGGGGCGTGGGTCAGTGCACCTCGAATGACAGTACGCGGGACATCAGCAGGGGGTACTTCGTGGACCCCCGCCGCATGTCATATGACCGAAGGTGCCGCTCCGTGTTCCGCGGGAATGTCGCGTGTGCTCCGGTCTGCAGGTGCGGCGGTGCTGGCGGGCTACAACACGAAGTATGCGAACAAGTACTACTCCAGGTCTGATGCCTCAGCTCCGGGGGGCCGCGGGTCGGCGGGTCGTCGGAAACCCGCGTACGGGGGGGGCCGGCGGGTGGGACAGGAGTGGGTGCGCAAAAGGGGCACCCAGGAGCGAACACAGACACACAGAACGCGGGAGCCACACCAGGACGGACGAGAGCGGGCACAGCAGACAAGGAGAAGGGGCACAGCAAGGCAGGAGAGGCAACCAGGACAGGGAAGCAGAACGGAGGGGAGGGGAGAGCGTGCGCATGGGAGGCAGCGACAACAAGGGGATGGCCTGGCCAGCCAGCCCCGTCGCTACCGGGTGCCAGGGCAACCCCTGCTCAACCGGCATCAGGTGGGGGGTGTCTCCCGCAGCCCAGATGGGCTGTTTGCGCATCAGGAGTGGGCGCTCAGCAGGGGCAGACCAGCCGTGAGGGGGAAAGGGACATATGGTGGACGGCCGGGACAACGCGTGGAGGAGCAGGGCACCTGGGCCTCACGCACACAGAAACACAGCGAGGCAGGCTATGGACGGCCAGTGGACAGAGGCACGTGGACAGCAAAAACAGTCAAACGACCCCGGCAACAACCAGCACACCCTCAATACGCCAACTACTGGGCGCCGCTGACGCGCAAACGGCACACCATGCCACATCCAGCACAGCCCCAACACACCAACCATGGGGCTCCACGAACGCGGAAACGACACCAGCAAGAGCACCGGCCGCAGTGGCCAACAGAAAGCAGCGACTCGACGCAACATGCGAAGGGAAGAGCGGGTGACTGTCCAGGGCCCCGTAAAGAAACAACAACCAGACGGAATGTCACACAAGGGGCAGGGGGTGTTGGCTGATGGGGCAATGGATCGCGCTTGAGCGGCGACACCCAACGCCTTTGCCTCCGAGGCCTCTTCTCTGCCCTTGGCATGTTCCATGCTGAGGGCCTGGCAGTTGTATAGAGAGGGCTGTGACTCACGCTAGAGACACCACAAGGGCACAGGAAGAGGTTTGAGGAGCAGAGAAGGCACATTACATCGATCAAATCCCCCCGTCCCCCTGCCCCCCCCCCCCCCCTTGCCTTTGCCGAGGCCTTGTGCCAACCCCCCCCCCCCTTGTGCCAGCACGGCCTTGCCCAAAGCACACCGACCCGGTCCAAGCGTCATTTTCCATTTGATCCGAAGTGCAAGACGACACGTCTGTGCCCCGGTTGTAGTGGGGGGAGAGGGGCCCGGGCCATGAACTTCGAAGAGGGCGTGCTGCTCTGAAGAGCCCTCCACCCGAGACCCGCACCCCATGTCTGCGTGTGCTGCGATGGGGTGTGCAGCGGAGCTGCACACGGGGCTGCACCCCCGTACATCCTCCATCACCGCAGTCCCTGGCCATTCCGCTGAGGCGGGCGCAGCGGCTCCCCTGGTCTGATCACCGAGAGTCACAGCTCCTCCTCTTCGTCCCCCCCCCCCCCCTCCCGCCGTGTGTGGGATGGTCCTACTTTGTGCCCTTGTCCACACTTCTTGACAAACGCAGACCAAGTGGGGCAAGGCACGTCAGACTTGGCCCATGCCATTGCTTCTGCCCATGCTGCGTCTGCTCTGCCCCTGTGTTGCTCAGTCTATACGATGATGCCACTCAACTCTCGGAAGCGAAAATTGTGAAAGCCGCGAAAGTCATTGCCAACACCCTGTGGTCCCTCGCGGGAGGATCGGAGCAGATCGAGGTGGATGCACAGGTGTGATGCGGGGGCGCAGCGTGTGGCCATTTGACGCATGCAGGCCCTCTGAGTTGCAGTGCGCCAGTACTGCTCTTCGTTGCGGTGTCTGTGCCCGTGGCGTCCACGCCTGTCGCGGCGCCAGCAGAGCATCACATGCGGCCATGCCCATGGCGTGAAGATGCTGCAGCACCCCCATCGTATACACGCGTGCTGTCAGTAATCACACGCAGCGGTTGGCTTTGGGTCACACGCTTGTGTGCCATTCGGCATTGCTGAGGGTTCAGCACAGGAGAGGGTATTCATCTCCGCCCCAGTGCAACCTCATCACCTGTACGCCCATCCGTCAATCTCAAAGAATTCTGTTGTTGCTTTTTGTCGTATGCTGAGTATTGTGGATGGGAAACCATCACCAGTACCTTCGGAGGAATTGGATCCTGTGATACTCCAAGAAGTACAAGGAGAGTGTTGTGGCTATACACTGGACACTCTGTAGCGACGCCTGCCTCTCTCCTCTGTGGGTACCACAGAGGGTGACCAGTACAAAGTACCAGTTCCGACATCTTCCTCCTCAACTCCTTCACCTGGTGGAACCAGCGAACCCAAAACTCTTCGGAGCCTGATGTCTACCCCAGCTGTGGACTGCCGGAGCTTCCCTGTGTGCCATTTTAGGTGGTTGCCAACACGGTTTGCGGCGGTTACTGTCGGTTGCCGATGCCATTGGGGGCGGTTGAGATACTGGAGAGAGCGGCTGCACCGCAGAATGCGCAATGCAGCCCCGCTCCCTCTCCACAATTTTCAACTCCCCGGGGGTTGGCGCCGGCTAAGTGGCTTTCTCCTTTGGCCCTGTTTGTCCATCGAGCCCTCTGGGCCCTCTGATCTGGCCCTTTGTTCTGCAGTTGGCACACGAGCTGCTCCATTGCCTCACGATCGACTTCCGCTGTGCCTTGGTCAAAGATCTTTTCCCCAAAGCCACAGTTCCTGCGCACTCGAACTGGTACGTCGGGGCATTCCAGTTCGCCTACGAGCCAGGCACACCCGAACAGAAATTCATTCACAGGTTTGCCCCCGACCCCAAGTGCCGTACGGTCTGGGGCTTGCGTTGATGAGCGTTGCAAGAAATTTTGTTTGTCCAGTACCCCCCGCAGTACCAGTCATCCGTCGTATGCTGCTCTGCAGTCCCCTCCACCCGCCATCGGTTGCTCTCCACCTGCCGTTGCCCTTCGATCACTCTTCAACCGCCATCGCTTTGCTATCCGTTGCTTTTCAAGGGGCGTCCGAAGGGTACAGCTCCTTGAGGTCATCCGCGACCTCGCGACCTCGCGAGCTGGACCGCACTGTCGTGCGTCATGTGTTTCCTTCCTTTCATGTCGCTGCTGTCGCCTGCCTCTGTTCCCATCGCTGCCTCCTTCCTGCTGTCGTGTACCTTGCTGTGCCCATGCTCCCCACCTCCTCCGCCCTCTGCGCCTTGCCTTGAGCATTACCTCTCATCCCACACGTCCCTGCGCCGGTGATGGCCGCCCTGCCCGAAGCGCAACCGCATGACAGTGAAGTGCCTCCGATGGCTCAGCACCGAACTGGACAGATCTCTTGCTGAATGCGGGACCCGGAACCGTGGCAGAATTTCACACGGGCTTCGGCAGCGTCTGTGCAATGGCTCGGGGGCCCTTCAGATTTGTTGGGATGTCAGCACTCCGTAAAGGCTGTTTGATTGAAGGTCGTCCTTTGCGCAGAAATGCTGTCATCTTTCGCAGACCAGCCTCCCTGCCGGGGATGGATCGGAAGGGAAGGGCTGCCGCACAGCTCACTAGCAAACCCAGAGGAAAAGCATGGCCGCTGATTGACAGGCCGCCTTTCCGGGCCCCCTGTCAAAGTGGGCCAGAGCGAAGTGAATGCCAGTGAAGCGCATGAATGGGAGGCGCGGATGACGTACCATATCGGCGGCGCCATGCACGACAAAAATGCGCTATGACACCCCCTTTTATTTTTGGGGATGACGTGAGGCGTCAGGCCGAATTTTCGATTCGAATTGGGATTCGGCATCTGAAACCGCCCGAATTCACCGAATTCGCCCGCACTTCCCGAAGGGGCCAACTGCAATGTGCGTCCGCGAATGCGGGTTCCATTCGCGAATTTCCCCGAATTCGACTGCGCCTTTTTGGATTCGGGCGGGTTCTGACGCCCCCTGATGACGTCCAGTACCCTATTCCCAGACTCGATGGGCATCCAGGTCTCATCCAAGTCATGCCATGTTCCTTCAACAGTGTCTCCGTGTTCCGACCCCAGAAATGGGGGTCATTGTACCCACCCCCGAGAGCAGCAACAAGGGGCACACCCGATTACCGCAGTGGACGGTGCGAACTGGAGCCGTCGACTGAATGGGCCCCGTCGGCAAGAAACAAAACGCAACATCGGAAGCGACGCCCGTGAGTGTGACACCAACGCGCGAGAAGAACGTGGAATGGAAGCCGGCGCCTACTCAGGGCCCATCAGTGGACGGTGGCGCACGGGGGCACGACCAGAGAATGGCGGATACGCATTGCATTGTGTTGACACTGTTCTGAATGGAAACGCGGCCCCCCTCATTTTTCGTGCTTTTCCTTCCGCGTCAAAACCCCTGTCTCACACTGCAGGTTCATGACCGCCAGGACATTCGACGCCTCCAAAGATAACTGTTCGACGCCTGTGGACTGCAATTACAGACGGGTGTGGGCCTATCCCACGTGCACTGGCACTGACACTGGCACTGGCAGTGGTAGTGGTAGTGCTAGGAGCGGTGACAGTGATGGTGATGGGGTTTGGGACAGATCCAACTTGCTGATTGGGGGTGCGGACAGGAGGAAGGGTTGGGGGCGCTTGTGCAGGTGGTTGTTACATCAAAAGGGGATGGGGAGAAAAAAAAGTTAAACGAAAATTCGTGTTGTGGAAAAAAATGCTTCAAAGTGGTGCAATATTTGTTGTGAAAAAGTGGATGTGCTTTCAACGCAATGTACACTCAGTTTCGGTGAGGGCAGGGTGTGCGATGAAAGTGCCCACAAACAACCCTGGGATCAAGTGCATCTGAGGCTTGACAACGTGCCGTCCCCACCGTCTGAGTGTATTGAAATTGGGACTCAGACGTCTCACTCCCGCTGATGGATAGCACCACATACTACATTGAGACAAATAAGAGATTTGATATAAAATTTTGGGCGCCTTGAATGCAAACTGGTTTGGAAGTGATCTACAATGGAAGCGACAGATACACCCTGCAGCCCAAGTTACATGGTTTGTGACAGTGTTTTTGACAGAAACCTGATGCTGCAGGTCCAGGATAACGAAAGCGCTTCAGAAAACCAGAGTGGTCAGTGCGGCGGTTTTGGCGTTGCTTGAAGGAAATCGCTCCAAATTTTGGGGCCTGAAAACTCACATAGCCAGCGATGTAGACCAAACCTGACCGTGAGAAAGCTCTTCGGGCATTCCAGGCGGCATATTGGTTCGGATATGCCGCTGTGGGACATAGCCCCTTTTTTTCTTTGACGGGCACTTTAAAGGCGGGGCATTCCCAAGTTTTGGAGCTGAGAACCCGCCGGTAGGCTGGCGTTCTCATACATGGGGAGGAGGGGACGGGGAGGGGGGATCGGGTGGGGGGCTCTTGGGGGGCCTGAAAACACGAATGAATGCCCCATTTCTTGATCCTGAACCCGAACCCGAACTGGAGAACACGATTTTTTGAGGAATTTTTCGATGTTTGAGCCGAAGCTTTTTTTCCGGGTCTCTGGGGCCTGCCGAGCCGTGTTGATGGATGCGTGTTTTGCAGTCTCTTTGTGTGTTCCTCACCCCATTTGGCTGCCAGGTGTGTGTGGGGGGAGGGGGGCAGAGGTATTTGCATAGGCCCTCTGCGCCCCAACCAGCCCCCTGCCTCCGGAAGAGGTCCCGCTGTCATGCAAAGGGGATGAGGGTGCAGCCGCTGCAGTGGCGCACTCGTCCGGGCAGTGGGCTGTGTTGTCACTTCTCTTAGGACAACATGACGTGCTTCAAAGGCATGTGTGGACGGTCTGCCGCTCGGATGCACCAAGCGTTCAGCCCCGCGATGTACTGGAACTACACCATCAACAAGTGTGGGCCCCCACCCCCTCGACGTTTGTGTGCTCCACCGCTCTCTGCCATATCACGCGATGCTGCGCATTCTGGCTGCCTGTCAGCGGGCGGGGGGGGTGGCCGGTGCCGTTCCGCCCTTTTGTGGAGAAGGGCAGTGGCTGTGGTGGGGCATGCACGGCGGTGTTGCGGCAGGGCTGTCCTTAAGGACCCCTATTTTTTTTTTTGGTTCAGGGCACCCCTTAAGGACAGCCGCCAAGGACCCCCAACCGCCGATAAGGCGCAAGCACGCCGTACCAAACCCTGCCATACCATGCCAGCCATGCCTTGTTTTGGCTTGGCCAGGCGAGCCGAGGCGAGCGAGCGCACACGTGTGTGTGTGGAGAAAGGATATGCATTGATACCCTCCCAGACACAATTACATTGCCGTGGCTAAGACACAACTCTGCCAAAAAATCTTCGCATAGCCCGTGAAACACTTTTGGATCAACCCGGCTTAATTGTGTTGCATTGGCCAAGTCCGCCAACTGCCACCAACCACCAACCGGCAAACCATTGTTCAATACCGTTTCTGTGGTTTTGTGTCTTGTCCGTGTCTTGACCATGAAGCAGAGAGCGTCCCTGTGAACGTTTGTTTTTGTTGGTGTTACGGGCCCTTTTCTTTTTTTCCTTTTATTCCTCAAGGAGAGCCCTGTGTTGTGGTACGAAGGTAATCAATGGCAGAGGGGGCGTGTATGGCCTGCTCCTGCGGGGCTGGGGGGGGGTCCCACATTTCTCCACGGGATCCCCCGGGCCAAAGGAAGGGATGCCACAGTCCAGCGCAGGGGCCGCACACCCGCCTACCGATTCTTCGGTGTCCCCCCGTCCCCCTTTGTGACACCAAGGGACCGATGGCCCTGCGCTGATGAGGCCCAGCCCTGTTGGATGTGGTGCAGGCCTCTGCACTGCCCTGCGCCCCGGGCCCCGCGGGTCGAATGTTGAGTCCGTGTCCAGGCCGGGCCCACCGAGCAGGCACGCATTAGAACAAAAAAAATGGAAGGAGGAGCCCCCCCACCCCCCGGGTCCAAACTCCCCCCCCCTCTTCCAATGTAGGTGGAAGCCTGAGTCGGGTCCTGGAAAATTTTTTCGGTCGACAGTTTCAGGTGCAACTTGAGGGTGAATAATAGCAACCATCCAGAGAGCACCAAGAATCAACAGCAACCATCCTGAGGCCACCAGGAATCAACAGCAACCATCCTGAGGCCACCAGGAATCAACAGCAACCATCCTGAGGCCACCAGGAATCAACAGCAACCATCCTGAGGCCACCAGGAATCAACAGCAACCATCCACAGCCCACCAGCAATATAGGCCAAAAAAGTTTTCCGGTGCTGAAACCTTTCAAGGAGCAGTTGTCAAGGAGGAGGGTCAAACCCCCCCTCCCCCCTCCAGACCCCCCCCCCCCCTCCTCTGCTCCAATGCCTCCCTGCCGCCGACCATTGCTTTCCGCATCGAGGAAGGGTTCCCGGTCATGTCTGTTGTGAATCCCCCCCCCCCCCGACTCCCCCCGGGGCCCCTGCATTCGCCTCTGCTCTGTGAGCCAGTCCCTGAGACGACCAATTGCGGAGGTTGGGAGGCGCTTTTTGGTTTGAAGAACAAGGTCGCGTGGCAGCTGCATGCGGAGGGGCCCAACCCCCATGACCCCCCACATGATCGGTGCTGAGTACCCCCTCCCACGAGAGGGAGTGCGAGGGGACTGCGTTCACTGTCCTTTTTTGTGGGTGTGGGTGGGTGGGGGAAACACAGCGAGGCAGGCCCGGGACGCAAAAACAGTCAAACGACCCCCGCAACAACCAGCACAACCCCAGCACGCCAACTACTGGGCGCCGCTGACGCGGAAACGGTACATCCCGCCACATCCAGCACAGCCCCATTACACCAACAACGGGGCTCCGCGAACGCGGAAACGACACCAGCAGGAGCACCGGCCGCAGCGGCGACAGAAAGCAGCGACCCCACGCAACATGCGAAGGGAAGAAGGGTGACTGTCCAGGGCCCCGCAAAGAAACAACAACCCGACGGAATGTCACACAGGGGGCAGAGGGGGTTGCGTGTGGTCGAGGGTGGTGCTAATTCAACGGGTTCTTCTTCTGCTGTTGCACAGCTCTTGAGCCCCGTGCCCAATCAAGCGCCAGCGGTTACCAATCGGTTGTTGGCATTACCCGCCAAATGCTGTCGGTTGGCCACCAACTGCCGCCGATTCATTGCCAACCGCAGCCGCTGCCAGTGACCGGCCGATGGCCGTTGGTGATGGGCCGGGCGCTGTTGGTGGAGTGCCGCTTGGCGCTGCAGTCCTGTGGGCACGTGCATATCAACGGGATTTTTTTTTTTTTTTGCTTCTGGACGGTCCTCCGCCCAAAAAGGCCTGAGGGCCCGTGGGACTTGATCCGCTCGACCCGTGCCGGACGTCGCCGACCACACCTGCCTACACGATCCATCGGGTGCACTGCCCCCTGTGGGACCGGCACCGGCGGTGCACTGCCGGGCGATGGAGGAGCCCCGCGTTTGTCACTGTTCTGCAGATGGGGGCTGGACGAGGAGTTGGGGAAGTCCTTCAGCACCGTTGCGGAAAGCGATTGGATGGCGAATATCGGAGGTCTTTGTGCCCCCTCCCCCCACGCCCCCCCCTCCCACTGTCCATCCCTTTCTCTGGCCCTCCGCCTTCCCTCCTCCGCTTTCCGGTGTCTGTCTGCGCGTGTGTCGCGTGTGTCGATGCCGACCTGAGGCGACCGTGCGGGCGTGCGAAGCGTGGCGGTCCGTCGAGATGCCGGAGGCCACGCAGCACTCGTCATCGGTGTTGCCTCTGGAACTGTTGGGTCAAGAAGGTGATGCGCGGGGAATGAAACGGACGCGCTCCTTTTTGTCTCGAGTCCCGAGGCCGTCCACAGTATTCAGTTCAGGGAAGAGGATGGAAAGGCGGATTTGCGGGTTTGTTTTCGTGCGGTTGTTCTATTTGGGTTTTCTTTGCTTTTTTTTTCTTCTCCTGGTGTCTTCCTTGCGCTTCACACCGTACCCCCCCCCCCCGCCCCGCCCCGCCCTTGTCTAAGCCACGGCCTTGTCTAAGCTACAGTAGGCGTAGGGACCGTATTAATTCCGTACTTTTGCGTAGCTTAGACAAGGGGGGGGGGGGGGGGGGATGTTGTTTGGCATACCTCGTGGTCCCGTTGGTGTTTAGTATTCAGGCGTGTGTGCCCCAGGGTAATGCCCAAGATCATCGTTGGTCCGTTCGGGTGTAGTGTGAATAGCACGCCAAACCTGTAAACGCATGGACTTCCGGGAAGGTTTCTATTGTGCGTTGTGTGATGGCCGTGCTGCTTCGTGCATCGTCATGCATCCTTGTCATCGTGGTCGTGGTCGTGGTGGTCGTCTTGGTGGTCGTGGTGGTCGTGGTGGTCGTGGTCGTGGTCGTCGCGCGACGAAGTGATGATGACGATAAAGTTACATCGCAGTTCACGTGCCAATCGCCTGAGCTCGGGCCACGGGGTCTGCTTTCACGTGCCTGCGTCCTCTTAGCGCCTGCCCCTTGCCTCTCAGCGCCTGCCCCTTGCCTCTCAGCGCCTGCCCCTTGCCTCTCAGCGCCTGCCCCTTGCCTCTCAGCGCCTGCCCCTTGCCTCTCAGCGCCTGCCCCTTGCCTCTCAGCGCCTGCCCCTTGCCTCTCAGCGCCTGCCCCTTGCCTCTCAGCGCCTGCCCCTTGCCTCTCAGCGCCTGCCCCTTGCCTCTCAGCGCCTGCCCCTTGCCTCTCAGCGCCTGCCCCTTGCCTCTCAGCGCCTGCCCCTTGCCTCTCAGCGCCTGCCCCTTGCCTCTCAGCGCGGATGTTCATGCAAGACACTGCCGGGCACGACAACATCATGTTTCTCAGTGGGGCCGTCACCACCGCCGCTACGGTCGCGGCCTGGCTCTTGGGGAGGAGGTACTTCGGGGCCAAGTACAAACTGGAGTAGTGCATGAACACCGTACGCCCACAGAAGCCCTGGACCGGCCGCTTTTGGTGCGGCTTTCTGCATCTGAACCACCCTAGCGTCCCTATCCACAGCCTTAATGCGAACCTGAGCCTTAACTTTTGACCCTAATCCGATCCGTCGTAAGTCTGCCCTCCATTTTGCCCGGAGCCACTGCCTCTGAGGCCGGCGGGTCCCCCCCAACCGCCGGCGGTTACCAAACGGTTGTTGGCCACCAACTGCCGCCGTTCAACTGCCAACCGCTGTAACCTCACCAGCAGCCGCTGCCAGTGACCGGCCGACTGCCATTAGTGATTGACCAGGTGCTGATGTGGTGGGAGAACAGGTGGCACATATGAACACGTGCGCTCGGACGGCCATTCACTGATGCTGCGGGGGGCATGGGGGGGGGGAGGCGGAGCACTCCGGAGGGGGGGGTTGCATCGGACCCGCGTCCACCGTGACGAGGGCAGTCCAAACGGTTCAGCCACCCGTTTGTGAGGGTGGTCAGGATCTGGGAGTACGAGGGTTCACGGGCCGAGAAAGGAAAGGGGCAGCCCCAAAACTTGTTCAAGCACCGCCCTGTCCGAACACCATCGCCGCGTGTTGTTGCTGCAACTCTTTGGCTATTGGATGTTGTGCCGCCAATTGTTGGGTGGAGTAGAGACGGATGTGTTGGCGGCGGTTTTGGAAATGGTTTGCAGGGCTGCCCTTTAGGAACGAGACATGTCTATTTTTTTGTCTCCACTTGGGACGGCCGGAGGTGATTGATAACAGGATTCTTTTAACCGACGGCGGTTGACGCTTAACCGACGGCGGTTGACGCTTAACCGACGGCGGTCGACGCTTAACCGACGGCGGTCGACGCTTAACCGACGGCAGTTACTCGCCGGCTGGCGCTCTGCAGAGGTCCAAGTGTACCGGAGGCCGGCAGTTTTTTTCGTCTTAAGGACAGCCCTGATGGTTTGCGGGTCAGGGACGGGATTTGTTTACTTTGCTGTGAATTGGGGGTGTCCAAGGGCATGGGGGATGGGTCCCAGTCCCCAGATTGTCCGTTTGCGGGCCCTGTCCCGGGCCATTCGGCTGTAGATGGACCACGGTCCTGCCCAAACTGCAGGTGGTGTTGTTTGCGTGTCCGGGCTTTTTGTGTGCCTCTGCCTTTGTAACGTGAGCCGTGGGGGGGGAGGGGGGGGCTGGAGGGGGTTGGAGGGGGCGTCCACCCGAGGGGGCTGGTGGTGGGGGTGTTTGGAAGGGGGCATGCCTGAGATCGCGTTGTGGCGTACCGCTCAGTGCCGATGTGTAACACAGGGGACAATCAACCTTCTGCGGTCCGCTGTCAGGCCCGAACCCCACAAACTAGCCCTGACTCTGTCCGCGACTGCTAACCTCCTCTCACCCAAGTCCCCGCCGCCAACCGTCGTCAGTTGAACCTCAACCGCCGTCCGCTAACCGCTAACCGCCATCTGCAGAATGCGGTGGGCCTCCCCGTTGATGGGGGGATCCGACCCGATGGAACGGCGCCGCATTGCTATCACACTCTTGTATCGCTGTTGCATCGCTTTTTTGACTGCGGTGCCCAGTACCTCAGCATCTGCACTGATCCCCATGACGCGCTCCTCCCTTTGGGGTACATGTGACAGGGAGTCTTTTGTGAAGACATGTTTCTCTGCGGCCGCTTTGCGACCCAGCGAGCCCATAACTGGTCCTGAGACTGCCTTGTTACAAGGGCCATGACAGCGGAGCATTTCCCAGACCCCCCTCCCATCAGGGGACCCCCCCCCCTCGCCCGTGCACACATATCTGGACAATTTCTCTGCGAGGCGGAGGGGGGAGGGTCAGGAGTTTCCGAGTGTCTATTTTTTTTTTTTCGCGAAAGGCGCCTATGACATGTCACTGAAGAGCTTTTTTCTTCGACTTTTGCTTTGCACCTCTGCTTTGTACTGAACAGTACCGGTCGTGCACACGCATCTGTATCCCATAGCGGGGTCAGGAGGACCTGTGAAGGAGTTGGGAGGGGGGTTTGAAATGGGCTTTTGTGCCAGGCCTTCATACCATGGCATGGGAAATTGGCTGTGAAGCCGCCTGGATTAAAGAATTTTCAAAAGAGTGTTCTCCCCACGACATATATGACTCAAAATGATCAGCGCATCGTGGGGGTTGTATTGAGTCATATATGGGGTAATCCGCACGCCCCGCCCCCTTCTACCCGAGGCCTGCCGGTGGCTGGGAAAGGGTCCTGGCAAGGCAGCGAAGGGAGGGGGGAGTTGGGGGGGGGGGGTCAGGAAATGGGCTTTCATCCCCCCCCCCCCCGCGCGGAGCAATTTTCTTTCGACCCTGTTGGCCACTTCCCCAGTTCGTGCGAGGACAGGGCGTAGGCCTTGTGCTAGGGGTGGTACAGGGTGACCCCTCTTCACTCAACCCCCCATCGGGTCCAGATATCTGCGGGTGTTCTGGTTTGGTTGTCAATGTGGAACTGCCTGTTGTCAGTGGCGATGCAGTTTGTCGTGTGCTGATCCGGGTTCCTTTGCTTTCCCATGGCGTGGCAGGCGTTCATTGCCCCCCCCCCCCCCCTCCAGGGACTTGCTTTAATTTTCACTCCGACAGGAGAGGGGGGACCCTCCCCCCTGGACCCCCTCCCCCCCTCCCCTATACCCCCTCCCTCCCTCCCCCCTCAGCTCAAGTGCAGCTGAAAACCTGGTCCTGGTAACTTTTTTTTTACAGCACTGCCTTGGTTGGGGCGGGGGGCTGGTGGCGTTTGACCGGTTTTTTTTGGCAGGTGTTGGGTTGGCGTCGTTCAAGAAAGGGCCGACGCCTCGGGACCCCCCAAACCGGATAACTCGGCGGCACAGGACAAGAAAAGGGCCAGTGACCTGGTGTGTGCTTCCAATGGTGCAACGCTTATTTTTTTTTTTTGGTTTGATACACTGCGTACAGTACGTACAGTACGCAGAGGCGTGAGCGTGTGAATCTGTGATGCATGGGGGACGCATGGGGGACCACGTGCATGCTTTTGAAACGAGGTTGTAGTGGACAACCTTGCTCACCCGCTTCATTCTTGTGACGCCCCCCTGTCCCCCCCCCCCCCGCTGCCTAAGAACTGCCGTGCGCAAGAGCCACCCCCTGGTTCCATGGGACTTTTCCTGACACTATCTGTTTTTTTGCGCAGAAATTGTTTTCATGGCCGTGGTGGATGTAGGGCAACCATCCAGGCATGCGGGAGGAACGTCGATGTGTGTTGCATGATGCCCCATGCATGTCTGTCTCTTGGTGTTCATTTGTCCATGTGTTTCACTGTGAGACAGGAAATGGCATACATCCCCTGGTGCACCACGCCAGAATTTTCCTCCCCGCGGTACGGGGCTGCTCATGGCCGTGCGCAAGGACCGCCTTTGTGGCTTGAAAACACTGTTCAAGACCCACCCGCTGGTCACACCCCGGGGGGGCGGCCGGGCCGGGTCCTTGTATGCGACCCCCCCCAGCCCCCCCCCCCCCCCCCCGGGTTTTGAAAGATAGTGGTGCCGGGTCGGCCCCCAACAAGCATCCCTAGAGAAAACTGTCCGGCGCCGAAGGCGCCAATTTTTTTTTTTGATACTATGTGTTTATACTCAAAATACTCAAATTTTTGTGGAGAATTCATATTTGTGTTAAAACAACAAGAAAAACTTTTGACCTGAAGGAGGGCTACAGGAGGGCTGCAGGCCCTAACAGCAACCCTAGCCCTAACCCTAACCCTAGGGCTAGGGCTAATCAAGACTGAATATTGGGACCGAGCTGGTGGGGGAAGGAACATTGGATATGAATGGTGAGGGACACCAATGAGTCACACATTGAAGGCCGTTGACAAAGTGGAATCAGCTTGCAAGTGATCCCCTTCACCACAAGGCCCACTTTCAAGGCTTTTGCGGACTTATGAGGGGCCAAAATGCCCCAAAATGGCCTCAAAATGGGCTCATTTCACCCGCTTGTGCACCCCAAATGGTGTGGGATGAGTTTTGGAAAAATGCGTTTTTGACCCATTTTCGACCCATTTTTGGTCCCAAAACAGCGCATCTTCAAGGCATTTTGGGATTTTCGGAGGACCAAAATGGGCCACCACAAGCTCAAAACAGTCCAAAAACACTTGCTTTAGCATCACACATGGTCTAGGATCATTTTTGAGAAAAGTCATTTTTCTGCCCCATTGGACCATATTGACCCATTTGGGCACCCACCTATTTGGGCTTGAGCTTGCAGCTTGCCGCAGCCTAGTGGGCCTGGGTACCGGGGTTCTAGGCGTCCATTTGGGCAATTCTGAGGCGTGGTAACCACAAAAAGTGGGGGGTTGCGGGTGGACTAGGTGCCCTCGGAATCGCGTTTTCAGCCATGTAGCCAAAGATATGGCCTGCTCTTGGTTTGTGGCTGTTGCCCGCCAATCTGCACAAAATTTGGGGCTTCTGGGGGCCTTTTTGGGCAGTTTCCGGGACATATGGTGGAGTTAGAGGGCCGCAAAGGGCTCGTTGACACAAGAAAGTCAAGCCGCACATGGAGTGTACCCACCGTTTCCCTTTGTTTGGCCGTTTTGAATGGGTTCTAGGGCTGTTTTGGCCCAAAAATGGCTGTTTTTGGCCCTAAACTGTAGTTTTTGAAACTGAGGTCCGCCACTTGCGACACCCGTTCCCGGCCGCCACCGTTGAGTTTCTGGCTCATACTTTGTAGGGTTGTCCCTGACACCCATAGGTATCATCCACCAAAATTTCAGCCGAATCCGAAGCACCACGACGGAATTCTGATTTTTCCCCATTTCGCGCGTGCTGCTTCCTGCTGCTTGCTGCTTGCTGCTGCTGCTGCTAAACCTGGTAGGTCCACCCTAGACCCTAAAAAGGGTTATAAAACCAAGACTGGTTCCACCAGCTCGGTGACCCTAACCCTAACCTTAACCCTAACCCTAACCCCCCCCCCCCTCACCCCTGGCTGGACGCCCCCCTGACCCCCGGCCAGACCCCCCCGACCCCCGGCAGGAACCCCCCCCCCCGACCCCCGGCAGGAACACCCCCCCCCCCTCCGACCCCTGGCAGGAACACCCCCCCCCCTCCGACCCCTGGCAGGAACCCCCACCCCCCGACCCCCGGCTGGACCCCCCCCCCCCCCCCCGGAGTTTTGGCAGATAGCTGGGGGGGTGGTCGCATCAGAACCGTTGGTAGTCGCCCCCCCGGGGGTCACACGCTAAAACATTGCTGGGTCCCGGGCAAAGGGGATAATTTGGACAAGGTTTGTGACGCGGGTTCCATGAGCTGCTTTGTCAGCCCATGAGCCTTGGTTCAAGCTGATGGTTGTGGTGGTGCCAGGTTGGGAGAGCTTGGGAGAGCCGTAAAGAAGGTTTTGCCGAAGATATCCATCGAGAAGTTGTTGTCCACAGAGCAAATGCATTTGTATTCATTTGACACAATACCCCGAAGGCCTCTAAATGACCTTATGCCTGACCAGCATCAGCCTGGTTCATCTGTCGATTGACCCAAAGTGACCTGACACAACATGCGAATTGCTGTGTCCACCCAACAAACCCTGAGACTGTGGCTGGATGCACGGTTGCATTGCTACATGCATGTGTGTGTTTGGGGGGGGGGGCATCTCCATTTCCAATCTTATGAACTCAGAAGTTAGGTCGAATTTACAGGTCCAGTGGGTAAAGCTTAGCGTCGGCCACTGGCGTACGGCTGCAGACCCACTGCTTTGCATCTCTGTGGCCTACCCACAGGCATCTTCGTGTCTCTTGTTCTGCGACAGAAAGGTACCTATGGTGTTATAGGCCACTGACGAGCCCATTTTCTTTCTGCGCTTTGTGCTGTTTGCCGCCAGTGCACACGTGACATAGCCCAGAGTTCCTTCGGGGGGGGGGGGGGGGGGGGGCGGCTGTTCCGTCGGTTCCTGGCGTGCTTTTATTTGGGGGGTGAATGGCATGCTGTGCGTGTGCTATGCGTGCGCTATGCACAGTTTTCATACTGTGTGCAGCAGCAGCGATCGTTGGTGGATTGTTTCCTGCACGTAGGGTTATCACTGAGAAAACCTCTGATAAAGAATCCCCCCGTGAGAGCAACACCCTTGTCAGAGCAACAGTAGGTGTTGTTTCTGCAGCTTTTGGAAGGATCCCCGCTGTGCTCTCGCGGGCTACCCACTGGACGAAAGGCCGCCAGGTTGTTGGTTCGAATCCCGGCTCGTGCCATGTGAATGTGGGGGAAAGAGTACGGCGTTCGGCCGGCTAGCTAGTACGGCAATCACCTGGGCAACTAGGGTTAGGACAGCCAAAACGTTGGTTGCCTGCAGCCATGGCTCGTACCCTCCTGAGTGGGTACAATTGAGCTGTAGCAACGTCCCTCCCGATGAGCTGGCTCGGCCCTGGCATTGGAGTCTCAGGGGCCACAGGAATGGGGGCTCAAACCTGATTGGCACCAGAGGCTTGGGCTACAGTGGTGGGGTCCTGTCCGCCATGGTGCCTGGGAAACATCCACAGAACACTCCGGCACCGCAGGGCACTACCGAGCCCCCCCTGAGCAAAAAAGGCAACGATGTTTGTGCAACTTTTTGGGTTGGCGCGTCCCTGGGCAAGGCAAGCTGCTGGACTTGGTTGCGGAAGACTAGGCCCTGCTGCAACACCGCATGCGGGAATCGCTGCGGCGGGCGGCCCTCCTGTGGCTGGAAATGCGGCGGCCGCAGACGTTTGGGGGTCTGGCGGGGGCCATTGACCGGCGGGCATGCCGGGCAGGGCTCGCGCTTCCGCGGGGAGACCGAGCTCTCCCTCCTGTGGGGCTTGTTCACGGCGGCCACATGGGTTGCATGAGGCCCACCCTGACCTGCCCGTACTGAGCGGCTCTGGTGCTGGAGGATGAGTGGCATATCATGTGGTGTATCATGTGGCGCTGCCCAGCACATGTGCTGGGCAGCCGAACGGGGAACGTGGCTCCAATGGTTGCAGGTGGCCACGGACGGCTTGCCTCGTGTGAATGCGGTGGCCTACCTGCATGCAGCACGCCTGTGTGGTCCTTTCCTGGGCCACCGAAGGGGCTGATCAGTACAGGTGCACGAGTTTGTCTACAGGTCATTCCGGTTGGCCGTGTTGGTGCTTGTGGTGCGCATGCGGGCGGAGCAAGCCGCAACGGACAGGGGCCATGCTAGGTTCCTTTTTCCGGGTGTGCCACAGCCGGGGCGGGGGCGCAGATACCCGTGGCGGAAGCTTGTGGGACTGCTGCCGCGGCCGGCCTGCGGGCCACAGCTACGACTGGCGCCGGGACTACCCCGTGGGTGGAAATGGGACCAGAGGCTGGCGGCAAACCTCGTCTCACGGGCTTCCAGGCTTCAGTAGCAAGAAGGGGAGGTGTCGTATGCGGAACTCGCGATACATTTTGAGATCACGTCGAGTCGGGCGCCGCCTGTGCGCTTGGAGCATGCCCCGCAGATGGCTGTGCTGCCAATGTAGGAACGAGCGGTAGTTTTGCGGCAGGGTTCGGGCACTGCAGCCGCATTTGCTGCTGGGCCGGCTCCTGCTGAAGGAGGAGTCCCCCATGTGCCACTCCCTAATTGCATTGGGTGGCTGCACGTGCCTTTGGCTGCAAGGACGGCTGTACTTTGCCGCCCGCGACGAGATGGTAAAGATGCTCAAGGCCTTGGCGGCGCATGGTGTCAAGCAGTGGTAGCGCTGGGTCAGTGCACCGCTGCATGCGGCACCCATGGTAGATTCCCTGGGGGAGAGGGGGTTCTCTCGGCAGGCGCCAGCGGGCAAGGCAACCTTGCGGTTGTACTAGCGGGCGCAACAATGGCTGCGCTGCCTGCTGGCATAGCCGGCAGAGCAGCCCACTAGCTCAAGTGCGGTACAACACGCAACTACACAGGGGGTCCCCTCTTCCGGGCGCGGGCCGGGCAAGGGAGATGGGTCCACAGGAGGGCTCTGTCCCCCACATGGGGCGCCGTCGTGCGAGCACTGTCGGGCGACGGGCTAGGGAGTTGCCAATTGCTGCCGGTGCGGGCACGCAGGCACCCCACGGCAGCAGGAGCACCAACGGGCCGCGGATCGTACGTCATGCAACCCGGCATGCGGCGGCTGTCGCAGATGGAGCGGGTCTCCGCGGCTAGGGGCATGCATGGTTGGCTGTAGCGGCCACGTGAGCCGGGGGACTAGGGCACGCCGCTAGCACCGTCGCCAGTAGCTAGGGAGTGCGGCGACGGGACAAGGCTTGGCGGGGGGAGGAAGCGAACATCGGAGTAGGGCCGTGCTGGCGGGGCCCGACGCAACCACAAGCGCCACTTGGCAGCCAAGGATGCGGACGAGGGGCCACATGCAAAGCCCCCCCCCCCCCCGCCCGCCAGACCCCTAGCTCCCCGAGCGGGAGCCGAGGAGCAGCACCTCCACTCCCCATTCCGCCTTTCCTCCTCACCCCAGGAGGGCACGGTAGTTGCAGCCCCCCCCCCCCCCCCCAGCCCCCTGCCAAAGGCCAGGGAGCAGCAGACGGCACGATGCCCCTGACGTCATCACCGCCACCAGAAGCGGAACCCCCACCCCAGGGAGGGGGTCCGGCAGCCTGGCAAGGGGGGGCGGGGGGGAGCAGGGGGGCCCCAACCCAGGGAACCGCCGTTCCGCGGCCGGTGCATGCTGGACCGCCAGGGCTCTCCACCCACAGCAAGCCCATGCGGGGTCGCGGGGTGGCAGGGGCCAATGCGGCGAGTAGGGCACTGGCCCAAGGACATCACCACCCAGCCGTAGCACGCGGCCTCTTCGCTTTGGGCTTCACTAGATCGGCTACATTGGCACCACAGCATGAAGGGCAGGGGAGAGTGACAATGCCCCCGAGAGGATCGAGAACCCGGGTAGGGGGTAAGGAAGGACCCACACCGAAGACACTTGAGCCCTTGGTGGGTGTAATGGTAGCAACCAATGTCCCTAAAATACCATGCCAAGCCTCAAATCACCGAAGAAATATGATCTTCATGGACCACCAAAAAATAGAACCGCCAAATTCGACGGTTCCAAAAGTTGCAGAAACAGGTTAGCCGATTTCGGTCTTGCACGCGGTGTGTACGGGGGTCGGCGCAGAAACAGGACTGGTAGAGTGGCACCGTGCCACCCCCCAAGCTTCACCCTTAGCGTACACCGTGCAAGAGAAGGACCCGCACCATTTCCACCCCTTCTTGTCCTTTGCAGGTGGAAATTGGGGAACCAACTTACGACTAGTACATTCACGACGCAATAGTCACCTCTTGTGTTTTCTCACAGCGCGCACAAACAACACCCTTGTCAAAGCAACAAGAGGCTTGGGGGTGCAAAGTTACCGCGGAAATAGTAACTTAATCACGGAACCAAAATGCCGTTTTGGCGAAACAGTCTCCCAAGAGTGTGCACGGAAAACAACTATGAAATACACTTAACAAAATGGGTTCCATGGCTACTTCTACTGCTGGCAGTAGAACTTGGGGTGAGTCAACCACCGTGTCTAACTGTGTCAAAGGTGTGTTCACAAGGGGGTTTAAGGTGGGGGTATTCTCCATATGGTTACCTACAGGCACATGGGTACACGTAATGCAAAACGGTGTTGCACACCCGTTGTAAGCCCATTACAGAAGGGAACCTTACGCTCCGGGGGGGGAGGGAGCCGGTACCTGTTCGGAGTACCTCTATCTTTCCATCCCTCCAGCTTGTGGTACAGTGATAGCTCCGATGGTGTTCATAGTGTGATGGTAATTGACTAGGCCCCATGGTTTTACTGCGAGCAGTAAAAGGCCATGGCTGTGCTCATCAACGCCCATGGTAATTCACTGTACGCATAAACGGTGTATCGGGATAGCGGTTGCTACCTGTGGCTATGATGGGGTTGTGCCCTGGGTGTGGGGCGAGCTGCTGTTGTACTCCCGTTAATGAGGAGTTTTGTATTCGGGTTCACATTCACACCTGTGTTCTACTGCTGACAGTAAAAGAGCGTCTGTGTGTCCATACGATATGTGTCACCCTGTTTGCAGCATCCCTACACACACACTGTCCACCATGATCCACACCTGCCAGGCTCATTCGTGACAGTGTGCACTTGTTGGGCTGGTCACTTCTACTGTTAGCAGTAGTACTGTTCTTCTTGTTTGCTTCAGCAAATGGGGTGCACTTATGAGTATTGCATCGCTCTCGGCATAGAGCAATCTTGCACACCGTTGGGAATACAGTGTATGTTTCTGTGGGTTTCGGCTTTCATACATTCAATTTTTCAACCCAGTCAGAACCTCCACAGGGTTGTGTTGAACACACTGTAGCTCATAGCTTTCTCTTGGGCAGGTTGTACCGCTGACGGTAAAAAAAAGTATGTTAACACAATAGTATAAACCTTGTAGCGTCGTTCTATTTTTGGTGGGATACACGGTTTTTGCCTGCGTGTGTTCCACTGTTTCCGTATTGTCAACGTGCTGGGTTGTGTGCCTCTGCCTTGGAACAACGCCTCTTTAGCCTACCATTTTGTTCCACACTCCTGTTTTCCACCGTCTGTAGACGTGTTTTACTGCTAGCAGTAAAACAAGTGCACAGGGAGGTGCGGTTTTAGAAGGGATGCCGTGAAGCATAAAATCCAATCTTGGGTCTATGCACAATCCTGAGATTTTGTTACAAAAAAGGGGGTGTTCGTGGTGCCCTGAAACCACCCTTTAGTAAGTTACCCGAAAAAGGGTAACTTTGCACCCCCAAGAGAGGTGTTGTTTCCGTTAAATTTTGGAACTTTAGTGTTGCTCTCACAAGGGGCGGGGGTGCTCATAATTTTCTCTTGGCACAATCAACATCCACAGCTCAGCAAGGGGCATGCAGCCACAACATGTACACTTGCACGAATGGCCTTGATGTGGCAGAGGACATGTAGCCACAATCCATGCACTTTTCCTTGGGGGATATGCAGCTGCAACCCACATATCACAGCCACACAATTGCATGTATGTGGCTCTGATTGGCGGGGGACACATAGCCGCAGTCAATAGTCAATAGTTTTGTGTGTGGCAGGGGATACATAGCCACAACTTTGCATGCATGGCACTGGTACACTAGGGGGGCGTTCAGCCCAAACTCACACAGTCGCAATTTGTGGTCACCCCCAATGCAGCACGTAATATGCAGCCAGATTCACACATTTGACAAAGGAGGTGCATTAGTGTCACAGGGGGCATCTGAGTTTTTGAGTTGCCAATCCAAATCAAAAAAATCACCGCGGGTACCATACGGTTAAGACCCATCCCAAATCAAAACATCTGCAGGAGTGCCGGGGGCCCAGGGGCAAATCCATACAACAGTGCCCAACATATCAACTGCAATAGTTACCTTGTAAACATGTGACGCATACTTAGGATTCCATAGGTGAGCACTCCATATGCCACCAATGGAACCGATGGGCCTCGAGTCTATGAAATGTGTCACAAAGAACGGAAAATGGGGACAATGGTTGAAAGGATTCGAGCTGTCAGCCTAGCGAATTTGTTGCACAACATCAACAACATGGTTACGATACTCGCAAACACAGGCAAAGCCGCCTCTGGACACCCTTTGGTGCCCGGCATGATGTAATGTGGGCCCACAATCTCGCATCACTAGGATTCTATTGTACTATCACCCAACTGGAGGTAAAAGCGGAAACCATGGTTTGCTAAGGGGAAACCCCTGAGAATGATAGCATTGGCATCAACGGGTTTTGGTGTGGTGTGGTGTGGTGTGGTTAGTGCAACGTGGCCCTAGTAGTCTAGTGCACTCATGTGTCTCCATAGGAAACACTAGAGTGTGGGGGGATGCCATGCTCATTTCACTTCAAGTGGGCACATGATGCCATGCCCACCACCTAAACCAAGCACTCACATCGAACAAAACATGCACAGATTTGTTGATTAAAATATTCGACTAACACTTCATTCGAGAAGGTGGTTGCCCCTAGAGCGCTGTCCAAGAATAACGCTAGCCGCTATGTAGGGGACCCCCAATTGTAGTGCAGAGGGAGCTTGTCAACAAGTTGTGGTTAATGATAAGGAGGGATTGGCAGTAGGAACAGGGGCAAGATGCTGACAGAGTGGATGCCCGCACAGGGAGCAAGGCAAGAGATCAACCCCATCACATGCTCCATGACCGTGCACGGGTACGACATAGGATTCCCAATCTGGTAGTGTAGACCTTGGGTTGCATATGAACCCCCTAAACAATGGCAGGGTCCTGGGTTCCATCTCCGGGTATTGGGGATCGGCCCCCCGATGGGGCCCTCCCCCTGAGGACTTAGCCGATTTCAGGTAGGCATGGATTTGGCTGGGGTGATCATTTGGTGACAATGGGAGTACATACAAACCCATGGGGAGCCATTTAGCACCAGCCAGGCCCAAGTTTTGCTCGTTGGCTATATTAACAGGCTGCTTTGGGCTGTTTTGCACCGGTGTGCAAACAATGCTTTGCCTATTGCAGCCACAAGACGTCAATCTAGACCCACGTTTCATTAGAATATTTTCTTCTGAAAGGGATCCCCTAAACAATGGTGTGTTTCCAGGTTTTGTTTCCAAGTATGAAGGATCAGTTCCTTGTGGGGTCTCACTGGCGTTTTTTTAGGCTATTTTGGGTTGGCAAAAAAAAGAAATCGACTTTTTCAGGCAGCCCTTGACAACCCCGGGGATTTTTGGGCCAGCCTTGGGTCATCATTTGGTGACAACTAGAGTGCATAAAACCCATCAAGAGCAAATATCTTTATACTTAGAAGTTTAGAATATAATATAAAAAATTGAAAAAGTGATGTGGGGTAAGCGTTATGTTTCCCTCGTCTCTTCCAGTCGCCTTTCTATTCTATTCCATTGCCTTCGTGTGGGCAATAATAGAATTTGATGTGTTGCACGAGGAGTGCTTGAGGGTGGTGCCCGTCTCTCCCCATCTCTCCTCAATACTCCTCCATAATTTTTGCTATCTCTTTTTGACTTGCCACACGTTTGTTTGGTGCCCACTTGCCCTTGGAAAAAGACACATGTGCCCATGGACATCTTCAAATCCGGCTGAAACGACTAAGGTCAAACAACGGACAGCAACCGATGGTGCTTGTTCGTTATGGGAGGGGGTCATGTAACATAGACCCAATCCAGTTCATTGAGGAACCGATCAGTCATTGAGCAATGGATCAGAGCCGCTTTTCCGTGGAATGGCATGGGTACTTTGTCAGCATCAAATTGACTACATCGCAGCGCAACATTCATGACTCCCTTTCAGAGCCTGTGGCGGGGAAGTTTGAAGATACGGTCAAGGACAACAATGCCAATTTACAAGCCACTGCAATATTGTCATTCGGAGCCACAAACGGTAGATATGCTTTTCCAGTAGGTTTGTGCTTGCTTGCTTGCTGTTACTGGCTGCTTGCTGCTGATTGATGTTTGTTGCAGCTTGCTGCTCCAAAATGGTGGAAGTCCATCCTACACCATATACACATATGCCGAACATGGTGTAGCAATATGGTGCTGCGTGTTGCTGGCATCTTCTTATGGCCCCCAACCAGCACTATCCCAAGCATCATTCAAGGCTTCCCCGCCTTGGGGACCCTACGACAATGGTCGTGTTGCCATGCGAGCCCTCTCCACTTTGGCAACCCTGATACACCAGGGATTCAGTCCTCGTGCTCCGGGGACCTCAAGACAGCACAGGTTATAAAGTCAGTTTGATGCCTACATCCAGTGTAGCAGTTTCATTGAATGCCATCTGTCACTGTGCATTTCGTTGCATTTAATTAACACACATTTGCATTTGTAGAGCGGTCCGTTGCCCCCTTTTTATGACTCATGGGAACATGTTCACCTCATGTGTGGACCATCGCTAAGGCAACCAACACGGCAACTGTACAGAAACTCATTGTGCTGAACATATTAACCCACACTGTTGTGGGGACAAAACTGTTTATGAAGCACAATGAGTGTTGCATTCGTTGCGCAAATTTGATTTGGCAGATTTGGGATTGTGTTGTGTGCCCTGCAGAGATTGTTTTCGGGTTGATTTGGTTGCCAGGGTGGCAATAGTCTGGTGTGCTTTGGGGCTTCTCTAGGGAAGGGTAAGCTTGGGACTACAGTCCAGGACACTTGCCCTACAGTAGCACCCATCATGCCACGCAAACACTCCCTAGGACCAGGCACTGGCATCATAATCCACATGGGATAGTGGTCAGAGGCTGATGGCTGCTGCCAGCGATGTATTAGAATGGCTGACACCCATAGGAGGAGGGGGTACCCCCCCCCTCCTTTGGACCCCCCCCCCCTAGACCCAGATTTCATAACGGGAAAAAATGAAATTTTCGAAAGGAAATATTGATATGGGCTATTTTTGGTACACAAACTTTTGGGATCCAGAGCCCCCCCCGCCCTCCTGTCTTCTAACACATCCCTGGCTGCTGCTGAATACCTCATGATTACCTGTTAACAAAGCCCTGTGGGTCCTGTTGTTACTGCTGCGGTGTCCTGTTAACAAAACCCTCTGGGTCCTGTTGTTACTGACGCGGTGTCCACTTTCAGGCTTTGCATCCACTTTCCCCATATTTCTGGGGATGCTGACATTATGTGAGGCACACACCATGGATTTCTCTTGTTAGGAAGTATTTCTGTTGAGAATGCCTGCAATGCTGCGATTTGTTCCTTTCATGGTCTTGGTGGTTCTGGCCTCCACAGCCGTTGTGTTAGACCCACCAGCTCCACCTTCCGACAAGTGTGAGGGCTGCAAGAAATTTGTGAAGCTGGTGGAGACTGAGGGGTGTGACCTCGCCTGCGATGCCCTACCGGCTAAAGAGCAGCCTCTTTGCAAGGCCATCCTGTCAAAGCCCAACTGCGACAAGATCGTAGCATGGCTGGAGCAAGGGTCCTTCAGTGCTGAGAAGATTTGTGGCCTGTTGGAGTTCTGCAAGGAAGCCTAACAAGTGAGCACTGTTTCGCTATTTGTGTTGACCGTGGCACCGTGCTGTCCGCCCTCAATGGACATGCCCTAAGCCAAAGGTGTAGGCTAAGCATCGGTTTTTGCATCGCTGTATAGCACCTCGACGTTGGTATGCATGTATGTCTCTGACAAATTATGCCAACCACTATATTTGTACATATAATTTGATGTCCACTTCTCATCGATGAGGGAAATTCAACACCCGGACCAAATGACCATAATCCAGCACAAGGGGTTGACACTGGTCAGAGGACAATGGGGGTGAAGGGATGCTCGGACACTGGCAATGGCTTCGGCTTTGGTCAGAATGGTGCCCCCAACCCACGCCGCTACGTGCTCCGGCATTCATAACGCTTCTTGCAGCAGCAGCAGCAGATTGCTTCCGCACTGTGGTGACCTGGGACCCTGGCTGAAGTTCTGCACCAGACTGCTGGGTTGTACATTTGCAGGCATGGAAATGGCCATGCTGAGTGTTGTTAGTTTTGGTGTCCGCAGCTGGGCAATCAAGCTATAGTCTATTGACAAATTCAGTTTCCAAAAGACCCAGTTCTGCTTTTCTTGTATGATTGTCCTCTCACACACAAGAACAGCATATCTTGTGAGATTCCCTGGGCATATCATTCACAACACTGCTCTTCCATTTCATCCTTTGGTAAAAGAGATGTCCATCAGAAGGTGGCCGTTTCCCACTGCATATGCAGATGTCAGACGCATTGGTCCAAATAGTCTGTCGCACCAAACCTGGAGTGGGTTTAAGGCTGGCGAGGGGTCAAGGGGGGGGCACTGGCATTGCGATTTTCTTGCCAGTCATTTTGCTTTTGTGTGCTGGCTTCTGGCAGCATGTCGCAAAAGCCACCAGCAGATCCTCTGAGTGAACGTCTAGGTTTCAGGGCTGGCACTAGGAGACCCTCAAGGTGCGCAACACTGTCAGGCATTGCTCAAGTCAGTGGATGTGCCCAAGATGAGCGAAGGAAGTGGGCAGGCAGGGTCAGCAACATGGGGTATGCCGAGGCACCTCAGTAGCTTTTGGCAGTGCAATTGGGACCTTTTTTCACATCAACCAACACCATTTCTTGAAACAGTCAATATCGCTGCAAGCGCTAGACAACACGTCACAAAGTGATGGTCAGGTGGGTGTGGAAACCATTGACTGGAGAGGTGATGCCCACATGAATTGCTGAAAAATAGTGGATGGTGATGAGGCAACAATAGCTGTTCATTTGGCAAGTGATAGTACTTCAATGCTGAAGGCACAGCCCCGCATTTGGCAAGACCACAGCCATCTGGGGCATGCAAATCAGTCCAACCGCCTCCCCCGCTGGCCAAAAAGAGTGAGTGTGGAGAGCGTAAGGACCTTGGCACCTCTAACAACCAAGGGTCAGACATGTTCTCCAAACCTGAAAACCACTGTGGCAGCACTACAATATACGTTGCAAAAAGCTTTGGGCCACTTGTAGTTGGAATGCCAACCCCCCCCCCCCCCCTGTTTTGGGAACCCGCTTTCCCCGAATCAGCCCGAAACGTTGGCCTGAATCAGTGGATTTCTGATAGTGGTGGTAAAAAAGACCATTTGCTGAAGGTGTTTGTGTTGTGGTGATGAATACCTCTACGCAACTGTGTTCCATTTCTGTTAATAGGCAAGTCTCATGACACAGTGCTCTGTTTGTGGCAGCAAGGGGTCAACGTTGCCTTCAACAGATGACCTTGACGCAACTCAACAGGCCCAGTTTCAGGAACAACATGCGGAAAAGTCAACAGGGTCTCTGTTGTGTAAGGGTCTCTGTTGTGTACATCGCGTGTGCGGTACCTTCAACCAGCACCGTTCTTTGCAAAGAAGACAGCTACCTCATCAGTACCAGCTACCTCATCAGTACCAGGTACCAACCAAGGCACCAATGAAGGCAGTGCGTCGAGTGTGTCGAGTGTTGAGAGTCAATGTTTCCCCCTCCTCTTGACAAAAGCCTTGAAAGTTTCAACCCTTGCTTGACCACTAGACACCGTTTGATGGATTGGTCTTTTTGTGAAAATCACCAAATCTGTTCAAAATCCCGACCTCAATAGTAGTCAACACAGGCACGTTCGTGACAACGAACCCACAATTTTGGTGTCCCTTGAACTTGTACGCGTTTCGGGCTTATCAGCCCCTCATCAGCTACAAAGTGAGCAGGGCAGATGATGATTATGGTACATCCACACACAACAAACGTGGTGATCTATGTCTACCGGAACAAGCTGACATTATAATAATAATACCACCGAAAACATGCTGAAATTTATGACAATTAAAATATAATCATCCTGATATATTCCCAAATATATCCAACACTGTCCACAGTGCGCGCGCCGATCAAGCTTGCTGCCGGGATGGCAAAGTTATCAATCCTGTGGTCCTAAACAAACATTTTAGATTGCGTAGGGGGCTAAGAATTGCAAACAGTTTTAGGTCAAGAAGAAATTTTAATCGTCTTTTCAGCACATGCATGGCTCGTGACCATGCCACAGGGATAGCACCATGGTGTGAGACCTTCAGGACATGCACCCGTCCAAAATGTTCCCACCCACCTCCCATGACACCATTGTGCTTGGAGCTCACCATTTCAGATTGGGACAGCGACATAGGTTCATTACCAGCCCTCGAAGGCACAACATCACGTCGCAGTTTAGTAAATCGGTTCCTTTCACTCCACGGAATGTGTTTAGACTGGATTACTTCCCACGGGTAGTTGAGCCAGCGCAACGCTGAGACTAGTCTGCTGCAACATACCTAATACAGGTGTGGGTGGCTGCAGATCCTGATATATCGAATAAACTCACCTCTTACCCATGCTACTGGAATGTGCCTGGGCACATTGGAATTCCAGGGGATGTACTGACATGCATGCGTGTCCTTCCAGTGCACACAGGTGGTCAGAGGGCTGAGTGACATGAAACATACGTCCAAAAAAACTACTTTAGTTGTTTCACCCACATGTCCCATTCCAAACGATAGGTATTGGGGGGGGGGTAGATTTGTCGCAGGGTATGCTCTAGGTCAGAGGAGTGTTCGGGGGGGGGGGGGGGTGCAGAATCAACCCATCGTCGATGTATCTGTTCAAAAAATGGTTACTCGGCAACGGTGTCAGAATTTCAAACATTCTCAGTACAAGTTGGGCCCAAGGGGGTGCGGCGTTTGTCCCCATCGTGAACCCTACACGTTGGAGGTATATCCCTATACCCGGGTTGACAAACACACCATGATGGTAGACATAGTCCAGTAGTACCAATCTCAAACATAGGGCATCCTGATCTGCCCTGTGGCACTCCATATAAGGTAACTGCTCACAGAGGGTATTCAAGTCCTCAGAGTTTTCAGGGCCAAACATAGCTTTGATGAATGCGATCTCCACATCGGATATGCACAATTGATCAAGTTGGAGAGACAAAAACCATGAGCGCCACCAAACGAACGCCCTCTGTAGGTGTGCCCAGGTTACAGCGCACTAAAACCAAAGACTAACGGTGCTACCTGGCTCACACCATCGGTGAACGCGGTCGAGGAGGTCACAGGTGTCGCACACAGGGGTGGCTAGGGGATGCAGTTTTCTGTCAATTTTTAGCAAGGTTTGGCCAGCAATACCCGTTAGCAGATAACATGTTGTGGTGCATGCCATGCTCATGCCCACAATGGGTCTCGAGGGAAACCGGCCGAGTGTGATGGCTCGGGATTTGTGGGTCTTCACCAATCATCTAAATCTCGGGAGTCGTAGAACCTTGCACGCGTAGAAGAACACGCCAAAGAAATCGCATAGACTCGCTGGCAAATAAGGCAAAAGGAAAGATTCGAACTTCCACTTCCAACCACTTGTTTGGGATAGCCATTGGTCGTATGCATCGATACCACCCAAGCTATGGTACACACGTGAGCGGTTGAAACGTTCGAGCATGTGGCCTTCGGCTTCACGCATGTATGTTTCCACCGACACAATGTTGAGTGTGCCTTGTTCCTTGAGGTATGGCTGTAAATTGGATGGCGAGAAAGAAGTACCTTTTAGTATTTGTTGCTTCCGGGTGGTGAAGTCCAAGGCTTCTTTCAATTGGTTTGTAACCGTGCCGACGGCTTGATTGGTAATCATCATTTTCCCACCCAATTTTTCTTCCATTGAGGAGTTGGGAATACTACCTTTCGATGCGAACACTTGTGCGTAAGGGAACGACATGAAGGGCGGTCTAGTGTTGTTGTTTGATTCAGGTTCTGCACAACATGTATGAAACGAAGTCCATACCAACACTCGGCGTACTTCATCCATTTGTTTGTTTAAATCCTTGATTTGATGAATTGCAAATTTCCATATGTTGGGGTATAGCACGTAATTAGGTCCTAAACGAAGGAGGTACACAAGGTAGGGAGGATGAGGCTTTATAGCATCGCCATGCAATGACACGGAGGACAAACCACAAGGGGCCTCACACGTATCAAGTGGTGATATGCCGTTTTTTTAGCATGAGCGTAGGCTTGACCGTTTTAGTTTCCGCCATTGCTTTTTCCTCTCTTTCTGCTTGGTCCCGGTTTTTGTTGTGTTGACCTCCGTCTTTTCGCACTCGATGATTCGGATCTTCGCCCGGCCTTCTTGTCCCCGTCCTTGCTTTTGGATCGTCCCGGAGTTTGTGATCTTCTCTCCTTCTTGTTTTTGTTGCCTCCTGGAACTTTTCTTGCGACGGAAATAGAACGTGCTCTCCTTTGAGAGTTTTTGGAATCATTTTTTGGCCGCGTGCTGTTGTTCTTCTTCTTGTCCAATACGAGTATTGCCATTGCCTTGCTCAATATTTCTACCTGTTTGTTGAGTGCATGTACATCAAGTTGATTTTGGGCATCAACGGGATTATCATATTTCCGACAAATTTCAATCTCTTCACGAATGGCATCGTTCTTGACCTTGGTTTCCTTGATAGCACACTTGGTTGTGAAGTTTTGCTCCCAACGCTTGTACTCATTGTCCGCTATTTCATCGGTGGATACCTTTGCACTTGCGATGGTCATGAGCACCGCTTCCTTGTCTTTGTCTCGCACATGGTCCCAAGGGTCAATAGCATTGTTGTCCGTAGGTACATTGCCGTCCACATTATTGATCAAGTTAATGAATTTTCATATGTGTAGGAAGTGCTTGTCAATTTTTTCCGACATGGTATTGCATAAGATCTTCATTTTTGCTTCCGCTTCGATGATATCTTTGTCCGCATACCGAATCTTGGTCTCGTATTGTTCATCCCATATTTTCTTTTGTTCACTCTCACCAATCACGACTTTTATTGATTGTGAACCATGTCGAAAGGAAGAGCGATGCGCTTCAAACCAAGCGATGGGACAATCTTTTTCTTGGCGATCTTTTTGTATACACACACACGATGAGCGAAGACATAATCCAAAGTTGGTCTCTTGAGGGTGCTGGGCACACCTTGTAGGTTCCATTGGTGCGTTTGTTGCTTGGATGCATTCTTGTTCTTGTCGGAATTCTTTGCACTCATTGTCACCAAGGTTTTCATCGGCGGCGGTAATTGATACACTCTTTTTGACGAAAGCCTTGAAAGTTTCGACCCTTGCTTGACCACTAGACGCCATTTGATGGATTGGTCTTTTTGTGAAAATCACCAAATCTTTTCAAAATCCCGACCTCAATAGTAGTCAACACCGGCACGTTCGTGACAATGAATCCACATATGACACATCCAACATAGTGCATATACCACTAGGGCAACTGCTTTCCGTGCTTTGTATGGTGCAAAGACTGCATGCAAACTGACCGATGAACAAATTTCTTTGGAAGTGGACGGAAATATTGTGATTGCACATGACTCTAACAACACATCAACCAAAGGGAAGGTGTGTTGGGGGCCTACTACCGAGTTTTGGAAACTGAAACGCAGCACCTGCCCTGATTTGTGCCAACTTACTTCAGCCCGAATCGTTGAGCCCGAATTTGTGGATTTTGTCCCTTGAAGTGTGTGGGAGGTTGGAATGCATTTGGAATGCAGTTGTTGGAAAGAGAATGCAATTGTTGGAATGTTGTTGGAATGCATTTGGAATGCTCTTGTTGAAATGTAGTTGGCATGCACTTGTCGCAATTTAGTTGGAATGCATTTGGAACGCACTTGTTGTAGTGCATTGCAACTACATTCCTACAAGTGCATTGCAACCGCATTCAAAGTTCATTTGAACATGTGCATTCAAACCGCATTCCAACAAGGGCATTCCACCAAGAATTCAGCAGCTGGACTCCAGTTGCATTCAAGCTGCATTCCAACAAGTGCATTCCAACTACATTTCAATAATTGCAGCCCCGTTCTAACGGCATTCCAACAAGTGCACTCCAACTAGGGACGTTGCCTTGTACAGCAAGGGGCTCTTGACCGACAATTACACCATGGCGAGCACATATCACTAGACATATACAAATCTCTTGGTTTCTATGTCTGTATGTGTCATGGAACCCCCCCCCCCCCCCTCCCACATGGGCGTCCGTTACTTGCCAAACATGTGTGAATGTTTTTGTTCTAGCGGCGCTCTAGCGATGCGTTCTAGCGACGTTCTAGCGACGTTCCAGCCAACTCGCAAGAACGTCGCTGGAACGTCGCTACAACAGCTTGTTTTGTTGTTGTTCAATTTCACGTCAAAAATGTGTTTTTCTAAAAAAAACGAGGTATGGACACCCTAGCACGGTAATGGGGGTCCAATTTGCACCCTTCATACCCCAGACACCCCATGCCCATGTGTCGGGGTCCATGGGCAAATTGTCCCCTGTGGTGGCCAATTCATCCGTGTTGTGGTCTCCGTTTATGTTGCGCAATCCTGATATGCCGTGGCCTGTGTTGTGTCAGTTCCCAGTGGCCCTAACAGTGGGTTGTTTACAGTTAGTTTTTTGATACCCAAGGTTGCGGTAGTCTTGGTCTTTGACCACTCCCCGTTTGGGCGTGGGTGCGGCCTTGTTTTAATCTGAAATTTGAAACTCAGCTACCTGTGGCCCTGCACCCACCCCTGCCTAAAAAGCACATGAATAGGGTCTAAAGCGTGCTTTACATAGGATATTTGATTGGCCTGTGCACCTCAAAAATGGAATTTTTCAAAAACAGATTTTCTAGATGTTGTGACCATTCATAACGATCAACTATCCTACGCAAACCATGTTTTAGACCCTCTATGTGTGTTTTTCACCCTATTCGGGTGTTGGACGGGGGATGGCAAGCTTCTGAATGACTTAGTGACTAGCTACCTGATTGATTGACTATGCTCCCTCTCTCTTCGAGGTGTCTGCCGATAGGCAATAGAATTTTTACGGAAAGCACTTTCATCTTCATTGCAAATGCACTTTCTATCAAAATTTACGAGCTCCAGTGTTGGCTTGAGAGAGGTGTTGAAAAAAGTCTTCCATTGTGTTCGTTTGTGTGTGTACCTCTCCATAGCACTTGTGACGGTGTTGTGGAGCACGCCAAGCTCCTTTGCACCATTCCTTGCACCCCTTTGCCGCGCCAAGCACTCTGTCACCCCCGTTTCGGAACGCATCACTTCGCGCGGCAAGGGATAGACGTAGAAGGTCCCCAAAGGTGCGTTGGGACTCACCTTGGTTCTTTGTACTCCTTTTGTACCCTTTCACGTGGACTCCTCCGCTTTTTCAAACCACTTGTTGCATCGCGCTTTGGTGGTACTCATTCATGCCATGGTATTTCTTGCACAAAAAATCCACCTTCATTCATGCACTCGGATAAAACGATATACCAAGGCTTCCATTCGAATCATGCTCAAACTGCGAGGTTCAACATTCCTACACTCCTACATCGCTGCAATAACCATGAGTTCGTAGTTCATGTGTGGGCCTTGTAGTAGCCCCTAGCACACTGATTCACAGCTTCCTAACCGTAGGAACAATAAAAAGATATATATATATATATATATATATATATATATATATACATATATATATATATATATATGTATATATATATATGTATATATATATATATATATATATATATATATATATATATATATATATATATATATATATATATATGTATATATATATATATGTATATATATATATATATATATATATATATATATATATATATATATATATATATATATATATATATATATATATGTATATATATATATATATATGTATATATATATATATATATATATATATGTATATGTATATATATATATATATATATATATATATATATATCTTTTTTTGAGGTCTGACACTGAATAGTTCGGCCATCAAGGCAAATAGTGCGCATAGGTGGCTGGGCCTAGGAAGTATGTACAGTCAGGGTTGCTTGGCCACTGGACGGGACGCGGGTTAGGCACTTTTCCACAAGGGAGAGTCCAATGGAGGAACGTATCGTGATTGCACTGTACACTCGATGCAGGAGGTGCGGCCTGCCACGACCACGAAGGTCAACAGCTATAATGTAAGCACTGACAGAACATGTAGGAGTGGAGATGACAGAAGCTCAGAATGCAGAATGTACAGACTCATACATGTGGACTATAGGTCAGCGACAGTTTTGGGGGTTCACCATTGGAGTTTCCTGATCAGGTACCCCGTGATGTACCCTGTCATGTACTCGGATGTATTTTTTCGTCATAAATTACCTGCATGTTCTTCCTCCTACTTTGGTGCAGAAACCGGCGCAACATGCAATTGTGATGTCGTGTGACGCCGGTTCTACCATTACTTCGAACGGCGGAAAGGGCACAGCACCAAAGTGCACCAATAGCCCAGTGTGCAGCACGTAGCGCACAACACCACAACACACAACATGCACTGCCCGCATAGAGCACGGCACGCAGTGCACCACACGATGCAGCACACAGTGCACAATAGGGTGCAACGCGCCTAGCAACACGGTCCCCCTCCCAAAAAAAAACACCCAAATAGGGTGAAAAACACACAAAGAAGCTGCAAAACATGCTTTACATCACATCATTGCGAATGTCAGAATATCACAATCACCTTTTCAAAAAAATTCGATTTTTGACTCGTAGAGGGTGGAATCTACCGAGGCAATTTTTGCACACACCAAATGCCACTGAAACACCTACAAACAGCAGTTCTATTGCCTTCGGCAAGTCCACCTTGCAGCCAATCTACCCCGAGCATTGCACACCCAGGTGAAAAACACACCCAAAACCTGTAAAAACCACATAAATACGGCCTAAAACATGGTTTACATACCTTCGATGGTCATTTTAGGTGGTTGGAATATCAACAACATAAGTGTCCAAAACTTCGATTTTTGAGCTGCCCAGGGTGAAAAAGTACATGAGCAGGTGGCGTGCCAATCCCTAGGGACACCCCCCCCCCTCGCCCCGCACTGAATACCCAAATAATGTGAATACGTTGAATGGTCATTTTGTGTGGCCACAACATGAAAATGTTTTTCAGAAACTTCGATTTTGAGCTGCCCACGGTGAAAAACTGCAGTAGCAAGTCGTATGCCAGCCCATTCACGCCGTAAACCGTTTTTGGTGGAGACAATCATTTCGCGACTTTGGCAGGTTTTGACCGGCCCTCAGCAAGGCTACAGACCATAAAAATTGTCCTTTGGTATCCTAGTGGGCATATACTGTTAGAAAATCCCCACTTGCACCCCTCAGAGTGGGTACCACGGGGTCAACGAGGTCACCAAAACAGCCAACATAGCAAAAAGGGCTGAAATGTGCATAAGCTGCATGAGCGCCCGTCCCACTCTGCCCCATACAAACACCATTGAGTTGGGACCCGGAAATACTTCTTCAGCTCAAAATCAAAAAAACCAAAAGATTCACGATTTCAGGCTCCAAAAATGGGGGTCATTTTTTTGACATTTTTGACCCCCCCCCCCCCAAAAGTGAGTGTCTATTTTTTTTCGATCTCAACTGCACCATGTCTCCCCGGACCCGCCATGGGGTCTAGGCGTCACCACTGGGACTGGAACCAGTTAAGACCAGTGAACCTCACATACGAATACCTCGGTCTTGCACAGCGGCAGGACTGCTGGTACGCTCTCCTTCAGGCCATCCTGATCGAAGAAGTTCAGTACCTCAACGCCAGTGAGTACGAGGAGCGGCAGTACCCGAAACGCCTAAAAAGGATTAAAACCCGAAAAGAATCGGACACTAAGGGTTTCGCGGGTTATCCCTCAACAAACGAGCAGCCGGACAGTGTGCTTCGAGGAGTCAAGGAATACGAGTTGCCCAAGTGTGCTGTGCGACCCGGCTCTGCGAACACACGGAACGATGCCAGATGAAATACAGACGGAGGCTGCTGCAGCGATGAAAGTGCGCCAGGACTTCCTACACAAACACCGAATCCCGGAGGAGGAATCAGTGGTTCTCGTAGCGACAGACCCGACGCGGCTGGCAATTGTTTGCGGGGCAGCAAGCCCAGAGCTCTCTGCTGTATTGTGTGACCGAAAATATTTTCCTCCCAAAGACATCTCGGTTCCGTATATGTGAATGCCTACCATCCTGGACCAAAAGGAGAAGGAAATGAAGCAAGTGATCTGGCCCTCGCCGCAGGGGGCATCTTTTCTTCTGGCCGTCAGCTACACAGCGCTGGATGAGACCAGAGAGATGACGAAGAAGCTCCTGGCGCAGTACGCACAAGCAAGTGAACATGAAAATCGTCATCTTCACGCCAAACGAGTCCCGACTATTTGAAGGAGCGGATGCCCTGCAGGGGCGCTTCCCGTTTGCCATGGACTCCATAGAAAAAGTGTCCCGGCCGATGGGAGTCGTGGGGGGAGGGCAGCTACACACGTGGATCATCGAGTCCAGACACACTACCAGGACCAACCCCTTCGCGTGCGCGCCACGCAAGGCGCTTGTGAATGTGCTGCCCCCGGGACAGGATCCGCTGGAGACTGTCCTGAGTCTGCAACCCATTGGCAACAGAATGGCCGTCTCTATCAATAACAAGGAATCGGCGGAACTCATCAAGGACATACAGCAACCGGAGGGAAAAATCGCGGTAGCACCAGGACCCCACCTCACGCTGACATCCTGGATTATTTTCACTCCAACATCCAGAGAGCAGGTGGAAGCGCTGGAAGCGAAGTGGCACCCCAGAGAGAATTTTTCCATGATGCCACTGCATGTCCAGCAGGGCAAACTGACAGGGGCGGAGGTGGTGGCCGAAGTATACTTGGGAAAGAATCACAGGAACCACCAGTCCGTGACCCATTTCTGGAGTGTTTTGAACTTTCACGTGCAGAAAATAATGGATCAGCTGCAGGACCGACCGTACCTGCAGTACGAGGGCACGAATTAAATACGGCTCGTATTCAAACACAAAAAGGATGCACAAACCTTTATTGCCTCAGCGCTACCCACCCTCAAGCAACTCGGGTACTCATTCAAACCTGAGGGAACAAAAGATGATTTCTGGGACAGAGATGGGGACGCGTCGTCATCCTCCAGTGTCTGCACCAACAAGTCGTGGAGTACGGCGGGGTCCAAAACACCAGGGGAGGGGGACACCATCGTACCGGTGGACCTACCAGAGTTCCTATCGCCAGATGAGCTCCTACAGGTTGTTGAGGAGGCTATGCGCAAAAACCAGGTCCCCACAGACAACGCAGCCATCACTCTGGAAAAACTGCGCTGGAATATGGGGAATCTGCGAAAGCCCAACTGGCTGGTGAAAGCGCCAGGAATTAGCAAACTGAAAGGCATGGTCCTCACGCTCCAACAGGAGGACGGCACGAAACAAATTGCCACAGCCAGGTCCAAAGGGGAACGGGAAAAGGCCAGAGCCGATTGGCAGGCACGGCCAAAGAAGCCCAACGCACCACCCCCGCAAGTCCAGGCAGGGGCGGCGCCGAAGAGCGCACCCCAAAGCTCCCTCCTTCCCACACATCATGTACCTAACCAGCATGTCTCTGTACCCCCTGTCCTCCCCAATATCTTGAACAACGGAATGGCAGTCCCGCCGATTTATCAGCAGGGACAACTGAATGCCAATCAGCTTTCGTATCTGCAGGCCTTGCTCTCCTAATCCCAGTCTCAGTCATCATGCCCATCTTCCCGACCGTCGGACGCGAGTGAACAGCGTATGATGGCGCTCGACATCACGTCGGTACGGAGCAAACGGCCCTTAAGCCAAAATGAATCCTCTCCCTTCTAATACCGGGGCAAACGCCCCACATTCGACAGGCGTCAACGTACAAGCGCTGCCAATCGGGGCAGACCTCTCAGTCGCCACCCTGAACTGCAATGGACTGCTTACGGAGGTGGGGGAGGGCTCAAGGGAGGTATCCCGACTCGAAATCATACTTAAATATTTTAAGGCAGCCAATGTCCAGATTTTCGCCATACAGGAACCACACCTACGGACCGAGTCGGACACACTGGAGCAACAAATGAAGAAGGTGAACACACTCGCAAAACGAGCAGGGTATGAGCTAATGACCCAGCTCACCGTGGGAGGGATGCGGGGGGGGGGGGGGGGGGTGGCAATTTTTTGGAATAAAGAGTGGACGTGCGTCAGTGCGATGTCATTTTCGCCACGCATCATGGTGGTACAACTTAGGAATGCAGATGGCCTGGAAATCTCAGTGGTGGGAGCACACTTCCACCACGAGCCGAGTAAAAGGCTGGCCCAATACGAACTCCTCCGTAAGCAGTCCAACTATATAAACCTCGGACGGCATTGCGTCCTGCTGGCGGACCATAATTTTGCAATGGCGCCAGGTGTAGATTCGGAAGTCTGTACCGTCCACGACGGGTTGCCTGATGCAGTGGGAGCGCGAGACGCAGAACGGGCGTTCTGTGTTAGCCACGACTTATGTGATGCATGGTCACATGCGTTTAAACACACAGAAGACCCCGATGCGGACCACACCCCCAAGGGGTGGACCTGGGGATTCCACACGGAACACAGAGCGGATCCAAAGCCAGGCAGTGAGGACGCTCCACTACCATTCGCCCCACATCGCAGACGCATCGATAGGATCCACTTTGCCTCACACATGCTGCACTCCCTGACGCGCTGCTACACACACAGGCTGGGCGGCTCCGACCATCGGGCAGTCATAGCAACACTCTCCCCCCCACACTCCACAGACACCCAGCAACGGTTACGAGTCCCAGTGTCCTTCCTGAAGGACCCGGAGACGGGAAAAGAAATGGAGGCTGAACTCAAAGCTGTCGGGCACCAGGGAGATGGCTGGTGGGAGGAGGCCACACGGATAATAAAAAAAACGGCGTTCAGGTTTGAAAAATCCAACCTTCCCTGCAAAGCACCTTGCATAAGCCGAAATATGAGACTTCAACAACACAAAATGTCACTCCAACCACTTCCAACCACCACCCTTGCCATCGTCATAAACTGGGTGCAAAGGATGGGCCAGGTTCTTACACACAGGGAGAAGTTACTCTAGATGGTTTGGTGAGGGGGGGCAAAAACAGGCAAGTTTCATACTTGCTTTGGGAATACACCATGGACGAAAACGTCTGTTATGACGCCAAAAGGAAATCGAAAAAAGAACATTCGAAGTGGCAAAGTGGCACGGGACCATCGGGTATCAATATATGCCCAGAGAGCGGAGTGAAAACAGAAGGATCAAAGGCCCAAGGGGGCATAACAAAACAAGACAAACGCAATGTAGCACACATAGGACGCCCAGAGCATGCCCGTGACGGCAAAAGATCAAACAGGTGGCTCTTTCTTACCTTGAATCCTACCTCCACACGCATGATTTGCTTGATTTTGTGCACATTAGCCTGAATCAGGTTGTCAGTTTGGGGAAATCTGTGCCCGGGGCGCACCCAGCACATGCCCGGCGCGCTACCTTTGTATTAAGTATCCTATCTCTAGCCCCAAGTTTATCCTCGCCTAGGGAAGTACCCCAAGTAGACCGCTGTTGCTGTTGCTTTGACAAAGGTGTTTCTCTTGCAAGGAGAGGGGGGAGGTACTCGGATAATTTAATTGCCGATACCCCTCCCCCTTGCCTATCTCGCGAGTTGAATGTCTACCTTGTGTACCATGGTGAGGTGGATTGTTCCAAAGGTACTTACCCGACCCCCCCTATTCACAGCCCGCTTCAAGGGCACCTTGAGTGCAGTGCGCACGTAGTGCAACTATTTGGTCATCAAGGCAGCCCAAGCACCCTTTGACTTAGTCCTGATGTGTTCGCCAACTACCACTCAATAATGGTTGCCAATGTGGTGTTGCATGTTTCCATTTTATGGGGGATGTCGCAGGTTGGTTGCTTTGCCCATTCCACTATCGCCAACTGCATGCAAATCACTTCCTTCGATGGGTGGCACTTCATGCGCGTGCGCGCCATGTCAACTCGTGTGTATTGATGTTACTATCCCATGTTTCTCCTCACTTCCCCTACCTCATGTCACCTATTTCTCATAGCATGTTTGTACTTCATCGTGGAAGGTGTCTTTGAAGATGTTTATCCACTAATTTCTATGATGCCTTCCTTTCATATTCTTGCATGCTGCAGCACAAGCCATAAATATTGGGATGCAAAGCTACGAGGAATGTGGGTGTGAGAGCTGCACATGAACAAGAACCACAACAATTGGGTGTGTACATGCGCTTCTTCATGCTTGTGCTTTGGGAACTACTGGGGTACTTGGTATTGTAATGTGGGCTTTGTTGGGAGCTAGGTTTGTGGCCCTTTGGAAGGGGGGCAATGTGAGGCCCATTTTGGGAAAGTATGTTCCAAAAGTAGCGTGCAGTGCCCGCTCAGTGCAAGGATTCCCCCCTTAAAGTACAAATCTGGTACCAGAGGCAGGTTTTGATACTGCGACCTACAGGCTATGAGCGCATCACGCTAACCACTGCCACCTCAGAGTGAACCTGAGCCTTACTGCCATGAGCCTCTCGCTCTCACGGTAAAATTGAGACCTGATTCAATGACAGTTGCAGTCTGGCGACTGAGGGCCCAGGGGCCAAGCTCATGCTTTTCCCTCTTGACACAATCATGTTCACATACCACAGCCCTGCTTTGCATCATGCAATTTCTGTGTCATGCATGATACAGGTGGCGCCTCAGAGCCATAGTGCGGAGGACAATCTGCAAAGGGCTCGAATGGGTCCGGCCTCTCGGGCATGGGACACTGACGCATCATTTCTTCCGGAGTCCGCGGGTGCGGGGCCCAACGGCGCCATCCTTCCTTCGGGTTCGTCCGCCGTGACCGCGTGCGTGCCCACGGTGGAGTGGGTGGCGAAGGTCACGCATGCCCCGGACGCACTCGTGCACGCGCCGGTGGAGGTGAGGGACGACAAGGAGGTGGTGCTGGCCGCGATGCAGAGCGCGGCGCGGTGGCCGGACCTCCGGAAGGTGGGCAAAGGCCACAAGACCTTCGCGTGCGTCTCGGAGCAGCTCCGCGGCGATCGAGAGGTGGTGCTGGTGGCGCTGGACACGTGCCGTCTGGACGATGGCCTGCTTCTGCCGGGCGCCAGCGCGCGGCTGCTGCAGGAGGTCACGGCCCCCCTCACCCCGAACGATCCGGAGCTGATGCGGGCGGTGACGGGACCGCATGGCCCCCCGCCGACGGGCGAGAGCGAGGGAGGGGGTCGGCGGGACGCGCCCCCGGGCGCCGGCGTCCCGTCCGGAGGGGCGATGTGGACGCCGTTCTGGCCGACGCGGCCCCCGGAGGCGCTCACGGCCCGGCGCCGGGCGCACTGGGTCGCCACCGTCGCTGCGGACCCGGACGCGCTCATCCGCGCGCCGGCGGAGGTGCGGGACGACGGCGACGTGGTCGTCGCCGCGTTGGGGGCCGTCGCGGGCCTCCCGGACGCCCAAAAGGTGTGCTGCGCCTTCCGGTGCTTCCGTTCCGCGTCCGACCGGCTCCGAGGGGACCGGGAGGTCGTGCTGCGGGCGCTCGAGGCCTGTCGGCTGCGGAACGGGGCGATGCCGCCCGCGCTCAGCGCCCACTTGTTGCGGGGGGTGGCCGCGCCCCTGAGCGCGCAGGACCCGGAGCTGCGGGAGGCGGCACAATTGGCGGGCGAGACCCTGAGCGAAGGTGGCGAGATGCCTCAACGGCACCGAAAGCTGAGCTGCAGTTCCGTGATTTCCGTGTAAGTCCCGCCTGAGGGCCGTGCGCCCCGGGGCCCCCGTACGCGGGGGGGGGGGCGTGCTGTGCCAGACATGCCCCGAGTGTGCGGCGGATCCGAAAGCGGCACAAAGCGGCGGGTGCTGCCGAGTTGTGCGTTGGGCTGCGCGGCGGTTTTGGACTGAGTTCTGGGCAGGTCCTGCGGAGTGGCGAGTAGCGCAGGCCCAACGCCCATCGAGAATCGGTGACGGTGTGGGACGGTCTGTGCGGTGCTCATCGAGGGCCGAAGGCCCTTTGCAACTGTCGGAGCCGGCGCAACGCACGCGCACAGCGGCCGCCGGAAGGTCACAACACCCGGCGTACAGTAGTGTCGTGTGGAGGCGGGAGGTCTTGGCCGACGGAATACGGCTCAGTGAAGGTGCGGCTCAGGGCCCATTTGACGGATTGGGCCCACAAATTATGGCTGGTGGACGTGGATGTGTGAACCCAAACTGCCGACCACTGATATGCGGACCAGGACGTGCATGTGTGCAGCGCGTTGTTGACCTGCCGCGACTGGAGGGCGTGATACGGGCTGCAGGGCGTGTGCGGAGGGGGCGGCTGTGCCGACCGGAGGGGGACTCGTCCGGGCGTCCCCTTTCGCGTGCTTCCTCGCGCATCTCCGGGGTGGTCCGAGTGGTCGCCTGCTCTTTGCTGGCGGTATGTCGCGGGTGCACCGTCTGCGCCGTTCCTACCCCGAGCGAGTGTCTCATCTCCGAACCCGAATCTACTGCCCGGCAGGACTTTGGCACAACTGCATGCGTCGTCTGGATCCGGGATGCATTAGAACGGCTGACAACCGCAGGAGGAGGGAGCCCCCCCCCCCCCCCTCGGATATTACTGAAACGCGCTCGCCACAAATGGCGCAGAGCGCAGAAGATATTACTGCAACGCACTACCGGCAAGTCACGCATTGGTGAGCTAGCACCCATGGCCTTGTGTGACATTCATGTTGCTGGTTGTGGTGAGCACCTCTCAGCCTCGGGTCTTCGTGATGACCAGGCACTGATCAGGTCGTCAGGGGAGGACGCTATGGGTAGAAGTTGCATTCTGGATTCCCACCCAGGCAGGTGGATGCCCACGGCAGTGCGGATGCCCGCAGTAGTGTGGATGCCTGCTTATCATAGCAGAAGGTTCAAGGGCGAGGGGCCAATAGGCGCCGCCACAGGCTAACAGAGCCAACCACCAAGGCCTTGTGCCAAACCTCCGCCCTCGGACCAAGATTCCATTGTGGAAAGAAAAGATGAAGTTTTCTGAAGGAAATATTGATTGGGTCATTTTTGGTACACAAACTTTTGCGTTTCAGACCCCCCCCTCCCTCCTCTCTTTTTGATGTAGTGGAATGAGGGCCAGCTGTCCTTAGCCGGAAAAACACGGCTGATCTTGAACAAGGAGCCAATCGAGGAAAGCGGTTCAATGCCATCAGCTGTGAGAACTGCCGAACGTACCAGGACGTGCATGCGTGGAGCGCTCTTTGACCTGCGTGCGGCCCCTCCTCTGTGGTAATACATCTCTGGTCCGGATGGAGCACCGGTGCTGCCGCCGCCGCCCCAGAGGTCTGCACACGGGCTGTGCGCATGTGAAGAGGGGCCCACAGGAACGGCCGCACGGGGGCCGAAGGGGCCATGTCTTGACTGCGGCAGTGGTCTCGGGCGTCCCCCGCGTTTCGTGTTCCGACGTCTGGACTGATGAGGCAATGGGGCACCCCTGGGCCCCGGGAGATCGCCGCCCCAGTCCCAATGGCCCCGGCGGTTCGCCTCGTTCATGTCGTCATTTTTCGAAAACAGGGCAAAACGTGGCAGGACCTCCGCGAAACCGGAAACGAAGTGTTGTGCGCACTGTTTCAGGTCCGGGGGGACGGCATGGGGGCGGTTAGACGAGGGGCAAGTTCTGTGACGCAAGTTCTCTGCGAAACTTCTGTGCACAATCGGTTCGTTGTTCTTAAGAACGTGCGCGGTGCACTGTCGCACGTTCTCCCATTCACCACTGCATCGCGAAACGCACTGCCATACGCGATGCGACGCAGTCCATTCGAAGCGCAGACTGCCAACACGATGCCCGCAACGACACGACTGATGGTGGCAAGCGCCGGACGGCAACTGCCCCGGTCTTTGCAAGGCAGTGCCCCTGCTGTGGCCGCGGACCCTGTGAGAAGGGATCCGATTGTCAGGCATTGTTTCCCACGGAGTGTGGCTGCAAACGTGAGCCATGGCAGGCAGGCACCCAGGCAGGCAGGCATCCGGGTATGCAGGCAAGATAGGCAGGCATGACCACGAAAAACGAATGAGTGACGTGTCTATGGCCAAAAGGATAATGTCGCCAGATGGGAGTTCTGAAAGAACGACTGTTCGGAACACGGCAGTGCGCGCGCGCGCATGGAGGCGTGATTGCATACATCCAAGTTCCAAGGGAGGGAGCACAGGTCGCCCCACGGCGAGTCCGCAGTCAAAAGCCTGGAACCCCCGCTGTATAAGGAGGCGGGTAAATAATACAAGGTAGTCATTGCTATCCTATTGCTACGCTGTTGTCAGCGTGGAGCTGTAGTCAACAACCCCACAGCCCACCCTGGTTTTGCAGTGCTTGAAAAAAGGCCTGTACATCGATGCTCTTCCCATTTTGCACCACTACCCTCAGGCAATGCAAAGGGGTGCAGAGGAGTGCACGGCAGAGAGATGGCACCAAGTGTCTCCTCGCGTTCCGTGGCCGTATTTTTAGGCAAATTGTTTTCGGTTTAATGAATTTTAACTACTGGAAATGTTCGTAACCTCAAAATTCTCAGATCCCACGGTCCTTGGAGCCGATGCGTGTAGCTGTCCTCTGCCGCTTCGATTTGTCATGCCCGAAGACATCCACTGCCCACGTGCATGTCTGCCCGCACGCCTGCATGCCAAGCCCATTCACCCCCTCCCCACATGGGGCTGCAGAACAGCGTTGGAATGTTGGAAGGGGGTGAATTCACGGACCGCCGGGACAAGCCCTTGTTCCGCTTCGTGTGCTGACGTGTGCTGACGCTCTGCCGGAGGCAGTCTTCTCATCGGGGGTCACGCCCGGGAGCACCGCCGCCTGCGCCCGTCCGCCCCCCGGAGGAGGCAGGGGGAGGGCCCCCTTTGGATGATCCGAAGGGCCCGTTTTGATGAAGCGCGGCGCTTGTGTGTACAAGAAGTGCGCCCGGGCGCGATGCCTTGTGGCCGCCGTGGGACGTGCGTGGGGCTGCAACGGACTGCAGCGGGCCTCACATTCCACCGCGACCCACAAACAAAATTGCAGTTTCCCACACAGAGACGCACATGACCTTGACCCACAAAAGCACGTCGCACCAAAGGCACGGCACTGGACGCCGGGTGTACACCCCCCCGCCCCCCCCGCCCCCCTTGCACAGCACAACGACCACCGGCCCTTTGTTGCCGCTCAACACGATCACATGACCGCCCCGTGGTCCAGCGGTGCAACAGGACCGGTCGTTGGCTATGGGTATTGGGGGGAGGGGGGTGCTCCTGCGCGGCAACCGACCGGCCTTTCTGGCATCCCCCTCTCTGTCGCACTTTGCCGGGATTTCCATGTGGCTCTTGCGCAGCCCACCCTAAGCCGACGGTCGCTTGGTCGCCTCTTGGCCTTTTCTTCCAGCCCCCTCCCTATTGCCTGCACGGGACCGGTCCCAAGTCACCCGGATTTCTGGTGCTGAAAGGGCCCAAACAAAAATTGTTGGCGCAAAAGTGGTTCACTGAATCCCAAACAAGTTATGACACTTTCCGGGGCCCTTTGCTGCGCTGATGCTCAAAATGCCTCTTTCGCGTTTGGGGTCCAGGCCACCTCTAGACCATCCGTGGGGGCATTAACGGGTCCCGGTCCCATGGAGATCCCTCTGTGGAAGGGTCCGGCCAGGGGACTCTCCCCCACCATGGCCTCTTGCCCCCCCCCCCCCGCCGCCGCAGTTGAAAGCCCCTGCTGGCACGACTGCGACTGCCTGAAGGCCCCAAATCGTGTCCGCTGTCACTGGCTGTCACTGGCTGTCACTGGATGCCGCATGTCCCAGTACAGGTATGCGTAAGCAGGGCCTTGCCTTAGCACGGGATCCTTATTTGACTGTCGCGCTGACTGCCGAGCTTGGGTTGTGCTTGCGGGAGGGCGAGGGGGGGGCACAGCGCGCAGACCCTTTGGTGGCTTTAGAGGGTGGCCTACTCATAGCGGGCCGGGCAGAGGATTGCTGAAAGCCTTTCGTTCCCCGTCTTTTTTCCATCAAAAAGTTGCGGTGTTCCTCAAGTTATATCTCATTTTACCCCAGCATTTGTTGTGCCAGCTTTGCATCCGTGGACAAAAGCTTTTGGGCGGGGTTTTCAATCTTCTCCCTGTGGTGGCGGAATGTTTCAGCATCTTTGGTGATTATGCCTTAGGCTCCATGTGAGTCTCGGTCCCTGAGACCGAATATCTTTTCCCATACCAACCAAGTCCATTATGGAGGACATTTGCTGGAGCGAGGCTGCCACTGTGCATCCCAGCCTTGTAAGTCCCAAGCCCCTGAATCACAAAGGCTCTGTGGACCACACATAGCCCCCCCTTCCCCTGAACTAGAGCCTGGACACAATGGTCCCGTAGTGGATAGTAGTGGGGCATATTGCGCGCCGTGCGCGCATTGTGCACAAAGGTTGTGTAGGACCATACCCAAGCTACATAGTGGTGCTTAGTGCGAGTAACAATTAGCTTTGTTATGCATTTATATGAGTTACTTGCATGCTTTGCCCTCATTTATAGTGCATTTGTGTGTGTTGTTGCGCATGTCATCCAAAGCATGCAACCGCCAAGGATGTAACGGCTTATATGTCGCAATATGTTGCAACCCATTCCCGCCTCCACGTCGTTAGCCCATGGTATGGGAAACTCAGCGGTCGGGTCACCCAACCTAATCCTACTGAAAAGAACTTAAGCGACCACACCCGACACCGTCAGGCAAAGCGAAAACGGCAGCCCGCACGCATACCACAGACCAAGGACCCGACCAAGCAGGCGACAGAACTGCTCACGGTACCCCTGACCACAGCGAATAAGGCACGCATCCTCCGTGTGGCCCAAAGGTGCGACCCCGGCATCGGACTACAGCTGGCCTGCATGTGCGAAGCCGACCAATCACTCTCCATGGAACCCCTCGACCTGTCCTCCTACTGGAGCATTGCACGGGGGTGGCAACTATGATGCGAAATTACCGGCTGGCAGTGGCAAGCTTACTGGAGCAACGTCATTTCATCACTCATTGGGGGGCGCGACTGAGCACGTACGTGCATTATGTGTTGAGGCAGCACGACCGGGCGATTGGACGAGCCACCCAAATATTCTTGGCGGCAGTCCGGACAGTGTGCCAGGGGTGGCAACAGTACCATGCACACGCAATGTTCACAGTCAAGGAACAACTTTTTATGGGGCAGGCAACGGCTGCGCATCATCACATCACACACACGCTGAACTCAGCCTATCGTGCCAGGATGTTGCGTACCTACAGACATGCGGGTATGGGAGCCATCTGTAGCCATGCCACTTTTCTGCTTGGCCGGCATTGGCAACAAATCTTCAACGAATACCAAAGGGAAAAGCGCCAGATTCAACGTGTATGAATTCTTGTGCAACGTAGGGGTTGGGCCTACGGCCCCCTCACATACCACACCGCACACTCCGTCTATCATGCCGGGATGTTGCGCACCTACAGGCATGCGTGCATGGGAGCCACTTGCGGCCATGCCACGTCTCTGCTTGGCCGGCAGTGCCGACTAATCTTTGATGTGTACCATAGGGTAAAGCGCCAGACTCAATGTTTTTGCGGTCTGGTACGACACAGGGGCTGGGCCTATGGCCCCCTCACACACCACACCGGGCCCTGCACGGGACAGAGACCACTCAATACCGATCCGTTTTGAGCGGACTAGCACTGAACCCCCACAATAACAACGTCGGTCTCGGACTTATGGTCAGCCGCCACACCGGTGACAGATTCGGACTTGTGGGTTCTGCCCCCCCCCCCCCCCGTGGTAATATCACCTGGTGTGGTACAGAACTGGTCTGCGCTGCAGTGCAGCAAGCAAAACACTGAACAATGTGGTGATGACCATGCGCCTGTGACACGGGGGCGTATGCGAGCCCAGTTTCCGTTGCCTCATGGCCCGTGGTAATATCCTGTCAGGTTTGAACCATTTTTGCACCAAATAGCATAAGAGTCATGGACAGTCTAGTGGTATGCGCCATGGGTGGCGCTCGTCGTCGTCGGGGGTTCGAGCCCCGGTTCGTCCGTCCGTCCAGGGGCCCGTTGGCAAGGTCCCCGCCACCGCTCCCTTCAGCACCCCCCTCCACCATCGGTACCGCCGGTGGATGGGTGGCGTGTCTCGTCCTCGTAGTTTTTATGTCCAATCCAGAGATCATAGCACGAAGGGAAAACAAGGCACCAGGCACAACACACCTGCAGCAGTGCCCTCCGCCACTGGCACCGCCGACCGACGGGAGCCACATCTCCTCCTCGTAATCCCCTTGGGGGATTCAAACTGGCGCCTTCAGGGCGGCAACCAGCCGCACAGCCGCTGCAGTGCGAGGCCAAAACCCATGTTATGAGCTGCTAGCTCTCAGCAAGCCACTGTCTTCGCCCGGTCACAAGTTAAGTGGAGGCTGGCCCCCCGGCCCCCTCACACACAGCCATCTCGCCTTGAAACACATACGCCAAGTTCGTACCAATGAGGTACACTCGCTCCCCCACACTCTACCACGTCACACCAGCAGGTATGCAGGACGTGTAGGTGCAGATACCACTCCCGTCAGGTGAGGTCGATGAGCACATGACCGTATGCTTGTCTTGCTGATGTGAGGTGACTGACAGACCAGTCCACCTGTCCCCCACCGCCCATACCCTCGTTTGCATTGGGGAGACCCCTAACCCTGTGCGTGGAATGCCGCTTTGCTTGGTTTTGACTTTGAATTTAGAGGGCAACAAACCTGATTTTGCACAGCCGCCAATCCATGAAACCACACACATAGGAACCTCAATGAATCCTTGTAAACCTACGTGACTGAATTTTTTGGTTGCTTCGGCGTGGCAGTACCCGCAGCACTACCATGCATTGGTATCCTCCGCAGGCACAGACCCAGGTTTGCCTTTTTGGCCACACAATATATCGGGTGACTGTACTGCGCCCTGCAGCACTTATGCAGCCTAAGACGAAACAAGGCAGAGGGTACCCATTCTGGCAGTTCATCGGGCCGCTACCGCGGCCGGAGCACAGGGAGAAGCTGCGGATTCGCCAACCCACAGCTCAAGAGTGGCGGTGGGACTCCGACTTTCGTGACGATCTGCTACGATGGGTCAACGAGCTGGTCTGGATACCAGGGAAAGGGCAAGTCTCCTTCATGGAGCGGGCAATGGACTTTGAGTGCTTCGCGGCGCGCACCCTGCCGGCCTCACCCCAGGCTGTGTATCGGGCGACTGCCCTCCCGCTACCAGAAAGGGCAAGGGTCCTAAAGCTTGCCCTAGCGACCTTGCAAAAGCTGAGCGTGGCTGGGGCCGTGCTACCAGGTGGTGTGCTTACCAAATGCTCCTCCCTAGTCCCACTGGGGGCCCCCACAGTAGTGGGTGTGTCTGCGAGACCATACTTCACACGGCGCCCGGACATGCTGAAACTCCTACAAAACCTGCAAGAGTACTGTGAGCTGCGCTGGACGGCTGTGCTACAGGCACCGCCCCCCTCACCGGACACGAGACGGAGAAATGCCCAGCGGGCCAAGGAACGGCGGGAAGCAATGGAGTCCAGCCCCAGCATCAGGGAGCGCATTCCCAAGCTCAAGTACACATCGTCTCTGCTGCCTGCTATGCACACCCCCAGGCATCTCACCGGCAGAGGAGGAGGTAAGAAGAGCGCCACTTTGTTTGCGGCTGACTACTTTCCAGCACACCGCAACCCTGGAGCTCCCCCTACGCGGCCCTACCGGTTGCTCCGACCTGCCAAGCAGGCGGTCCCGCCTCCACCTGATGTAGCTGCAGTGGGCTCGAGTCCACAAGCGGCACTGCCGGAGGGGCGAGCGGCAGCGCCCAGCGATTTTTCTCAGCGCGTAGATGCGCTAACTCCCCCGGATGCACCTCTAGGATGGGCTCCGCCGTCGCCGTCGCCCCCGGTGCAGATGGAATACACCTCGGAGGAAGGGCCCTCTACCCCGGAGGTCTTCTCCTCGTCGTCCTCGTGGGAATCTGAGCCCATCAACACCGGGGGAAGCTACCGACGAGCGACAGCGGGGCCCAGAAGCGGCCCAGCGCGGTCCTCACCGCCACACGCAGTGCCCCGCACACGCGCTCCCAGGGCCCGATCCGTTCACCGGTCAGGGAACCCGGCGCTGAGGAAGTCACGGCGTAGGGCACCACCTGCGCGGGTGCCCCGAGGGGTCAAAAGGCGGCAGTCGGTCACAGAACGGCCGGGGAGCCCACGGCGCAAGCGACCCCAGCTACAGCAAGGGGATGCGCGGTCACACACGGCCCTGGAGGCCCCAGACCGTCACGGGAGCCCAGCCGGAGCCCCCCTCCCCATGTCCAGGCATGCGCTCTCATACCTACAGCTCACAGGAGCTATCACTCCTGAGCGTGCGTCACGCATAGTGGTGGTAAGCACCCCAGAGGGGCAGCGCACCCCACTACCGACACGCAGCTCGGAGCAGCCTCCACACGAAAAGGGACGCGACATCCCCCCGGGGATAGCAAGGATGTTGCAGCAGATCCGGATGCCCCCAGCAAGGCCACAACCGCTACAGCCCCGAAGGGAACCACAGCCCAACGAGCGGACTTCACGCACCGCCGTCCTGCCCACCGGCCCTCCGATGGGGTTCAACGTAACTAGCACCCCGTCTCCGCGGGTGCTGAGCAGGCCAGGGCAATTCTCGCCATCTTCGGCATGGTCGCCGGCGGTGACTTCCAGCTGGCACTCCGTGCGGCACGTGACCCCGGAGCATTGGTCGCCCGCATGCACACCAGGGGGGGGGTCTAACCGACAGCAGGATTCACCTCACCTGCCCCCCGTCCTGCTGGCGCCCCTATTTGAGAGCGCCATGTCTACCCCGGGAAGGGACAGCACTCAGAGTGCGTCTGATGAGGACGTGCAACAGTATGCCGTCCGGTGTTCTACCCCCCCCGATCTGCCCCCCACCCTGCTGGCGCCACTTTTTGAGATGATGTCTGCCTCGCGAGCGGGCAGCACTCATCGTGAGTGCGATGAGGACATGGGTCAGTACGAAGTCCAGTACTCTACCCCACCCTCCGTGGGGGAGTGGCCCCCTAACCCCTTTACCTTTCCCTCTCTTCGCGGAGCACAGCGTCTCTGCACGGAATTGCCTGGCATGGCCCGACAGGGCCAGGGATGGGTTCGTGACCCCCATGCACGACACTCCACCATGCTGTACAGCATGCAGGAAGGTGCTCTGTCTTCCAACAGCGCGGAGGGGCTCATGAAGCATGGACGGGCCTCACGTGAGGCAACCTAAAGGACGGAGGGGGGAGCCTCTTGTCATACAGGGCGGCAGCTCTCCAGAAACCCGCGCGACTTGCCCCTTGGGTGAGTCTGGGGGCTGGAATGGGTAGAAGCCCCATGGACTATTGCTCCTTAATATGATTTCCTTCCCTGCAGCACTTATGCAGAGACCGGGTTGTGAACCCGAGAGCCTTATCACTACTCAGCGCAGGCCTGTTGCAAAAAAAAAGGATGTAACGGCTTATATGTCGCAATCCGCGACTAGTTCTTGTGCGGTTGACACATCCATGAAAAAAGTTTGTGACTATCCCAATATGGTGGTGGACGAGGTTCGATGGTCTGACCGCTTGAACCATTATAATCACAGCCCTCACTTCCCCTTCCTTCTGACCCATTTCACGGACTGTATGCCCATTGGCTCAATTACCCCCCCCCCCCCCCCGCCAATGGCCCAACCATGCCAATGCCCCCCCCACCCGGAATGAAGAATCATGGCCCCCCTTGTCAATGCCCCCCTTTCGGGAACGAACAATCTTGGCCCCCCGAAGGGCTGTTTGTTGAAGAATGCCATGTTTTGGGTTATTTTGTGGCTGCAAAGTGTTGCCAATTGTCAATGGGCAAAAATCCCCAATATATCCCTGTAATATGCGCGCTGTGCACACACGCCCCCAATCAATGGCTGAATGTCGTCTCCATATCCCTGTCTGATGCTGTTCTGCATGTCCTCCAGTAGCACTTTGGGATGCCTACCGGCGTGGCAGTTCCCGCTGCATCTTCTGGTTTCAGATTTGGCTACCTACGTATCATGTCCGCCACCAGACTGATGTGTGGGACAACAGCACTGGAAAGCTCTTATTCCTTTTTCCAAGAATTCTCTCGAGTACCGTCTGGTAAGAGGGTTTTGCCAGCTTACCAAGGTCTAAACCAAAAAAAAAGAATAACTTTCTCAAGACCAACCTGGGTGTGGCAGTTCCCGCTGCATTCTTGGCATCATCCTGGCTCATCCTCACCACGTGTTATGTCCAATACCACATTGCTCTGTGGGACAATCGTAGCGTTGGGCAATATCAATTCCAACGCATGCCACGACAGATACTTCCACTTTCAGATTTGCCTCAGGAGATCGCCTGTGAATGTGCGATTCTGCCGAATGCGACAGAGATGCATCCATTCTCAGTATCACTCAATGCTGTGCAGCGGGTGACATGCGACACGTTGCACGGGCTTCGGCAGTGGCCTGACAGACACTGTTGTGATTCGGGAGTCTGGACACATGTGTTGGTTTTCGAATTTCTTGCAACCTCAGCAAATCACCGATTCCAATAAAAGCTTGGTTGCCATGCATGCTAGCCATCATTCAACATTACCCTTTTGCTGTCCAACTGAGAATCCCTTCATTTTTTGTGGAGGTTGCCCTACTTTTGGCATGCATAACGACGGATACCTTCAAGGGGGGTAGAGACAGAGTGACACACCGTGCACTGTCCGCGGCTGTGCGAAAAGTTGGCTGTTTTCCACCACTGGTAGCCACTGGTCCCAGGGTCCTGAATTCTGCATCAACAACAACCACCCAGAAGTCCCCGGGAAGTAACAAGAACCACTCGGAAGCGGGGCGTAGTAGTTTCCCACAGCATAATCTGGTATCACAATGACCTCATGCTCAGCACATGTCAGATGTGCTGCCATAGTCATTTCTGGGATGGATCATCATAGAACTGCCATACAGTGAGCAGGGTCCGCCAACTCATCTTGGTCTGCCCCAAAAGAGTCACAAGAACCATCCGGACGCCTCCAGCACTTCCGGCCGCAGTGGAGTTGAGAGGCCTCTTCACTGGGTGACATCTTTAGAAAGGTTACGACAGCAAGTTAAATCATACATCCGCACGATTTGATTGCTTGGGGGGCATTTGTGCACAGCACACACAAATTGGGGGGTTTTCACCCTCACAATGTTGCACAACCTGATGTTTCACCCCCCCCCCCCCCCCAAGCCGCCCAAGGCCCCGAATTGCAACCTGAACAGCACCTTACAACATAGTGGAAAGCACATGCACAATCAACACATCGGAAGCAAAATTATTCGAAATATGCTGTTTTTGGATGTTTGAAGGTAACAACAAAATCATGTAATTATGGCCGATCATCTGGCAAGCCACACAAGTGATTAGCCATGCATTTGTTACAAAAACAGATTGCATTGGCAGCACCCTGAAGTCTCCTTGTGTGCACACAATTCGCACAAATACGTATCATCCGAGTCAGGCTCCAAAGGAGGTGCTTCCTGATTGCGCCAAATGGAAGAAGGGAAATGCTCCCAAGGTCAGTCAAAAAAAAAAGGAAATGCTCCCAAGGTCCTTAGGGTTGATACGTCTTCTGCCGACGGAGCTCAAATTGTGTAAAATGCAAAAGAATGCGGGCAATACGCCCGCTTGTACCCTAGTCTGAAGCCTGACACTAAATCAGCCCCTCTTGCTGTCTTTTGGGGGGCACGGGTCTCATATGCAAGTCTGGAAATGTATCAGCAGAAGGTTTTGTGGCAGTACGCCCACCACCTGCCCGAATTTTTTTTGGGTGGCACATTCTGTTGGGCTCTTTGGACAGCGAGACTCGGAAGCATGGCCCCTCTTCCCCTGTTCTTGCTCCCAGAACCCCACACCAGCCCTGCCCCCGCCCTGGGATGGGGGGGATGCACTGATCATAGAGGGAGTGGCACATCACTGGGGCTCAGGGCCAACGGTCACCGGTCATATAGTCTGTGTGTCACAGTGCGCGCAGTGTCCGATGATGCACCTCTTTTGCTGCTGTCAACAGCTTCGTCCCAACGTGCCACTGAAGGTGCCAGCAGGTGTTGCCGCATGGTGTGGGGATGATGCGGCATTTTGTGTTGAGGATTTCAACGAAACCTGGCGTTCTGGGGTGGTACATCGCTGTGGGATGCGGTCGAGGACTTAAGACCAAAGACCCATGCACCATCTGCGCCCCCCCGAACGTGACGCAGGCAAAGAAGGAGAGTAAGGATCCCCCCAAAAGGGGGGGGGGGGCATAATCACGGCTGCAAGGATCCAAAGCAGCGCGGATGTTGACGGGATGGAATGTGACAGTGCAAATCGTGTGTTGCATCTTGTTTCTCAGTGACCACTCTCTTGAGGGCCAGCGCATCTCTTGGCCGCAGAGCACTAAGATTCGACGCATTCGAAGTAGAAGTTGCGGGCCCCGGTTTCGTGGGACGTTGGCCTTGTGCGCTCTGGCGCTTTGCCCTGCGGCGTTTTCAAGGCGTCCCGTCTCCACAGTCGGAATGGCGACCGCATATGTCACGCTGTCCGACGGCCACCGCATGCCGGCCCTCGGACTGGGGGTCTTCAAGGCAGACCCCGGGCAGTCCACGTACAACGCGGTGTTGTGCGCGTTGCGCGGCGGCTACCGGCACATCGATACGGCCGCGTACTACCGCAACGAGGCTGACGTCGGTCGCGCGATCCGCGACTGCGGCGTTCCGCGGAGCGACATCTTCGTCACAACGAAACTGGAGTCGATGGGCGGGAGGTCTTACACCTACGCGGCAACGCTGCAGGCGCTGCAGGTCTGCATCCCCGCTCCACAGTGACGGACAAAGCGTACACCCGAAGCACCAACGGGCACACTTACGCAGCCTTTATGGCACCCTGCCCCCCCCCCCCCCTCCTCTGCCCTTGCGCAACCCATGCTCCTACCACCCCTTCCGGAGGGACGGCTTCCGAAACTCTTTGGGATCATCGAACTAACGCTTCTACTTGTTCCACCGCCACTTCGAGCTCGCGATTCATTGCAGGCACCCATCATCACAAGCCAACCACCAACCCGACAGCGAACGAGAGGAGGGCGCCCGAAAGCTCAACGAGTTTAGCGCGCCGTTCCTTGTGCTTTGTCCATGGCGAGGGAACCAAAAGCGACGTCAGAGGCGCGGCGTCTACACTGTCTGCGGTGGGTGCAGGCCCAAGCTTTTTTTTTTGTTGATGACAGCCCTTTAAGGGGGCGCCTCAAGCGCAGTGCGCGCGCAGTGCAACTATTTGGGCGTCTGGCCGTACTAGAGACCCATACTTTGAGATACTAGGGGCCCCTAGGGGCATCATGGTGACCCCTAGCGTAGACTTTGACTTCTGATTTTGTCCCCCTTTGTTTGGGGATCCCCGAGAATGCAGGGGTGATGTAGCATTTCCGCCCTCTTTTGGGCCCCAACCGTCCGGTGCTATTGAGGAAACCGGGACAATCTTTGAATCCACGCTTTGTTGCGTGGTGCATCATGGTGACCCCCGGCGTAGGTTTTGAGTTTTGATTTTGTTCCCTTTGTTGGGGACCCCCGAGAATGCAGGGGTGATGTAGCATTTCCGCTCATGTGTGCTCATGTGTGCTCATCTCCTCTCCGGAGCAACAGGGTGCTCTGAGGAGGCTTGGTGGGCAAGTGTGCATCGTGTTCGTTCTTACTTGAATGGTGTTGTCGCTGAAATTCGATGGACTGAAAGATTGTCGGAGTGGAACCACGTCCCACACTTTCCATATTTCGTGACGCACTACGTGGATAGCATGCCCATTGCATCCATAGGAGGCATCCTTTGCGATGTCTTGTTTAATCCTAAATACGCCGGGTGCGTATACAAAGTTACGGTTGCAATTGACAGCTTGGGCAACATCGTTTGGATTTGTCCGTTGGCCCCGGGGACATCGGCGGATGTTCTCATTTGGGATCGCGAGGGGCCCAAAAGGGTGAAGGGACATTATATGGATTATGAGATTGGCTCCATGGATGGTGCATACAAGGGGCGCCTCCATGTGGCATGGCCATTTATCGGTCGAAAGACGTTGACCGAGCGACAAAAGGAGTACAATGATGTTCATGGTTTCTATAGGGCACGTATTGAGCACTTGTTTGCACGCATGTGGCACTGGGGCATCGTAAGGAACATATGGAGGGGATCCGGCACGGAGTTGCATGAGTACGTGCGTGTACTCTTGCATTTGCAGCAATTTTTGATTCGAAGACAGGTACGGTACCCTCCATATGGTCCGTGGGAACACGTACCTGCACATGTATGGACAGCACCTACACAGGAGGACAATGATGATGAGGATGTTGTGGGTGATGATGGGGATGTTTGTGCCCTTTGTTGCACCAAGTGTGACCCTGAGAAGATGTCCATGTGTGACAAGTGTGAACTGCAATATTGTACGGATTGCATTGACACACACACATGTGACAATGTGACTTTTGTTTGATTCTGCAACTGTGTCATTTTGTGCACACAAGTTGCCTATTCTCAATGTGTACTTAGTTGACAATGGACCAGAGAGACAGTTGTGTGTTCTTGAGGGTGGCGACCAATGCGCTGTTCATGGCCTTTCCAGTTGTGCATGATGTGTGTTATGTGAAGGGAAGGTAGTTTGCAACTTTCTTGAGCTGGGGCAGTTTGGGTCACCTAATTCTAAGGGCGTTTCCAAGGGGTGTGCTTGGGGGCTCTTCGGGGGGAACATAGTCTAAAAGTAGCGCGCAGTGCGCGCGCAGTGCAAAGACTCCCCCTAAGGACAGCACCCCAGACCACCAATCGAGAACCGCCAAATGCCACCAACCGCCAACCGATGACCGTGAAGCAGATGGCGACCCCGTGAACGTTTGTTCATGTTGGCGTTACGAAGGCGTTTTTTTTCCCCCTGAAGGACAGCCATTGGTGGGTGTTGCTCTGTGTGGGGGGGGTGCACATGGGGTATTCTTGTGGTTCCGTCATCCATGAAACCCGCATGGCGTTCGAAGCCCCTGTTCCTCACTCAATGCAGGAGTCGCTTCAGAGACTGGGGCTGGAGTACGTCGACATGTACCTGATCCACTCCCCCAATGATCGGCGGCACCGCCTGGAGCAATGGCAAGCGCTGGAGAAGGCCAAGGGCATGGGCCTGGCGCGAAGCATCGGGGTCAGCAACTACGGCGTGCACCATCTGCAGGTCTTCGATGGCTGCGCCTTGTGCTCTGGGGACGTTGCACGCCCGCCTTGGCTCAGTGTAGGCCCCAACAGAAGTCTGAAGGGGACTGTGTGTGTGGCCGGTGGCAGGGCCGGAGGGGGCCTCGAACGCGGACCAAGACCAAGACAGTGACGGCGGCCGCACAATACATACAATACAATCGCAACGAGAACCCAAGTGAAATGAGCATCGGGATTCCCCAACGCCCCCCTCCCCCCGCCCCCGCCCCCGCCCCCCGCTGGCGTTTGACTGGCCCCCTGAAGCAGACGCTAGTGCCACGTCTGCTTCGGGGATACCTGCATCTACAGACGGCCAAGCCCCGGCGGTCACAAGGCACGCTTTAGAAGATCAATGTTGTCATGAGCCCCCCCCCCCCCCCGCGCACCATGGACCAAGGCACGCCACGATTCGCCAGGGGAAGTCGGGTTTGAAGCTTTGGGGGGGTGGGGGGCGTCTGGAGAAGGGCTCAAATGACAGGATCATTAATCAGTTATTATGAGCTCTGGTGCTGAAGGTGGCGAAAAGAAATCACCTCGAAGAGAGGTTGTATAAGCGTTGTATGCCCCCCTTTTTTCGGGGTCGTTCGCGCAGCATACCCTAATGTATGGTTTCTGACGTCTAACCCCTTGTAAAATCATCATTTTAGGACCAAAAATGATCCCCCAATGATATTTTGGATGTAGCCCGTGCCATGGGCCCTCTGAAAGCCCCAAAATTGCTGTTGTGTATGTTGTTTAGTGACACTTGAAAGTTTCCACATTTTGTCTTTTTCCGAAACCGTTCTGTTGCCCGTAGGATGGGTTTAGGTGATCATTTGGTGACAATACGGGTACTTGAGCACCCATGGGGACCTACATAGTGGTCACTGGGCCCATCTGGCCCGAGCCATGGGCCCCCCAAAAGCTTCAAAATTGCTGTTTGTAGGTGGTTCAATGGCCTTTGGTGTGTGCACGAACTGCTTGAGCAATTTTCCACCCTCTACAGGTCAAAAATGGAAAATCACCTCGCAGAGATTGTTAGATCAAAGCCAGGCAGGCGTATAAAGGGGAAAACGCCACATACCCCCCCCGTTTTGGCCTTTTTGGGGCCATTCGTGTACCCTACCCCAAGGGGTTGAATTGTTAGTTCAACCCCTTGTAAAATCCTTATTTTGTCCAACAAACGCATCTTCCAATGAGTTTTTGGTCCGGACCCCCCCAACCCCCCCCCCCCCCACTTGAAACCCACTTTTTGGAGGTTTTGAGGGAGGTGGGCGGGGTCAAAAATCGGATCCCCCCTTTTTTGGGTCGAACATCAGGAATCTTGTGGTTTTTTTCGATTTTGAGCCGAAAAAGTTATTCCGGGTCCCGACTCCATGGGGTTTGTATGGGGCGGAGTCGGACGAGCGCTTATGCAATTTATGCACTTTTCAGCCATTTTTGCTATGTTGGCGGTTTTGGCGACCTCGGTGACCCCGTGCCACCCACTCTGAGGGGTGTGAGTGGGGATGTTGTGACAGTATATGCCTACTAGGATACGAAAGGATGTTTTTTGCAGTATCTAGCCTTGCTGAGGGCCGGTCAAAACCCGTGCCAAAGACGCGAAATGCCTGTTCCCAGCAATAATGGCTTGCTTACATGAGTGAATGGGCTGGTGCACAACCTGCTTGTGCAGTTTTTCAGTTTTTCACCTTGGGCGGCTCAAAAATGGAAGATTCCAAAACTTATTTTTTTGATATTGTCACCACACAGTATGACCATCCACGGTATGTAAAGCATGTTTTAGGCCGTATTTACGTGTTTTTTTACCTTACTTGGGATTTGGGTGCGGGGGGGGGGGGGGGGGGCCTCCAAGGGATTGGCACACAACCTGCTTATGCTGTTTTTCACCGTGGGCAGCTCAAAAATGGACATTTTCGAAACTTATTCTTCTGAACCCTTGATCACCTAAAATGACCATCCAATGTATGTACAGCATGTTTTAGGCCGTATTTACGTGTTTTTCACCTTTGGGCGCGCGGGGGGGGGGGGGGGGTCTCCGGGGGGGTCTCCCAAGAGATTGGTACACAACTTGCTTATGCGGTTTTTCTCCCTGGATAGCTCAAAAATCGATGTTTTCCAAACTCTTTTTTTTTTGATACGAAGGATGCCATTGGTGGCCTGCCACCATCGGCCGAGGGCCCCAGCGACCTTGAAGGCCCGGCGGAGCTGCTTGTACATGGCCCCGAGGGCACCTGCCCGGGTCCATGCTCCAACGCCAGGGCCAACACGACTGCTTGGGGGATGAGATCGAAACAATTGACGTAGTCGATACTCATCCCCGCCACGGAGGCGACACAATTCCAAAAGGACCTGTGTCATTGCCGCCCCGTCCATGACGCTCCTCGCCGAGCGGAAGCCAAAGGCCGCTCGGTGGGCCCAGGATTCCTGCCACGTGATGGCGTCCGCCAGGCGCACGCCCGCCCACAGCCTGTAGACCATGGACAGGACCGTGAGCGGGCGGGTGTTTAGGGGTCCTGGCGGGAGGAGGAGGGCACTGTAGCCCTCAGCCAGGCAGGTCGGCCACCTGCCTAGGCGTTCCACTTCCCATAGGAGGTCTGCCAGCCAACCCAGTAGCACGTCGGGGAGGGAGCGGAGGTCGGCCAGGCTCCACCCGTCTAGTCCTAGTGCCGAGGGCTTCATGCGGGAGAGCCCTTGCGCAGGCGGGGGCCATCCAGCCGGCAGGCAATCATGGGAACCCGCCGAACATGGTGCCCAAACAGGCGGAGGAAGGCCACAGGATCCGGCTCGGGGTCTGCCACATACATGCGGTTTATTGGCCTCTAGGAGTCGTGCAGGAGGCCATCCATCTCCGCCAGGCTGGTACACTGCCCCCTAGTCGGAAGTCCAGGCCTCCTCCAGCCAGGCGTGCCATTCGTGCAGGCAGTTTTGGTCCTCCACCCGCAGGGTGGCCCGGACCTTGCTAGCCAGCGTCGTATGGAGGCGGCGCAGGGACTCCAGCGGGGCCACCCGGTCTTGTGTGCCGCGCCGTTCCAGGCCGGCATACTCTAGGCCCAGCGCGCGGAGTCTGTCGAGGTGGCACCGGAGCGCTGCCCACGCCTACTGCACCCTGCACGGTGTGGCGCCCATGCCGTGCGCCGGTCGCTCCACCAAGCGGAGGACTCCGCGGGGGGGGGGGGGGGGCTTGGGCCGCCTAAACACGCGCCAGGGGGCAGGTGAGCGCCCCCCCGGTGTCCCTACGCTGCTTTGGGCATAGGCGCACCTCGCGAAACAGCTGGTCGGCCCTCCTGCCCCGGGGTAGGTGCGGCGGGGCCAGCGTCAGGGCGGCCCCCGCCGGGAGGGAGTCTGGGGCAATATCCGGGTAGGAGAGGGCGAGGAGGGTTTCCTCTGCCGCCGTGGCCCAGATGGCCCAGGCCTGGTCTACGTCACCCGTGGATAGGGCCGCTCGCCAGCCGGCCTCCAGGGGGTCCACGAGGCGATGCACGAGGAGGAGCCGCTCATGTTCCTCCCGCGGAGCCAACTCAATGGGCTCGGGGCAGATGAACTTCGCCACCCGCTGAGATGCACCCTTCAGGTGCAAGTCGAATCGAACCGGGGTGTGGCCCGGGATGGCCCCGCGCGGGAGAAGTTCCGCTGGAGCAGCGTCGCCAGCCGCGTGTCGACCAACAACCCATCGATGCGCGAGGGGCGTGTGCCCTCCTGGCCCTGGTACGAGCAGAGGGGGTCCCGCCCGAAGGCGGACGCCAGTTCAAGGTCCGCGTCCACCAGCCGGCGGACCAGGAGGGACGCCAAGACGGATGGGGGGGCCCACAACAGGTGGTCGAGGTCGAAGTTTAGCCCCCCCCCACCAGCTGAGGGGCCGCCCCGTGGTGCGCCACGTACTGCGTGGCCTGGTCCCAGAATGCCCGGTTGAGGGCCAGCTGTGAGGAGACGCCGTAATCCGCCAGAGTATGCAGGGACTCCGATCCCCACCCCAGGCCCACTAGGACATGGCACCATCGGGTGGAGTGCCAAAGGGTCTGGGCGAGTGAGTCTGCCTCGCTTCCGGGCGCCCCTTTGGGGGGGAGGACCTGTCTCGCGGGAATGCCCTGGCGCACCTGGATCCCCACCCCCCCAAGCGGTGCATCCCAGATGCCCCCCCCCCCCCAAGAATTCCAGGGGGGCGCCCTAGAAAGGTTGCCATCCCGAGGCCCCGGCCTGGGCGCACATCACTTGCTGCATGACTGTCGTGAGGGGGGTCTCGGAGAGCAGAACCACGTCCAGCTGCCACTCAGCAACCGTGTGCTAGAGCATGCGCAGGGACGTGACGTTGGCTTGCGCCACGTGCAATGGCCCCGGGTGGGGGTGCACGTCCCCACAGCACAGCAGCGGGAGGGGGGGGGTCCCATCGCAATCCTATCAAGGGGGGGGGAAGAGGCAGAGCCACGGTCACCCCAGCGGGGGGAGGAAGGGGGGGGGGGGAGGGGGGGGAGCACCCGGCCCACCAACGAATTCAATTGTTGGCAGCTAGAGGGCGTGAGGGGAGGGGTCAGAGGGGGGGCAGCATCGCTGAAAAACACGTAAATACGGCCTAAAACATGCTTTACATAGCTCGGATGGTCATTTTAGGCGATCACGGTATCAGAAAAATACGGTTAAAAAATTCGATTTTTGAGCTGCGCAGGGTGAAAATCTGCATAAGCAGGTTCTGTACCGTCCCTTGGGAGACCCCCCCCCCCCTGCGCCCAATACCCAAATAGGGTGAGAAACACATAAATATGGCCTAAAACATGCTTTATATACCGTGGGTGGTCATTTTAGGTGATCATTATCCTCACCACGATCTGGAAGTGGGAGGTGGACTCCCTACGCCGACAGGTGTGCGCGTGGACGGCCGCCCTCCCCCCCATTCTGGACGAGGACGCGGCGGCCGACCTGGAGGAGGGGGCCCCACTCCCCCTCAAGGACGTGGGCTCTGGCTACGCCGCGCTGGGATCGTCGGGCTATGCGAACGACAAGTCACGGGCCAAGATGTGCGCATGGCAAGTCTTGCTCCCCGGTCCAGGGGGAATAGGGTGCCCCGGCGGTCGTGCTCCGGGGAGTCCCAATCCCAGTGGCGGAACCTTCCGCCAACTTGGCGTCGACGTCGCCATTGGGGGCTCCAGAACTACAGGGCCGGTGCTGTCCCGGCACTTGGAGTCGGGCCGGAGCGCTCTCCGCCGCCTCCCCAATCTCTCCACGTACGATTGTCGGGAACGGGCCATCAACACGCTGGTCACCCCGCTGGCGCTCCATGGAGTGGCCGTCGCCTTGGTGACGGACCCCGACTTGCGGGGACTGGAGACCGCGGTCGTGCGGGCCCTGTGGGGAGCTACGTGCCTGTCCCGGGCCAAGGAGATTGTCTTCTCTGTCCTATCCAAGGGACACCGCATCTCCCCGGTGATGCACACGTGGTACGAGCGGCTGCTCTGGCTGGCCCGGATGGCCCGGCGACCGGGGTTCACCGAGGTTTTCACCCAGGCCATCTGGGAGTCGGGCGGCTGCCCACCCGTGACGGGCCCGGTGGGGCGCGCGCTCCAAACGGCGGCCACCGTGGGGTGGAGCCCACGCGAGGGCTGGTGGTGCTGGGACGTCCCGGGGCAAGAGCATTTGCTGCACTTCGTGTAGGAGCCCCTCCGCTAGGCCCAACACCGGGTGCGGGACAACCTTGGTTGCCATTCCTCGCGCCAACTAAAGGCGCGACACACGGTCACCTTCGGGGGGCAAGGCGACGGGGCAGATGGCCCGGCCTGCCGCGCGGCTCTGCACGTCGCCTCAACTGAGCTGGAGAAGTCGCTGCTGCGCGGCCTCATTGCTGGAGCCATGTGGACGGCAGCGAGGGTGTCGGGCCACGGCATGCGGACGAACTCCGCGTGCCCTCATTGCGGTGTGGCGCACGAGGACGAGGTCCACATCCGTGGGACTGCCCGGAGTGGGAGTTGGCCAGGGGGACATGGCGTCCCTGGATGAGTGACGCGGCGGCGGCCATCCCCCAGCTTGGGCCGCCAGACCAGTGGCCGGCCTGCTTGCGGGGCGAGCATCTTCCCCCTCCGGCTGGCGCAGGTGTTGGAGCGGGGACTCCTGGACGAGCTCCTGAGCCGCCTGCATGTACCTCGCGGTCCTCGCCGCCCGCCTGGCCGCGGGCCTCGGGGACCCGGCGGGCCACGGGGACTCCCTGTTCCCGGACCAGCCGCGGCCGCGGCCCCGCAACCCCTTCCCCTAGGACAACTTCGTCGGCCCCCTCCCGGGGGATGCGATCCGCAACCAGCCGCACGTCCGGCCGGGGGCCCCGCCGGGCTGGTGGTGGCCTCAGGACTTCGTCCACGACTTGGTCAGGTGGGCAAGGGCGCTTGCCTGGATGCCGGGGCCGGCGGAAGTCTCCTGGGCTGAGCTGGCCCTGGACTATGAGGCCTTTGCGGGGCGGGCGCTCCCGGCCTCCCCGGATCATTGTTTGCGGGGTACGCGCCTGCCGCTCGGGGAGCGGGCCCAAATCCTGCGCAGGGCGGCAGGTCTGGTCGAGCACCACCTAGTGGCGGGCAAAGTACTATGCGTGGCCCCCCTCAGGCGGTGTCGCTCCCTCCTCCCCCTGCGAGGCCGCGTGTGCTGGCTTGTCGGCCCGTCCATTTTTCGCAGCACGCCACGAGGTGATGCTGCAGCTTATGCGCCTGGCGACACACTTCCGGGACGCGTGGGTCCGGCGCCTGCGAGCGCCGGCCCGCATGTGGCCGCCACCGGGTGACCGTTTTCTCATGGACTACCACCCCCGCCCCCTCGAGGGGCGGCCGCCCCTCCTGCCGTATGCCAGGAGGCCCCCGCGGGCGCCGCCCAAGAGCGTTCCGCTCGCGGCTCCGCAGCGCAGCCGCCCGCCGGGAGCGGGCAGGGGCACTCAGGGTGGCTATGTTTGGAGCATGGAGCACCATTGTGCCCCAGGTGCAGAAGCCTGGGCTGGGGCATCTGCCGCTGCTGCCGTGCCGACCCCGCGGCGGGCCCGCGTTGCCCGAAGGCCCTGCCCCGGGTCGCACCAGGCCGCCAGGTGCTCGTACCCGAGGACCAGCGCGCTGGGGCGGCGGCGCTGTCCTCCTGGCTCGGCCAGGCCCGCCCCGCCTCCCAAGTCCTCCGAGTCTTGGGCCCCCCGGCGTCTCGCCGGTGCACGCCCCTCCCCCCCCAAGACGCTGGCCGCACGCCCCCCCTCGGCCCTGGAGCCCGAGGACTCCGAACCCTGAAACGCTCCAAACCTGACCTCCCGGCTGACTAGGGGAGGGCAGTGAGTGTGGGACCAACCCAACTGGGAGGGGGGGGCAGCCGACGTGTTCTCCCCCCCAACAACCGCCAGAGACAACTCCGGTCTGGCGCCTGCGACGGCCATCCAGAGGCAGGCCCGCCAGGGGCACCGCCGGCGCCACAAGGCTCCCCCCCAGCATAGCAACCCCCACCTCCCGCCGGCGACTGAGCCCCCGGCTTCGCTCCTTGATGTTTTTGGCCGCATCTCGGCGGCCCTAAGTAGCCGCGCTGTACCGCGGCGTCGATCCCCACCCCAGGGACGCAGGCGGCCGCAGCCAAAGGCCACGGGTCCATAGCGGACATGCTCCGCCCCCCCCCCCCGCCCCGCAGCCGGTGACGCAAGGTGGGGCCCCTCTGACCCCGTGGCGAACGCGCCCCCCGCACCTTCGCCACCTCAGTCCACACTGCAACAGCGGCAACAACACGGCAGGGCAAGCACGGAAGAGACTTAGTCCCCTCTGGCTCGTCCCTCCTGGCCGCCGTGCAGACTCAAGCGGGGGGCTTGTAGGGGAGGCCACGGGCGCCTGAACTCGACTCGGCCCACCTCCCCGCCTCTCTGCCCCTGTACACATTCTAGTGGACGCGAAAAGACGAATGCCGTATTTGCGTGTTTTTCACCCTATTTGGGTGTTGGGTGCGGGAGGGGTGGGGGGGGTCAAACGAGATTGGTACACAACCTGCTTGTGCAGTTTTTCAGCCTATACAGCTCAAAAATCGAAGTTTTTGAAACTTATTTTTTTGATATTGTGATCACCTAAAATGACCATCCAAGATACGTAAAGCATGTTTCGGCCCGTATTTATGTAGTTTTTACCCTATTTTGTGTGTGCGTTGCTTGGGGTAGATTCTCTGCGAGGTGGACTTGCCGAAGGCAATAGAATTTTGCAAAACATTTTTTTGATATTGTGACCACTTACAATGATCAAATATCCCATGTAAAGCCTCTTTGTGTGTTTTTCACCCCATTTGGGTGGGGGTGGGGGGGGCAGCGGGGCTCCCCGGTGGTCTTGGGCACAATTCATTCATGTAGTGTTCTAGCCTCGGCTGCCCAAAAATGGAACTTTCCGAAACTGATTTTTTTGATACTTTGAGCATCCAAAATGATGAAATATCCTATGTAAAGCATGTTTTAGCCCCTCTTTATGTGTTTTTCACCCTATTTGGGTGTTGGGGGGGGGGTCCCAAGGGGTCTAGGGCACAACCTGCCTATGCAGTTTTCCACCCTTAGCAACTCAAAAATGGAACCTTCCGAAACTGATTTTTTTGATACTTTGACCATCCTATGTAAAGCATGTTTCAGCCCCTCTTTATGTGTTTTTCACCCTATTTGGGTGTGGCGGGCGGGGGGGGGGGGGGGCTCCCACGGGGGCTAGGGCACAACCTGCTTATGCAGTTTTACAGCCTCGGCAGCTCAAGAATGGTTGTCCCTCTCCCCTCTTCGAGGTGCCTTGCCGAAGGCAATAGAATTTGAGCGTTGAAATGAATCCCCTCCCCCCCCCAAATACATTGCAAATGATGACTTTTCTGAACCCCCTTGACACGCTGATTCCAAAAATCCCATTTTCATTTTTTGCCGACTTTTGGGTCCGGGTCACCTCCGGGGTCCGGGTGTTCTGCCTCTACCTCTACCTCTACCAAGAGCATCGGAGTAAAGAGTGCATTCTTGTCGGTGTCGGACTGACACCCTCCGCCCGGCAGCGTGTTAACCCCAGACCCGTTGTAGACTGCCACCAACTGTACTGCTGCATCGGGCAGCCATGCACGACCTTTTGTGCGGAGGTTGCCCTGCCCCAGCGCATGCCATAGCCCACTGTGTACCCAAGTCAGCAGCTGGAGGCCCGCTGTTGCACATGGGCGCGCGCAGTGATCAGTGCGGGTGGTCTTGGACTGCACTGCCACATCGCAGTGTGCAAATCCATCTGCACAGGTCATGTGTGTGTGCGTGGGAACAGCAAATAGAGACCGGCGTTGGGCACAGAGTATTGTGGCATCGCGGAGAAGACTGTAGCCCCCCACACACACCCCACACACACCATGTCCAAACAGCACCGGGATTGTGCTAGGGCTGCCTCAAGACAGCTCAGGGCAGGGGATTGCAACTGGCGCCAATTCCTGGCGGCGCCAGGGGGGCTATATCTGAACAGCCGGAGAGAACTCTTGCGGCGCCATGTCTCAATACTGTACTGAGATGTGCGTCAATTTCGGCATTGTGATGAATGAGTGAGTCTGGAGGGTGCCGACTATCATTGTTCCATAGCCAGACCACACGTGGGTGTTCTTTTTTTTTTTTTTTGGAAATACATGTCCACCGTCCAACGCAGGAAGTCCGGATGCAGGAAGGGCCAGCCCATCATACAACATAACCCAATCCCATGGGGTCAGGGTCGGTCAGAGGGGCTGCGGACGGGCAAAGGAATGGGTGGTACAGTGCAAGAATAAAGCAAAAACTACAAAACTGGCGGCATGATGGCAATCGCCTCATCCAGGGGTTCCGGGGAACCGAGGGACATGTGAGGGTGCCAGGCACGCGGGCTGCAGCCACGGGAAAGCCCAGGGGAGGAGGGGGGGCAGGAACAGTGGGCAGCGAGCCCAGGCAAGGCTGGTTTTCCCTTGCAAAAGATAGTCAATGGAGGGGGAGCGGGGGGAGGAAAAATCCTGACGTCCTCCTGGCAAACGGCCTTCCGGCACCTATCTCTTTTCCACTACTTTTGGCGCCAGATCGCCAGTGAGCGCATACGAGGTTGTTCTCTAAGGCTACGGGCTATGGCCTTTCAGTGCCAGGCTGTCATGGCACAGCGTCGACCCACTGTGCACAGGGGGGGGGGGGGCGCAGGGGAGAACCAGTCCGTGGGATACAAAAAAGGACACCACAGATGGAATGCAGGCGGCAGGCAACAGACACTGTAGATTGGCTGGCGGACAACGCAGGAAGTCAAAACTGAGTAAGTACATGGCCCTGATGGCAAAACACCATTAGATTATGGCCAAGGAGTGGTGCTCAGCAGCGGGATACTCAGGCAGTCCTAAAAACCGAAGCGAGGAATGGGTGGGGTTTCGGCATTGTGATGAATGAGTGAGTCTGGAGGGTGCCGACTATCATTGTTCCATAGCCAGACCACACGTGGGTGTTCTTTCCCCCACTTTTTGCACCGTGTATTCCGGTGGTGCAGTTGTTCTAGCGATCGGAGATTTCGCTTTATGCGCCGTGCGGTGTCTTGGAGCTGAGGTCCAAGATGGCCAAGTCTTGTATAAGGGAAGGGGCTGTAAGGGTTTGTTGCGTGTTTGGCCCCCTCGTCTTCAGAACAGAACATAACCCTCTCGTCTCAAGAGCGGCCAGGACATTAAAAGCCTTCAACCCTCGTCTTCAGAACAGTGCACTGCCTTGTCACTGGATCGGGTGCACTGCAGGGCACAGACAGCAACGCCCTCGTCCGCGCAGCACGTGGGCCTTGTTGGGCTGAAGCCGTTGTTCAGACCAGGGGTGAGGGGGGGGGGGGGGTACGAAGAGCCGAGATGGACGGCGTGTGTCTCGGGCGGCGGGGCGTTGCTGACCCGCCGCCGCACAGCGTCTGGCCTGCGGTCTCCGCTTTGCTCAGGAGCTGGAGCGCAGCGCTCAGATCCTGCCCGCCACCAACCAGATCGAGCTGCATCCCTGGCTCACGCGCGACGCCCTTGTGGAGTACTGCCAACAGAAGGGCATCGTGCTCACCGCCTACAGCCCCCTGGCGAAGGCGCGCCGCATGCACGACCCCGCGCTCTTGGCCATTGCCGCGAAGTACCGGGCGACCCCAGCCCAGGTCCTGATTCGCTGGGGGCTGCAGCGCGGCTTTGTGAGCATTCCCAAGTCCACGAAAGCCGCGCGCATTGAGGAGAACAGGGGCGTGGACTTTGAGATCCGGGAGGACGACATGAGGGCAATGAGCGGGTGGAATGCGAACATGGTCACAGGGTGGGACCCCACAAAGTCTGCGTAGGGGCCGAGGCCCAACTTCGGGGGGGGGGGGGGGGTTGCACTGCAAGCGGCGGCAGCGCCATGTGCCGCATTAACGACTCCAGCACTAATGAATGGTGGTGTGGAGTGCCCTGCCGTAGACCATCACGGTTTTGTTCTCCTCGTTGGTTTGGGTGGTGCGTGTGCGCTTACGGCACGGTCTCTGGGCCTTGTGAACGATGCTGGGGTTGTGGAGCCAGCAGCAGGGCTTTCCTTTTGGGGGGAGTACTTGCACCGCACACAGCGCATTACTTTTGCGGCGACTGCACCCGGAATGCCCTGATTTTTACCCCTTCCCAAATTGGCCCCTAAGAAGAGCAAACGCTTTGGCCACAAAACCCCCTCCTTCCCGCGTGGGGTAGTTCAAAGCATGGAGGTTGGAGGGGAAAGCACGTCCGTCGTCACGAAAATCCAGAGAACAAAGCAATACGATATGCCGCCCAAAGAAGCCAATTCGCCCAATACCACACAACCCAAGCCGGTTCTGGGCCTGCAGGCCAAATTGCCGCGCCCCGCGCGCGCCACGCTCCCCCTTTTGGGTGGTTTCGGGGCTGCAGGATCTTGATCCCGAAATGTGATGGTTCCGGTTTCTTGAACAGAAGCTCGACACTGACGACTACTTGTTGCTGCTAGTGACAAACACGGTGCACATTAACAAAGCTTTCGGGGTCCTGGCGTCCCGGGGGGGAGGGGGGGGAGACTGATCAGTCGCAAGTCGCGAGTGCCGTGCCAAGTGCCACTGTGTAATGCCCGCCCACAGCGCCCCCCAAAGGTCAGTAGCAAACTGCTGCAGGCGGAGCGCTTTGGGCTGTAGCTGCGGGACGAGCTACACAAGGCCGTCTTCTTGTGATTCGCTGAGCGAGCACTAGTAGTCCTGAAGGGGGTCCGGGGTGGATGGGGACGGGGGCCCGGAGTTTGGGGCCCCAGAAGTCGATGGCCATTTGCCAGGAACCACCTTTTTTCGCAGAGGCTGCAACTCCCCCCCCCCCCCCCCCAGCCTTGTGACCGTGAAAACCCGCATCGGAAAGCACAACGGTAACATGTGACCGCTGGGGCTAGGCCGTCTGTAGATGCAGGTATCCCCGAAGCAGACGTGGCACTAGCGTCTGCTTCAGGGGGCCAGTCACACGCGAGCGGGGGGCGGGGGCGGGGGGAGGGGGGCGTTGGGGAATCCCGATGCTCATTTCACTTGGGTTCTCGTTGCGATTGTGTTGTATGTATTGTGCGGCTGCGTGCCGCCGTCACTGTCTTGGTCTTGGCCCGCGTTTAGGGGCGGATCGGGAGGCCGTTCACGAGTATATTATGTCGCACACTGACGGTCTTCGCACTGCTGACTGCCAGCAACTGCTTAGCGCTGTGAGTCAATTATTTGGCACGTTCATTGATTCCACTCTTCAAAATGACCAGCGTGTAGGGCGGAGCGCGTGCGTTGTTCATCCATCTGCCCCGCCCCCGCTTTTGTGGAACAGCCCCCCCCCCCACACACCTTTATGGAACACTGCCCAACCGCAGCACCACGAAGCTATCGCTGCTCAGTACAAATGTCGTGTGCAGATGGGTCTAAACCGGGTGTCCCGAGGTGTTCGTTCGGGGTTGTTCCATCCGGCTTGGGAGGTGTTGCATAAGAACCGCCCTCGACCACCGCTTCACAGTGTGAACCGCGGATGACGATGCACTTGGCGGGGCACCTTTATCATGGTAGCTGTGCTATTTGGGGTCGGGGTTCCGGGGGTGGGGGCAGGATATGCCTCACCACCGGACCCAAACCTGCGGCGAATTTCCCCCTGCGCAGCGACTCCACTCCCCACTTTGCTCAGTTCCCCCACTGCCTCCCGTCAGGACCATCAATTGACATTGGTGTGTGTGTAGGGGGAACAGGCTGCACTGCGTCTGTCTTGGACGGTGCCAGCGATGGCCTGCATTCCCCTGTGCCGCGCTGGGTGGCCAGCGACGCCATCGTCGGTCCGCTTCTCAATCTGCTTAACGCAGAGCGCTCCGAGAATCATCATCAGGGCGAGTGGCCCACCGCCCCACCCAGCGCAACAGCCCACTTTCGTGGACCCTTCCCCTGTTCAGCCAGCGCGACAGGGGTGGACCCCACCGCCATTAGTGCTAATGTGTGATCTCTCAGTCCTTCACCAAGCGATTGGACCGTTTGGTGGGCATTAGCTCCATCTATGCCCAGGGCTCACTGAGATCGTGTGCGTGGGTGTCCCAGTGGAAAGGGGGTATTACGACAGCTACTCTGAATGGAGCCAAACCACCTCCAGACGCTTCCATCCTGAACTATCAGCAAAGTAGCACCGCAGCCGGTTCTCTTCCCCTTGTCCAAGCCACCCTACCTCCTGTGCCTGTGCATCCGATAGGGGCTGTTGTGAATGACATTTCTGCATGGCACCGCTTCGGGGGCCCCAAGACTGCAGGGGCCATTCAACCATTTTGCCCATTTGCACGCACCCACTACGGCGAGCATGATGTACGCACCTTGATTTCATCCCCGCTTTGGGGATTCTCAAGACGGCAGTGGTTATGTTTGGATTTGCGCACATCTGAGCCCCCAAGACAGCAAGGGTTGTGAAGCCATTTTGATTTGTTCCCCGCTTTGGAGAACTCCAAGGCGGCAAGGGTTATGTGGTCATTTTGCCCAGATCTGGCCCCCCTAGATAGTAGTGATTATGTAGTTTTTTTGATTTGGTCCCCGCTTTGGAGATGTCAAGTTTACAAGAGTTATGTAGCAACTTTGCACACCAGTGGGGCTACAAGAGGGCAGGGGTGATGTAGAGACTTGCATTGGGTCCCTGATTTGTAGACGTCAAAGACGGCTGGGGTTATATTGTCAGTGTCATTTGGTCCCCGCCTTGGGTACCACCAAGACGGGAACGGGTAGTTAGCCATTTTGCCCCCATGTGGGGGCGCAACATAGTATCGGTTATGTTATGCTTTCTTTTGGTTCGCGGTTTGGGTAAGTCCAAGTTTTCAATAGTCGTGCCACCAATTTGCACACATGTGCGCCCCAAAACCTGCAAGGGTTATGCAGCCATATTGATCTCGTCCCCGCTTTGGGGACCAGCAAGACGGGAATACGGTGTCATTTGGCCCCCATGTGGGCCCCATGACAATAGTGGCTCTGTTGTGACCGTCATTTGGTGGCTGTATTGGGTACGTGGTGGGCGGGGATGATGTAGAGACTTGCGTTGCTTCCACGTTTTGTAGACGTCAAAGGCGGCTGGGGCTTTATTGTCACTTTCAGTTGGTCCCCGCCTTGGGGACCACCAAGAGGGGAACGGTTTGCTCCAAAGAAAATGTTTAGGCTAAAACAATACCCTTGGCGAGCACAAGTGAAGCAAGCCTCAAGTCTTGAGTCCCTAGAATTGTGGAATCAATCACCAACCGACCGTCCTCAATACAATTCAATCATTTCGCGTCTAAGGGGGCGCCTCAAGCGCAGTGCGTGCGCAGTGCAACTATTTGGGACCCATACTTTGAGATACTAGGGGCCCCTAGGGGCATCATGGTGACTCCTAGCGGAGGTTTTGACTTCTGATTTTGTCCCCCTTTGTTTGGGGACCCCCGAGAATGCAGGGGTGACGTAGCATTTCCGCCCTCTTTTGGGCCCCAACCTTCCGGTGCTATTGAGGAAACCGGGACAATCTTAGAATGCACGCTTTGATCCTAGGAGCATCATGGTGACCCCTAGCGTAGACTTTGACTTCTGATTTTGTTCCCTTTGTTGGGGACCCCCGAGAATGCGGGGGTGACGTAGCATTTCCGCCCTCTTTTGGACCCCAACCTTCCGGTGCTATTGAGGAAACCGGGACAATCTTTGAATCCACGCAGCAAATGCGTGGAGCATCATGGTGACCCCTAGCGTGCGTTTTGACTTCTGATTTTGTTCCCCTTCTTTTGGGGACCCCCGAGAATGCAGGGGTGACGTAGCATTTCCGCCCTCTTTTGGGCCCCAACCTTCCGGTGCTATTGAGGAAACCCGGACAATCTTTTATTCCACGCAACAAATGCGTGGAGCATCATGGTGACACCTAGCATAGACTTATGATTTTGTTCCCTTTGTTGGGGACCCCCGAGAAGGCAGGGGTGACGTAGCATTTCGGCCCTCTTTTGGGCCCCGGTACGGAGTTGCATGAGTACGTGCGTGTACTCTTGCATTTGCAGCAATTTTTGGTTCGAAGACAGGTACGGTACCCTCCATATGGTCCGTGGCAACACGTACCTGCACATGTATGGACAGCACCTACACAGGAGGACAATGATGATGAGGATGTTGTGGGTGATGATGGGGATGTTTGTGCCCTTTGTTGCACCAAGTCTGACCCTGAAAAGATGTCCATGCGTAACAACTGTGAACTGCAATATTGTACGGATTGCATACACACACACACACACATGTGACAATGTGACTTTTCTTTGATTCTGCAACTGTGTCATTTTGTGCACACAAGCTGCGTATTCTCAATGTGGACTTAGTTGACGATGGAACAGAGAGACAATTGTGTGTTCTTGAGGGTGGCGACCAATGCGCTGTTCATGTCTTTTCTAGTTGTGCATGATGTGTGTTATGTGAAGGGAAGGTAGTTTGCAACTTTCTTGAGCTGGGGCAGTTTGGGTCACTTAATTCTAAGGGCGTTTCCAAGGGGTGTGCTTGGGGGCCCTTCGGGGGGAACATAGTCTAAAAGTAAAGCGCAGTGCAAAGATTCTCCCTAAGTAGACACCTCATCAGCTGAAAGTGAGACAGCACAAACCATTTAACCATACAAAAAGGTAGCACCCATGCATAAAGTCGCAGCCGGAATGCAACCAAAAAAAAGACACAAATGAAACGGTGCAAAAGCCCAGCGGCAGCCAGTGCAAAACATTCCAAGATGTGCGCGCGATGCTCAAACATGGCACGCGCTCCCCACCAATAGGATAAAAAAATGAAATGTCGAGAAAATAGATAACAAGACTCAAGGATGATCCAATGCATTGCGGAGTGCAGGAAGATGCTCTGCTGTAAGCCTCGGGGACAAAACCTCCCTCCCTCCCTCCCCAAGGCCATCACAAAGCGAGTGCATAGCAGAGCGCCGCCATATGCGCTTCATGTTGCTCATTGGACGGTGAGTGACGAAGAGCTTGGTGTTAGGCAAGAGTTCCCGCACTTTATTCTCCACCCACTTGGATAACTTTGAAAGAGAAAGGCAAACAGAGGGAAAGTAAGGCAGGCAAAGGGCATGCATGGACACGCCGGCGTGTTGCCTAGGCTTCGTCACTAAATAGCGGCCCCTATCGGTCCACAACAGTGGCGGACAATCCCATGTGTGTTTGGGGTAGTGGAGGCGAATCAAAGAGAGGTGCACTTTTTCCGAAGCTAAAGTAAAGTCTTTTTAATGGGAGTTGGTATGGAGAAACCTTGCACGTTCGCCTCGGATCCACCCCAGTTTGTGAGACCGGGGATTGTTGCTGTTCCACGGCAAGTAGCATCCGGTGTGTGCGCTTGAAGTTGGTGCAAAAGCGAAGCTCCGGGTGAATCACAAACACGTCTAAAAACTCCACATGGCCCGCCACACCTACAGCTTGAAGTTCAAAAGGTAGATGGGGGGGAGGTATGTGTGCGTCAAGTGTGGGTCAAGTGTAGGTCAAAATGCATTATCCTCATTTTGGTTCGGCCAGTACTAAGATAAAAATGTGATATGCCTCTAGGCATCTTTAACACAACTAAAGCTTATCCCTAGGCATGGAAATACACTTTTTGTCACTCCCCCCTTGTGCTATGGTGGCCACCACTGTCGCATTTTAAGGAAAAAGGGTATTTTTCTTGGCCTTCCCATGGTTTTTGCATCGTTTTAAAATTTCCTATAACCTCCGTCAAACTAAAAATAGGTGATGTATTAGGGCAGTCGCCAGTTTATGCCCTGTCGAAACAATTTACCACGGCCCCCACTGTGCTTGTAAGTGTCTCAGGGGCGACTTTGGCTTGGTAGGGGGTTAGAATGGGCATGTACTAATGCATCCCTCCCTGCAAAAGCCAAACGCAAAATGCAACGCGTCACATGGTCAGGGGTCGCTGTAGCGGTCATTCATGAACCTGCTGGACTCATCTGTCTTTTCCTTTTAAGGGCTGGTTGAAGCAGATTTTTATTGCCCCATTAATGCGGTCTTTTGGTTTTGATCAGTCTCCATGATGCTGTGGCTCGGCCCGAACACGGCCTTCGGCACTTCAGCGGCTCAGGGACATCTGCACAGAGGGGATGCATGGGGTGAGGGCATGATTGCGCGTCAACGATCGACGATTCACCAAAATCCGTCAAACGACGGCCCAGAATTTTTCTGATGGCCTATACCTTCTCAGAACTTCTTTGTGCATTAAATGCACATTTTCCCGTCTTTTTTACGCATCACAGGAATTTTTAAATGCCTGTATTTGCACAGAAAAGCGGCGCGCCGAGGCGCATCCTAATCCATCTCCGCAAACTTCAAAGAAAATAAGATTTTAACAGTATGTCACGTAATGTAGAAGGAATGACGAAACATACAAAGAATTATAAAGGTAGAGATTCCACCCTTGCTTACAAGAAAAATCACATAATCAAGAATTTCAAGAAAACAAAACATACAGGTGCCTCGTGTTTAGGAGTATTGCTTGCTCATTGCTTTGCTTGTGCATTCGATGATTAGCATACACACTCACGTGTAGGCGCAAACACAATGGTAAGAGGGAATGATTAGAATGATTCAGGAGGATTAGAGGGAAGATCAGAGCAAAACAGATGGCCTTCGGCCAGGGAGTGGTTGTCACGGGGGACTACCGGTCCTGCCCTGCGATGCAATGCGGGGCAACTGTGACAACTGCTCTTACATACCAACCTCCCTTTTTGTAGCACTGATTAGAACATACACACGAGTGCATGACCGTTTCGTTTCGGTGTCCTCTCGTTCTCTTCCTCCTTGCTCTCGCTTTCCAGCGGTAGGTAAGGTGAGTAAGCCCAGGAGGGGCCACCCCTTGGTAGAGTTTCATCCGCCGGTTCGTGATTGAGAGAGGGAAGAAAGAGATGGGATAAAGTGCACGGTTGTGCATAGATTGTGGTATCAAGGAGAGTGCACGGAAGTGCAGAGATTGTAAAGTGTGCACAAGGTTTCTGTCCGTGTGCATGCATATGGTGCATCACAGGGTAGGCCACGCGTTGTGCGCCCGGTGAAACCCTTGTTTAGGTTACCCAGGGGCTCCGCCCTACGTTCTTTAAGAGAACGGGCGGAGTTCCTTAAGCTTGCTTGCTTGATAGGGGCTTAAAGGGACCTGAATTCTTTTGCAGTTGGAGACCCGTATAATATAGCGAGGCTGGTTAGGTTCTTGTCGCTTTCTGCTGCTGCATGTGAACCTCTGAGGTTGGCAAGGTTGAGGGTGATTGGTGCACTTATCGAATTTTTATCGCCCAGCTAAACAGGGCGCTGATCACACCAAACAATGGGAAAAAGAACGTCTTCATCGTGGCCACCACGTACTCATGTTGTGCACGCAAACAGAGCACTCCTTCCCTCCACGCCCTAGCAGGGGTACACGTAGTGGCGTCCCTGCTAGGACACAGTCGCTTAGTAGCGCTGTGTTCTCTTGCAATCTCACAGGAAGGCCACTAGGGCCTGTGTCTGCTTCAAGTACAACACCAAGTAGCGTGTGACTGTAGGTGTGGCGGGCCTGGATGGGGGCCAGAGCACGGAGTTTCTCGCTCATCCTTCGAAGGCTGGGGCCACCTTAGGGTGTGTAGGACCTGTAGTGTGTGTCACTGTCCCGCCAGTTTCCTGAAATTTTATCAGGGTTTCGGTGGGCAGTGGCAATGGTCGCCTAGGTTTTGGCCACTTAGCATACTGGCGCTTTCATACCTCATAGCTTTTGGCCACCCCTCTCCTGTAGTAGGTAGTAGGGCAAAACAATACCTCGGTGGTACCGCCGGGTATTCCTCCAAGGTTTTATGCTGCCAGCACAGAAGTTGGGCACCTAGGGGCGGAGAGACGTGGGGCGTACCCCATCGCACCGTGTAAAGACATCCGCTGGGTTCAACACGGGCGCAGCTTTGGGTATAACCACGACACCACGGGCATGGTGGGCAATGTCTTTAGCACATTCATGCCAGTTTGATTGACAATGCACAAAGCAATACAGCCAGCAAAATTGTTCATATGTTGCCACGCAACACAAGAAAAGTAGGAGAAATGAAACATTGAAATGCATTTCAGGTTTTATTTGCAGCCAGCATTGTGAATGGCCAACGACACTATACACGAAGAAATAGGCCAGAGAACACACTCAGAATGTGTTTTGTATGTGTGTCAACACCACTTCCTTTGGTACTAAGTTTTGCGACACTCCCTTCTTCCGCAACCCAAACCACAGTTTTGGCAACCGCCGCTATTTTTGGTGCCTTTCGGTAGCAACTCATGCATGACACCCCTCATACTGTAAACATTTGCCATGCCCTACCGCTGTCGGCCCGTGCGGAAGGATTAGATTCTGTGATGCGGCCCAATTGGTTCTTCGGCTATGATATGAATGCCGTGACCAACTTTGTTGTAATCTTGCATGAAGGAGTAGCTCATGTGTTGGAGTCGCTAGAAGTATGAATTATGGTGATCTAATGTTAGGCTCCGAACGTACTGGATTGATGTTGCAAATCCTCTTCCTCCAAGTCCCCGTCAAATTGTTCCATTGGGGTTCCCAACGGAAATGCGCTTCGAAATAGGGCTTGTAGGTCGGATCACGTACGGAGAAGGTTTGCTTCTTTACTTGAACACAAATACATACCTGTCATATGGTACAAATCCGTGGTAACTTTCAAATGTCACTACCACTATCTTTGGTACAAAAGACACAAAACGCAGAACTCGAGGGGTGCAAAAATTCAGCAATGTTAACCCGGGGGGGGGGAGTCCTTGTATGGGACACGCCCTAGCCCCCCCCCCCCCCGTTTTAGTACATAGCGGTGCAGGGGCCGTTTTGTCCCATGCTTAGTTGAAGGGGGTACTATGCTTGTGTTCCTTAAGACCCTTAAGACTTTCCTCCCGGCAAAGACGAGAAATCGCCATTATCGCATACATACCTCTATACCCCCATCCTCCTAGACACACACACACACACACACACCCTTGAGGTATGCGTGTCGTAGTAGTGGGTCGCGCGCAGCCTCCCCCCTCCCCGGCCGAGTTGCCCTTTACCTTGCGCACTTTGGCTACCTATCACCTAGGACTTCCACTATGCCACTAAACTACAATGCAATGAGCTAGGACGGGAAGTATGTATGGGAAAGAATTCGGTCACTTTCATTTGGGCTATTTGGCCCCAGATATGCTAGGTAGAGTGTGAATAGCTATCAAAGTTTTTTGTCAAACACAAATTCTTGCGCCGCCCTTGCTGTGCATTGTTGCACAATGAAACCTCATTCAAAGAACAAACCAATTCATTTTCTAGAGTGTGTGGTAAAGATAGTAACATAGCTTGAGAATGAATTAAGCTTGGTGAAACGGGAAAAGATGGGGGAAAAACCCAATTCGCCAGTTGGTTTTCGAGATGCAGTGCAGTCAGACAGCGGCGTGTTGGTGTTGGATGTGTGCAACTTGTCGTGCGTGTAACAAGGAAGCAAAGCAGATAATCGTGAAAAAGACCACACGGAACAGTTATGCACTGCACGAGTGTAGGTATGTAGTATGTAAGAGTGCACTAACTGAATAGACAGGTCTTTGGTCGAAAAGCAAGATGAGGAGGCACGAGCTTAAGTATATGGATTACTTTTACTCAAATCAGAGAAGGGATATTGATGTGCTCGTGGGGGCAGGTTTAGTGGTGCTATGTATGGAACAATGTTGGCTGTTCACGGTCCGTGTGTGAGGTGGGTGTATGTGACTGCTTGTGGGTATGTGTCTGTGTGTGTGTGTATCAGCAGTGCGTTTGTTGTTGTGGTGGTGGTGCTGTGTGACAAGTGCAAAAATGCCATTGGATAGTGCCGAGAACAAGCAAACAATCACAAGCGCGTTCATTGTAAACTCAAGAATGTGTCTAAAACCATAGTGTGAGAAGGCTCTAAGGCCTCAACCACCTGGTCAAAATACACTTTCACATTCTAACTTGAGATGCATGTCCCAGAGGGTGGCTGGGCCACCTCACACGTCAACTTCATGTTCTCAAAGGACAAATCGTGGAGTCGTGATGCGGTACTATGGTTAGGCAACACCAGGTGCGCGGTACAAGGGAGTAGTGTGCACGCTACGTCCACGAACATGGCATGCGTCGGCAGTTTGAAGGTTACGTCCGGAACAAGCCGCATGCCTTAAAGCGTAGGCTGCGCCCGGAAGACCATGCATCGCATGGGCTTTAACAACGCCACTTCGTTGAACTCCACCTCGGGCGGGAGCGCCGTAGGACCCTTGGCGTCCTTCGGATGCGGGGGATGCTAACTTACCAGTGTGTTATATCATAATGGGTGGTGGGGCGACGGTGTTCGTTCACAAGGCTTGTAGGAAGGCATCCTCCGGCAGTTGCAACCACTTGAGAACCTCGTCTACGTCCGTCGGAGTCAGTGTGCTCTGATAAGCCGCATGTAGATGGAGGGATCCTGGTGGATGCCGGGCAACTGGAGCATGTCTCGTCGCAGAATTCGCCTTTGCTTGCGAACGTTGGTTGGGCTCTGTGCGTTCTCACGAGAACTACGATGTTGTTCCCAAAGGTGTAAGTGTTTGGTGCTCTTGCGCGAGGAACAATTACAGGTGGCGCAAAACTAATCGAAGCCCTTGACAAGTACACAAACGCTGCGCTCCAGCGTCTTAGTGTAGCTGTCGCGTTGATGCGGCGTTGTTGCGGATTCTGGCGAGTACTAATGTAGAAGTTTATTGCGGTTGGCGCAGCCTCAACGTTGAATTCAGCTGGCAGACATCCGTGCCGCGTTGGGGTTTTGTGGAATTGCTACAGCTAGGTCTACATTGATCTTCAGTCATTCATGATAGCTGACTTTGAAAAAAAAATGGACAATCCGGAAGTGACCTCTTGCACTTGCACTTGTTATTGTTATTGTTATTGTTAGTGCACAAATCAAGGTTTCGGCTTTTTTGTATGCTAGTGGTGCTTTGTGGGTGTCTATTTACTCTCATTTGTCTGTGGCGTCTTAAGTCAAGGGTGATGTTGCCACTTTGATTCCTCTCCCCCCTGGGGACTTGGGAAGACATGGGTGATAATCAAAGTTGCCAAAGCATTGATGCCTTCAGTGGGTTTGAAGTGTGAGGAGGAATTAAGCAGCTACATAATGTTTGCCTTCTCAGGGGCCCCAAAGTGGGGCGGATGCATATCCGCTACATAACGTGTGTCTTCCGGGTGTTCCCAAAGGAGCAAAGGAATTCAAGTTGCTGTATTCCCCCCCCACGTTGGGGACTTTGCGGGCACATTGATGGTGTATCCAATTTTATTCCCACTTTAGCCCCATAAGAAGGCAAGAGTGATGTAGCCATTATGACACTCCCCCACTTTGAAGACCCCCTAAAGTTAGGGGTGATGTGGCCACCTTTGTTCTCCCCCCCTTGAGAAGGTAACGGGGAAATAACCAATTGGATTGCCTCTCATTTTGGATACCCTAAGAAGGCATGGGTGATGTGGCCAATTTGATTTATCCCCCGAATAGGGACCCTAAGAAGAGGTATAGCCACTTTGCTGCTTGTCCACTTCGGGGCCTCGAGAAGGTAAGGGTGATTTAGCTACTTCCATTCCTCCCCAGAACTGGGACCTCACGAAGGCGGGGGTGATGTCGTCACTTCTGTTTCTCCTGAAAGCAGGGATCCGGAGTCAACAGTGATGTGCCCCTTTTGGGTTTTGTGCACCTTGGGGAACCCGAGAAGGCAAGGGTGTTGTAGCCACCGCTTTTCTTTCGCACAATGGAGGCCTTGAGAAGGGAGGGTTGGTGTAGCCAATTTGATTCCTCCCCATTCTTCGGACCCTTACAAGGCGCATGGCTACAAGGCGTAGGAGGGAGAATGCAGGCCTGTGTTGGGAGAATGGAGACCTGTGTTGTGGTATGCTAATCCCTTAGGCCACCGTGTCCCTGCAATTTTTTTCATAGCAAGGTGCATGAGAAACAACATGACTTAAGATCATTTGGAGATATTCGGCAACATTCATTGTGGTGTGAGCAAAACCCAAAGGAGGCTGCACGGAGTGCATATATTTCCCTGATACCACGGTTGTTCAGAGTACGGGATGATTTTTAATCTCAACCCCCCCCCCCCCCTTGTCTGGTTCAAGGGGCCCTATGGTAGGGTTGATGTGGTCACTTCCCTTCTTTCCCACAATGGCCACCCCAAAAGGTAGAGGTGATTCTTCTTCACGCTTGGGAATCAGAGAATGAATGCATTTTGTAGCCGATTTCGTGCCTCTTCACTTTCGGAGTAGTGCATCAATAGGTTGCCTTTGGGGTCTCCCTTGACATAGGTGCTGGACTTCCCGATTGTGAATAGGCCGATGTCCACACGTTGCTCTTGCACACGCTCGTGTGCCTACACTTTTTCGTCGTCTATAAACAGTCAACAGACATTGGTGACGACGGCTGGCGTGTAGGCAACGGTGTTCGGGGGGCCAGCCGATGATGCTCAACGTGCGGGGATGAAGGGGGGTCAAGCCAAATTAAGACGAGATGAGCGAAGGTTTCAATTCGGGTGAGGTCAGGGTGGGGAGCAGGGTTGTTTTTTACTAGCCAGAAACACTGAAGGACGAACCGGCGATCCAAGCCTGACGGACAAGCCCTCCATGTCAGTTGTCCATCTTTCCACCTCCAAATGTGGCTGGAACGGTTTTGTTACCGCCCTCCTGCTCCCCAACCGCCTTCCGGCAGCGGACGGAAGTGCAATGAGGGATAACGGAAGCGTGACAAAGGTTTGACAAAGCATATTACAAGCACAACACAATTGATGAAGGGCAAACGGCTCATGAGTCGAGGCGTGAGTCCTATCATTGAGTCGTATCAGCCCCAACGCGAGTTTCCGACCATCTGTACCAAGCCTCGAGAGCAGACCCTTGATCTTGACGTCTGCAGGGTGCTCGGATGCCACGGCTGCTCCCAACCCGCTTGGCAAGGCAAGAGGAAGGCGGCAAAGGAGAAGGAGAAGAAGAGGAAGGCCAACCCTCTTCTTCTCCTCCTTTGCCGCCTTCGTCTTCTTCTCCTCCTCCCCCCCATACTTCCTCTCCTCCTGCTCCTCCGCCGCCGCCGTCCTCTTCATCCCTTGCTTACTCGCAGGAGAGGGAGAGAGAGAGAGAGAAAGAGAGACAGAGAGAAAAAGAGAGGGAGGGGGGGAAGGGAAGGAGAGGGAGAGAGATTGTGTGCCTGACAAAGAGAGCGAGCGAGCGAGCGAGCGAGAGAGAGAGAGAGAGAGAGAGAGAGAGAGAGAGAGAGAGAGAGTAAAAGACACAATAATGATGCATTGATCTGACACATCGATTGAATGGTGCAAGCGGTTGGTCTTGTACATCTTAGCTTTTTTAATTTTTCTCCACAAAATATTTGCCTCTTTATATGTACTATTGGTATGGCATCATACCTATATGGGGGGCTCCTGGGAGCGGGCTGCAAGAGTTGGCTAGGCGGAAGCCAAGACAATGGGTGTAGTTTTTTTTTTGCTCAGCTGGTCGGCAATCCTCTGCTCTCACACACATTTTGCGCACGCTTGCACTTTGGTGGGGGGAGGTGGGCCACATGGTAGTGCGGCAAGCGCTTGTGAAGCCCCTTAGAGCAAGAGGAGGGCGGCGGCGGAGCAGAACAAGGGGAAGGAGGAGGAGGAGGAGGAGGAGGAGGAGAAGGAGAGGAAGGCAGAGGAGGAGAAGGAGAAGATGATGAAAGCGTCGGAGGAGGAGGAGCAGAAGAGGAAGGCAGCAGAGGAGGAGGAAAAGAAGGGGAAGGCGACAGCAGAAGGAGAAGAAGAGCAAGGCCGCAAAGGAGGAGGAGAAGATCTCCTCCTCTGCCACCTACCCCTTCTCCTCCTCCTCATTTAAAGCCTTCCTCTTCTTCGCCTCCTGCTCCGCTGCGTTCCTCTTCTCCTCCTCCTCCCCCTCCCCCTTTCTCTCGCCTCTTGTTGTGCCGCCTTCCCCTTCTCCTCCTCGTCCTCTCCTGCCTTTCTCTTCTCCTCCTCCTCCGCTGCCTTCCTCTTCCTCTCCTCCTCCTCCTCCGCCTTCACCCCGAGAAAGTAGGTGTGATGTAGCCACTTTGATTCTTGCCCACTTTGGGTTTGAGAAGGCATGGATGTCATAGCCACTTTTATTCCCACTTTGGGCTTCACAAGAAGTCAAGATGGATGTAGCCATTTTGATTCTTTCCCTCTTTGGCGAGCCCCACGAAATATGGGTGCGGTGGCCACCTCTCTTCCTCCCCACAGTGAGGAAGCCGAGGAGGAAGGGATGATATAGCCAATTTAATGCCTGCGCACTTTGGATAGCCCGAGAACGCAGGCGTAATGTAGGCACCTTTTTTCCTCGCCACAATAGGGACCCCAAGAAGGTAGGGGTTATGTAGCTAAATGGGTTATTCCGCCCTTTTGTGGAGCGCAAAAATGTGGGGGTGATGTAGGCACCTCCATTCCGCCCCACTTTCGGGACCCCACCAATGCAGCAACGCCGCAGGATCTTTGATTCCTCCCCAATTTAGGGACTCGGGGAAGGCACGAGTGATTTAGCCACTTTGATTCTTCCCCACTTTCTGGGAGCGCTGCTGTGTAGGACTCATGTAGCCACCTTTTTTGCTTTCCCACAATGGGGACCCGAGTAGGCATGCGTGATGTGGCCGAATTCATGCCTGCACACGATCAGGACCAAATAAGGCAGGGGTGAGGTTGCCTCCATCCTTTCGCCCCACACTTGGGACCTCGCGAAGTTGGTGGTGTAGCCAATTCGATGCCTCCCCATTCTGATGACCTCAAAAAGGGAGGAGGTTATGGAGCCCATTTGATGCCTCCCCACTTTGGATACCCCTACGAGGCACGGGAAATGTAGCAACCTATTTTCATCCCCACGATTGGAACCCCGACAAGGCAAACGTAGCGTAGTAGATTCAATTTCTCCCCGCCATAGGGACCCCGAGACTATAGGGGAGGGTGGGCCACTTCCATTCCTCCCCACCTCGGGGACTTGAAGAAGGGATCCGTTGTAGCCATTTTGATTCTTCTCCAATTGAGGCAGCAGAAGACGGTAGGGGTTATGCAGCCAATTTCATTCCTCCCCATTTCCGGGACCACAGTAATGGCAAGGGTGATGTGGCAACTTTGATTCTGCCCGAGA